>CM066038.1:46367065-47567065 GCA_033557465.1 Ichthyophis bannanicus | reverse complement strand
ACCTTGTGTTCATCTCATTGTCCATCTGACTCCCTCCCAGGCTTCTTGCCTCAAATGTACCTGAAAAAGTTTTTTGTTATGTGTTTTTGCCTCTATAGCAAGTTTTTTTTTTCAAATTCTCTTTTTGCCTTCCTTATCAATGCTTTGCATGTAACTTGCCAGTACAGTACTTATTTCCCGTTTTCTTGATTAGGATCCCATTTTTATTTTTCTAAAGATGTTCTTTTGGCTATAATAGCCTCTTTTCTCTTACATTTTAACCATGCTGGCTGTTTGACTTTCCTTCCACCATTTTTAATGTGTGGAATATATCTGGTCTGGGCTTCCAAGATGGACTTTCTGAACACCACCCATGCTTCATGTAAACTTTTATGCTCTTTTTAGCTTTTGTTTGCTTTTTTTTCACCATTTTCCTCATAGACTTCCTTTAGAAAGTTAAATACTAGCACAGTAGATTGCCTTAGAAGTCAATTCTATTCTCGCCATCCAGCCCCTATGTAGCCCCTCAGAACCGTGGCGTACAGCGGTAGCACTCGATTCTGATCCTGTGGAGGCTAGATGTGCCTGCGGGATCAAAATCAGGTCTACCAGCCTGGATGTGCATGCCGGGCCCCAATTCCAATAGGCTGCACGCCCAGCAGATCCCCGGCTAACTCAGCCAGGCTTCTGAATGGAGCCGTGGTGCCATGTCATCCCATCGCTATTGCACTGCGGCTCCATTTAGGAGCCGCAATCACCGACTGCAAGACACAACATCCTTTCCCCAGAGCCCGACCATCGATCCGGCCTCCCATGGATCCTCCTGTGCACCCTCACATCATCACCGCCCCCCGGCTCCAGCATACCCCATCCATGTGGCCAACCCCAGACGTATAAGACCAACCTCAGAATCGGCCCTGTAAATCTGGGGTAATGGCCTGCCCCCATCTAAGGCTCCCTGTACAATAGCACTGTTCGTATGGGGAGCCGTTGCACTAGGAACGCCAGGGGGATGAATAGCAGGGATGTACGTCCAGGCAGGACATATATCCCTGCTATTCGTGGTGCAAAATGACCCCCTTAGTGTCCCCACATTAGTTATCAAGTCAAATTTGATCATGTTTCTAAATTAATGTGTTTATTGAACCGGTTATCAATACCGCCTTGTCCTTCAATCAAAGCAGTTTACATTGTTATAATATATTCAGTTTAAGTTACAAAGAACAAAGTTGGGGTGGGGGATTTAGCATGCAGAGTGAATTAACAGTACAGAATTGTACAGTGTTAGTCTTAGTCGTTAGTATGAGGCTGATCATAACATAAACATAAACATAAACATCATAGTTGTTCTGGTTTGATAGGGGGAGGTCCATAACCTTTAATTTACTGGGGCTGTGACATTTCCGAAGTGTTCCATGTAGAGTAATGTTTTCAGTTTTTTCCTGAAGTCTTTGATGTCAATGGTGGCTCACACTTCTTCCCGGAGAGAGTTCCATAAGGCCAGGGCAGAGAGTGAGAGTGCTCTTTTAGATGTGAACTGTTTGGATTTTTGGTATTCGGTGGGTGTGATGATGATATTTTTGTGTGTTATTTCTTATAATTAGGTCTTGTAGGATATCCGCCAAGGAGTGATGTATGATTTTAAAGATGTTGAGCCTGGTGCAAGAGTGTTTTGGGAATCAGTGTAGTTGGTTGAGTATGGGAATGATATGATTGTGTTTAGTTGTCTCGGTGATGATTCCGGCTTCTGTGTTTTGTGTCAATTGGAGTGGAAGGATGGTTTGCTTTGAGAGTCCCTGGTATAGTGAGTTGCAGTAGTCCAGTATTGCGGTAACGACAGCCTGGCATACTGTGTGGAAATGGTCCTGGCTTAGGACTTGTTTTAGTTTCCGAATGATTTTCATTTTGTGGTAGGCATTTGTAGCGGTCTTGTTTATGTAGGAATGTAGGTTTAGGTTTTGGTCCTGAGTAACTCCTAAGTATTTGACTTCGTTTTTTACTGTTATAGTCCTGTGTAGTACATTGATTGATTGTGGGGAGTTCAATGAGGTGTCTCTTGTGATGTAGAGTGCTTCTGTCTTGCTGTAGTTTACGGTTAGGTTGTTGCTGAGCGAGATAATTATATCATCTAGACATTTAGTTATGGCTGACAAGTCTGGTTTGTTAATAGGGGTGCATACCATGATATCGTCAGCATATAACTGGCACTGTATTTTGTGTTCTTTAATGGTGTTGCAGATGGGCTGTATGTAGAGATTGAAGAAACTGAAAATCCTTGTGGTATATCCTGGTTTATGGGGAATGTTGAGGACTTGTTCATTCTGCATTTGACTTGCTGTTGTCTGTTACTTAGGTAATAATGAAACCACTTATGGTGGTGCTGTGTAGGCCAATTTCTTGGAGATGCTGCAGCATGACAGTATGGGAGACAGTATCAAAGGCTGATGATATGTCCAAGAATATGAGAAGGAAGCTGGTTTTTACCTTATCTATGCCCCTGATAATACTGTCGAAGAACGATATTAACAGTGTTTTTACACTGTGGTCTGGTTTGAACCCATGTTGGTGGGTACCTAGTGGAACGTGTCGGTCTATGTGGTCTTGTAGTTGCATTTGAACTGCTTTTTCTATAATTTTTTCAAAAAAATGGTAGGCTCGATATTGGGCGATATGCAGCAGGGTCATTTTTGTTGAGTGAAATGCTCTTGATGATTGGCCGTTTGGTTGCTTGTTTGAGAGATGTTGGCATATAGCTCTGGGCAAGGGAAGTTGTTGCTATTTTGTGTATGAAATGCTTGAGCTGTTTCTTGGATGATTTGATCCATGTTACGGGGTATGGGTCCAATGGAGAGGTGGGTAGTGTTAAGGAAGGATATTATATGATCTATTTGTTGAATGGATGATAAATTCACCCCAACGTTTGGTGTGGGCTGAGCCTTGTATACGGCTTGTTGTGTGTGGTGGGATGGTCTGGTTAATATTCATGTGTTTCGCCATTAGATGGTTTGTCATGTTTTGTGGGTGTATTTCGGGGTCTTTTCTGTGTGATGGGTCATTGGTGAGAATCCGTACGATGTCAAAAAGTTCCCTGGGTTTATTCGCAGATTTCCATAATGAGATTGGTGTGGAATTGTTGCTTGAATCTATTGATCAGGTCGTTGTATTTATTTATTTATTTAACAGTTCTTCTATACCGCGCTTTTCAGATCAGTGCGGTTTACATTCAACGTCAACTATACAACACAGGCATTCTGAGTTGTAAACTTTACAATAAACAGGGAAATCAACATGGAGACAACTGGGGAAACTATCTACATTGTATTTACACTATTACCTTTTTCAAGCAGGGTCTATCTACATCTTATTACTTTTGAATTGTTGTATTCTTGTTGTTTAGTTTTGTATTGTTGTAGAACATCTGGGGCCTTATTATGTCTCCATTTTCTCTCTAGTTTGCTTAAGATTCTCTTTGTTTCTCTAATTTCATTGGAGTAACATGATGCGGTTTTTATTGTGTGTGTTGTTTTATGCTTGGTGCTGCTGTGGCGTGGTTCCAGTTTTCAATAGTGTTGTCTAGGTCGTTTGTGTCTTGGTGAAGTTGCGAAAGTATTTCTTACAGGAATTTTTCTTTGTTAAAGCTCTTGAACCTTTTGCCTCTGTACTGCTGGTGATTTTGGTTGACCGGGTTGGTGATACACATAGCAAATGTTAAGTGGTGATTTGACCAGGGTGTAGAAGTGATTGCTGGGGGTACTATGGAGTTGTGTTCCAGTAGCAATTTAGGTGTAAAGATGAGGTCAGGGTTTGTTCCTAGTTGGTGTGTGGGGACATTTAATAAATGAGTGTATTGTAACGATTCTATTGCTTTCAGGAATGACCTGGCCTCTTTGTTAGGAATGGAAGAAAGGTTGAAGTCTCCCAGGTCTATGAGTGGTTTATGTATTGAGTTGTTTACACAGACTGTCTCAAGTATTGTGGAGAGTTTGACGGTCTTGGCATTAGGGGCTCTGTATGTGAGGCACAAGCTTACATAGTTGTTTGCAATAGCGATTATTTTAGACTCTATTGTGCTGCTTGATGAGAGGGTTTTGAATTTACAATGGCGTCTTCCTAGTATTAGCACTCTGCCTCCTCTCTTGTATGTTCTAGAGCAATTGAAGGCAGAGTATGTGGGTGGGATGATTTGGTTGAGGATGACTTGGTTGGTGTTATTGAGACATGTTTCTGTAATGAATAGTATGTCTGTCTGTTGGGGTTTGCAGGTAGTCAGTTATGGTATTGGTTTTATTTCTGATTGATCTGACATTAATGAATGTGCATATGATGGGGAGTTCAAGAGGAGGTTGGGCATGTGTGGTTTGTGCATGTCTAGTGGGTTTTATTTGTATGAGAGTGTGTCTCTTCTGGGTCGGGTGTTTGTTGAGGTACTACGTAGGGGTGCTGTACTGCATTTGAGCTAGTAGTGGGAGCATGAGTGTGTTGGTCTTGTTTGTGCCAGCCCCTATGTGCTGTAGAAGCAGTTGTAGACCAGGAGCAATAAAAGAAGGCTCTTGCGGTGGGTCTTCATGGTGAGAAGGGGGATGCAGAGTTCCGGATTCTCAGGGTTACTTTAAGGTGGTTGCTGTGATGTTGCTCTGCATTTTCCTGTGGTATGTTACTGGCTAGCTGGGAGTAGGTAGGCTCCTCTTAGTAGTCCACTTCCTAGCCACATCTAAGGGCTCTTTGGTGTGGTCCTTAGGCGTGGGTGTGCCTGCAGGCGTGCTTATTTATTCAGTGTGGTGTTGCTGAGTTATGATACCTGCGGGCAGACTTTGGTGTTGCAGAGTGAGGCGTTTTTGTGCATCTGGAAGTTACAGTAGATGGATGCAGGTCCCAATACTGTTAACCTCTCACACCAAATCCTGTGTTGCACTAAGGACTAGGCCTAAAATAGCTTCTCCTTTATTTGGTTCCTCAATCAGCTGCTCCATTAATTGGTCATTAATTTCACCTAGGAACTTTACCTCCCTAGCATGTCCTGACATGACATTTAGCCATTCTGTACTGTTTCCTTTTTTAGAGGCAGTCAACTGAAGAATGAGAGGAGAGGAACATAGTGACTACTACTTGGCAAATGATCACCTTCCTGATCACCTTCACCATGTCAACTACTGCTTGTGAAGAAAGGACCACTATTACAGCTGGTCTCACAACCAACTCCATTGATTTTGGGGCTAAAAAAATTCATGATAAGCATTTTCGCATTTTTTGAAGTATTGATGAGACAAAGGGATAGATATTTTTATTGCATTAAAATAATAAAATTACATTTTAAAAAGTTTTGAATTTGAACTACGTCCTATAAGCTGTTGGGATATAAACTACAAATGATAGTGTTGTAGTGTTTTTGAAGTCATATTGGGGCAATTTAACTGAGTGCTCCTGAAGGCAAATTAAGAAACTGTTTCATTCCGACTGATAGTCCTTATTTTTATTCTTATGTTGGAAGAGAGTAAGGTACTGTCATATTATAGTTGGATTTTAAATAAATATATTTTTGCAATATAGTATAGCCAATTTAAATCTTTGATATTTTTGTTTTTGACTAACCTATTGTGGGGTCTTTTTAGCATGACATTTATCCAGTCAATATTGGGGTAATTGAAATCATCCATTATTATTATGTTGCCAAATTTGTTAGCTCCTCCGATTTCTGCTAATATTTCATCATCTGTCCAATTAAACCTTAAGGAAAAAAATCCCTCTTATTCCCTTAATTGACCTTACTTGGCAGAGGGTTTCAACGTATTACCCATGATGATGCCCAGATCTGTTTCCTGAGTGGTGATTCCTAATGTGGAACTTGTATCGTGTAACCGAACCACCACCCAGGAAAAAGATTTAGGCGTTATTGTAGATAACATGTTAAAACCCTCGGCCCAATGTGCAACGGCGGCCAAGAGAGCAAATAGAATGCTAGGTATCATAAGGAAAGGAATGGAAAATAAAACAAAAGATATTATAATGCCTCTATATCGTTCCATGGTGAAACCGCACATTGAATATTGTGTGCAGTTCTGGTCGCCATATCTTAAAAAGGATATAGCGTTATTAGAAAAGGTTCAGAGAAGAGCCACCAAAATGGTAAAGGAGATGGAAGGATACTCCTATGAAAAAAGGCTAAAAAGGTTAGGGCTCTTTAACCTGGAAAAGAGACGGCTGAGGGGAGATATGATAGAAGTCTATAAATTAATGAACGGAGTGGAACGGGTAAACGTAGATCGATTGTTTACCTTATCAGAATATAGAAAGACTAGGGGACATGCAATGAAGCTACAGGGTAAACTATTTAAGACTAATAAAATAAAATATTTTTTCACTCAACGTGTAATCAAACTCTGGAATTTGTTACTGGAGGATGTAGTAAAGGCTGTTAGTGTAGCTGGGTTTAAAAAAGGTTTGGACAAGTTCCTGAAGGAAAAGTCCATAAACCATTATTAAGAAGGGACCCAGGATATCAATGCTTGACCCAGTACAAGCATTGTGGAACCTGTGTCTTTTGGGGAAACTGCTAGGTACGTATGATCTAGATTGGCCACTATTGGAAACAGGATACTGGGCTTGATGGACCTTGGTCTGACCCAGTATGGCATATCTTATGTTCTTATGTTAACCGTAGTTTGGTTGTTCTTCCGTAGGTGCATAATTTGTCCACATTAAATTTTATCTGCCATTTGGATGACCAGTCTCTCCAATTTATAAAGATACTTTTAACAATGTTTTACAATCCTCTTGTGTTTTAACAATTTTGAATAATTTTGTGTCATCTGCAAATTTGATCACCTCACTCATTATTCCCATTTCCAGGTCATTTATAAATAAGTTAAAAAGCAGACAGCTCAGCTCAGATCCACTATTCACCTTTCTCCACTGAGAAAATTGGCCATTTGGCCCTACTCTCTGATTTATATCTTTTAACCAGCTCCTAATCCACAATAGTACACTGCCTCCTATCCCATGACTTTTTAATTTCCCCAAGAGTGACTCACGAAGGACTTTGTCAAAGGCTTTATGAAAATCAAGATAGAGTGTATCACCTTTATCTACCTGTTTATTCACACCTTTAAAAAAATATAAGAGATTAGTAAGCAAAGACTTTCCTTGTCTAAATCCATGTTGACTTTCTGACATTAAACCTCGACTATCTACATGTTTCATAATTTTGTTTTTTTATAATGGTTTCTACCATTTTGTTCAGTACTGACATCAGGCTCATCAGTCTGTAGCTGCCTGGATCACCCCTAGAACCCTTTTTAAAAACTGGTGTTACACTGGCCATTCTCCAGGTACAATAGATGATTTTAATGACAGTTCACAGATTTCTAATAGTAGGTCTGCAATCTCATATTTCAGTTCTTTCAACACCCTTAGATGTATACCATCCAGTCCAGGTGATTTGCTACTCTTCAGTTTATCAAATAATTGCAATATATCTTCCCAGTTTATCCATATTTCTTTCAATTTTTCCGATACATCACCTTTAAATACCATTTCAGGCATGGGCAACCTCCCTACGTATAATGGTCCAAATGTCTCTCTCACAGGTTTTTTGCTATGAATATACTTGAAAAAGTTTTTATTATTATGTATTTTTGCTTCCACAGCAATCTTTTTTTTCAAATTCTCTCTTTGTCTGCCTTGCATCTAACTTGCCAGGACTTATGTTGTTTCCCGTTTTCATCATTTGGCTCCTTTTTCTATTTCCTGAGAGATGCTTTTTTGGCTATAACAGGATCTCTGACCTCACCTTTAAACCATGTTGGCATTTTTTTGGACTTCCTTCCACTTTTCTTAAAGTGTGGAATACAGCTGGTCTAGGCTTCCAAGATACAATTTTTAAACAATGCCCATGCTTGATGCAAATCTTTAATCCTTGCAGCTGCTCCTTTTATTTATTTATTAATTACAGTCTCTTTTATACCACGCTATTCAACATCAATGCGGTTTATATGGAACATAGAACATATACGACGCAGGGTTCTGCGACGCACTTGCAACAAACAGGAGCTTAAAACTTGGCTAACAACTGGGTGAAACTATTTACATATATACATCAAATGTCACATATATCATCGTTAATTACGCGGTTTCCTAATGTGTGTTAGTACAGGGCAAGGCGTTATTTAGAACATTCTTCTGGATAGTGTTTCAGGAAGAGATGGTGCTTCAGAGCCTTTCTAAATTGTATTAGGTCAGGGATTGCATGGATGCCAGGTGGTAGGGCGTTCCAGCAACTAGGTGCACAGAAGCTGAAAGCCCTGTATGTTGTTGTTTTAATGCATTGAGTTGCTGCCCTGGGGATTACTAGCGTGTTAACTGCCGTTGATCTTCTGGTCAGGTTAGGGGGAGTAAGGTGGACAAGTTCGGATAAAGATGCTGAGGAGAGTCCGTTGATGGCTTTGAAAGTCAGTAGTAGTGTCTTGTAGGTTAGTCTGGCTTGAATCAGGAGCCAATGGAGTTGCTTCAGTATGGGCATCATATGGTCTCACCTGGCGGCTCCATATAGAAATCTAGCGGCTGCATTCATTGCGAGCTGGAGCGGTGCTAGGGTGGATTTTGGGAGCCCTTGTAGAATCGTATTGGCGTAGTCAAAATGTGGGATGATCAGTGCTTGATATATTGTCCGGAAGTCACCAGGTTCTAACAGGAGGCGTAGATGTTTGAGAGTCCGGATCTTATGGTAGACTGCTCTTACCATGTTGCTTATGTGCATCTTCATGTCCAGGTGTTGGTCTAAAGTGATTCCAAGGTATCATATCGCAGACTTGGTTTGAAGCTCCGCATCCTTGACCTTTAGGTAGGGAGGCAGGGTGAAATCTCGGTCTCTTGTGATGAAAAGGACTTCGGTTTTTTTGTGCTGAATTCAGAAGTTTTGGGTCTGAAGCCAGTTGGCCACCGCGTCAAAGCAGTCTGTCAGTGGAGAGAGGTCCAGCTGGTCGGTCAGTATTGGCATGTAGAGCAGCACGTCGTCGGCATATACCAGGCAGTTGACATTGAAAGATCGGATTAGGTTGCAGATAGGCTGCATGTATATGTTGAACATTAGGGTGGAGAGGGATGAGCCCTGTGGAACACTCTGCTTTTGGTGGAAAGGCTCCGATGTTAAGGTCCCAGCTCGTACATGCTGCCATCTGTCCGATAGATATGACTTATACCAACTTAGTGCTGTTTCTCGGATGCCCTTTTCTTCGAGTCGCCTCAGGAGTAGCTCATGGCTTACTGAGTCAAATGTCGCGGCTATATCCATGAATACAAGGACGAACCCATGGCGAATGTTATCAAGTCCAGCAATTATGTTGCTGAGTAGGGTGGTGAGCAGGGTTTCCACACCATGGGATTCCCTGAATCCATGTTGGCTCGGGTCCAGTGGGGCGGTGTCATCAATGTGTTGTTGAATTTGGCGTTGGACTACTTTTTCAATTATCTTGGCTAGAAGGGGTATACTAGATATAGGCCTGTATGAATCAACCTTATGGGGGTCAAGTTTATTATTCTTTAGCAGAGGTCTAATGGATGTTTGCTTGAGACTCTGGGGGAAGGATCCTGTTGTGAATGACAGGTCCATGAGTTTGGCTATCTTTTATCCAGAATGCCGGGCATGGGTCAGTTTGTGCAGTGGTGATATTGATTGAAGTGATAGTTTCCTCGATGCACTTCTTGGATGGGGTAGCGAAGATGGTCAGTGGTGTTGAGTGGGTTAGCTCTTGCAGAGGTGGTGGTGCTGAGGACTTGTTGATCTGACAAAGTTTTGATTGCAGGAAATCTGCAAAATCTTGAGGGTGGATCACAGTTGTTTGCCCGGGGCCAGGCTCTTTCGTTAGGTTCTTAATGAGATTGAACAGGTCATGTAGTTTTTTCTTAACTATTTTCCTCATTTTATCATAGTCTCCCTTTTGAAAGTTAAAAGCTAGTACTGTAGATTTCCTTACCATCCTCGGGGAGGAGGGTGGGTTGTGAAGACTAAATTCCTGCTGTTCCAGGAGATCACCTATTACAGGTGAATAACTACACTATCTCCAGGAACAAGCAGGAATGTAGTCTTCACATATGAGGCTCCCAGATGCCAGAGAAGTGACCTCAGAACCGGTGAAGGTTTGCCTCAAGGTAAGCGCCAAGAGATCATAAATCCTTCATTGATGTCTGGTATCGTTAATGTCCGGGATAAAGGGTAGGAGTGGCCCTTAAGTCTGAAAGAGGTGCTGGAGAATAGCTTGACCAAACATGGCATCCCGGCAGGAATCCTTGTCTAAACAGTAATGAGCAGCAAAGGTATGAACAGAAAACTAAGCTGCTGCCTTGCAGATTTTGTCAATGCCCACAGAGTGTAGATTTGCCATTGAAATAGCCATGGCATGAACATTATGAGCAGTGACGTGACCTTCTAGTGAGAATCCTGCTTTATCATAAGCAAATGAGATGCAGTCTGCTATCCATCTGGAAAGAGTATGTTTAGATAATGGCAGACCCAGGTGACTAGGATCAAAGGAAATGAACAACTGCAAGGTTTTACATTGATCTTGAGTCCTCTGGAGATAAAAAGCCAAGGCACGCTTGCACTCAAGAGTATGCAGGGTTGCCTCTGCTCTAGAAGCATATGGTCTAGGAAAGACTACAGGAAGGTAGATAGACTGCTTCAAATGAAAAGGAGACACCATCTTTGGCATGAAATGGGGCGAGTCCTAAGGATGACTTTGTCATGGTGGAAACGGGTGTAAGGCGGATCTGCCACCAAAGCCTGAAACTCACTGATGCATCTAGCTGAAATGAGGGCAATAACAAATATTACTTTCCATGAAAGATACTTTAGTGATAGCCAAGGGTCATAGCGACTTGAGAAGCTGCATTAGAACGGCATTGAGGTTTGAAACCATCGAGGTTGGTCTGAGGGAGGCTTGGTCAGCAAAAGACCTTTCATAAAGCATGCCTCAAGCGGTTGTGAGGAGATAGGCTGCCCATTCAAGAGACGATGAGAGGCGACAATCGCATTCAGGTGAACCCTCACTGAGTTGGTCTTGAGAATAGTTGAGGAGAGGTGGAGGAGGTATTGAAGGAGTGCCTCCACAGGAGCAGAGAATGGATTGAGATCCTTCTGGAAACACCAGGTAGAGAATCTACACCAATTGAAAGCATATGAATGTCTAGTAGATGGTCTCCTGGAAGCTAACAGGATCTCCTTTACCTCCAGTGTAAGGTTAAGGTCTTGTATTGCTATGCTTTCAGCAGCCAAGTTGCGAGATGGAGAGACTGAGGGTTGGGATGGGGCAGTGCCCTTTCTTCCTTGGAGAGGAGATCAGGCACAAATCCCGGTCATAGAGGCTGAGTCTGAGTCAGACGCAGCAGGAGAGGGAATCACGGTTCATGTGCCCAGTACGGGGCTATGAGGATCATGTAGCCCCTGTCCACTTGAAAAGCATCTTGAGAATAAGGGGAATAGGAAGGAAAGCATAAAGGAGACCTGAACCCCAGTAAAGGTGAAAAGCATCCACCTGCTGGTTGCTGGACATAGGAATCCTGGTGCAGAAGCATGAGAGCTTGGCATTCTGTGGCATGGCAAACGGAACTATGTCTGGAATTTCCCAGGTCTGAAAGATGTAGGACATTGTGTCCAGATGGAGAGACCATTCATGGGGAAGAAGGATCCAACGCAACTTGTCTGCCAAGACATTGAGCTCCCCTGGGAGATACACCGCTTGGAGGTGTATTTGATGAGCGATGGCGAAGGACCAGAGACGGAGGGTGTCCTTGCAGAGTGCCAAGAGCCTGTTCCATCCCGCTTGTTCACAGAGAACAAGGTCACTTGATTGTCTGTCATGACCAGGACCCTGTGGGACCGTAGGTGATCCTGAAACATTTGAGGGCTTTGGAAATAGCATGAAGCTCCAGTAGATTGATCTGGAGATGTGACTCTTGTAATGTCCAGGGGCCCTTTGTGGAGTGTGTGCCCAAATGACCCCCCCCCCCCCCCGTTTGGAGGCATCCATCGTTAGGGTACATTGATGTAGAGGCATCTGAAAAGGTGACCCGATGAAGAGATTTTCTGGGGACCACCACCACTGGAGGGATGTGGGGAGAGGGGCAGTGATCTGGATCTTGTCCCTAAGACGGCCCGAGGCTTGCTTCCATTGGGAGGCAAGAGTCCACTGAGCTGTGGGCATATGCAGATGGGCATATGGTACCACATGTACTGATGAGGCCATATGCCCTAGAAGCTGCAGCATTTCCCAGGCGATCATATGGTCTCTGAGTTGCACTTGGGATGCTAACTCCATGAGACAAGAACAACGGGGTTGGGATAGAAATGTCCTTGATCATTGTATTTCTAGGAGAGCTCCAATGAATTCTAGTTTTTGAGTTGGAACAAGGTTGGATTTTGGAAGATTTATGATAAATCCTAAGTATTGCGTGGTACAAGCAGGGAAAGCCAAACCTCCTTTATGAGCTAGTTGTCTAAGTAAGGTAAGACAAATATCCTGAGAGATCTTAGAAAGGCGGCTATGACTGCCATGCACTTTGTGAAGACCCTTGGGGCTGAGGCAAGTCCAAAGGGCAAGACTTTGCATTGATAATGCTCCCCTGAAAAATGAAGCGTAGATATCTCCTGTGTTCTTGATGAATGAGGATATATGTATACACTTCCTTTAGATCTAGAGAACAGAGCCAGTCCTGACTCTGGAGGTAGGGGAGAAGGGTCTCTACAGAGAACATCTTGAACTTTTCGTGGACCAGAAACTTGTTGAGGTTTCTAAGGTCTAGGATGGGCCTGTACCCTCCGCTCTTCTTTGGTATGAGAAAGTATGGAGAGTAAAAAACCCCTCCCAGCTGAGGTGTAGGAACCTCTTCTATGGCACCCTGTGATAGAAGGGAAGACACCTCCTGTAGTAGAAGAACAGTGAGAAGGGGCTGTGTATGATATTCCCCCATTAGGGTGGAGGGAGACAGAGTTTGAAGTTGAAATCTGTACCCCTCCTTCACTATGGTTAGTTCCCCACTGCTCTGAGGTGATGAGATGCCACCTGTAGGCATTATGAGAGTCTGCCTGCTATGTGGAGGGGTGGGGGTCCTCCAGAGGCAGGGTGGCTATGTTCTCAAAAAAAAAAAGGAAAAAAACAGGCGCGGACTGTGGCTGCGGAGCTGGTTGAGTCTTAGGTACCTGTGGCTTCTTCTATTGTTTGGGAGGCAGTTGCCTCTTTTTGAGGACCCTGAGCCTGGTATTGAGAAGCGGGAGGATAACACGAGTAGAACCTCTTTTTCTTATTAAAGGTGGTCTTCTTTGTAGCTGTCTTTTTCCTAGCAAGATTGGCTGTAGTTCTAGATAGTCTATTCAGAGTGGTATTCTATGACTGCAATTAAGAAGCCTTATCCTGCCAAGAAGTCCTTGCCAAAAAGGTTCTCGCCTGTGCAGGGTATGTTGCCCAGTTTATCTTGAACCTGCTGCTCAAGAACTGAGGCCTGCAGTCATGCAATCCTGTGTGCACCGATGCAGTTTTCTGTGGCTCAGCTTGTGCACTCAAATGCATCGAAGGTTGCTGTATTGACAGACTTTGAGACATTCTGAGCATGCTTGACTAGAGCAAGATAGTCACCTCTCTTATCTGGAAGAAGAGGGGACATGGCCTCAAGATCCCTAGTAACTTCCTTGAGGAACATACCATATAGAGTATGCAGGAGTTTATCCTGGCTGAAAGCATGGAAGCCTGGAAACATCGACACCTAAAAGCATTAAGGGTTCTCGATTCTCTACCCAGAGGGTTAAAAGAATGTATTTTAGAAGTCTTAGTTTGATGCATCGCCGATTCCACTACCATTGAATGGTGGGAAATTTGTGTCTTTTGGAAGCTGGGACATTCCGGTACTCGGTACATAATATCTAGGCATCGAGTATGGGGTGAAATTGTGAGGGGACTCTCCAACATCTGGAGCTGTTAGATATTGGAGGATCTCCAATTCCTCTACCCTGGGCTCTTTCTCGGATGCTATTGTTATGGAGAGACCCCTAGCTAGGTCTCGAATAAACTCCTGGAAAGATATGTCCTCGGAAGGCGACATACGCTGTTCCAGTGAAGGAGAGGGCTCCTCAGACAGGCCTTGCAGTCCTCAGGTATCAAGTGATTCGTCATTGGAAGCATCAGACTCCAAGAATTCAAAGTAACAGCGGGAACGGTGTTCCTGCTCTGTTAGGTGCCGATACCGGTTTATGTTGGTATCGGGCCGGGGAATCCGCTTGGATAGAGCCTCAGCAGGGCCGTACCGAGACTGAAATGCGCCCCCCCCCCGCACCTCAATTTAGACACTTTAATGAGGCTGCGGGAGGGGAGGGGTGCGCGTCCGATCTGCAAGTTGCTGGCACGCTAAGCATGTCTGGTCCCTCTCGGAGAGACCAGACCTGCTTAGTGTGCCGGCGCGAAGACTTAAGGGGCGCATTTTGTATCTCTGCTGCTGCGTGCCGCCGAAAAAGTGGCAGCGGCAGGCAGCAGCAGAGAGCCGAAATGCACCCTTTAAGTCTTTGCGCCCTGTGCGGCCACACTGCTCGCACAGGGCTCAATATGGTCCTGAGCCTTAGTATCGGGAATGAACTCGAGGACAGGTATGGGTGGCAGTGAAGCCAGTAGCATGTATCCTTTAGCAGTGTGTATCGGTGCCACTGATAGTACCAGTGTCAGTGGTACCATTGGTAATATTTTGATCGGAACCGAAGCTGCCAATAGAGCTGCCAAGCTCCGCTCGATGGCCAGGATACCCTGATCCATGGAGCTCACCGATGATTAGGTATCGGTAATGGAGACTTGTGCCACCGTCCCAGAGCATGGCACCAGGAGCTCTCCTGAGGTGGAGGTCTCGGGAGCATCCTGGAGCTCCTCGATGGCTTTCGAAGACAGGTCCTCCCACTGGGGTTTGTTTGGCTGGCCGATCTACCTGCAGTACAACGTCCGAGGCATCTCAATGCTTAGAACGAGATCTACCTCTTGAGGGGTGAGCTGTCTTTGAGGAAGACTTGTGCTTAGATACCTAAGATCCATGAAAGGAAGATGATGCCCTCGATGTCGATGCCAAAGAAACCGCATCCAAGGCAAAGAAAGTTCCAAACTTCAAGGTCCAGTTTTGCAGGCCTCACTTTGTTATCTTTTTACAAAAGGGACATTCTAATGGCTGGTGACTGGAACAGAGGTATTTTAGACACCAGTCATGAGTGTCAGCAGCAGAAATGGTACTGCCAAATTAAGAACATTTCTTAAAACCACTAGTTGGTTTATCCATAGTGCTAGTAGACAGTATGGTAGGCTTAAGGCCTAAAATGGCGTCTATGCGCATGGAGAAAAGTTTCTCTTTTTTTTTTTTTTTTTTTAACAGAAAAGGAAAGAAAGAAGAATCAGGGAACTGACAGTGAGAGACAGTTCTGACGTCAACAGGAAGACAGATGCTGACCACAGAAAAAGGAATTGATTAATTTTCTGCGATGACAGGATTTGTTTCCTGCTGGCTCTACGGGAAATGAAGAACTGAGGTGGGAGAGTTCGGAAGGCAGCTACGCAGGCGCAATGGGATACTCCCAAACGTTTTCCTATTGGATGCTGGGGAGCATTCCCACGCGGGCTTCGTCGATACCAATGTCACCCATATGTGAAGACTACATTCCTGCTTGTTCCTGGAGATACACAAGTATACCTAATAGGTTTAAGGGGCTTTGTTCACATCAGGACGAGGATAACCAGCTACACCTGAAAGTGAATTTGACTACCTGTGTCCCTGTAAGTGCTAGAAAAGAGTCTATAAATCTGTGATTATGCTTAGGGTAGGTAGGAGTCAGGGTGGGCAGGAGGGAAAGAAATATTTAATAGAAGCTGGCTTGCTAAAACAGTGCCCTGACTGAGTATTAGAGTTTCATGGTTTATGGTTTTAGGCACTTGATATACCGCCCTTTACTATGTGTATTAGAGCGGTTTACAGATATATTCTAACAGGCACTTTTTATTCCCTCGTCCCCGAAGGGCTCACAATCTAAGTGTATGTGAGGCAATGGAGGATTAAGAGGCTTGTCCAAGGCCACAAGGAGTGGCCATGGGACTAGAGAGTCCCAGTCCCTCTGGCCTGAGGTTACTTGTCCCTATGTGGGAATTGAACCCCCGACCCGCTGGTCTGTTAACTTGTCTGTTAACACTGAGCCACTCCCCTCTTGCTTTCTTGCTAAAATATTGCCCTGACTTTAAACAACATAAAACTTTAAAATAGACAGAGATTTTATCAGTTTAAACCCAAAGAGTTCCCTTTATTTATTTATTTAGACAGATTTGTATGCCACCTTATCCTTCAATCAAGGTGGTCTGAGAAATTACCAGCAGGTAAATACTTAAAATTGCAGAATCCTTCCCAGAAAGAGCAGCTTTTCTCAGTAGTCCCCTATATCATCTGAGTCTGTTGATGCGGCATTGTCTTCCTATAAGCCCTTCTGCCTTGGATGCTCTCACTCCTTCCATTACATGCTCTTTGAGGTGTTCCTTACCTCAGCCTTAGTTGACCTTCAAAATCTGATACCTATGCTCCTGTACCAGCTCTGCTGAGCTCCTTTGGCTTAAATCCCATGCCTATGCTGACCTCATACATGTCAAATTCATATTATCTTCCTTCCAGTCCACCATAGCACTTGCCAAGCAAGAGTACTACTGTATGTTTTTCTGGCAAACTATCTTGCCTCTGACCCTCATCATCTCTTTGCAATGCTCAATTCTTTCCTCAAAGTGCCTCCATCCCTTTACCCTATTTTGCTTTCTGCCCAGACTTTGGCTACTTCCATGATAAAGTTCACAAGATTAGTTTTGAGTTCTCCACTGGGTCAATCTCCCCTTCTTCACTCTCAGATCCTTCCTTCAACTCCTGTCACCCTTTCTCCCTTAAACGTCTGCCAGCATCATCATGCTCAGGTAACCCCTCTTCTGAAGTCACTTCAGTGGCTCCCTATCTGTTTCTGCATGCAGCTCCACTTCTCTTACTGACCTAAAATGCATCCAATACTTTGGCTCCTCACACCCTTCCCTCAACAACTCCGTTCATCAACAAATCACTTTTATCCCTGTCCTTCTCTTCTGCCAATTACAGACTCTGTTCTTTCCACCTTGCTGCATCATATGCTTGGAATAGACTATCTTGAGTTGGTATGTTAGGCTTCATCTCTGGTTGTATTCAAAACCAGGCTAAAAATTCATCTCTTCGAAGCTTCTTTTGGATCCTGATCCTCTTATTCTCCTGTTTACACCCATCTGCACTTTGAACATTTCCCTTAAGAGTTCCCTAATCGCATGTTTGTTCTGTTTGTCTTTCTTAGCACATTGTAAACTTTGTGGTGCAGGGACTGTCTTTTATGTGTATATGTACTATGCTGGGTATATCTAGTAGCACTATATAAGTAGTAGCAGCGGCAGGAAAGGCACTTGAACATTTTAACTCCAGCTGCTGTAAGGCCACATTGCACAATAAAAGCAGGGTGGATCTTGGAATTCTTGTTGTAAGATGTAGCCCTGTAGCAGTGGCAACTAATGTGCTGAAACACTTCTCTTGCTGCTGGGTTGTATGGGGGATTGAAGAATGAGTTCGGGAGGCAGTGCAACATCTCTGCTAGAGGTAAATGGAGTGTGTGCTGTGCTCACCTGTTCCCAGTACCCCAAACTGAAAAAATGTCTTATCTACCCATTAGAGAGAGGAAAAGTGAAGGGAAGGGGTAAGGAGAATTCTCCTAAACAATCCATGCCCTCCTTAGATCCCCCCCCATTCCACTGCCTCAGACCTCAACCTTCTCCTTGATACCTTGTCCTCACTTGGTTTTAAGGGCTCTTTGCTATCCTGGTTCTTTACTTATCTCTCCCATCGCTTGGCCTGAGATAAGACGACCTTAGAGGTCTGTCCTGAGGAAAATCCCAGATTCCCCCCTAATCAGAGTAAGCAAGGGTATCTTCTTCCATTCCAACAGTTTCCTACGAAACTGAGACCAGAGTCTATATGTTAGGGCCATATAAGAGTTCCCATCTCTTCAGCCAACCAACCTCTACTCCAGGCAGCCTGCCTTTTGCCAACTCTGGCCCAACAGTGATCCACAGCTGCTTCAATTCCTTACTCCACTCCCACACAACCCAAAGCAGGGCTGCCACGTAATACTGCTTAAGATTAAGGACCATCAATCTACTTGACCCTGAGATCACTAAAAGACATCCCCTGCACCTGCGGAAATCTGTCCTTCCAAATGAATTTAAAAACCTTATTTTGCAATTGTTGATAGGTCCTCTCAGGAATGGCAATGGGAAGAACCTGAAAAAGATACAACAGTCTAGGTAAGTCCACCACCTTTACAGTAGTAATCCGACCCAGCTACAAGATATTATATTGAGTCCACTGCTCCAGATCTCCACTCCCCCAAGCACTGGCTAAATTAGTCCAGAAAAGCACAGCAGGGCCCCAGGTTATCTGAACCCCCAGGTTCTTTATACTAGCAATGGCCCATCTAAAAGGGAACTTGGCCCTCAATCGCTCTTCCAGTTCTCTAGTCTCATTAATAGGCAACACCACAGACTTCTGTATATTCACTTGGAAATCAGAAAACTGCCCATACGCCTCCAATTTCCAATGCAAAATGGGGAGAGTAATAAGAGGTCTAGAGACCATGAAAAAGAATATCATTGGCAAACAAAGTGGCCCTACAGTCAACCCCACTCACCTCGATGCCCCGCATGTCTGCACGGAGTCTCACCCTTGTCATCAGGGGCTCAACCAAAAATGCAAAGAGGAGTGATGAAAGAGGATAGCCCTGTCGAATCCTTTGGCCTATAGAAAAGAAATCAAAATAACCCCTGTTAACCTTAACACAAGCCTTAGAGGATCTATACATATCTCTAATCCAATTCAAAAAGCCCTAACCAAATCCTATATCTCCAGAGTGCGGAGTATAAAAGTCCAACTGACCTGATCAAAGGCCTTTTTGGAATCAATAGAGAGAAGCAATGGAGGATCTTTATATCAAAGTTAAGAAGGAAAATTGGTCGACAAAGACCATATTGCTCTGGATCCCAACTCTCTTTGTGGAGTACAGTGACTCCAGCCCATACAGTGATGTCTGGGATAGTGTCTCCCTCTACAGCTTTTTCATCTTGATTAGACTGTAAGCTCTGATGAGCAGAGACTGTGTTTTACATCTATGTGTACAGCACTGCGTACACCTTGTAGTTTTATACAAATGATTAGTGGTGGTAGTAGTAGTAATAAAAACCTACTCCAGGGGGTCAATCAGGTGGTCAATGAAAGTCCTGTAAAACTTCATGGTGAGTCCAAAAGAAAACACTTTCCCTTGCAAAACTAACCAGAGGCATGACAAGAGCAAGGAGGCCAGAACACCCTCTCAACGTGGAAATAGACTTTATTAGTTACTCCCCAACATCAGCAGTGTTTTGGCAACTCATGCCTTCATCCGGAGGTATGCAATAAAGTCTATTTCCTTGGATAGACAGAGGTTTCTAAATTGCATACCCCCTGATGAAGGCATGAGCTGCCAAAACACTGCTGATGTTGGGGTGTAACCAATAAAGTCTATTTCCATGTTGAGAAGCTGTGCTGGTCTCCTTTCTCTTGTCAAACTTCACAGTGAGGCCATCCAAACTCAGAGATTGATTGACCTGAGTAGCCTAGTGGTTGGAGCAACAGCCTCATACCCAAGAGACTAGAGTTCTATTCTCACTGGCACTCCTTGTGAACTTGGACGTCACTTTACTCTCCACTGACTTGGAAGAAAAGGCTTGGCAATCTACTTCCGGTCATACCTTACCAAGAAAACCCAGGGGCGGCTGGGTTGCTAGAAGTCAGCACTGATTTGATGGCACTCAAAACCCCCCCAAAAAAACAACTTAATCATCTCTCTATTCTCATCGAGGGTGAAAGCCCTCTCCAACTACTCTAATACCCCCAACAGAACAGATTCCAGGTAACTATTAATTTCTTCATTGTCTACTGGTAGCCATGCATGATAAAGCTCCATACAAAAATGCTGTAACCCATCCTTTCAATTCCTTAGAGTCTGCTATTACCTCCCCCCCCCCGCTCCCACATCCTATGGCCCATTTCCCTTTGCCTCTGCAACTTGGCCACCAGCAGAGGGTCTACCTTATCCCCATGTTCAAAAAACACCTGTCTAGTTCTCAGCTGCTGCCAGTAAATTTCCTCTACTTTGAGGGTTTGCAATTTATTCCTCACCTCATGCTGTTCTGCCTAAGAAGGTCTCCAGGGAGACCTCTGAACTATCTCCTCCACAAACTTCAACAGGTCCCTCAGCTCCAGACCCTGCTGTAACCTTTCCTTCTTTTTGACGGTACCCCCTTTATCCAGCTGGCTCCTTACCATCGCTTTAAAACCCTCCCATACTGTGGCCATGGACACCTTTCCCATGGGGTTCAAATCAAAATAATCCAGAATAATGGCCTCCAACTCCTCCACCATCTACTAGTCAAGTAATAAACTACCATTGCGCCTCCAAAATTTCTGCCCCCCTTCCCCAAGAACCAACCAAACAGGTGAATGATTAGACCATGTCATAGTGTTGATGTCCACCTCCTTCAACCTAGACATCGCACTCTTACACACTAGAATAAAGTCAATTCTGGAACAGGACTTATGGGGGCTGGAGAAAAACACATAAGACCTGTCTCTAGAATTAGGCACCTGCCACGCAGCCATCAAGCTCGCTCCCACATAAAACCTTTAAGCTTACCTCAGTCATCCCTTTGCCCCTCCCTTCCCCTCCCCCACCCAAATTATCAAGCTTTGGGGCCAGTCCTATTGAAATCCCTCTCCACCAGTGAAGTGCCCTCGTCCATCCCCAGGAGGCCTCCCCCAAATCCTTAAAGTCGTCACCCTGTGGGCCATTAGCAAAAATACTTTACTCTGAACCACAGTCTTCAGCACCAAATATCTGCCACCCCTGTCCCTCACCACCCTTCTGCACCTCCCCCACCCAAACCCTATGGGAGACCATGACCCCCCCCCCCCACACCCAATCCTCCAATTTTTCTCCTCACATAAATGGAGGCAAAATATATCTTTGGAAAGACTAACCCTTCATTCTTCCACATAAAGGCACTGCTGGGGCATATCCTGTGGCTCAGCTACCGAATGTCCGGGTTACCCAGATTGCCGCAAAGCTAACCGGGCAGTGGTGATAATCAACTGCTGCTCAGTTGGCTTCTGCGGTGAAAGTTAAACCAGTGTTTCCTGTGCCTGACTTTTGCCGAGTGTCACTAACCAAGCAGTGACAATATTGCCGCTGCCCGGT
Source organism: Ichthyophis bannanicus (assembly GCA_033557465.1). NCBI lineage: Eukaryota > Metazoa > Chordata > Amphibia > Gymnophiona > Ichthyophiidae > Ichthyophis > Ichthyophis bannanicus. The sequence continues at coordinate 47,545,746 of CM066038.1, read as the reverse complement.
TAGCGATGGGTGCTACCTTGAAATGACCCCAGAGTGCCCTGATGTTAACCGGTTAGCGTCAGGGTATGTAGCGTTGGCATCCGTGGATATTCAGCAGCACTAATGAGTATCTCTCCAGAGTGGCATTTACACGGTTTACAGGTCTGCAAATGGCATAAATGCCTTTAAACCCCCCCCCCGCACTGTCTCTAAAGCTGGACCCGTGTCCTCCGACTGTTTCGCCTTGTCTTCCATAGAAGGGGAGAATCTTTTTAACCGCTTTCCCTTCAATGTCATCTTTCCACTTCTGCCTTTCAAGACCATTGCCAGACAACTCTTGGCTGGTTTTTCTTTTGGGACTGGACACCAGCAAAGCCCATGTCCTCCAGGGCAGCCCACGCTTCCTCCAATATACTCATTCTTTGTCATCTCCCCCCCCACCAGCTATAAACGCAAGGCTGAAGAGAAAAGTCCAGCGGTAATGAACGCTCTCCTGCCGCAACTGCACCATTACCACCTCTCATCTCCCAGCAGCACTGCAGAATGGTGGATGAAAGATCATTAAAAATCTTGAGTCGAAGACTGTCCAAGCAAAACTTCCTCTGCTTGTGCACAATGATGTGAACAGTCTCCTTATCGGCATAGCTACAGCATGTAAGCAGGCGACTATGTCCTGTGGCATTTCTTTCTGCAAAGAACCAAGGCTTTGGTGTGCCGCTGGCCTGGCAACCTTAACCAGTGAGATCACGTGCATGCACACCAGTCAGACCACCTCTGCACAACACTTATTTGTCCAGCTCCGGCACTCCTCTAATGCAGGTGTTGTTCCTTCAGGATTGATTCTCCAGATCCTCCATCTTGTCCTGGAGTGCCTGGTATTGAGCAGCAAGGCGGTACTGCTGCCGCCAGTCATGCAGCTTCCTCATCTTGCCGCTTCATCTATTCTTCGGCCTCCTCCATTCATAATCCCAGGTCCTCCGCATCCTGATGCAATATCACTACTGCCTCTTTCATGTCTTTATTCACCGAGACGATCTTCTGCTTTAGTTCCGCTAGCCCTCTGTGCTTTTCCCCTTGGGTAAAAAGACTTGCTCTCGCTGGCCTACTCATTAGCAGAGTCCAAACTGGAGAGCCGATCCAGCGCCATATTGCCCCTGCCCTCAGACTAAGGCGATTTGAAGGCCTCCAAACGCTTTTGCACAGACATGGTTAGTGAATATGCCCCAAGACTACAATGAGAGTGGGAAGATGGCTACCTTAGCATTTCACATAGATATTAGGAGTAAACCCCAATTAGGCAGCCATCTCTCACAGATGACTTCACGTCCTCCACATTTTTCTTCTGAAAATAAGTACTTCTACAACTTAGAAATGGTAATGTGTACACACATTTTCTCCTAGGCAATCTTCAAAGTGAAAATATGCATACACTTTCACTTTGGCAATCAGGGTAAAGTCCACAAGTAAAAGTACCCATGGACTTTACATTCCCCTCTTAAAATTACACTGTAGTGTTAGGATTAGACGCATCTAATGATGGTGGCAAAGGTACTATAGAATTTTGGGAGACCAAACAATTCTTTTTAAAACCAGCTAGACTTTCAAGATATACATCTTGATTTTTATTTAATTTCATTGATTTGAGTTGTGACCTAAACAATCCAATGAGGGAACAGCCCAGAGGATGAAATTGTTCTACCACCCCCAAAGTAGGCTTCAGTGAGAAAACAGTCCAGTAGAGTTGAGGGGGGAAGCTGCTCTGTGACCACACTGTAGGATTCACTGAGAGCACAGTCTAGGGGAGGATCAGTTCTGTGACTCAAAGCAGAGCCCATAGAGAGCGCTGCACCAACAGAAAGACACATGTAATTTTGCAGAAAACGGAAGCAGTTTTCAATCAGACTGAGTGATGAGACTGAAATCAAGGTGCACGTTCTGAATGTTTGAGTACATCTTTTTCATGTTACTATTTTATTTTTAAATTGAAACATAGCATATAAAAAACATTTCCTTTCACATAAGTATAGTTCCCAGCATTGTCTTTATTGTCCAAACAAATACTAAATCTCACCATAAGCACCTTGATAGATTTTGCCTGTTTTTAGGCACCAGAGCAAACTCTTTTTTACCCCAAAGTCATAAGTGCTTAGCATAGCTGCACTTGGGATGGTACTTTCTAACCAGGGATGGCACATCATTAAGGCAGTCAGAGGCTCTGAGAAAAGGAGTGTCATTTAATGAAAACACTGACCTCATTAGGGTGATCAACCAGGTCAGAATTTGGAGAGACAACCCCATACGTTTGATTAAAAAAAATGACCATTCTTCAGTTCATTCCTATAAAAACCATTCGCCCAGTCCAATACATTCCCATTGGGGCTTTACCAGCATCCTTTGTTCCAAAGTACCCAAGTGTTCCAAAGTGCTCCACAAAACAATTTTCAAATAATGTCCACCATCCACATAGCCAGGGTTTCCCTAAGTTGTCATCCAGGATCACTGTGGGGGTGGAACTGCAAATTAGAAATAACCCCCAGTCTTGTCCTGCAAATGATTCCTGAAGACAAATAACATTTTCACTTCTTCCTGGTAACCCTTGAGCTCCCTTTGTACCGGGGCCTCTTAGTCACTCTAGCAGAGGCCAAGATACCAATAGAAGTTTTGTTACCCTGTGACCTCTAACATAAATGGGCGAATGCAAGCAAGTATATATACATATACCCACACACACATATACCCACACACACACACACACACACTTTAAAAGGAGAAAAACATCTACTGCAAAATAGTCCAACGCAGATAAATTATTTCTAAAATAACACAAGAAAACGTAAAAAAATTGCTTTCTAAAGACATCAAAGGGTCACCAAACAACAAAAAACAATCTTCAATTACCATTTTCCCCTAGAGGTATAAAAATGCTTTAAATAATTTATAAACAGAAAATCTTCCCGAATCTCATCATTCTGTGGAATGGTGCAGAGTATGAGCTGTCCTTGTCTTAGCAGCCTGCATCATGGAAACCAGATATGTGGGACAACGTTGTGGGACGTGGGGCTCCAGAGCAAAGGAAAAAATTCCCTTTAGTGACCGACACACTGCTTTATCTCCATGGCTTGCTCTGGAGGCTGGTGCTGCCTAAAGATCGGGAGCTAGTGGACGTGGCAGAGGAGAACGACTTGTTACTTCGGGAACCAATCACTTTGGACTCGAGCCTTCCTGCTGAAAGATGTCCAAGCCGGCCTGAAAATAAGGCACGTAATTAATGAAATTACAGCCCTCATGAATTTCCAGTATTAAAATGGCTTTTTTTTTGTTTTGTTGTGCCTAAGAGGGACAAGTTACAAGGTTCTTAAGATACTGAACAGGAAGCAATTTCAAAATGCTCTGTGGGAATTATGTCTTCTGAACTACATTTCCCACAATCCACTGGAAGCATTATTCCAGAGAAACACTTCCTTGGTGAAAATATGAGATCTTGTAGTCAGGAAATATCTTCCAGCTTTCACATTACATGAGAAATCCCTATTTAAAGGCTTGATAGATTCTGGAGGCACAAGGAAGGGAGCACACCCCATACAATTCCGAAATCATAACTTCCATTTCTACATCTCCCTGTCTGCAAGTTTCTCTCCCTATGCAGAGTCAGACAGTACTACCTGCTCTACTATGCATACATCTCCTGCCACTTGTATTAAACAATTAGGAAAAGCTAAAAAGCTGGTGATGAGAGCTAGGAACTGCAGTGCTGTCATAGGAGAACCTGTGACCTGTTGAGATGGAATAAAAAGAGATGTACCAGGGAAATTCTGGTTTTTGCTTTCCATTTTTAAAATAGATTCTTACTCTGAGTCTCTGGTCACACACAGCACTAATATGGAGGCTCTGTACCCCTCTGCATATGCCAAGCAAAAGCTGTGTATGTTCAAGGCTAATGCAACTAACATTAACTGGACTGAAATGGATTTTAAATGACTCAAAGGTTAGGGTAGCTAGAGTGCATTACAGTTAGCAGATCTGCCCCATTATAGAAGACATGGTGGAATATACTGTACGGATACTGTCCTGATATACTACAGTTTGCTATCAGTACTTACGTGGAGTTTCAGTGGTTGTCAGTATCCGTTCAAGGTGCTGTTCAAGCTTCTCAAGATCACTGGCAGAAAATCTCCATTTGCTCTCAGCAGGCAAAGGTGGTTCTCTCGAGATTGAGCGCTTTCGAAACATCCCAGCCTGGTTTGGCTGCTGCAGGCAATTCTCAGGAAAGGAACCAGTGATCATTCCTTCAGGGAACTTCTGTGCTATGATTTTGAGACCTGCAGGTAATGAGAAGAACACCCTAAGGCCTCAGGCTCTCCCAGCAGATAGTATTCCCGCCATGTGTTCCTTTTAAGGTACCCAGGATAGCAGTGACCTGATGGCTCAGTGACAGTAGTGTACACTCCCAAGTAAGAGACATGGGTTTGATTCCAAAAAATGGCTTCTTCTCCTTAACTGAGATTGTGGAAGTCATCCAGGTAGCAACTACGGTCCGCAGGAGAGGACAGGGCTGGCCCAACTATCAGGCAAGACTAAGTAGCCAGCTAAGGCAGCAGCTTCTGAGAGGCGGTAAACAGAAGCAGTAGTCAAAAGCAAAATAAAGATCCTGATGGCCCCAGTGGGAGAACGGGCCACACACATATATATAAAGTAAAGTTTAATATTTAAAAGTATGCTGTCCAATTATGCATTTTTGCTAAACTGTAGTGGGAGGGGTGTGGTATGGGGATGACCAAGATTGCTGAGATTAATTATCAAAATCTTGTGGGGGAAGAGGAATAAAGTTGAAGGTTCGCCTAGGGCACCCAAAACCCTTGCACCGGCCCTGGGCAAGGGTATCCTACTTGTCATATTATGGCAACTCATAGTGGCCAGACATAGGGTGTGTGCATTCGATGTTCCAAAGATGCTGAGATCTCTCACTGAAATGTCTGGACTAGCTGAGGGAGTAGGTTCAAAATATTGGGCTAGGACTGGCTTGGTGCTTGCACACTGTTCAGACCTGGGTTTGATTCTTGAATCAGGTCTTCTGCTTTCCAGGTTCGCCTAGGCTGCAGATGCTGCATTGCAGCATTTACAGCTGTAGGGTGAAGGGACGCTCGGTCATTTTGTAATAGTGACACCTATCAGCCAGACTTAGGGTCCGCCTTAGCCAAGTATCAGAAGGAAACGTGAATTCTGAAGCCCAGTCAAAAACTCACTGCAATAAATGGGTTAAGATGTGCAGAGATATAAAACCGAATGCACCTATGCCCAACAGAGGCCAGATCCAATTAAGCTAGAAGCCCAAAGGAAAAGGAGGAAAATTCCAAGCCAAAAATCAAATGAGCTGATTGAGATGGAATCCTCAAGGGGCACGAGGAACATTCTGGGAATGAAAAAGAGGGAGGGAGGGGTCCTGTGCCCTTTCAAGATCTCTGCCATCTGCAGTAATAGACAAAGTGTTCTTCCTGGAAAAGAAGCAGCGCCATTTAACACCTGAAGCATGCGGTCTTATATCATATTATAAGCTCTAACACAACATTTGCAGATTCAGCCAGGCTAAGGACTCCCAAAGATGCCTGCTTTACATAAGAACATAAGATATAACAAAGCTCCATCAAACCCAGATCACAAGTACCTGTCAGGTTGCCAAAAAGTAGACAAATTCCATGCTGCTTATCTCAGGGGTAAGCAGGGGATTTCCCCAGTCCAATTTAATAATGGCTTATGGACGTTTCCTCCAGGAACTTGTTCAAACCTCTTTTAAAACCAGCTACACTAACAGCTTTTACTACATCCTCTGATAATTGCAGAGTTTGATTACCTGTTGAATGAAAAAAACATTTTCACCAATTAGCCTTAAATGTGCTACATTGTAGCTTCATTGCATGTCCTCTAGTTTTTTTGTTTTTTTTTTCTACTGCTTGAAGTAAACAGATCGACGTTTACCCGTTCCACTCCACTAATTTCATAGACCTCTATCATATCTCCCCTCACTTCTCACTTTTCCAAGCTGAAGAGCCCTAACTTTTCAAGCTTTCCTCATAGGGATATCTTTCCATCCCCTTTACCATTTTGGTCACTCCTCTGTACTTTTTCTAATTCTGCTATATCTTTTTTAAAATATGGCAGCCAGAATTGCATATATTTGAGGTGCGGTCACACCATGGAGTGATATAAGAACATAAGATATGCCATACTGGGTCAGACCAAGGTCCATCAAGCCCAGTATCCTGTTTCAAACAGTGGCCAATCTAGGTCATAAGTACCTAGCAGTTTCCCCAAAAGACACAGGTTCCACAATGCTTGTATTGGGTCAAGCAGGGATATCCTGGGTACCTTTTAATAATGGTTTAAAAAGGAAACCAATTGAGAAGGAAATAAAAAAAAATATACGATTGCCCCTGGAACTTCCAGGATATTTACAAGGATATTTCAAGAAAAATTTCCCCCTCCCTAGTTGCAGTACTCGTGGATGCAAAATCAGGAATTTCCACCTGCACCTTTGAGTTTCTTTATTCAGGTCAGGGAAAATTCATATGGTACAACCCAAAAAAGGAATATTTTGTTTCCTATAGAACATCCTAAGGAGCTATTCATGGTCAGATATCAAGGCCAATGTTATCAGACAGGTAGCAGGGACAGCTTCTACACTATCAGAAGTATTCGATATTTCTGAAATATTTAATACATCTGCTTCCTGAAAACCAGGAGGCACAGCTCCAGCAGGGGTCTTCAAACAATGGCAAGTAATAAGCCTTAACTAACGGAGGGCATGAAGCAGTAGAGACCTTCAAAACCTCATGAACATATTTTTTAAACATATCCTCAACTGTAACATTTGGAGACTTAGGAAAATTAATTAATCTAAGATTAGCAAGACGATTAAAGTTATCCAAATGCTCCAAAAATGACTTCAAGAAGCTAGAGTCCTTCATAAAAGCTTCAGAGTGTGGTTCTAGTACTTCTATCCGAGATGTTAAATCAGTTATTACAGTTTGCAAAGTTGTTACAGATTTACTGTTATTGGCACAAGCCTTATTGATTGATTGAGTTTTCTCCTGTAAAGCCTGAATTTGAGGAGTTATAGCCTTTCCAAGCACTTGATAGCCAACCATACAGACTCCATAGTTAAATGTTTCAGACGCTGTTCAAAGAAAAAGGCTGCCTGATCCAACAAGTCTCAGGATTCCATGGGGGCTGCGAGCTCTTCTGGGCAGGAACCAGCCCACTGACCATCACTGACATACTTCCTCTCTTTGGTAATGCACCGAGCTGTTGATCCGGAGGGGCTCCTTCACCCTCTACTCCTCCTACAACGGACAGCCCCAGGCAGGGAATGAGAGATGCCAGCACCGGACGCTCCCTCCTACCCCGTTCACGCTGTAGAAACACTTGAGCAAACCAACTTGGAGGGTTTCCGTGTCTCCGGAGGCGTGAGCTCACTGCCCAAGGGGGACCAGGAGTCAGACCCCTCCCAACACTCCGACAGTCGTGCTTACCGCCTCTGACACACTCGCCAGTCACCGCTCTCTGCACAAATAAGCTTCAATAAGGCCCAAGGAAATTAAAAAAAAGGTTTGCAGACCAGACTGGGGATGTTGAAATTGCTTAACTTTCCTCTTTCTTCCCATACTAAAAAGTGCATGAGCAAGCTGTTCAGAGTGCAGCCATCTTGGATCTCGCAACTGCCATTTTAGAACCTGAAGTGACCACCAAAGAGTGATCACAAGAGGAAATAGATACTATCTTAGGAGTGGCATACCTAAGTCCTGAAGAAAAGAACATCAGGTCTAAACAATGTCCATCTTTACGGGTAGGGGCAGCTGCCAATAAAGTCATCGAGAAGGCCTCAAGAGATGCAAGACAATCACACTCGACTCTGAGCGCTGGCCTATCTGCCTGCACATTAAATTCTCCCAGAAGAATCAAACGACTTGGAAGAAGAAGAACCTCAGCAAGCAACAAAAGGAGCTCATCAATAACCATGGGAGTTACTGGTGGTGGCACATAACAAAGCAACAGATTCAAGGATGGCGAGCCAGCTAGCTGCAGAAGTAAAACCACTGCCTCAAAGAGAGCGACAGCTCAATTCCCGATGAGGGACTGCTTTAGTCACAAAACATGCCAACCTCCAGCCCTCCCGTCGAAACAGCAAGGTATGAAAAAGACAGAGGACAAGCCTCCACCAGATACTGTGCCTCCCATTCCTGTAACCAGGTTTTAGTGAGGGCCAGCAAACAAGTTATAACTGAAACAAATCATTCACCAATGTCGTTTTGTTCTTCAAAGAACGAACATTCAAAAGATCCAGACAAATACCATTCCCCTGAGTAGAGGGAACCCCCAAGCAAGAAATGGGCCAAAGGGCACCCACATGAATATCACACTTCAAAGCAGAGTGACCAATACCAGAATAGTGACCATTACCCATTCAAACCAGAATGGTAGACAGCAACATGTTAACTTCAACAGAGGAATTTACAATATCCCCTAACACACTTCACACAACCAGTATACTCACCAAACCGCAGACCATGCCATTAAAAAGCAATGGGCCCAGAAAAGATCCCCGGGGTACTTCACTATTCACCTTTCTCCATTGCGGCAAAGACTCCTATGTGCTCATGGGAGATCCCCACGGACAGACAGAACGAGTCTTTGCTTTGATCAAGGCAGCCTTCCCCTCCTGCCCGCAGGGATCCGATCTCCTGCGGGCAGACAAGCGTCTGCCGTGATTGCAGCCATTCCCTTCTCTTCTGCCTGCTGCCTGAGTGATACGGGATCCCCGCAGGCAGAATAGAAAGGAAGGCCACGGGGCTAGGAGGCAGAGTCAAGACAGAGCTTGGCCCCTCCCAATCCAAGAGCTGTTCCGCGGCCCATGATGGATTGAGACGTGGTTAAAAGACAGAAAACAGCGAGGAGGGCTAAATGGCTTGAGCACCCCTCAATATTTAACAAATGCCTTCATTTAGTTCAGGGAGGTATAACGTGTTAAGTTTAGCACCCCTAACAATTCTGAAATATTGGTTTCTATGAGACTGTCTGTCTTATCCCATCAACGTAGAAGGGAGGAGGAAGCAACTGTGGTACAAATACAAAATTAAAGGAATCTGTAAGACATCAGGCATGGATGTTCGCCCTGGAACAGCTGTTTCAGAAGGAAAGAACAGAACTGAAAAACCAGAGCATCATTAACAGTAGATGGTAGAAGGGCTCACCACCAGATAGCATGAATACATTGTCAAATCCTCTTTCGCACATGGTGGTAGCAGCCTGGCTGGCTATCCTCTCATCTTCATCATACAGGATAATAATTTTCCCATGGGCATTCTTCTAAATGCACAAGTGTTAAGGATCTCACAACTCTGAAAGCAATTAAACTAATAACTTGCTGCACAGGAACAATAAAATAAGAGGCATGCTCTTTGCTAGACTAAGAGAACAGATTTCTCTATCTCCTGGGGAAGGGAAATTCCAGGATATTTTACCCATGGGAATGATTAAGGCTACAACATTAAGAAAACAAACAAAAGAAACTGGATAAATATTGTCAAAAAATACTATCTGTGCATAGTAAAAGATAGCTACTTTAGAGAAATCTGGAGGAGAGGCAGGCTGAAATCCAGTGAAGTCAGAGGCGAAACTCCACTTCTCCCACTAATGAGTCTTTTGACTGTGCATTCTCCCAGGTATGAACTTGAGGTCTCTGCCCGAGGGGATTTAAAATCTATCGTGCCTGAAGTGAAATTTACACTGTGCCCAGGTTTGGAAAGCTGAGTAACTATTGTTGTTGTTGTTGTTAAGTGTCATCAAGTCAGTGTCAACTCATAGCGACCCTCTGGATAGTTTCCTAAAATGAGTTCGGTCTTCAATCAGGCGGCTCATTATTGACAGATTGGCACCTGTGGCTGCTGTTACTGTATCGATCCATCTCATTGCTGGCCTTCCTCTTTTGCATTGACCTTCCATCTTGCCAAGCATGATGTCTTTCTCTAATGATCTCTCTCTTCGCATGATGTGTCCAAAGTATGAAAGTCAAAGTTATTGAAAATACCATGGCTTGAATGAGTTGAATCTTTGCATGGAGAGAGACATCTCTGCTCTTTAGAATCTTGTCTAGGTCCTTCATAGCCATTCTGCCAAGAGCAATGTGCCGACGGATTTCTTGACTGCTTGTTGCTTCTTTATTGATAGTTGATCCAAATAGGTTAAAGTTCTCCATGAACAATGGACTTGATTTTGCCAGTTGTCATGATCTTTGTTTTCTTAACATTAAGGTGCAGTCCCCTTTTAAGACTATGTTCCTTGATCGTGAGAAGCAAATGTTTCAGATCATCTTCACTTTCAGCCAGTAATGTGATATCATCAGTATAGCGAAGGTTGTTGATGAGTCTTCCACCAATCTTCACACCTCTGCTGTCTTCATACAATCCTGCTTCTCTGATGATTTGTTCTGCATATAAATTAAACAAGTAGGGGGAAAGTATGCAGCCTTGTCGTACACCTTTGCTGATTTTAAACCATTCTGTTTCTCCTTGTTCCGTTCAAACTGTTGCTTCTTGATCAATGTAAAGGTTGTGCAAGAGAACTATCAAATGTTCTGGTATACCCATGCTTCTTAATGTGGCCCAGAGTTTCTCCTGGTTTACACGGTCAAAAGTCTTGCTGTAGTCAATAAAGCACAAACAGATATCCTTTTGGTATTCTTTAGTCTTTTCAAGGATTCATCTCACATTTGCGATGATGTCTCTCGTTCCTCGCCCTTTCCTGAACCCTGCTTGCACTTCAGGTAGTTCTTGTTCCAGTTATGTTGTAGTCTCCTCAGTAGAATCTTGTTGGCATGTGGGATCAGAATGATTGTGCAATAATTTCCACAGTCATTTGGATCACCTTTCTTTAGTATTGGTATAGAGTAGTTACTCACCTGTAACAGGTGTTCTCCAGGAGCAGCAGGAATCAGTCCTCACATATGGGTGACGTCGGCACTGATGGAGCCCCCATGTGGAGCATTTCCCCAGCTTTTAAAGAAAGCCTTTGGGAATGCAGCGCACCTGCATGGTCCCCTTCCTGCCCAAGGGTGCCATCTTGCTCAGTCTGATGACATAGCTAAAAGACAGCAAAAACAAAATAAAGTATATGACTGCAACTCCAGGGGAGGAGGGAGGGTTGTGAGGACCGATTCCTGCTGCTCCTGGAGAACACCTGTTACAGGTGAGTAACTACTCTTTCTCCATGACCAAGGCTACCAGGAACCCATAGCTGAAAAAATGGCTCCCTCTGAAGAACCTCAGCATCCGTGATAAGAATATCCTCTGAGAACGCCCCCGTACGGTAACCCAACACAAGGGCCAGAGGGTAGGAGTTGCCTAAACCTCAAAGAGATTGCGGAGTACCGCCTGTCCGAAAGCACTGTCCCTTCGGGACTCTCTCTCGAGGCAGTAGTGGGCTGCAAAAGTCTGGCTTGAAGACCAAGTAGCGGCCCAGTAGATGTCTGCCAACGGAACAGAGCGGAGATGAGCTATTGACGTGGCTTTCGCCCTGACATGATGGGCCATGGACTCGACCCTGCAAGGAGAGGCTGGCTGCCTTGTATGCCCAGGCGATACAATCTGCTACCCAAGTGGACAAGGTACGCTTGGAGACAGGCAACCCCAGTTTATTAGGGTCAAAGGAGATGAAGAGCTGAGTAGCCCTTCGGTGCCCCCGCGTACGTTCTATATAAAAAGGATAACCCCATGGCTCCAGGGGTCTGATGACTGTAGCCAGGCCTGACGGTGTGCACCGATGCCGGCCGTGGCTACCCGGGCCAAAGCCTCAAAGCCATCATAGGCTGCTCGAGAGATAAACTTTGAGCACTCTCGATTCCCCGTTGCCAAAGCCTTGAACCTCTGCAAAGGTTCCACGGAGAGGCCAGCTGAGAACCCGGCAATCTCCTTTGCCAGGTCTCGTAGATACATGCCCATGTACAGCTGGTAGGTCTGGACATGGCAAGATAGCATAGAGCCCTGGAAGCACTTTCTACCGAGGGCATCTAGGTTGCGGGCCTCCCGGCAGGGGGGCACAGAGGAGTGCATCTTCTGACTCTTCAGATGGTGCATGGCCGATTTCACAACCATGGAGTGGTATGGTAGCTACGCCTTCTGGAACCCAGGGCTCTTAACATACTCGATAAATGGGAATCGACCCATTTGCTAAGAACCGGCATTAAGGCCGGTGCCTCCCACATACGGAAGAGCAGCCGTTCTAACATCGGAGGAACCGGTACAGTAAAGGCTTCCTTCGGAGGAAAATCATACTGGAGGGCATCGAGCTCCTCGGCTCGAGGCTCTTCCTTGGCGTTCGCAGGGAAGGCCAAGACCTTGGCCATGTCCCTCACGAAGTCCGAGAACCGGGTATCCTCCGGGGGGGGGGGGGGGGAGGGACCGTCTCTGAGGCTCAGACTCTAGTGAGTCCGAAGGGACGCACCGGGTCCGGAAGGTGTCCGGGGACTCCTCGTCCTCCATCTCCCACTCTGACTCCTCTGAAGAGGAATCGAGCGGCTCCGGCCATGTGGGCCTCAGTGCCACCTGCCCCGACGCTGAGGGTATCGGCATCGACGACCTCGGTCCCGTACGAGAGGTCGAGGGGGACCTTGACCGAGGATCGACTCAAGGATCGGCTCAGTCTCCGGGGTCAACTTAGACGTCGAGGTCCCGGTGGTCGGGGCAGATGCACCGGTCAGACCGGCGATCTGCACCCGCTGCTGTTCCATGAAGGCAGCCAAGCTGCTCTCCAAGGCCGTCAACCTGAGTCCAAGCTCAGGAGACTCAGCAGCCCCCGACTTGGGCCCGAAGTTGGCTCCCCCAGAGGAGAGTCTACGAGGACAACTGCACTTACGTGACTCGGGGACTCCGGCTCCACACGAGGTAGTTTGGAAGGCCTCTGACTCCGAGAGCCCGGGGCGGCAGTCAGGGCTACGCGACCTGGCCCTCAAGGAACCAGGAGCCTCCACCGATGCCACCATCGTGAGCCTTTTCTTTCTTCTGTGCTCCTGGGAGGGAGACTCCCTTTCAGAGGAACCCCGATGGCGCTCGGGGTCGGACTCCCGAGATGTCGAGGCCTCTAAAGAAGTCCGGGCCCGGCCTGATGTGGAGTCAGAGAAAATTCTCTCACGTTGATGCTGACGGCTCCGAAGCGCCTTTGACGACATTTTGCCGCACTGGCCCGAGGCATCGGAGGCAGCAGTCATGTGTGTCGGTGAGAGACATAGGTTTCTTGCACCGATCACACTTTTTGAACCCGCTGGCAGCCATGGGGGGAAAAAGGGCCCCTGTAAGGTCAAAAGACAGGGCTGCCAATGAAAACACAAAAAGAGCGCGAACGCTAGTCACGAAGGACAAAAAACGAAAATCACAAGTCCGGACTCGATACCGGATTACCGAGCCCAGGCGGGAAGGGGAACCGGCGTTGAACTGGATAAGACATCATGAAAATTGCAGAAAAAAAATAAACTTTTCCCAGGTGACACAAACTCACGTCCGTCGGGCTCCGCGGAAAAAGAAAGACTGAGCAAGATGGCACCTTTGGGCGGGAAGGGGACCGCGCAGGTGCGCTGCATTCCCAAAGGCTTTCTTTGAAAGCTGGGGAATTGCTCCGCACGGGGGCTCCGTCTGCACCAACGTCACCCATATGTGAGGACTGACTTCCTGCTTGGTCCTGGAGAAAAACACAGATCTTTTCCAGTCAGTTGGCCATGATGTTGTATTCCAAATTTCCTGGCAGAGCTTTGTAAGTATGGTAACAGCTGCATCAGATTGCTGTAATACTTCTATGGGAATGCCATCAATGCTTGGTGCTTTGTTCTTTGATAAGGCTTGCAATGCTGCTTTGACTTCTTTCATCACCAATGGTTCCGGTTCATAAGGTACAGGTTAAAATGGTTGTTGGTCCACTTGATCTTTATCATATAAGAACTCTGTATATTCTTTCCATATTTTCTTGATCTTCTCAGCATCATTCAACATAGATCCTTGAGTATCTTGTAACATTCCAATTGGAGGCTGGAATTTTTTCTTTAACTCTCATAGTTTTAGGAAAGCCGATCTTGTTCTTCCTCTAATAGTTTCTGCCTCTATTTCCTTGCATGCGTCATTGTAGTACTTTTCCCTGTCCCGTCTTGCTGCATGTTGGAAATCTCTGTTGAGTTCTGCGATTGCCTCTCTTTCTCCTCTGGCTTTAGCTTCTCTGCGTTTCTGGGCAATTTTCAGAGTTTCTTCCATCATCCATTTTGGCTGTCTTTGCTTTTTCAACTTTTGTAGAGACGTCTTGCTTTCTTCCAACACAAGCTTCTTGATGTCATTCCATAACTCTTCTGGAGCTCTGTCATTTGTATCTAAAGCAGCAAATCGATTTTGCAGGCAATCTTTAAATTCCAGTGGTATATTCTCAAGGTCATATTTTGCTTACTCTTTTTCAACTTTAGCTTGAGTTTGCATACTAGTAGTTGGTGATCTGAACCACAGTCAGCTCCAGGTTTTGTCTTTGTTGATGTTACAGAGCTTTTCCATTGTTGACTTCCACAGATGTAGTCAATTTGATTTTTGAACAATCCATTGGGTGGAGTCCATGTGTACAGTCGCCACTTGTGTTGCTGGAAGAAGGTGTTCGAGATGAATAGATCATTTGTCTTGCAGAATGAGTCTTTCTCCAGCTTCATTTCTGTTGGTAAGTCCATATTTTCCAACCATTTTGCCTTCTTCTTTGTTGCCAAATTTTGCGTTCCAGACACCCATGTCTATCAGGATATCCTGTTTGCATGTTCTGTCAATTTCAGCTTGTACTTGTTCATAGAACTCATCAGTTTCATCCTCTTCTGCAGCTGTTGTTGGGGCATATACTTGACTTATAGTTGTGTTGATAGGCATTCCTCGTAGACGAATAGAGATTAAGCATTCATTGACTGCACTGTATTTCATTACAATTCTTGCAAGTTTTTTCTTTATTATAAATGCAACACCATTTCTTCTGTCTTTCATTTCCAGCATAGTAGACCATGCGATCATCTGATGCAAAGTGCCTGATGCCAGTCCATTTCAGTTCGCTGACACCCAATAGATCAAGTTGTACACGTTCCATTTCATTCTTGACTACCTCCAACTTCCCTTGGTTCATACTTCGTACGTTCCATGTCCCAATATTAACTATTACTAAACCCAAAATAATAATAAAATGTACTGATACAGGCCTTCGACTTTGTGTGTTGGAAGGAAATGGTTTTGCACTGTTTAGCAAGCTTCAATACAAATGCGCAAAGGGTATTTTTTGCTGCCCCTGGAATTTCACAAACAATTAGCAATAACAAATTTTAAATAAAATTGCATATAATTGACCTTTGGTCTGTTTTTCAAAATAACCAGTTGTGTGTAGGGCTTCAGTCACAGAAAAGCAAGGAGTGCTGCAGGTCATAACCTACCAGTATATTCCAGGTGAAACAGAGTATATGAGAGAGGAATTGTGAAGCTTAAGAATAATTCCTTTCTTATATACTGTTTGTATGTGGGGATGATTTTAAAGCATTTCTACGTCTATTAAAAATAGAACAATAGGACCACTGATACTCGGTTCCACCTGGAATATACTGGTGGATTAGGAATGACTAGGGTTCCAACAAATAATCTTTATTTAAATGGTACAAAGTTTCTTTTGGATTTGCTTGGCTGAGGTTTCTATGTGTGGTTTGATTTGATTCCCATCCCACTTTTGTGGACTTTGTTCCATGTGGTTGTGTTTTCTAAAAGTAACAAAGTAACATGGAGTGGAGGAGTGGCCTAGTGGTTGGGGCAAGGTACTTCAGGCCGGAAGGTTGGGGGTTCAAATCCCACTAGAGGACAGCAACCTTGGGCCGGAAGGACTGGGGTTTCTACTCCCACAGGTGCTCCTTGTGGTCTTGGGCAAGCCACTTAACCCTCCATAGCCCATGTTCCCTGTAAAATAGTTATCTCCAAGTTATAATGCCCTGTTCAATGTAATTTCAGTTTGTTCAATGTAAACCGCACTGATGCAGAATAGCGCAGTATATAAGAGAATGTAAATAAATAAATAAAAACAAACATAGGCATCCATGTACCTTTATAAAAATATCTAGCCAGAACAGCGAGCATGTGCGGACACACACATTAAGCTGTGTACTCTACTGTGTACTTTTATATTTTATAAAATAATCATGCACATCTTAACTCTACCTCCACTCCACTCTGCCCAAACTATGTTCCTGGGAATACCTTCGATGGTATGTGTAAAGTATGGGTGATTTTGCCAATGCACATACTTAAATGATGTAAACAGCTATACGATATAAAAGGCCTTTTCCGTGCATAAAACTAGCTTTATAAGTGGCATAACCTTTATAAAATGAATGCTCAGTGGCTAGATTTAGGGCCCATTATTACTAGGGTCCGCAGGGAGCTCTCGTGGGCGGCCCCTGGGCGAGGACTAAATTAAGTTGAGAAAGGATTTAAAAGAGGCAGTAAAATCCAAGATGTGAAGGAAGGCTCATGGTGCCAAATTCTAGCTCGCGTTCCAACTGGAAGTAGAACAGTGTAGGACGACATTTCTTGGCTGATAAGATAGATAAAAAAGAAACGCTGTATGGTAAAGACTATAGGCTGTCCACATACGTTTTGGCCATGCTACTGTTATGAGGTCCTCATTCTTCAAAAGCAGTAGAAAGGCAATAAAAAACGTAATACAAAACTCACAGAAATGTATAAAACTTTCAAAATACAAGTGCAAATATACCTTGAAAAGTAAACCAGATAGAAAGGATACAAACTCCAGGATGTCACTTGTGAAAGGGTTCATAGTCCTGGATAGCGTTGCAATCGGGTAACTGTGAGCTGCAAAGACAGACATTGGTCATATTGTTAATCATGCTCCAGAAAGCATATCTGTGCTGCCTTTTCGGGAACTATGGTAATGGATTTCATTTCCTCAGGGTCTCCTCCTAATATTCCAGCCAAAATTGTGTCTTAGATTGAAGAAGAAACAGAAGAAAATGATTTTCACATGAACACCAACACAGCAATTTTCTGAGGGTTTCCCCCCGGCAAGGACATGTGTATGTATGTAAAACGTGCTTTGGAATACTGTCCTGCACCTGTGTGGCTAACGGCATCTGTATTTTTACCTGCTGAGAAAAGTTTATACGGCTGAAATCAAGTGTGTTTTCAGCGAGACATCGGAGGAGTGACTATGCATGCAAATTATGCAACTCCCTCCCGGAGGATATTAGAAATACAAGTGACACCAAAGATTTCAGAAAAAAGTTGAAGACATTCCTGTTCATAGAGCATTTCGGAGACATCACATAAGACATCACTGACTGCCCATCCCCACACTAACTGACCCTGAGAAACGAACACTGAACGAACACAAGAAACAACCCCAACTTGTAAATAAGTTATGCTAATGTTACTGTTAAGATCTGATTTCATTAAAACTGCACGCTGTGCGACACCATCCTATATATAATGTTTGAATGTAAACAGTTGAGTTGAAATATAAACCACCTTGATTTAAGGAAAAGGCGGTATATAAATTCTGTTAAAGAAATAAATCAAGGTCTTTTTTCCTGTCATTTTTTAGAGGTTGTGGAGTAAAAGATTTCTTGTATTGGACTTTCAAAATCTTTTACCGATATTCTCTTACAGTGTGGATAAAAGCATGTAGAGAGGGCTCAAATGACAGCAGCTGCCAACATGAATCCCCAGAAAAGGGCAATTTTTTTATATATATAATTTTCCAAAACTTTTCTGAATAGAAACTGACATTAATCAGAAAACAAAACACAGTCTCATCATAAAGGAAGACGCAAGGAACAAATGACAATGAAGTATGCAACACTGCAATTCCTGTCTTATCCAGCCCTCTAAAATAATGGAGAAAGAAAATGAAAAACTGAAAAACTAAAACGTCACTTAAAAAGATGACAAGAAAAGTAAGCAGAAAGATGTTCACAGACACTGCATATCAAGAGAGGCTCATACAAGATGCACATCCCAGTCTTCTGCAACGGTTGAATTTGGACAGCAAAGGGTTTATTTCTCATGAAAGAAACAATTTAAGATGGTTCATAAGCTGTGCCACAAAGGTTTTTACATAAAAAATCTAACATTTACAGGGAAATGTAACATTCTAGACCCAATCTGCCCACTTTAGGCTTCAAACCAAGGAAAGCCTTACACCTCTGTTATGTAGCCCTTGAAAAATCCGGGAACATTCTAATCAAAAGTTACATAGCAAAAATATGATCGGAGAAATAGAGCTGCAGAACCCAGTCCCGATTCAGTTCCAGCGTAAAGCTCACTAGAAACTTGTTTACCTCCTAGTTATCCTGAACCCATTTCAGCTGGAGATAAATAAGTTCTTGATACCAGTGATACAGCTTCAGAGTATTTTGAACACTTCCAATGTATAACCTTAACACATCAATAAGAATAGAGATCTCCAAACCTTTTAAGACCAAGAGCCACACTGCATCTCTCTTATCAGCGAAAGAGCCAAGAATTTTACCGAATGAGAGGTGTGTATGTGTTCCCCGCTCCCGTTCCCAAAAAAGTATCTCCTCCTACCTCTTATACTGCAACCCTATGCAGCAGATATTGCTGAGGTTCTGAGGGAACAGTTTGGGGAGCCCTGGCAAAGAGTCTTGCATCTCCCATCTCCATTCACAAACTCATGGTGCAGCATCTTTCTCTCTCTCCAGCCCACATGTCCAGCATCCCTCCCTCCCCACTTCCTGCATCTCCTCTCGCTTCCCCTTCGCCTGGTCTACAATCTCTCTTCCCTCTCTCCCCTGTGGTACAAACTATCCCCCTACCTCCTGCCATCATGGCTAGAAATGTTACCTCTTGCCAGCTGGAACCTTTCCTCTATCTCCTTGGACTCAACTTCCTGTTTCCGGCAAGAGTGGGACCCAGCAGACGGAAGGCTCTGGAGCTTATGAGAGAAGCAGTATCTGTAAACTGTGGCCACTGGCATTACGGCTGGAGGCGAAGAGGAGATGCAGGATCATGGGGGGGGGAGGGCGGGGGAAAGGGAAGAGAGAGGGAGAGATGCTGGACTGTGACAGGGGAACAAGGGCCAGGAAGACAGGCAGTGGCATGGGTCAAATGAATGCAGCTTGGGCAGCATCAAGCAGGGCTAGGAAACGGGTCCGTGGGCCATAGTTTGGGACCTCTGAATAAGAGACACAGTTGGAAGATTAGGAAAGTTAGTGAACCTCAAGTTCCTTCCTAATGGCATTCTCTAAACTTTCTTCTTTATTTTATAAAAACAATTCACAGCATTTTTTTATGCTGTATTCTCTGTACACTTTCCTCTAACTTAATAAACCACTCAAAATTCACAGGTTTGTTGTTCTTATTTATTTATTTATGTCGCTTTTCCAAATAATCAAATCAGCTTCCATATCATCCCTCCAGCCCAGTCCAGATGCATGGATTGTGTCCCCCAGTCAGCAGATGGAGATTGGGCAAGCCAAGCTGTGCATTAGGACAACTGGCCAGCAGATGCTGGGCTCCTCTGGGCATCAGGTCTGAACTGAGGAGACTGGGGTTTTTTGGCATATCAACTGATCAGTGGCAGGGTTTCTCAGTGGAATTGAGCTCAGTAATTGTGGTAAGGGGAAGACAGGGTAAGGTAGCACTTAAAAAAATAAATAAAAGAAAATACAGAACTTAAATATTGTGAGTACAGCAGCACCGATTTCAGTGGCTAAGTTTCTTGGTTTTAGCTGTGTAGCTGCTGTTGGCAGTGGGACCCGTGAATTGCTCGGAGGCAATGATGGCCCACTAGTGTAAGGGTACACACCCGGGGGCCCCAGGTTCCTTTTTTCGATGCTGCCGGTCAAGGCCAGGACTGTGGCTGTTCCCAGATAGGGGGAGAAGTCTTGCCTGTCTTCCTCAGGTGGACACGGTCGTGCTTGCTCATCTGTTGCGGGGGAGGGGGGTTGCTCGATCATTGGGGGACGCAGCAGTACAGTGGCTTCAGCGAGGGAGAAGTTCTTTCCGGCAACAATGCTGATCATAGCATGAATTTCTTTGGCAGGCCACATGGCTTCAAGGCAGCCATTTTGCCCTGCCTGTGGGGCACACAGAGGGACCCTCAGGCCTTTATGCTCAAGGGGGCGGAAGGAGAGCTACCATTGACCAATGAGCCTACTGTGGTGTGTGTGTTTCGCAGAGAGGAACTGGCATCTCTGATTTCCCACTCTCTAGGGGCACTTAATCTGGCATCAGGGCCGCCAGTAGAGGAGACTCCCTTAGAGGATCCCCTGCTTCAGGGAATTCGGTCACCACAGGATTTCTTTCTGGTTCATAGGGCGATCAAGCAGATCGACGCTGAGTGGGAACTTCTGGAAGCCAGTCTTTGAGGGTGGAGAATGATGTTGTGACTGTACCCCCTTGCCCCTGAGAAGAAGGAACTGCTCTGGCTGCCAAAGGTGGACACTTTGGTGTCTGTCGTGTCCAAGAAGACCACCATCCCGGTGGAAGGCACAGCAGCGCTTAAATATGCCTAGGACAGACACCTGGAGATTATGTTGAAGTAAGTCTTTGAGGCCAATGCTTTACAGACAGACATTTGCAGAGCTTATGTGGACAGGGCTTGTCTGTACTGGGCTGAAGTACTGCTGGAACCGGAGTCTGGAGCCGAAGCAGTGAAATTGGAGTCTGGCGCAGCTTATTTAGCAGATGCTTTTTATGACTTGGTTTGGACATCAGTCAAGAGCATGACATCAGCAGTCACGGCCCGCTGTCTGCTCTGGCTCTGCAACTAGTCTACGGATGTATCATCCAAGGGATACATGGCCAATCTGCCGTTTAAGGTTTGGCTGTTCGGGGAGGTGTTGGAGAAATTGGTCAAGGATCTAGACAACACCAAGGGAACGAGGCTCCCGGAAGATAAGCCCCAGGAAGGCAAGTCTTCCTCTGCTCATTGAGGGCAGTTCTGAGATTTCAGACGATTTTGGGCGGCATGGTTCACACTCTTTCAGAGGGCATGCTATCCTGCTTGGCAAAATCTTTTCTTTCAAGGCCAGGGGGTGAAGAGAGGATACTACTCCGTGGCCACCAGTGCAACAAAAAAGACACAATGAGACAGGGAGGACCGAAGTGCAGGAGCAGATCGGGGGAAGGCTCTATTTTACTCCGCTTGGGCCCACATCACACAGACAATTGGAGACAATTCGGTAAGGGTATGCATTGGAGCTGGCACATCTAGTGCCAGACATCTTTCTGGTCTTGCCCTACAAGGCACCAGGAAAGCGGCACGCAGTCCAACGGATGCTGGACAAGCTGCTGAGTATGCGGGTGGTACAGCCGGTACCCGAAAGCCAATGCAACTCAGGTCGGTACTCCATATTCTCTGTCGTTCCTAAGAAGCAGGGCACCTTTTGGCCGGTGCTGGATCTCAAGTATAACAATATAGTAAAGTGGAGCATTCACTCCCTTCAGCTGCAACACTAACAAGGTCTCAGACTTATACCGCACTTCAATCTAGACTTGCGTCCATTCATATAGTGCTATATTTGTATCAATGACCTTATTAAATATTTCCTTCAATTTTCATTACATAGCTATTCAGACTCATAAACGATGGACTAGAACTTAACTTAATTGCTCCACCGAGTCATGACCAGCTGGCAAAATGGATCCCGACGCTCGATTTAGGCGCCGCAAAGGCGTTTCAAAATGATATTTTCTTCAGGAGATCCTTTCGCTTAGTAAATGATGATGCTGCCCACGTCCCCCTTCATCTATCACTCATACATTCAACTGCTTCCATGTCTCCCGAGGACGCCGCGCAGACATGGAAGCAGTTGAATTGGGAGACAATTCCACGCATCTATCACTCTTTCCATAAAGAAATATTTCCACAAATTCTTCCTGAGTCTAATCTCCTTTCACTTTTATCCTATGCCACCTCATTGCAGAACTTTCTTTCAATTGAAAGAGGCTCTCCTCCTGTGCATATATGACACGTAGGTATTTAAACATGTAGATCATATCTCTCCTCTCTCGTTTTTCTTCCAAAGAATACATATTTAGATCTTTAAGTCTTTCCCCATATGCCTTAAGACAAAGCACACAGACCATTTTGGAAGCCACCCCCTCCACGGACTCCATCCTGTTTATATCCTTTTGAAGGTGCGGACTCCAGAATTGCACACAATACTCTAAATTAGGTCTCACCAAAGACTTATATAGAGGCACTATCACCTCCTCCTTTTTGCAGGCCATTCCTCTACCTATGCACCCAAGCATCCTTCTGGCTTTCACTGTCGCCTTTTCTACGTGTTTAGCCACCTTAATAAGATCGTCAGAAACAATCATGCCCAGGTCCCACTCTTCTTTCATGGACAGAAATACTTCGCCCCCATACCATAACATACCCTACCCTTGGATTTTCACAGCTCAAATGCCACGACCCTGCATTTTTTTTTAACATTAAATCTCAGCTGCCAGATTCTCAACCATTCTTCAAGCTTAGCTAGATCCCTCCTCATATTATCTACACCTTCCTGGGTGTCTACTCTATTGCAGATTTTGGTACCATCCGTAAAGAGGCAAAGCTTACCCGATAGCCCTTCCGCAATATCACTTATAAAAATGCTAAAGATAATCAGACCAAGGACAGATCCTTATGTCTGGAGCAAACTACCCGAGTCAGTACATCAGGCTCCATTCTCTGGCCCTATTCAAATCCAGGCTAAAAACTCATTTCTTTGAGACTGCTTTTGGATCCTGATCCTCTTAGTCTTCTGTTCACCTTCTATGTGCTTCCTTACCATTCCCCTCGACATATCTTAGTCCCCAGTTGTATTGTCTGTCTTGACTAGACTAAGCTCTGATGAGCAGGACTTTCTCTTACATGAGTACAGTGCTATGTATGTTGTGTAGCGCTACACAAATGATAAGAAGTAGAAGGTTCTGCGAACAATTTATTAATCTGTTATTGCCGTCCTATACACAGAGGAGTTTAGTGCACAAAAAACGGCTGTGTAGACATCAGCACACTACTCATTGAAATCCAATGGGAATGAAGATATTAACTATTAAATTTGGATGCAAAGAAGTATGCTCAAGGCACAAAGGCTTAATAAATGGTTTTCTAATGCTGGGAATTTACGGTGTGGTCCGAGGAGTAAAAATGTAGCTTCGCTTTTCCGTGGCTAGGATTAGTGAAGGCGTTGTGCCAGTTTCTCTTCCTTTGCCAGCGTAAACAACCTGCAGCATTGTTCTTGTTTTATTGAAAGTGATGGGTAGGAAATTTAGTGGATAAAATGATAAAAAGAAGGAGCAGGGGGATGAGCAGCAGAGGTGACTGCTCTGACGAGATACTGCTTCTGTGAAATGACAGGCAATGCACTGGACTGCAGAAAGTTACCAGATATCACACCAGTACTATTTATGCGCACCATTGTATCTATTTAGCATTCCAGATACACACATCTAGTGCATAGCCTGATATTCGCATATTGTGCTGTAGGCGCATGCAATGCTCCTCCAGGTTCTAGCACAATTTCTGCTCATTCCTGACACACTAGAATGTTTTGTATGTTCCATGGTGGCTGCCTGTGCTCCGCCATATTTGCACACATTTTGTGTGCATACATAAATTTGCATATAACTGGTTCACTGCACAGGGCATAAATTTGTGTGAGTGAGTGCATTAGAAAACTGTACACTGAACTTCAGCACACAGAGCTAATGCGCAGCTTATTACATTAGCCTCACAGAATGTGAGATTCTTGTCCAGGGTGATGCTGAGATATCACACTTCTGGATGGACCATGATTTGGATGTCGTTTAGAGTAATAGAGGTGGGTGGCGAGAATGTGTTGTCTTTGGTGACGAATAGTGTCTCTGTCTCTTTGGTGACGTGATTTGTGGTAAGCCACTGCGAGACTTCGGTGAAGCAGAGTTGCAGTTTCATGTAGTTGGTGTGTTTGGCATCAAAGGGTGTGTAGAGCATGAAGTCGTCTGCATAGACGTGGTAGAAAGAGTAGTTACTCACCTGTAACAGGTGTTCTCCAGGAGCAGCAGGAATCAGTCCTCACATATGGGTGTCATCGGCGCCGATGAAGCCCCAGCGGAGCATTTCCCCAGCTTTCCAAGAAAGCCTTTGGGAATGCAGGCACGCATGCACGGTTCCCTTCCCGCCTAAAGGTGCCATCTTACCTCAGTCAAATGACATAGCTAAGAACAGCACACAAAAAATGAAAAAAATTAAACTATGTACAACTGCAACTCCAAGGGGAGGAGGGAGGGTTGTGAGGACGGATTCCTGCTGCTCCTGGAGAACACCTGTTACAGGTGAGTAACTACTCTTTCTCCAGGACCAAGCAGGAAGTCAGTCCTCACATATGGGTGACTCCCTAGCTCTGGGCTACCAGGTACCCAGGCTGAACAAGAGAACTCCCTCTAGTCTCAGCAGCAAAGAATGACTCAACCTCCACCGGTAGCCCAACAGAGGGCAGGAGGGCAGGAGATGCCTAAACCTCAAAGAGATTCCGGAGTACTGCTTGGCCAAAAGCACTGTCCCTACGGGACTCCCTCTCCAGACAGTAATGGGCCGCAAACGTCTGGCTTGAAGACCAAGTTGCAGCCCTGCAGATGTCTACCAAGGGCACAGAGCGGAGATGAGCCACTGAGGCAGCCATTGCCCTGACACGGTGGGCCGTAACCCGACCTGCAAAGGAAGGTTAGCCGCCCTGTAAGCCCAGGTGATACAGTCAGCCACCCAGATGGACAAGGTACGCTTGGACACAGCCAACCCCAACTTATTAGGGACAAGGATACGAAGAGCTGAGTAGCCCTTCTATGCCCTTGCGTACGGTCAAGGTAGAAGGATAAGGCCCTCCTACAGTCCAGGGTATGCAGAACTGCTTCAGCCTGGCTTGTATGAGGCCTAGGGAAGAATGTTGGAAGAACCACCTCCTGGTTAAGGTGGAAGGAGGAGACAATCTTTGGGAGGAACTTTGGATGAGTCCTAAGGACTACTCTGTTCCCATAGAAGCGAGTGTAAGGCCTGTCACAGGCCAGGGCCTGAAGCTCACTAACTCGCCTGGCCGAGGTAAGGGCCACTAGGAAGAGTGTCTTCCAGGACAGGAAGCGTAGAGGGCAAGTAGCCATTGGCTCAAAAGGTGGGCGAGTCAGTTGCTGCAAGACCACATTCAACTCCCACTCAGGGGCAGGAGGACGGATGGGAGGCTTGAGCAAAAGCAGGCCTCTGAGAAACCGGGACACCAAGGGGTGAACCGACAGAGAATGTCTTTCCACCAGTGAGTGGTGAGCTGCTAGAGCTGAGAGGTGGACCCGAACAGAATTGGACTTAAGTCCCTGATTAGATAAGTGCAACAGATACTGAAGTACTACAGGGACAGTACAGGAGAAGGGATCTTCTGTACGTAGCCGACACCACACAGAAAACCTCTTCCATTTGAGAGCATAGGTTTTCCTTATGGACTGCTTCCAAGAGGCTAGGACAACCTCCTCAACTTCCTGAGGTAGGCCCCAGGGAGCCAAAACTACCCTTGCAGCCTCCAAGCCATCAAATTGAGAGCTTTGAGGTTGGGGTGCAGAAGTGACCCCTGATCCTGAGACAGAAAGTCGGGTTGCAACCCTAGAGGCAGTGGGGGATCCACTGCCAGCTGAAGCAAAAGTGGAAACCAAGGCTGTCTCGGCCACCGAGGAGCCACCAGCAGGACAGAGGCCTTGTCCTGGAGAATCTTGAACAGAGTTCAGGCCACCAAAGGTGTGGGAGGAAACGCATACAGGAGGCCCTGAGACCATGGAATCAGAAAAGCATCTGCTGCTATCCGCAGAGGATGCGGTTGCCTGGAGCAGAACTTTGGCAGTTGCTTGTTCAGGGGACTGGCAAAGAGATCTATCAAAGGGAGACCCCATTTTAGGAAGATCTTCTGAACCACCAAGGGATGGAGCTGCCACTCGTGGGGCTGCAAAATTCTGCTCAGCCAGTCGGCCAGGTAGTTTTCCTGGCCTGAAAGGTACACCGCCCTGAGGAGCATGTTGTGCTTGAGGGCAAATGAACAAAGGTCCTGAGCCTCCCAACAAAGGAGCCTGGACCCAGTTCCGCCTTGTTTGTTTACATAAAACATGGCTACCTGATTGTCTGTCTGAACCAGGACAGATTGATGAGCCAGGGCAGGAGAGAAAGCTTTGAGAGCCAAGCGAATAGCCCTGAGTTCTAGGAGATTGATCTGTTGTGCAGCCTCCCAAGGAGACCACAGGCCCTGGGTGCACTTGTTGAGACAATGAGCTCCCCAGCCCTGTAGGGAGGCGTCTGTGGTCAGTACCACTGTGTACTTTGGAATTTGAAAGGGCACCCCCTTTAGTAGATTGGGTGGGTGCAGCCACCAACTGAGGGAGTCCAGAAATGGTCTGGACACCCTTATTCTGTCTCTGAGGCTGCCTGTGGCCTGTGATCACTGATTCCGAAGGGACCACTGTGCAGGCCTCATATGGAACCTGGCATTGGGGGTCACATGTACTGTCGAAGCCATGTGGCCTAGAAGCCTCAGGCAGAGTCTGGCAGAGGCTAGTGACCTGTTGAGAAACTGGTTTGCCAGGGTTATCAATCTTTGTTCTCTGTCTTCTGGCAAGAAAGCCTTTGCCAGGAGAGAGTCCAGCCTTGCTCCTATGAATTCCAGATTCTGGGAGGGGAGCAAAGTGGACTTTGCGAAGTTTATTACAAACCCTAGGCTTTGAAGAAGAGCAATAGTTCTGAGGGTGGCTTGTCTGGCCTCCTGGCACGTCTGACCCCTGATGAGCCAGTCGTCCAGATAGGGGAAGACAAAGATTCCCTGATTTCTCAGGTAGGCCGCCACCACTGCCAGGCATTTGGTAAAGACTCTGGGAGCGGAGCTCAGGCCAAAAGGCAGTACTCTGTACTGATAATGGTTTCCTCCCACAATGAACCTGAGGTACTTTCTGTGGTCTGGATGAATGAGGATGTGCGTGTACGCATCCTTTAGATCT
This sequence comes from Ichthyophis bannanicus, assembly GCA_033557465.1. NCBI lineage: Eukaryota > Metazoa > Chordata > Amphibia > Gymnophiona > Ichthyophiidae > Ichthyophis > Ichthyophis bannanicus. The sequence goes on along the minus strand of CM066038.1, from coordinate 47,518,702 downwards.
AAGGAGCATAGCCAATCACCCTGCTGGAGGTAGGGCAGAAGTGTTCCAAGAGTAAGCATCTTGAACTTTTCCTTCTCTAGGAACTTTGTGAGGTTCCTGAGGTCCAGAATAGGTCGAAGGCCACCGGTTCTTTTGGGCACCAGGAAATACCTGGAGTAGAACCCCTGACTTTGCAAGTGGGGAGGCACAGGCTCCACCGCCCTGTCCACCAACAGACTTTGAAGCTCCTGGAGGAGAACATCTGTGTGCAGGAGAGGCCTTGGAGGCTCCCCTGGAAATTATGGCGGAGGCAGTTGGTGAAAATGAAGAGCATAGCCCCGTGGACTATGTTCAACACCCAACTGTCCCCAGTGATGTGGGGCCACTGGTGGGCAAAGAGGGCGAGGTGACCTCCTGTGCAGGGTTGGGAGAGCAGGGACTGAGAGGCTACGCTCAAGGAGTCATAACCCCCCACCCTGCTGAGTGGGAGCAGGGGCAGGAGGCTTGGAGGTCCTCTGCCTGCGGGGCCCATTACCTTGCCCCTTGGCTTGCTGACTCTGGGGTGCAGCTTGGGCAGCCTGATGCCGAGGGTACTGTTTGTAGGCAGTGCCCTTCCTTGGGTAAAAGGGCTTCTTACCCGAGGCCTTCTTCTTGTGAGAAGGGGCAGAGGTCTTTCTGGACAGCCTTGTCCTTGTAAGGTGCTCAGTCTCGAGCTGTGCGGACTTCTCGGCCATTGGCTTGCCAAAAAGGTTCTCACCTCGGCAAGGGACATCGACCAACTTGTCCTGAACCCATGGCTCGAGGTCCGATGACTGTAGCCATGCCTGGCGTCGAGCCGTGATGCCGGCTGCCGCAACTCGGGCCGAAGCCTCGAAGCCATCATAGGCGGCGTGGGACATAAACTTCGAGCAGTCCCGAATCCCCGAGGACAAGGACTTGAATCTCTGCAAGGGCTCCCCGGAGAGACCAGCGGAGAACCCAGCCAACTCCTTGGCCAGGTCTCGCAAGTACATGCCCATGTACAGCTGGTAAGACTGGACACGGCAAGCACTGTTCCCTCTAAGCTGTGCGCGTGTGCGCGCGCACACACCTCGCCGAGCGAGCGCACGTAGTTTACAACAGAGCGCACAAAAATTACAGTTCTGATTCTGATAGAAAACACCACAGACGTCTTAAAATTGAAAAGTTGTTGTGTATTTCCAGTTTTCACAAGTTCTACAATATTTTCTAGTGCAATCAATGTGATGTACATACTGTATTCTGACGTGTAGTCAAATTTTAAAGTATATAACTCCGAGAGTCATTATGTGGCGCACAAAAATTTAACCTTCCTTCAAAAGCTGCACAGCTGATATTTTATGCGCACACAGCCTACAGAAAATTAGAGGGAACATTGACGGCAAGCAAGCATCGAGCCCTGGAAGCACTTTCTACCGACACCATCGAGGTTCCGGGCCTCCCTGCCGGGGAGCACCGCAGAGTGCATCTTCTGACTTTTCAGGCGATGCATGGCCGATTCCACCACCATGGAATGGTGTGGTAGCTGTGCCTTCTGAAAGCCAGGGCTCTTCCGGAGTCAATAAATCGAATCGACCCGCTTGCTTAGAACCGGCGCCGAGGCCGGTGCCTCCCACATCCGGAAGAGGAGCCGTTCCAGCATCGGAGGAACCGGGACAGTAAAGGCCTCCTTCGGAGGAGAGTCGTACAGCAGGGCCTCGAGCTCTTCGGCTCGAGGCTCTTCCTCGGGGTCCGCCGGGATAGCCAACGTGGTGGCCATATCCCAGACAAACTCAGAGAACCGGGTATCCTCCGGAGGGGATCTACTCCGGGGCTCAGACTGCGGTGAGTCTGACGGGACGCACCGAGTCTTGAACGTGTCGGGGGACTCCTCATCCTCCGTCTCCCAGGTGGACTCATCCGACGAGGAGTCGCGGTCCGACCCCGCGGGGCCCTGGAGCACCCGCCCCGACGCCGGAGGCACCGGCGTCGACGCCCTCGGTCCAGAACAGGAAGTTGAGGGAGACCGCGACCGAGGTCGACCTCGAGCCATCATGGACTCGAGTATCGGCTCGGTCTCCGGGGTCGACTTTGAGGTCAATGTCCTGGTGGTCGGGGCAGATGCGCCAGACAGGCTGGTCATCAGTGCCCGCTGCTGCTCCATGAAGGCAGACAGTCTGCACTCCAAGGCTGTCATCCTGAGACTCAGCTCGGGAGACGCAGCAGCCACCGACTCGGGCCCCGGTGGTGCTGGGCCCGACGTCGGCTCTCTGGGAGGAGAGTCCTTGAGGACTACGGGGCTTACGTGTCCAGCAGACTCCGGCTCCACGCGAGGAACTTTGGCAGGCTTCTCTTGTTCCACGGGCCCGGGGCGACGGTTGGGGGTCTTAGACCTGGCCCTCGAGGAGCCAGGGACCTCCTCCAACGACACCCTCACGAGCCGCTTCTTTCTCTTGCGTTCCTGATCGGGGGACCCCCTGTCCGAGGAGCCCCGATGGCGCTCGGGATCCGAATCCCAAGATGTCGAGGCCTCAGACGAGGTCCAGGCCCGGCCGGAGGCTGTCAGAGAAAAGCCTTTCTTTCTGCTGCTGGCAACTTCATAGTGCCTTGGAAGGCATCTTACTACCACATGGGTCCACACGTCTTAGGGTTGTGATCAGGACCAAGGCACTGAAGGCAGCAGTCGTGTGTGTTGGTGAGAGACATCAACGTTTTACACCGATCACACTTTTTAAAACCGCTGGAAGCCATCGGGGAAAAAAAAAGAGTCCCCGCGAGGTCAAAGGACCGGCCTTCCAGGGAAAAATCAAAAAAGGGCGCGAACGCCAGCCACGAAGGGCAAAAAGCGAAAAAGAAGAATCAGGCTCGATACCGGTGTACCGAACCCGTCGTCGAACCGGAAAGAAAAAATAGCGAAAATCGCCAAAAAATCACACTTTTATCCGGGATGACAGGACACATGTCCGGTGGGCTTCTCGGAAAAAGAGAGACTGAGGTAAGATGGCACCTTTAGGTGGGAAGGGAACCGCGCATGCGTGCCTGCATTCCCAAAGGCTTTCTTGGAAAGCTGGGGAAATGCTCCGCTGGGGCTTCATCGGCGCCGATGACACCCATATGTGAGGACTGACTTCCTGCTTGGTCCTGGAGAAGAGGCCGTGAGACTTGATACTTGATGAGTGTGCATAGAGGTTGGAGGTATACAGTATATAAAAAAGCAGTGCTAAGAGGATGGAGCCTTGTGGGATGCCCTAAGTTTGTGTGTAGGGAGTGGAAGTTATCTCACCCATTTTGACTTCTTGTTGGCGGTTGGTTAAGTAGGATTGAATTTCAGTATCTTGTAGGCATTGGAGGGGGATGGTATGGTTCACTGTGTCAAATGCTGCAGAGATGGCGAGGAAGACGAAGATGAAACCTTGTAGCGTGTTCTGGATACCTTGCCGAAGCATTCTACAAATATCCAACAGATGCAACTGCATAAATTCTGAGTTCGATTTCAAACCAGAAAAGACTGGGAGAATTATCATTTGGTTAAGGTGAAGCACAGAGACCACTTTCTGCAAAAATGATGGAACTGGACAAAGCACTACCTTTTCTTTGGAGATCAACAGGAAAGGCTCGCTAGAAGACAGGGCTTGTAACTCCAAAATACTACACATCGAGCAAATGGCTATCAGAAACACTGCCTTCAAAGTAAGATCCTTCAGAGAAAGTTGACTAAGGGGCTCAAAGGGAGCTTCTGTAAGCACAGATAAGACCAATTCAAGTCCCAAGATCGTACAAGAGGATGCATCAGCGGGGTCTCACCTGCTTAACTCCTCTCAGAAAACGAACCACATCCAGGTGAGAAGCCAGAGAAACTCTCTGCATCCAGCCTCAATAGCAGGCTAAAGCTGCTACCTGACCCCTTAAAGAATTCAGGGCAAGACAAATATCCAGACCATCCTGAAAAACATCGGCCTAAGGAGATGAGGCACTCTAGGTGAACCTCGTCCCTTGCATGCTCGCCCGTGGTGCCCATTGCCACGGCTGCCGCCCTTCTCCAGGATCGACAACAGCAGCAATAGCCACAAACAGCCCCACAGAGCTTATCTTCACGCTCTGGCACCCTGGGGCTATTTGCTTCTGCCCCGCTCTTACTCTCGATGCAGACTTCCTGTCTGCATGGGAAGTCAGCATTGAGAGTCGGAGAGCTGGAAGTTAACAGCCTTGTGGTGCAGGAGCTTGAAGGTAAGCTCCATGGAGTTGCTTGTGGCTATTGCTACCCCATCAGTTCTGGAGAGGGGCGACAGCGGCAGCAATGGGTGCCCCCAGAAGGCCAGCACTATAGGCGACCGCCTAGTTTGCATAATGGTAGCGCTGGCCCTGGATGTTTGGGAGCGAGGAAAAGAGGGTCCAAAAAACTCCTCTCTTCACAACAGTTCTCAAAAATGCAGCAGACTAATGTAAGCCAGAGAAGTTGACTGCTTCCGTGCCCAAAGTAAAGTGGCTATGACCTGAGGGGAGTAGCCCTTCTTTCTTAACTTAGCCCTCTCAAGAGCCACGCAGTAAGCGAGAATAGAGCTACTTCCGGCATTAGGATTGGACCCTGTGCCAGCAGGTTATCCACCACCACTAGCTGAGCTAGACTCACATAACATGGTTTCCAAGGCCAATGCAGAGTCACTAAAATCCCTAGACCCCTGATAGGCATCTATCTTCTGCAGCATTCGACCAGTGAGAGACCATGGTGGAAACACATATAGGAAAGTTGTTGTTTGGCCACTGCTGAGCCAGGGCATCCAGGCCTTCTGACATCCTTTCTCATCTGCAGCTAAAGAAACAGGCCACCTTCACATTGTATGCAGAAGCCATCAGATCCATCATGTTCTGAAACATAGTGCTTTCTAGGGACCACCCCCCCGGATCCAAGTGATGATGACTGAGAAAGTCGGCTTGCACATTTTCCTTTCCGGCCACGTGAACTGCTGAAAGAACTAGCAGATGAGTCTCTACCCAGAGAAGAAGCAATATCTTTTCCACCAAGACTGTACTTTCATGCCACCCTGATGACTGAAATAAGCTATGGTGGTTGCGTTATCTGAGAATATTCTCACTGCTATGTGTTGCATCACCAGGAGAAAGGATTGCAGAGCCCAAAATACCGCTTACATTTCCAAGTGCTTGATGAACCAGGTCCTCTCCTCTGAAGTCCACTGACCTTGAGCTACTTGGCTGCAGACACTGGCTCTGCTCTTGCTCAAATAGCCCCATGTTGTGAGGAGAACATAGCACCAAGCCCTGTTTCCTGTAGAAGGCCTGGTGTAAGGGTAAGACAAATTCTGGGAAAACATGATAACTGGGGGTTGCCAAGACCTCCCCGGGGTTACCCAACTCATTGCTTGTCCCTCCTCCACCCCAAGGATCCAGGAATTACCATTTGCTCCCCAGAAGACTCTTCTGCTTCACTTTGTACTGTTTCTAAAATGGCTGCATTTCCTGCCAAACTGTGGGCTCCCGCACCTGAGGGATAAGTTGCTTGCCATCAGAATCGCTGCCCAGAACCTCTTACCAGCGAACGGTTAGCATGATGAAAAAACTCTGCTGCATGGCCCTCAGCCTTACAGTCGTGACAGAACCCCAACAACGAAAGCTGACTATGGCAGCTGCTGAAGGCTGAGCAGGCTGCATGGGCAGAAGACATGATAAAAAGCGCAGCGGCATAAGTCACCATCTCGACCAGTCCCCTACTTACCTCAGACCGCTGAACACTCCGCCAATGGAAATGCCTCTGTATGGTCCGCTCCCGTCAGTGTGGTACAGCAATAGAGCCAGTCACTTAGCCAAAAAAAAGGAGTTATCTTAAAGGAACAGGCTCTGCCACAAAATACCCTCCGGGCCCCCCTCCCAAAAGTTGGGGAGGAGGAACAGAGGACTCTGTTCTCTTTAGAAGATGCCCTGGAGCTGAAGGTGGGGGAGCAAGGGGGAGGGACCTGGAACTCCGGGTTATACATCCCAAACCCAATGGGAACCAAATCCACAGCCCTGTGTCATCTGTGGAACACAAACCATTTCCTCCAAGGGGTTTTTTTTTGTTTTTTAAGCCCGTCTCAGTAGAGTTCAGACTGCACAAGAGCTCACCACCATCTGCTGGATACTGAGAAATACTAGAGTGAGATCTTCTGTGCAGACCCTTTATGGGGTGACATTATCAAAACCGGTGGTCCTCTGTCTCCATTCTGCAGATGCTAGAGCACAACCCATGAGTCTGGACTGGACTGGAGGGGCGATAAGGAACAGAAAACTAGATAAGGGATGCATTGCTAAATGCATTTACCTCAACAAATAAATTTTTCTGTTGATGTTCTTCACAACAGAAAGAAGTCCCACATAATTAAGGGATGCTTGTTTTGGATGGGAAACAGTCACTTTGCTGGAAAGAAGTTGATTTAGTGCCCTGCTATATAATTGATAAGTAGTAGTAGTACCTCCAATAATGTGGCAACTGTTGTAAGCATCACGGTCCCGCACATCTAGCAGCAAGAATGGGCAGTCAGAATACGGTTTGTCCAGAATCCTAGGATTTGGAATATCTAAGGGATTAGTCTTCTCTTTTGATTCCTTTCCCAGGTCCAGTTCACCCACACCACTTATTACACTTGGAAAAACAGAAAAGAAAAACTCAATAGATACAAAACAGGTACATATGACAATTCTTCTCCTGCTGTGCTTTATGGGAGCAATTTTTGAAATGTCCATTTTGGAACCGAGTTCACGGGTACTTTCGACCTAGTTTCAAAGTGGAAGTATGCCTTTCACATTGCATCTGGCCAGGGAAGATCCGAGTTGGGACTCAGACTAGGTCTCTGATTGGTAATATGGGCAGTAATTTTGGAACTGAGCACACACAAATAGTGCATGTGTACTTTCCCCTATATGGGTACTGGTGAATTTTCAAAACGAAACAAGGTGCATTCTTCTGTTTTAAAAACAACCCCAGGGAATTTAGACACATTTACATGTGCTCTTTACCACACACACATTTTCTGGGTTCTATTATACACATATGCCATATTTTTAAAAGCATAGATGGAAACCCTTTTCCAACCTCACCCCGGGAACGCCTCCACTCAGTTCGTATAAAAATGAAAAGTATAAAACTTTATATGCATGTTGGGTGACTTACTCGCAGAAATGGTTTATAAAATTTCCTTTATAAAGAGTGATAGCAGTCAGAACACCACAATTTTCCTTTACCAAAAGAAGTTCTCATTACTATCCTAATTACACAAAACATCTTTAGCTTATCAGTGTAAAGCCTAGTCATAGTTGGGGGGAAGCCTCACATTGCTGCCACTCATATAGCATTCATTAAACATATTCCACCCCCTCCCCTCCAAAGCTCTCAAATTGCATGGAAAACCAAGAGTGAACTTGGAAAAGGCTCTGTCACTCTCTCTCAGGCTACCTTTGTAGAGTTGACCTGGATGAATGGAATGGTTCTCCTGCTCCTATGTTATTATTGATAAACTTAATTGGACTAGATGGTGCCTCTTCTGGACTGTCTTTCCCATTTGTCCTATCTGCAAGGATCTCAGCCTCTGTCTCAGATGCAACTGAATTATTATCTGTAAAGAAGAAACAAATTGAACATAATCATCATCTTGAACAATACAAAGAAATGTACAAGAATGTACACATTAGACCTTGGTCTTCCAGTCCTCAAAGGCCACAACCAACCAGGTTTTTGGCAGCCCTTGAGGATTGGGAGTGAAGACAGATCTCTCTCTTAACATTAAGGTTTATTTATTTAAAAAGATTTGTATAAGGCGGTATATAAATCCTGTTAAATAAATACATTTGTAGCCCGCACAAGTACCAAGGCGGCCAACAGAAAACATATACAATACATGAGAACATACCAATAAGATCATACAGCATAACATTAAATACAAAAAATAACACAATCTAAAATTAAAACTGGATTTAATTTAGAAGGGATCCTTAGGCAAACACATGGCCTTGATGGCTCTTTGGTATTCTTCAACCTCACTACTATGTAACTATGATTTTTTAGTTTGATTTCATATTTTGCAAACCAAAGAATACAGCATTCTAATGCATGCCAGTTATGTACTATTGCATTTCTTTACGGGGAGGCAATCAAAAGTAGGTCTACTGGTGCAAACTCCATGAACACCAATAATGAAGACAAACCTATGCCTGTAGTTTTGCTTTGATTATTGAAACATAGAAATATGATGACAGAAAAAGACCACATGGCCTGTCTAGTCTGTCCTTCCATATCAACAACTACAACAGTCCCCTTTTTCCCTTTACAGATCCTCTGTGTTTGTCCCATGCTTTTTTGAATTCAGTTACTGTCCTCATCTCTACCACCTCCACTGGGATAGAAACATAATTTATTGCCCAAGAAACAATTACACAAAGATTCAGGTTATTTTTCAGAACAAGGCAGATACTTTTGATTGGTCAAAATGATGCTTGTTCTTCCACCTTCACCCTTGGGACTGTAGCTGCTGTCTGTGGGTAAAAGTGTGCGTGTAGTTCAACCACATATGTAATCTTACCCCCAGACAAATTTGGGCAATTTTTAAAGCCCTAATTTCTTCTATGGAAATCTTTAAGGAAAGGGCTTGCGAGTTGCAGCTGTTGCAGAAGATAGCCACTTGGATAATATTTGGCTGTAAATTTAGAGAGTTAATAAGTCTGCTTTAAAGGAACAGCTTTAGCTCTCAGTGGTTTGGAGGTCTACATTTACAATTTTTGGAAGCAATGTTTTAAAACGTCTGTGGGGGCATGCAAGCTAATTTATAAAGGGACAAAAAGTCGCCATGGGAAACTATGGAGGAATGCTTACTAAGCTGTGCTAGCTGTTAAGGTGGGCTTGAGCACATGCTAAATGGCCCATGATAACAATACGCGCACTAAACAGATAACGTGTGGGTAGTTCTGCACTATCTGCTTAGCATGCCCAGGAGCAGAACATACATCAAGGCAGATGCTCAGAAGACATAGTGCTTACTTTGATGCCATAGATGCCTAGGCGGCTTCAGGGGCAGAGGAAGGATGCCACAGGAGCGTATGAGATTCCTACTGGCACATACACACGCTTGGAGCAGGTGTAACTTTGTGCAGCAGCTTTCAGGGAGGTAATTTTACAGAAGCATCTGTGTTGCCTTATAAAATAGGTGCAACATATAGGCCTATGTGTCTTCCCTGCCAAGGCATATGTTACAGAATTACCTTCCTTGTTTGTATTTTATTAGGTTGCGCTCTGCTTTGAGCAAAACCTTTTTTGAGAAAAACTGGAATAAATTCTAATCATATTTCACCCAGTTGGAGACAGGGCATGAGAACAGTTTGAGTTCAATAAATTCTGTTACTTTATAACTCTCCTCAGATTCAAACCATATCAGCGGAAAAGGTGACATATCAGAGTGTGTTTGGAAACATAATGAAATCAAAGCTTGTGTTGTAACAACTAAAGTTTGTTTTGTTCAAGTGGCTGCGCTGACTAGGATATGATGAGATCGAGGGATGAGACACTGTGGTCCACGCAAGTAAATAAGATCCCACCTAAAAAGTCTGAGATCTTTTATTCCCAGGATAATACCTGATCTCCTATTAATCCTGTAGTTATTATTGCCTAATGACAGATAGTCCACTTCACTGTTTATGGATAGCTCAAATAAGTCAGCTAGAAGTTCATTTTCCTGGGAGCAGTCCTTACCTTCCAGTCTCTGGACCTCATTATTCGTCAATTCAGCGGTTTCAGTGGTTAAAGTAGCAACCTGAATAACCTGTGAAATACAACAAGAGGCTTGGTATGTGCACCGATTTTTACCTTTATGGTTGAGAGTTTGGCCAAAAGAAGATCGAGCCAAACCACTTTCAAACTGCCAAAGTTTAGGTAATTCTTTTGTGGTGATCAAATAGGATCCTGAATAATGTCATTCAATTGTGTTCCATAAATTACAAACGTTTCTCGACACAGAGACCGGGATTGGAGTAAATTTCTGGACAAACATTTGTATATTAGAATATTACCATGCCTAGCATCTTAATGAACACCCTATATACTCAACTGATTCATTTTTACAGTGTGGCCATACCACAAGTAAACTGAGAAGCCACTGCCTCAGAGGCTTATTAATATATAGCCACTAAAGGATAATTGAGAACAGTATACTCTTAGTTTCTGGACCGCAGTGCTCAAATGCAAAGGGAAGCTCTCACTAAAAAAGTATCTTTTTCTCTTATATACAGTAGGTACCATATAAAATAGCTCTGTTTGGTTATTCTTTCTTAAACCATGCTCGACATCATTCAAGTAGAGTTACTACTATGTACTGTAATTTAATTTGTTAGACGATTAAAAAGTAGCTAGAGGGCATACAGAATAAAGTGATCCCCGCTATTATATAACCAGGCTACCACAAGATTTTTCAGTTTTGCAAAATATTTTATTAGGCTATACACACCTCTGGTCATCCAATGGCAAGCTCGGACATTTTTGTGCCTTACTTATTACAGTAAAAATCCAATGCTCTATTTATTCTTCCTATGGAGTTTCTCCAACTCTCTGGTTCTGTCACATCATGACCTGCAGTCTATTTATTTTATTTATTTATCATTTCTTATATACCGCCTTTCATGATGTCAAGGCGGTTTACATTGAACAAACTGAAATTACATTGAACAGGGCATTATAACTTGGAGAGAACTATTTTACAGGGAACATGGGCTATGGAGGGTTAAGTGGCTTGCCCAAGACCACAAGGAGCACCTGTGGGACTAGAAACCCCAGTCCTTCCGGCCCAAGGTTGCTGTCCTCTAGTGGGATTTGAACCCCGACCTTCCGGCCCGAGGTAACTTGCCCCAACCACTAGGCCACATCTCCCTCCCTTACTATTAAGTAAGTTAGGGGCACTTGGAAACTGAAATAACTGTCTTGTTGCTCTTGAAATAATTTTTTTTTGTTAAATATGGAAATAATAAAATTATCAAAATAAAAATCCTTACCCTCTAATATAGGATTTACATCTTTAAAGGGAAAGTCTCACACTGTCAATCATGAAGGGCCATATGCATTATGCTCTGAAAATGTTTTTGGATTAGTAGCTGTTTCTGCAAAATTTAGCTACGAAAAGCAAAGAGGCTTTTGGCTCATTTATGTCCTTGGCTAAAACTTTGCATTTATTTTATTGGAGATCCAAAAGAATGTATCTAAATATACTATCCGTCCCACCCCTGCTCCCAGAACACTTCCCCAGTCCATGCATATGTATTAGGTATGTACAGTATGTGCTATACATGTGGATGTATGTGCTGGATAGTTTTCAAAGCCCCGTTTCTATACATAAAACCCTGTTTTATGTGAGGGAACATCTTTGAAATTGCTCTTTAAAACAGGAGACTGAATAATTTATTTAAAAATGTGCGCAAACCGAAGTAGGGAAGCCTTTAACTTGGCTGCAGGACAGAGACGATTTAACTAAATATACCAGTTTTCATTTAAAAATGTCACAACTTACTAGAAACTGATAGGTAAAATTAGACTTACCTGCTAATTTGCTTTCCTTGAATATCTCCAGTCCAATCCCAACAAGCGGGTTGTCTTCCCCTACCAGTAGCTGGAGGCTGAGCATACTCAAAACTTTGGTGATGGCATCCCATATAAGCTACCAGTATCACTCATCAATGTCAGTATCCTATTGCCAAAGCAACAGCCCTAACTACTAACAAGCCAAATAGCCATTCGTCTGAAACAAGCAGAGAAGGGTTCCCAGCCAGCCTTGCATCCAAAAGGGATGACCCTTTAAGCAGACTCATTACTCACATACATCTGCGAACACTCTTAATCACTTAAAAAAAATCGTATGGTTTGGCACCAGACAATGCCTGTGCAAAACCCCTATATTGAGCACATACTTGAAACTACCAGGGGGAACCAAGGGATGCCCTCAGCCCACTACTCTCAACAAAGACCAAGGATGTCTTTCACTACAAAACCTCGGGCTCAACCCTTCAGAACCCTGAAAAAAACCATTGGGTAGGTCCAGAACTGAACAGGAGATATTCAAGGAAAGCAAATAAGCAGGTAAGTCTAATTTCACCTGTCTCATCATCCCTCCTGTCCAGTCCCGAAAAACAGGATGTACCAAAGCTGAACTAAGCCTGGGCAGGACACATGAGCCCGGCCTGTACTACAGAAGTCCCGGGCTGCCTACACATCCAAATGGTAATAATGGACAAAGGCATGTAGTGACAACCACGTCACCGCCTGGCAAATATCAGTGGGAGGCACTAGTGTACACGCCGCCCAAGAGGTTGCTTGAACTCTCGTGAAATGTGCCCATAGGCCTTGCAGTGGCTGCTTCCGCCGCAGCAGGTATGCAACACAATCGCCTCCTTGATCCACTGCACCACAGCTTTAGAGGCCGCTTCTCCTTGCCTAGGCCCCCCCCAAAGAGGACAAACAGCCGATCCGACTTGCAAAACAGTGCTGTGAGCTTCAAAAAGAGCCGGAGTGCGTGGCGCACATCCAAAAGGTGTAGATGCCTGTCCTCAACAGCCCCCCCTTTACAAAAAACGGGCAAGTGGCTAACTGGAAAAGAGACGGCTGAGGGGAGATAAGCTAGAGGTCTATAAATTAATGAATGAAGAGGAACGGGTAAACATAGATCAATTGTTTACACCATCAAAATATAGAAAGACTAGGGGGCATGCAATAAAGCTACAGCCATAACCTACTTAAGACTAATAAGAGAAAATATTTTTTCACTCAATGCCTAATCAAACTCTGGAATTTGTTACTGGAGGACGTAGTAAAAGCTGTTAGTATAGCTGGATTTAAAAAAGGTTTGGACAAGTTCCTGGAGAAAAGGTCTAAAAAACATTATTAAAGGGGACCTGGGAAATCCACTGTTTGCTCCAATACAAGCATTGTGGAACCTGTGTCCTTTGGGGAAACTGCTAGGTACTTGTGGCCTAAATTGGCCACTGTTGAAAATAGGATACTGGGCTTGATAGACCTTGGTCTGACCCAGTATGGCATATCTTATGTTCTTATGTGAAAGGCTAAAACTACCTTCGGCAAGAAGGATGTCACTAGCTGAAGCACCACTTTCTCCTAAGAAATCGAAAGAAAAGGCTCATAACAAGACAATTATTTATTTATTTATTTACATTCTCTTATATACCGCGCTATTCTGCATCAGTGCGGTTTACATTGAACAAACTGAAATTACATTGAACAGGGCATTATAACTTGGAGATAACTATTTTAAAGAGAACATGGGCTATGGAGGGTTAAGTGGCTTGCCCAAGACCACAAGGAGCACCTGTGGGACTAGAAACCCCAGTCCTTCCGGCCCAAGGTTGCTGTCCTCTAGTGGGATTTGAACCCCCGACCTCCCGGCCTGAAGTACCTTGCCCCAACCACTAGGCCACTCCTCCACTCTGAAATGCTGACAATGCTGAAATCCGCCTAACGGAACAAATCGCCACCAAAAAGACCACTTTCAAAGGTGAGATCCTTTAAGTGTTATTCCCCTCAAGGGCTTAAAGGTTGTATCCGCCAGAGTGGAGAGCAGCAAATTGAAATCACAGGCCGGAACCAGATCCAGTCACGGAGGCCGTACCTGTTTCACTGTCCAAATGAAACATATCACATTGGGGTGAGAGGCCAGGGCCACTCCCTGGACCCGTCCAATAGCATGCCAGGGCAGCCACCTGCACTTGCAATGAGCCAGATTTTTATCCAGCCTTGCCTGGAGGAAGGAAAGGATCTCCGACAAGGGAGCTGCCAATGATCTAACGCCTTTGTTACCACACCAACTCTCAAAAATGCGCCACACACACACACACACACATAAATGCCCAGAATGGGACAACTCAGTGCGGGCCAAGATTTGTCAAATGAAATCTGGAACGTCCGAAGTGTAATAGCATAACAAAATCTTTTTTTATGTTTTCCTATCTGATAATTATAAGCTATGGCAAGCAAGCATTCTATAGGGCTGTTCATAATAGGCATCTCTGCCCTTCTGCACTTTTCTGAGGCCATCAATGAACTTCCATATCACTTGTTTCAGGCCACAGTCCTCCAGCCAATTTGAGAAAATAGTGCAAAGCTGATCAGCGTATTTCAAAGATTGTGTCAGATCATGGCGCTAGACACCCTATAGAATACTTGCATGCCATAGCTCATAATTATGATATTTTCCTATTAAACTTTGGACATTCCAGATTTTATTTGACAAATCTGAAATTATCAGATAGCTTAATAAAATGTTTTTGGATGTTTTACTATTGCACTTTTTCAACATTTCCAAATTTCACCTCATATAAATGTGACCAGTAATTGGTCTAAGACAACTCAGCGTGACACACTGAGTTGGCCCGCACTAAGTTGGCCGTGCTGAGTTGTCCTAGACCTCATAGACCAGCGATGTCAAACGCTTCTGTGCTCGCAAGAGAGTCACAATCACCTGTGGGGAATAGCCACGCTTCCTCAACCACGCCCTTTGAAAAGCCAGGCCATAAGCAAGAATCGATCCACTTATAGCATAAGGACTGGACCCTGCGTCAACAGAGTATGTCATGTTGGCAACCTCCACAGATCATCTGCTAGTAACCGCGTGAGGTCTGCATACCACGGCCAGCACAGCTAATCTGGGGCGATGAGGATCACCAACTCTGTCTGCCTCTTGATGTGCTGCAAAAGGCATATGATCAGAGCCCATGGAAGAAAGACATACAGGAGTGCGTGACTCGGCCAAGGCTGTGCGGCCTCTCCAACATACATTCTCGGCAACGACTGAAGAACCTCAAGGCTTTTGCGTTCTCAAAGGTCGCCATGAGATACATAACAGATGGTCCCATCTCTAGGCCATCCTCTCAAAGATGGCTAAATCCAGGACCTATCTGTCCCGGTCCAAGTGGCGCACGTTCTCTCAGCCGGCCACGTGTGCCACGAGAGGGCCATCAGGTTCGCCTCTGCCTATAGCAGGATTGGAGCAATTTCGTCCTCCAACATCATGCTGTCCATACCACCTTGATGATTTAGATATGCCACCATCACTGTGTTGTCCAAGAATACCTGGACCGCCTTTTCCAGAAGTCAGTGGCCGTAAAAAATGCAGAGCCAAAGACACCGCTCTCATGTAGAAATGGTTGATGGAGCAGGCTCTCTGCTCGCTCATCCAGTGCCCCTGTGTAACCTGGCTGTGACAGTGAGCCCCCTTCCCCCACCAGAAAGACTGGCATCCATTGTCAGCGGGATCCACTCAGATGACTCCAACGGCATCTTGGCCAGCAAGTTCTCGTTCATTAACCACCACTAGAGAGCCACCCTAGTGACAGAGGACATACCACCTTCTGAGTCAGCAGATGCCACCGCGGGGACCACCTCCCCAGCAAGGCCCTCTATAAGGGTCACGTGCGCTCTCACCCAGAGCACTAACTCCATTGACCCCAACAGTTACAGCAGAGCCATGCTGAGGGAGCCGCCAGTCAAAGGAAATGGCAGACCTGAGTTTGCATCTTCTGCACTTGATCCAAGGGCAGAGAGACGCAACCTGTGGCTGTTTGAAACTGACCTCCCAGGTGGATGAGATCCTGCGAGTGTTCCAGATGGCTCTTGGCAAAATTGATTATGCAACCTAGCAGCTGAAGAAGCTGCGAAGTGCATTGACTCTTCGTAAGACTTTGCCCGTATCAGCCAATCACTGAGTTAAGGATGCACCAAGACCCCCTCCAGCCGCAACTCAGTCGCCATGACCTTGGTGAAGGTCCGGGGCACTGTAGCTAGGTCAAATAGCAAGGCCTGAAACTGTAAGTGGCCCATGGGTAGCGCAAACCAGAGGAAGCATTGATCTTCCAGACGTATAGGAATATGAAAGTAAGCCTCCATGAGATCCAAGGCCATCAGGAACCCGTCCACTTGCACTGCAATGATGACGGAACGCAAAGTTTCCATTTTAAAATGAGGAACTCTCAGACTACAGTTGACATGCTTGAGGTCGAGAATCGGTCTGTAAGTTCCTTCCTTTTTGGGTACCATGAAGTAAATGGAGTAGCGACCTCTTCCGACCTGATTTGCAGGCCAGTTGCACCAGCTGCTGGAGTGTCTCCTGGACCACTCCAGCCTTCCTTTTTAACTGGCAGGGGTAAGGCACAAAAGCCTCAGCCAATGGGTGTGCAAACTCCAATGTGTATCCCTTTCAAATCACCTCCAGCACCCACTGGTCGGAAGTCATCTGGGCCCAGGCGGGCAGAAACTGCTGCGACCGACCTCCCACCAGCTCTACCTGACCCTGGGCCCTCCTCGCTTCATTACGCTTTCTTGGAAGCCAAGGAGGTGGCCAAATAATATCCTCTGCCCACCCCCGGGCCTCCCCAAAAGGGAGTCTCTCTGTTTGGAGAGAGTGCTCACTGAAAGGGAACAAAACGGGCCACTCGAAAACACCAGAAATCTCTCAGCTGACCTCTCACCAGCATTGAAGCCTTGGCTTGCTTCAGTTTATCCTCTGGAAGCTTATCTCCCTTGGATTCACCAAACTCCTTAACCAACTTCTCTAGGGCCTCCTCAAAAAGCAACTTCCCTCTGAAGAGAAGCCGGCTCAAGCACATTTTCGATGAGACTTCGGCAATCCAATTCCACAGCCACAAAAGCCATCTTTACTGCCACTACTGTGGCCCAAATCAGATCGTAAAAGGTGTATGCCAGGAATGCTGTGCCCAACTCCAGGCGAGACGCCTCCGAGGAGCCTGTCGCAGAGTGCCCTTCTGTCTCTCATAGCGTCTGAGTCCAGCAGAAGCACACTCAGGAAACATTGGGCCTGCAAATGGCCGCCTAAAGTGTCAGGGCATTAATGTCAAATGCCTGCTTGAGCAGCGCTTCCATTTTGTAGTCCTGCGGATCCTTCAAGGCCGCCCCAACTTTCATGGGGATAGTGGTCTTTTTCGTCACTGCAGAATCGGACGTATCCACAACTATTCCTTGTCCTGCTCTGGTAAAGGGTACAGCCTAAGCATAGCTTGGCTCCCCCACAGCCCCACCTCCGGCGTCTTCCATTCCGTGTCAAACATCAGTTGAATCACTCTATGCACCGGAAAAACTGACTGCCACCCGTCCCTCCCAGGGCTGCAATTCCAGATGTGGGTGCCTGGCCGTGGGCTCCCCTGGCTGCACTATTCCTTCTGTGAATGCGGCTGGCTTCCGTACTGTGGGAAGAACCTCTATTGTTTGACCAGACTTGCTCTGCCACAGGCAATAAGCCTGATACAGCAGCAACACAAAGTCTGGAGCGAAGAGAGCCATTGGTGGGGAACCCCAGGCCTTCCCCCACAGCAACACCATTTGGATCCTCCAGCAGGGAGGCCTGCTTGGAAGTCATTTCAGCTCCCACCAAGTCCTCTGACAAAATGGCATCCCTTCCTGCCAGAACCGCAGGCCAAGGAGAATTGGAGGGACAAGATCCAGAGTGCAACTCAGAGCTTCTCCCCTCTCCCTGAGTGCCTGACTCACCGGAGAGCTCTCCCAGCACCTCCTCTGCCAACCAGGTCTCTCTCTCACAGGAATGGCAGATGCTAACAGCAGAGAGGCTGCTAGGGTGAGCTCCATATGCTGCAAATGAAGATTTGACTGAAGGCACGAGTAACCCATCCAAGAACAAAAGTGAAAGCAATTCTCTGAAGACAGAAGAAAAACACATTCAAAAACAAAAATGTCCTGCCAACACCGGCCGCCAACTACAAGGCTGTCCCCGCCGTCAACCCGATGCCCAGCGCTAGCCCCACAAACACCTTGCAGGTAAAACTAGCAGTGCTGGTTACCTCAATATCAGGGAGAATACTTCCACATTCCAACAGCAAGTTCCCCTCCAAGCAGAACCGGGCCAATTCAACAACCCCGGTCCCTCAGGAGGCCTGCCTCGGACCTCTCAGTCTGCTCTCAGCACTGCACAAGGTCTACCAGCCTCCCATTCAAGGAATCAGCCTAGACCGTTCTGCTCTTCTGTTTTGTTTTTTTTTAGTATGTGCCTCGGGCTGTTCGGCTGAAACAAAAGCTGATAAGGTGACTAAGTCTGCCCCCTAAGTCCTTCCTATGCAGTCCAGCACCGGGTAGACTCTTCTCCAGCTCCTGGAGGTTGAGATACTGGTCTTGGTGGGTGGTACTGGTAGCTTATATGGGATGACATCACCAAGGTTTTGAGCATGCTCAGCCTCCAGCTGCTGGTAGGGGGGAGACAACCTGCTTCTCGCGACTGGACAGGAAGGATGATAAGGAAAGAGCCCTTAGTTTCACATTTAAATGGAACAAACTACCATCCTCAATTATAGAGAATATCCAAGGGCATCTGACATCTCAAAAGGAAAAAAGGGGACTATTGTAGTAGTTGATATGGAAGGGCAGACTAGATAGGCCATGTGGTCTTTTTCTGTCATGGTCCTCCCTGTGAGTCCTCAGTCATCTCAGTTGAGGGCTATAGCTCAAAGAGACATAACCCTTGGAGTTGGAAGAGATTGGGGGCCTGTTTACATCCTGCTTGTTGATGGAAAAAGTTATGATGCTTATCTTTTAACAGGTGTTTTACATAGACGGCAGGTCGAAAAGGCACAGAACTAAGTGACTACTAAGCTCTGGGCTGCTCGAGCAGCCCAATTAACAAGAGACCCAATCAAGAAATGGTGAAGCAAGAATTCAATAGATTACAAAGCCAGGCTGGTCATTACTGCTTTATCAAATTCATTGTCTCTGACTGAGGACTGGTCCAAGCAGTAGTGTGATGTGAAGGAATGAAGTAAGAACCAAGTAGATCCTTTGCTGATGTGTTCCAGAGAAACAGACTTCAAGAGAAGTAGCTGCCAGTGGCTTGTACCTGATGAGATTTAACTGTCTGGTTGGAAGAGTACCAGTCTGATCATAACAAAACCGGATGCATGACAATAGCCAATTTGCCGGTGCACTTTTCCGCTGGGATATTAAGTATGTTGGGGGTCAAAGGAGACAAACAGAATCCTTCAGAATGTCTACCTATCTTTTTAAGTTAGTGAGTGCCTGCTCACAGTCCAATGGGTGAAGGGACTTTTCTTGTGAATACTTAAATCATTTAGGGAAAAAAACATAGGCAGCACTGTTTCTTCATATATGAAAATGCATGAATATGTAGTATTACTTTATTATGCTGAAACTGGATGTAAGGTTCAGAGGTGACTAAAGTGTGAAGATTACAGATCTTGCAGTTGTGGTAACCACTATTAGAAAGAGTCCCTTCCAAGTCAGGTCCTTGAGAGAAGAGCTTCCATAGATTTCAATGACAGCTTCATAAGGGATGCAAGGATGGCATTCAAGTCCTACGGGACAAGAGGCTTCCATATATGTGGTGTAACATGAAGAAGTCCTCTCATTAATATCAACAGGATAGGCCTCTGGGAAACCAGACTTTATCTATGAGGATATGATAGAAACATAGAAATATGACGACAGAAAAAGACCACATGGCCCATCTAGTCTGTCTCTCCACATCAACAACTACAACAGTCCCCTTTTTTCCTTTAGAGATCCTCTGTGTTGGTCCCATGCTTTTTTGAATTCAGATACTGTCCTCATCTCTACCACCTCCACTGGGAGACTATTCCATGGATCCACCACTCTTTCCGTAAAGAAATATTTCCGCATATCACTCCTGAATCTATCCCCCTTCACCCTCATCCCACGTCCCCTCATAGCAGAACTTGCTTTCAATTGAAAGAGGCTTTCCCCTATACATTTATGCCACGGAGGTATTTAAACATCTCAATCATATCACCTCTATCCCGCCTTTCCTCTAAGGTGTACATATTATGATTCTTAAGTCTGTCTTCATATGCTTTATAATGAAGACCACTAACCACTTTAGTAGCGACCCTCTGCACCGACTCCATCCTGTTCACATCCTTTTGAAGGTGCGGTCTCCAGAATTGCACACTATACTCCAAATGAGGTCGCACCAAAGACTTATACAGAGGCACTATCACCTCCTTTTTTCTGCTAGCCATTCCTCTCCGAATGCACCCAAGCATCCTTCTAGCTTTTGCCGTCGCCTTTTCTACCTGTTTAGCTACTTTAAGTTCATCAGAGACACCCACACCTAGGCCTCGCTCTTCTTTAGTGGACAAAAGTACTTCACCCCCTATACTATATTGCTCCCTTGGATTGCTGCAGCCCAAATGCATGACCTTACATTTTTTAACATTAAATCCCAGCTGCCAAATTCTAGACCATTCTTCAAGCTTAGCTAGATCCCTCCTCATGTTATCTACACCTTTCTGGGTGTCTCCTCTATTGCAGATTTTGGTATCATCTGCAAAGAGGCAAACCTTACCCGACAGCCCTTCCGCTAGATCACTAACAAAGATGTTAAAAAGATAAGCCAAGAATGTGTCGAGATGTACTCTGATAGAGGACATCTGGAGTCCCAGGCAATTGAGGTGATACAAATACTGCAATATAATATTCAGAAGACACTTAAAAGATCAGACTGAAAATCGTTTCCACTCAAACGCATATGAACATCTCATGGAAGGTTTCCTTCCTGTCACCAAGATGTCTTGAATGGGAGGAGGCAGACTGAAGGAGGCCACTAAGCACTGCTCAATTTCCACTGACAGATACAGAAGGAAACCCTTGGTCTGCATTATCAAGGCTGGGAGAAGGAACCTAGTTGCTTTTTTTTTTTTGAGAAGGACATACCTGTTTTGCCACAGCCCAAATGGTGCCATGAGAATCATTATTTTGAGTCTTTTTAAAAATTTGTGCAGGGTTTTTTTATTAGAGGGATGGGTGGATAAGCATAGAGAAAGGTCAAGTCTACTTCATGACTAGAGCACCCTTTGCTAGATAATCTAGGGCAGCGATGGCGAACCTATGGCACGCGTGCCAGCTGTGGCACGCGAAGGCCTTGCAGCTGGCACGCGTGAAGGTCCGCAAAAAAAGAAAAAGCGGGCTCTGGCTGCTGCCGCGGACGCGGCAGCATGCATGGTCCCGCGGGGCCCCCTCCGCCCGCTAAGCCCCTCTGCAAGGGCTTTCAGATTCGCGAGGGAGACAGCGTCTCCCTCGCGTCTCTGTTAAGCCCGCAGGGGTTAATGGGAAATTTCCCATCATCCCCTTTAGACGCGAGGGACTGATGGGAAATTTCCCATTAGCCCCTGCGGGCTTAACAGAGACGCGAGGGAGACGCTGTCTCCCTCGCGAATCTGAAGCCCTGCAGAGGGGATTAGCGGGGGGGAGGGGGCACCGCGGGACACTGCATGCTGCCGCGTCCTCCGGCAGCAGCCAGAGCCCGCTTTTTCTGTTTTTAAATTTGCCGGGGGGGGGGGTTAGGACTGCTAATGGGCTGTGGGCTGATGGGGGATGTCTGGAAATGGGGTGATGGGGGTTAGGACTGCTAATGGGCTGGGGGGGGGTTTGGACTGCTAATGGGCTAGGAGGGGGGGTTCGGACTGCTAATGGGCTAGGGGGGGTTAGGACTGCTAATGGGCTGTGGGCTGATGGGGGCTGTCTGGAAATGGGGTGATGGGGGGCTTGGACTGCTAATGGGCTGGGGGGGGGGGTTAGGACTGCTAATGGGCTAGGGGGGGGGGTTAGGACTGCCTAATGGGCTGGGGGGGGTTTGGACTGCTAATGGGCTGGGGGGGGTTAGGACTGCTAATGGGCTAGGAGGGGGGGTTAGGACTGCTAATGGGCTAGGAGGGGGGGGGTTAGGACTGCTAATGGGCTAGGGGGGGTTAGGACTGCTAATGGGATGATGGGGGCTGTCTGGAAATGGGGTGATGGGGGTTAGGACTGCTAATGGGCAGGGGGGGGGGTTAGGACTGCTAATGGGTGGGGGGGGGGGGTTAGGACTGCTAATGGGCTAGGAGGGGGGGGTTAGGACTGCTAATGGGCTAGGGGGGGTTAGGACTGCTAATGGGGCTGTGGGCTGATGGGGGCTGTCTGGAAATGGGGTGATGATGGGGGGTTAGGACTGGTAATGGGCTATGGGGGGGGTTAGGACTGCTAATGGGCTAGAGAGGGGGGGGGGGGTTAGGACTGCTAATGGGCAAGGGGGGGGTTAGGACTGCTAATGGGCTGGGGGGGTTAGGACTGCTAATGGGCTGGGGGGGGTTAGGACTGCTAATGGGCTAGGAGGGGGGGGGGTTAGGATGCTAATGGGCTAGGAGGGGGGGGGGTTAGGACTGCTAATGGGCTAGGGGGGGGGTTAGGACTGCTAATGGGGCTAGGGGGGGTTTAGGACTGCTAATGGGCTAGGGGGGGGTTAGGACCTGCTAATGGCTGTGGGCTGCTGATGGGGGCTGTCTGGAAATGGGGGTGATGGGGGTTAGGACTGGTAATGGGCTATGGGGGGGGGTTAGACTGCTAATGGGCTAGAGAGGGGGGGTTAGGACTGCTAATGGGCTAGGGGGTGGGGTTCGGACTGCTAATGGGCTGTTGGGGTGGGGTTCGGAGTTGAGGTGGGCTGTGGGGTGGGGTTAGGACTGGAAGTGGGCTGATGGGGGGTTAACACAGGAGGTGGTCTGATGGGGTTAGGACTGGTATATGGGCTATGGGGGGGTTTAGGACTGATAATGGGCTATGGGGGGGCTGGGACAAGAAATGGGCTGATGGGGAGGGGTTAGGACTTGAGGTGGGCTGATGGGTTAGGACTGGTAATGGACTTGTGGGCTGATGGGGGGGTTAGGACTGGCAATGGGCTATGGGGGGCTGACTGGAAGTGGGGGGTTAGGACTGGTAATGGGTTATGGGGGGGGCTTAAACTGAAAATGGGGTGGTGATGGGGGGTTAGGACTGGAAGTGGTTGATGAGGGGGGATAGGACTGGTATTGGGTTGGGGGGCTGCTAGGACTGGAAAGGGCTGAGCAGGGACTAGAAGGATGCGATGCTGGGGTGGGCTGGAACTAGAAGGGAGCGGGTGTTGGGGGAGGATTAGAATGGGATGGGGCTGGGAGAGTAAAATGGAGAGGGGAAAAATATTTTGTGTGGGAGGGATAAAAAATCTACAATTGGCGGGTATTGGGAGAGTAAGTGGGGATTGAGGATGGAGGGGTAAATTTTGAGTAGATGAAATAGGAATGAGGAAAGAGCCAAAGGAGACAGATTAGTCTGTTAAAGCTGATGTAGCGAGAGAATGGAACAAAAAACCAAGACGACAGAAGAACGGCCAAATGGACAGCAGATGGAGAGTTAGCAGAAGACACGAAGAAACCAGAAGAAAGTGGCTGGAACAATTGCAACTGAAAAAAAATGCACAAAAGGTAGAAAAATATCTCTTTATTTTGAATTTATTAACTGGAATATGTCAGCTCTGGGAAATGTGCATCATAAATTTTTGCTCTTTGTAAAGAACAAGAGGAAAATAATCTATAGTTATAATTCTACAGTGTTGTTGTATATTCCAAGTTTGGCTTTTGGGGGTTTTCCCAGTTTAATTTATTGTCTTCTGTTTCTAAATTGTGATTCCTTGTTTGGTGATGGTCTGTTCTGCATGTGTAACTGAGCTGAGGTATTCTGTTTATATAATTCCTATTTGACATTGCCACTTGTTCTTTCCCCAGTAGGTCATGTATTGTTGGTTCTCTGAGATGTATTGGTTTAATATTTGCAGTGTTGCCTTTTGATAGGTAGAGTATGGTGCTTTGTGAGTCCTGGTAGTGCTGTTAGGATACGGCGGGTTTGCTATGGGTTCTAAATGGGCAAGCGTTTTGTAGTAGTTCCTAATGTGCTGGCGGTTGGTTGGTCTGGATTATAGTAATGTAGAAACCTTTTAGTCTTTTCTTTATCCATATACTCATTAAGAGGCATGTTTACTAAAAAGTTAGTGTATGGTAACATTATGCAAATATTTATGCAAATGAAGCACCCTTTGCTAGATAATCTAGGGGAAGGGTGAACTGAACAGTAAAAGAGACAAAGAGGTCTATTTAAGGAGTATCTCGGTCGCAAAAACTGCTGTATATGGTCAGAGATTAGAGACCATTCATGGAGTTGACAAACTCTCCTTAGTTTGTATAAACCATCTCCAGTTAGTCCAGAACGTCACTGCCATTATCATAACCAATGCACACCTAACGGACCATATCACTTCCATCCTACATAATCTCCATTGGCTCCCAATAGCAAGTCGCTCAAAATACAAAAATTGATAATTACAACATTCAAACTGCTCAACAATATTGCACCCTCATATCTGACATCCCTTATAACTGCACAACCTAACACTAGAAACAGAAGGAAAAGTAAGCTGAACCTCCTCAATAGTCCCATCTCTATCCACAGAACCAAACAAATAACAAGCAACAGAGCATTCACCTACACAGCCCCAATACTATGGAACTCGCTACGATCACTCAAAGACATACAGACATTCAGGAAGGAATTAAAGATCCTACTCTTCATTGAAGACTACAGCAACCACAACACTACCAGCACCCAATCAAACCCCCCCCCCAACACCAGGCATATCCTAAACAGAAGCACAACTACATCCACCTCATCCTCCCCAAAAGCATATTCAGCACCTGTCTCCTCCTGCAGGAATCATTATAACACTCACTAGAGAAACTGACACAATGTTGCATTATGTCACAATGTATATACTTAACAAGATTCAATGTATATAGTTTATCTGTTTCCAATGTATATAGCTATATTCGGTTCTATGTAACTGGTTGTGTTCCATGTAAACCGCCCCTGATCTCTGGAAGGGGCGGTATAGAAAATTATCCAAATAAAATAAAATAAATACTAGGCAGTTCCCATTGCCCTGTATGTGAGTAGCTCGGGTATGTACAGTATGTGATTGGAGATCATGACATCCCAAATTTGTGCTGCTTTTTGGCACAGCTGAAGGAAACACATGCCTCCTTATTTGTTCATATAAAATATGGCAACTTGATTGGATCACCACCGACTGATCCCAGAGAATGTAATGAGAATATGGATAATCCTCCATACCACTCTTGGGAGATCTTAGACCCCAGAGTAGGAAGCAATGAATGTAACCCCTGTGTCTCGGAGTCTGAAGATGATAAAAGAGGGACTGGAAGGAATGGGCCTCTCTCTGCTCATGAGTGAATCTCATGGACTGAGATTCCTCCCCTCTACCCTAGTCTTGACTGTTTATAGCTGGAAGATCCTCACAGTAATCTTAAAAAAAGTAAATTGAACATTTTGCGTAAGAATGAATATGAGTGCTTTGGTAACGATAAGGCGAAGCCTCGTCGAAACAATGGCTTCATCTCTTCCGTCCAAGTGTGCTGGACTGAAGAAGACATTCTAGAGGCCTGTGCTGTGATAGGCGAGGAAGAAAAGGTCTGTGCAGACGCTGTGCTAGTCAGTGCTGAAACAACTGGGCCTGCCCTGGAATACAAAAGAACCTTCTTCATTGTCGGCGACTGGCAGACATCAATTTTGTGTTCTTGATGAGGCTTTTCAGATGATGCAGATGCCTCAGAAGATGTTTGCGCTTGAATGATGCAACCTGGATGTCCTTTGTGTCAAGGTGACAGCACTTTACAATTGCTTTAGAGTATAATTCAGGAGTTGCCTAATGTTGAAATCTCTGCATTTTAGGTTACAAAATTTCAGCTAAGATGTGCATTAAACCCTAGGACTCAAGACATTATCCCTTTACAACTGGATTTTTGAAGTCACTGCACAGAGGAGTAGAGGCACCATCAAGAGGAAGATCTACAAGATGCACAGAGTCTGCCGACTTCTGTTCAAGCAAGAGACTCCTTTCAGTCTTGTACTGATTACGGAGGAAACAGACATGCTCTTTTCAGGCTTGTAGGGACATTCTTCCAGTGTGCTTACAATTCAGCTTGGTTATGATCAAAACCTACTGAGACATCTGGAATAGGTACTGAAGTTCAAGATCTTTTTCCACACTGAGAGGGCTGGAAAATGGACTTGGTTGACATGCTCCTTGGCGAGAAAAGAGAAACAATTTTTTTTAAAATAATAAATAAAATAATAAATTTTCATATATTAGAGACAATGAGAAACAACATTGGAATGCTAAAGAAGTTGAGATCTAAAAAACAGGAGAACTTTGTTTTCACATCTGTTCGGCAGAGTAGAAAGAAAACAAATCCAAAGCGACCAATGAGTCCCCCAAGTGCAGTAAAGGAAGCACATGCTTTTCAGTAGTTCTGAGCAAACTGTTCCACTCCAGTGACATGTGATGACATCACCCTACTTGTGTGCCTGATTATATCCTGCTTGTCGATAGATAATATTTTTTCCTAATATTTTCCATTTAAAACTGACAAAGCTAAATTCAGTCTAGATTAGCTTAATTTAGGGGACAAAGGGTTGCCACATTTTTGGAATACATTTCAGCCTGAGTCACCCACTTAGAGCCAGCTTAATACTGTACAAGCTGCAAATTCAGACCTCCAAGGGGTGAATGCTCCACCTGCGAGAGAAGCATTCCCAATTGGCTATCTACCAAATTTACTAGGCTGAAGTGGTTTTGTAATTAAATACATCTTAAAGTGGGTGGGAAAGTACAGTGTCTACATACCAGCTGGGCAAAAGTGCTCACTTTGAGTCTCTTGAAGAGCTCATCCTTTTTGTATCTGTAATCTAAAGAGAAACAAACATTTGTTATGCCATTTCAAGACAGTCTCCTACAACCTGGCTGGTTTCCAGGAAGACTTTGACCAGCATTTCTATAAATATAATGCTCTACACAAAACAATTTCAAACGAACAAAAAGTGAGGCATAGAGGATAATTTTGGAACAAGCCGACTTATCTGTGTTGCAAACATGTGCATAAAGTATGTATATAGTTCCCTTTGAAAATTAACCCACTGAAACTAAACATATACATTTATACCTGCTGGTCAGTATGCACACAATTTGAGGAAATTTATGTGCATACTTCTACAAATCCAAAAGTATGCACGCAAGTCCAAACCCTTCCCTAATTCTGCCCCCAGGAATGCCGCTACTCATTGTGGGTAAAAGTATGCACAAAACAGTATTCATTCTGGGTAATTTTATAATAAGCTATTTATGCAAATAAACCCCTATTTATGCATGCACATGGCTTTTAAATTTACCCCACAGTGCGTGCTAAACACAGAAGAGCTCATTTTTTAGGATGTGCTAATGATATGCATTCAGCACCGAATTCTGGATTTAATGGGCTAATTTCATAACAAAGCGCCTATGTGAAATGCACATTAGTATAATAGACTGCAAGACCCAGCAGGTGTTGACACACACTTTTGTACCTGCTCCAAGGTTGCTATAAATGTGGGGATATTCGCTATGCATGTTCCGCATATATCTCAACTCTGCCCCTACTCGACTCAATGAATGCTCCACGAATGCATACAAGTGAACATATCAGTTGGCATGTTTATTCCTTGCATATGAAACAAGCTGAGTTAGTGTGCCAGGCTCCATCTCTGGCCCTGTTCAAAAGCCCACTTTGTTGAGGCTGCTTTGGGATCCCGATCCCTTATTCTCCTACACATCATTTATCTGTATCTTTTCTAGTCCCCTAGATTTGCCTTCGTGCCCAGTTGTTGTGTGGTCTGTCTTGATTAGATTGTAAGCTCTGCTGGGCAGGGACTGGATGTGTACAGCACTTCGTACACCTTGCAGCACTACACAAATAAGAAGAACTAGTGGCGGTAGCACGTGTACTACATGTGCAGAAGCAGCTGCACAGTTTTATAAGAAAAGACCTCTTCGGCACATAAGCCTGGCTTTACACAGGGAAAAACCTTATAAAATTAACTCCATGGAGGTAAACTTTTATAACAAGCTTTCTCTGGATTTCTGTGGCCACATACGCTAGTCGGTATTTACAGTGTAAAGGTGCACGCTTTGGCAAGAAGGTGTTACTTGTCGGTCGGCATAGCCCGGGGTGTGGTCTGGACACAGCGCGGGTCGAGTTTGCACATCTACGCATAGGGGGATATTAGACGGTGCCAGTGCCAACGCCGCTGAACTTTTAAACCTGGATAGTCAATGCTAGGGCCACATCCAGCCTCGGCACTGAATATCAGGGTTGGCTGGATTGCCAGGAAGCTAACTGGGTAGCAGCGATAGTCCACCACTGCTTGGTTAGTTTCTGCGGTGAAAGTAAGGTGCAGTAAAGGCTGCCGTAACTTTCACCACGGAGGTTAACCAGGCGGCAGCTGCATATTGACGCTGCCTGGCTATGGCCAGATACTGCCCCCCCCCCCCCCCCGGAACACCCCTGGCACATCCCCAATGCTGACTTGTTAGCCTCAGGGCGTGCAGAGGTGGCCCCCACGAATATTCAGCGGCATTAACCATGAATATCCCAGATAAGGGGATTAACACGCTTAGCAAGTCGGCTAGCTGTATTAATCCTCTTGTATATCTCCTCCACAGATTATAAAATACCTTCATCTGTGTGTGTAAGTGCATAAAGTACGTGTGAACATTTATACCTGCTCACTTGCAGGTTTGTAAGCGATAGCGCCAACATTCAAGGTGCACTTTCTGCCACGTATACTTGTATTTGGTGAAAATAACTTGGCACCTACTTGCCTTTATAAGTAGCACCTTTGGAGGTATCTACCCATGGTGCCCTGTTATAAAATTACCCACCGAGGAGGCAATTCTAGAAACAAGCCACCATCAATGTGCGCAAGTCACCTGCTTTAATTGACTTATGGGCGGGGATGGGCACTTAGGTACAGTGTGTAGGCGGTTGCTGTTTTGTAAGTACATGTGTTAGGGTGATGACATGTAGTTTTAGAGGGGGTCAGCACAGGGGTGGAGTGCAAATTTATGCACATAATTTATAGAATACTGTAACTGATGCGCGTTTTCCACAAATCTAGTTGAGGGCATTTACACCAAGTCTAGGACTGCTTTAAGTGATTGTGCTTAGATTTAGCACGCATATCTCATCACTTATGCCCTTATTCTATAAAAGATGCATGCACTTTGCTTTATAGAATAGAAGCCAAATACGCATGCCACAATGTGCATTCCAATAAGCGACGTCTATAAAGTTACCCTCCAAGGGGTATGTTTACTATAGCATGATTGGCTTTTGCAGCTAATGCAGGGCCCTAGTGCAGACAGTGCTGCATTAGGTTCTCAATGTAAATAGTTTGAGCTTGATGCCTACGCTACCTTTCCTATGTACATAGTTCTAAAAAAGTTATATGAAACTGTTGTCCTTGCAGAGTTAAATGTTAAAATGTAAATCGCTCCTGATCACTGGAAGGAGCGGTATAAAAATGTAACCAAATAAAATAAATAAATAAATTAGCTGCACAAGCCCCGTAGTATCTGTTGGGGCTGTGCACAGCATTTCCCCAGCACATACCACAATGAAAATGCAGGAAACGCGGTCGCAGCTATCGCCATCCACTAAGGTAGCATTAGGCTGCATGTGTGGCGTCTGTAAACGCCCACTCTCTGCCCTGATCCCGCCCACTTCCTGCCCAAGTCTGCAGCTACCGCGGCATGATCCTGATTAGTACTTGAAGACACATAAGCACTGAGGAGTTAAACCAGGGGTCTCAAACTCAAATTCCTTTGAGGGCCAAATGAGGACTTGTAAAGTAACCCGGGGGCCGCATAAGATGCGGGGCCTCATTTGCATAAATATTTGCATAATGTTACCATACACTAACTTTTAGTAAACATGCCTCTTAATGAGTATGGATAAAGAAAGACTAAAAGATTTAGAAACAGGAAGGCAATAATTAAACTGGAAACCCCAAAAGCCAAACTTGGAATGTACAACAACACTGTAGAAATAAATTAATTTCCTCTTGTACTAAACAAAGCGCAGACGTTAATGATGCACATTTCCCAGAGCTGACATATTCCAGTTAATAAATTCAAAATAAAGAGATATTTTTCTACCTTTTGTGCATTTTTTTTCAGTTGCAATTGTTCCAGCCACTTTCTTCTGGTTTCTTCGTGTCTTCTGCTAACTCTCCATCGTCTGCTGTCCATTTGTCCTTTCTTCTCTCTCCTAGTTTTTTTTCCCATTCTCTCTCTACATCTGCTTTAACATACTAATCTTTCTCCTTTTGCTCTTTCCTCATTCCTATTTCATCCACTCAAATTTTACCCCTCCATCCTCAATCCCCACTTACTCTCCCAATACCTGGCCAACTGTAGATTTGTCTTCTCTCCCAGACAAAATATTTTTTCCCCTCTCCATTTCACTTTCCCAGCTCCATCCCATTCTAATCCTCCCCCAACATCAGCTCCCTTCTAGTTCCAGCCCCACCCAGCATCTGCTCCTTTCTAGTCCCTGCATCAGTCCATTTCCAGTCCTATCCTAGCCTCACCATCAGCCCATTTCCAATCCTAGCCCCCCATCAGCCCATTTCCAATCCTAGCTCCCCCCTCAGCCCATTTCCAGTGCTAGCTCCCTCCCCTCACAGCCCATTTCCATTCCAAGCCCCCCTCCCCATCAGCCATTTGCAGTTCAAGCCCCCTTCCACTCAGCCCATTTCCAGTCCTAGCAACCCCCCCAGCCCATTACCAGTCCTAGACCCCCCATAGCCCATTACCAGTCCTAACCTCCCCATAGCGCAGTTCCAGTCTTACCCCCCCATCACCCCATTTTCAGTCTTACCCCCCATAGCCCATTACCAGTCCTAGTCCCCCCCATAGCCCACTTGCAGTCTTATCCCCCATCACCCCATTTTCAGTCTTACCTCCCCTCATAGGCCATTACCAGTCCTAACCCCCCAATCAGCCCACCTCCAGTCCTAACCCCCCCAATCAGCCCACCTCCAGTCCTAACCCCCCCACTCAGCCCACCTCCAGTCCTAACCCCCATCTGCCCATTTCCAGTCCTAGCTCCCACCATAGCCCATTACCAGTCATAACCCCCCCTGCCATTAGCCCACTTCCAGTCCTTCCTAACCCCCATCAGCCCATTTCCAGTCCTACACCCCCCCTCCCTCCCTCCCATCAGCCCAGGTAAATAAAAAAAAAAAATAACTGGCTTCTGCTGCTGACAAGTGAAGTGAAGTGAAGTGCTACCGAGCCACATCATATAGAACCGGGGTCTCAAACACGCGGCCCGCGATGGAGGGAAACCAAAAAACCCTGGCTTCTGCTGCTGCCGTTGCCACCGCAGAATCAACTGTCAAATTTAAAAAAAAACTGGCTTCTGCTGCTGCAGCAGAAAATCAGCTGTCCCGTGGCCCCGTCCCCTCTGCCCGGAGAGCCCTGAGTCTGCTTCATCAGCGGCGGGCTTTTTAAGTAGCGAAGAGAGTATTTCCCTCTTGCGCGGCTTAAGCCTATTCACTTTTCAAGCCGCGCGAGAGGGAAATACTCTCTTCGCGGCTTGAAAAGCACGCCGCTGATGGAGCAGACTCAGGGATCTCCGGGCAGAGGGGAAGGGGCCGCAGGACAGCTGATTTTGCTGCTTGAGCAGCAGAAGCCAGTTTTTTTAAAAAAAATTTGACAGTTGATTCTGCCGCTGCCACGGCGGCAACGGCAGCAGCAGAAGCCAGGGTTTTTGGGGGTTTTTTGTTTCCCTCCGTCGCGGGTTGCACAAAGTTCTCTCGCGGGCCGCGTGTTTGAGACCCCGGAGTTACAGAACATCACCATTTAACCAGGAAAACATAGTAACCATAATGCGCAGCACACAGTGAAGCACAGGAAGCTTCAAAAAGAGAGTCTCCATAAGCATATT
This sequence comes from Ichthyophis bannanicus, assembly GCA_033557465.1. Lineage (NCBI taxonomy): Eukaryota > Metazoa > Chordata > Amphibia > Gymnophiona > Ichthyophiidae > Ichthyophis > Ichthyophis bannanicus. Next base: position 47,487,013 of record CM066038.1, on the reverse strand, counting down.
CAAACAGCCAAGTCCTTTTAAGCTAAGCGGGATATTTTCAAAACTGTTTAACCTGTCAAACCACAGTCACCGGGGATACGCAGCAACACTAAACAGTTTAGTGCCCCTGTATATCCCGTTGTCCCAACACTAAATGCGTGAAGTGGGATTTTAGAAGGGATATTTATCTCGACACAGAACTTTCATTTACGTATGAAGCAGGTTAGTGGCATCATTAAAAACATCTTTTCTAGCACTGCGTCAATTCCGTACCCATTTCTCGATTCTTCCACCCAGCATACTCTTGCGCTTCGTCATAACATTTCACACATTGACTACTGTAATTCTATCTGCTCTGGTCTATTTCAGTCAGTTCATTCAAAATAGTGCAATTCGGATTCTGTGCATGTAAATAAATTTGACCACGTTTCTCCTCTTCTATGCCAACAACAATGGCTCCCGGTTCTTTATCATATCCACTACAAAAGCCTTATACGCTGATACCCCACCATACCTAGCATCTTTGATCCCCCTTAACACCCTAGCCAGGGTCCTGCGGTCCGTTCAGGGCAACTGTCCGAATATTCCCCTGGCTTCTCGAGCCAGACTAGACAGAACCAGCCAGTCAGCCTTTTTCTTCACTTCCCCTGCTTTCTGGAATACCCGTCCTCTTAATTTGTATGCCAAGTCTTCCTACAAGACCTTTAAAGCAGGTCTAAAAGCCTATTTATTCGGGCTGGCATTCAGGGATGGACCAGGAGTGATGCAAAAGCCCAGATGACAGAATGACACCTGCGACTCCTCTTTCGTCTTATCTTTCCTGTCATTAATTGTAGTTCCCTTTCCTTCTCTCATGTAATATTTTTGACTGCAAACCATTTCACAGTTTATTCGAGAAAAGGTATATTAAATTCAAATAAACCATAGGAAGAATCTGAGATGTCCACAGTAAAACATCCAAAAATCTGGGGGAGTAGCAGCAGTGAAAGGAGGCACATGTAAGGGCCTTCTGAAATCACTCCGTCTCTGTCCCGAAAGATAAACGTCCCAGTAATGGGCCCATGCAGATAGCATATTTTCTGGGTCATGTTACCAGTACAAACATGGGAGTTCCTAAATTACAGCACTCATTGTAGTTTAGTAAATCCCACAGGAAATAACTTGTCTAAAACAGTGTGTGTGTTACATGGTGCTTTCACATCAGTTATTGAATAGGGCCTAGAGTTAAGTAATAACAACAAATTGCATTAACATTGCAATGCAATGCAGTGTGTGCCTTCGAGTCAGTGCTGACTCCTGACGACCCAGCAGATCCTGGGTTGTCTTGGCAGTGTGACCACAAGTAGATTGCCAGGGTGGTTCTTCCAAGGCCACAAGGACTGCTAGTGGGAAATGAACCCTGGTCTCTTGGTTACCAAGCCAGTGCTCTAACCACTAGGCTAACTCCTCCATTAACATGACATTTTCATCAAAACAAAACCCAACTGATTTAAGGGCATTGCATCAAATTTCTAAATTAAAAAATAATATATAAAAAAACAATAGAATATTTCAGAAATAACCAAGCAGAAATTCTAGCTAATGATTTCTCATCTTCGGGTTATGGGTCAGGGACTTTGAAACTTACCAACTTGCCTCTTTTGCTTCCCCTTTGAGAGTTAGTGCTAGATCTTTTTTTATTGGCCAGAAATACATAAAATATGTATCTTTTACATTTTAAAAACAATGAAAACGCATGTTATTTTAAAACAGGCCCTTTCCCCCACTATGCCCAGCTTTTCTCATATTATGTGTATGCTTTCCACATACTATCCAATACCTGCCTGCAATTCTGCTCCATCACTAATATCACTTCTTGAATGACATATATCAGAATGAAAAAGAAATTTACAAATCTGATTTGCTTTAGCTGATAAGCAAATTGTAAAAATAATGTTTTGCTTGTACTGCACCATAAAATGCTTCTGATAGACTCTAAAGCAGGCAAAATGGACCTGCCGCTTAGCGGATTCCATTTTATTATTTAAATCTTTAGCTAATGGACTTGATACAGGGATCTTAGGTGCCCTAGGTGAACCTCCAGCCTTACACACCTCCCCCCACTGAGATTTTGCTAATTCAATTGAAGAATCACGATCATTCCAATACCATTCCTCCCACAACAATCCTGTAAAAATGTATAACTGGACATCATAAAACTTTCCGTTGTATATATGTGCATCTACTCTCCATGCGGGTAAAAGAATGTGCTGATAGTTCTTTGAATTTGTGGGGCTGTCAGTCTATTATTTTGCTTCGACAGCTGCTGCTCTTTGTCCCCTCAGAAGCTGCCGCCCTAGGTGATCGCTTAGTCTTGCCTAATAGTTGAACCGGCCCTGGCTTTATGGACTCTAGGGCATAATATCAAGGGCTATCAGCAATAGACCAAGAAGGACCAATAATGATAACATGACCGGCACACCTGCAGGATATCACAAAACTAAACAAACAACTTCAAAAAGAGCTCCTTCACTACCGGCGTCCACACGTTGGAACTCCCTCCCAACGAGCCTGAGGGCATTAAATGACGTCATAGACGTCCACATAATATCACCAGGATTTTTGGCCTCTGAAACAAATACATTGAAAACTGATGATTTTTGGCTTTCCTATGACATGTAGTTTGTAAGCAGAAGAATCCAGCCAACACTACCTAAAGTCACACCAGCACAGGACTTAAGTGGTTGGTCTCAAGTTTTATATCTCTGAACTCTCCCCCAGAAACAAATCTAAATAATTTAGAGGGGGTTTTTTCTCACTGTGCTCTTCCTGAATTCTGCTCAATTTCTCAATGGATTGTATCCTATACTGCACTAATTGTCTCTGGCTATTAAATGTAAACGATATCATTCCCCATAATATCTATTCCACTTACCTGGCTCAAACTTTCCTGGTGACTCATCCAGACTTTGTGACATTAGGAACAAAGATTCAAAATCAAAGGAACACATTTTTTTTTAACAGGAGTCAAATACGAGATGCAGTAAATTTTAAGAGCAGCTTGCCTTCTCTCTCTACTTCAGAAAGCTCCACTATCTTTCAATAAGAACCTGGATCTGTCTCCAGCACTTTCTTCAAATCGCATCTCAAAGGATAGATGCTGGCAGTACCCATCTTATCAGATTGATTTTTATTTCCTGCATCTCTGCTGAATCTGCTGCTTGTGTTACAGCAGAGACAGAGAAGGAACTGTAGCGATTCTTTAGCAGAGTCCAAGTAGCATCGCCTATCCATGAGAAAGCACAAGCAGAGTCTGTCAAGTGCCAATGGGTACAAAGTGTCCATTCTCGCAGGTAAAAGCAGATTCAGCATTCACTGCAAGCAGAACCACAAAGCTTCCTTTATGTTTATAGGGACCCACTTAGCTAAGTTGCTCCACACAAGAAAAACTCCGTTCACAGCGGTGGATTTACCATAAAGGTCTGCAACAGACTCACGTTTGTGGTGGTGATTTGATTGGAAATAGTACAAAGCTGCCAAAGGAATCCGAGCAGGACAACCCATGCAAATAAAGTTGTAAAACAAAATAAGAGCCTTGAAACAAACATACATGAAATCTCTGGGCATCGGAGGATGAGAAATCAGAAACTAGACAGAGATAAATTAATGTTTGAAATCACACTTTCTAATTTACAATCTAAATGTGTCATTCTCAAAATTACATCTGAGCAAGTTATCAAAACCATGAATCTAGACATTCTGCAATTTTATTTTTAAAAAATCCAATTTTATTTACTACTATTTAGTCAAAGCTCTCTATCAGAGAAATTCCTAAAGAAAAAACAAGGAAGCAGTCGTGTTTTTATGCAAAAGTCTTTTCGGTAGTGGCTTTACAGATTTGGAACAGTTTACCACTATTGATCCACCAGGACACCAATTTTTTTTGTTTTTAGAAAGAAAGGTCAAATTGTTATTTTCTAGTATTTGAGGACATAGGAACAATATAGTGATGGTCCTTTATATGTTCATTAGTTAGTAGACTTTGGCTACAGGGCTTTCTTTTTCCTTCTTTTGCTTTTATTTGGGACAGAGATTAGGCGATTGCTATTTTTCTTTGGGCCTTTAGATATGGTCTTAGCTTGGTTCTCAGTTTTTGATACAAAATTTTAAAAAATACTTAAACAAAAAATTAAAAAAATAAAAAGTAAAAACAAGTTAGGGTCTGCCTATGGTGCAGAAAGACCCCCAAGTCAGGTCTTCATTTCCTCAGGTTGGCTAGTGGGTGGGGGGGGGTGTTGCTGAAGCAGCATTCAGAACCCCTTGTTGGCTGTGGCTGGGGACAGTTATGGTTATTCTTCCAGATTGACACAAAGAGCTCGATTCAGTTAGGGGCATGTCTGGGCTGTCCAGACGGCCCCAAGCAAAACAGGCCTGTTTGGACCCGATTCTGGACCACAGGAACAAAACATTCCCATGGTAACCAGAATCGGCCTCAAGGACAGCCCAGCGTGCCCTGGCGTCTGCAGGATGTTCTCCCCGCAGGCACCCCCGACTCCTGCGGCCTCGTCCCCCCTTTTTCCCCACTGCCCAACCCACGGATGGCCTGCCGTGGCCTGCCGGGGGAGGGGGGATACGCAGGCCCGATCGCCGGATTTTTTGCTGCTTATTCCATCTTTGAGGTGGAATAAGCGGCACGTCCCCATAGGCCCAGCAGGACGTACAGGGCTGTGACCTGAATCGGCTCTGTATGTACTGCTGGCTCAGCTTGCCCCATTCCGCCCCCTCCCAGCTCTCCCTGTTCTGATGCTGAGGATGTATGGGGAAAGCCAGAGGGAGAAAATCGGGCCCGGATGGCTTGTGGGGCTGCATGTCCCACCAGGACGTGCAGCCCCGCAACCTGTGTCCCAGAATCGGGCCCATAGTAACTGGATTCTGAGCCTACAATTGAAGAGTTCTGGAATGTGGCATGGTATATGCCCTTTAGCCAAGGACCATCACTGCAATGACCAGGCTAGGTATATTGGGGGGAGGAGGTAGGGGAAAGAAACAAAAGATGGTAGAAACTGCCCGATAGTTTTTCATGAAGCCTGTGATAAGGAAGCTTATCATAGCTCAGGAAGGAGCTGTAGAAAAGGTGAAGTGACTCTGAACAAGCAACCTGTCAGTTCTGGTAGAAATAAGAAAACAGAATTTTCCCACAGAAGACTACCAGTCCCAGAATGCACCAGGTTTCCAACAGCCATTAGAGGAGCTGAAGTGGGGAAACGTGTGTTCAATCAGGAGGGCTATGAGGTAATCCCTAAGCACTGTTCTCAGAGGGCAGGGCCTGATTCGGCACAGCTGCGCTGTGCTAGGGTGGAGCACTCATCTAAGCAGAATAAAGGTAGAGTTTATTCTACAGAGAATTATCCTCAGTTTCATCTGGGAGATCCTCAGAATCAGCTTGGAGATCCTCATCTTGAACAGCTTCATCATCTGGAGGATCATCAGAAGCAGAAGCCAGACCGGACGGACAGAGAGGGCAAGAAACCCTTTGGAAGAAAGAAGAGAAAAGCATTTGGGAGGTCTAGAGGAGTCCAGAGCAGTACGTATACTGGGGGACATTCAAAAGGCCAGCATACACCATTGGACTGGGGAAAGCCAGAGGAATGGTGCTGCAGGGCTAGGAATCTCCAGACGGTACCTGTGAGGGAGACGGCTGCACGTGGAAGGGACCCTAAGACCCGTGCCAGAAGGTATGTGAAGAGAGACCCAGTGTCCAGGGATCTGGATTGGAAGGCTGGACATAAGAACTGGACTACATACTGGCCAGGCTATTTAGAGAGGAACTCTAACAGCAATGGAAGCTCAGGTATGAACACTGATCTATGCCCTAGCTATAACCTTGAAAGACAGCAGGGAAACAAGTATTCTCCTGAAAGTGCTCCATTGAGAAATTCCTCTGTGCCAATCCCTGATATTGAACCCATGATTGTTGAAGAAGGGGAAGGAGCGGTCTTAGATACAGGCTGTGAATATATGGATTGCTCTCTGTCTAAACTCCTTTGGTAATTTTCTGTTACAAAGTACAGCAACCATCACAAAGAAATACAAACTTGTTCTTTAATCTACTCAGAAAAGCTCCTGAAGTAGGATTTGAGCCACGCAGTAAAAATCAAGCCAGCTAAGGGGTTTCAGCTGGGTAACTGCTAGCAATTGAGCCTTACCTAATTGCTTGTGAGCTCTGAGGGAATCACTTCTGAGTCTATGTGGGAAGATATAAGAAGTTAACCTGAAAAGAACAGTTTTTCCCTTCTTTGTGGATTTTGTTTGTTGTTTGATACACTGCTAAGAAAATATTAGCTAAAGCCTACAGAAAAGACCAGTTTGTTACCAACCAGGTCTTTATTCTTTTGCTTTGATTGTCGGAACGTATCAAAAGTGACTTCATGGCTCTGGGACAGAGGGTGAAGCAGGTAGGTGCACAGGTGGTGTTCTCTTCAATCCTCCCTGTTGAGGGTAAAGGCCAAGGCAGAGAGGCTCGCATCCTGGAGATTAATGCATGGCTGCGGATGGTGTCTTCGAGAGCGTTTTTCCTAGACCATGGGATGAGCATGGGGAAATAAGATCTCTGAAGTTGAAGCTTTGGTGGGAGTGGCTGACTTAGATTTAGTGGCAGTTACAGAAACATGGTTCACAGAAAACCATGACTGGGATGTAACTATACCTGGCTATACTTTATGTTTCTATGATTGCCTGACAAGTTCAGCTGTTGTTTTCCTGATTTTGTTTTTCTAAGTTAAACACTGAAAGCAAGTATCCTGTTTTATGTGCTACCAAGCATATCTGTGTTGGGAGAAATAACCCCATAAATAAATATCTTATTGGCTTTACACTCAAGCACAACTAATTATTGTGAGCAGTTGTGTCTGGTGTGAATGGACTGCATTTCCCACAATCCCTTGCAAATCATATTGATATATGCACTTGCCAAGACTGTGAACATTCTCACCCAGGCAGCCGTCTGACAAGCCTCATTGAGTCAGAATTTCAGTCCCGATTATAACTGAACTGGAAGCACAAAGAAGCTAGGTGAAAAATCAAGAGAGCTAGAGTGCTGGGTTACGAGATGTCATATTCATATTTTTGTATTTAATAGAGAAAAGCAATAGTCAGTATGTCCTTCCAGCTATATGCCCCCTCCATTTGGAACACCCTTCTGACCTCAATAAGAAACACCATCGACTTCCTTGCTTTCCGAAAACAACCAAACACGCACCTTTTTCAGAACATTTGAGCCCTATGACATAACTTCTCCCCATCTTCTATACTTACTGTAGACAGATAGATAGATATAAACAAGAATTGATACCCATTGTACATAGTTAACTGTTCAAATTTATCCAATGTATACTGTATATAGTTTGCATCTTCAATGTAAACCAGCTGGTGTATTACTGTTCTATGTAAACTGCTTTGACCCGGCAACAAGCGGTATATAAACACTGCTAAATAAATAAATAATTCCATTATAGCTGCTCATTTTGACCTGGTTTAATCCAATTCTGGTATTCTTGATCAAAGTTCTGCTTTTCACTTCTATTCCAGTATATGCTGAGCCTTGTTATCCTGCCCAAAATGTGTTCTGTATCCATTTTCTCTGTTATCCACTTAGGATTAAGCTCTTCAGGAAAGGGGACTGCCGCCCATGTTTGAAAGTCATGGGAAAAGAGCAAGGAATCCTTTTGATCTTGTTTTGGCTTCATGGCACTTGCAGACAGATAGATATTTATGATTATCAGGCCAGTTGTATTGGATTCTTTGCAAATCATATACGATACTATGAAACCAGCTTTCTCTATGGCCAGTACAACTACTAGTACTTTGTACTCAAGCTAATTAATCAGCAGGCCAACCGTGTTGTTCAAGCAAAACCACCTCCATGCTTAACCTGTGTTAAAGGTACTCTGTGTTCTACAAAGCTTATATTCTGTTGCTATAGCTCTGTTAGATCGTCAGTCAACCAAATTTTAGTTTTTCACCTGCAGCATACTCACTTTTATTGATTTCTTCTAGTTTTTCCATGTACTTGGTCATACTGTTCCCTGCAACAAAATTAAAGAGCAACACGTTTACTTCTCTTATAAATGGGGAAAGGAAATCAGAATGGTTTAAATATTTTATTTTGCATTTTCCTGAGATACAGATTAACAACCGAAGAAAAAAAATAACACATACCACAATAAATTCACTCTACAAGAATATCACCATCACATAGCTGAATACACATTAACGGAAGGAGAATTTATCTCAATAAAGGGAAAAAAATATAAGGTAATGAGAGATCAAAGATCCCACATAAGGGAGCAGTGAAAAAAAAACAGCGTCCCACCTAATCCTTTCCAACAGCTTCTTTACTGACTAAAAATTTTTTAATGGTTTAAAAAAATGATGACTAGTGGTAACAGTCAAAAGAAAAGATTAGCATTTAGAAAGTACAAGGAACTACAAAGGAAGAAAAGGGAAAAAGTATGGAAAAGCATGGAAAACAGTTAGAAATGACAGAGAATCTAGCAAAGGCCATAAAGCGAGAAAGCTTAAGAATGACAACGGGAAAAAAATCAGATATACAAAACAAATATACATGGCTTCTACAAAAGGTGGGGGGGGGGGGGAGGAGGGCTCAGGACTATAGTTGAGAAAGAAAAGCATAAACAGAAGAAAAGTGGATGCAAAACCATTTAGGGAAGAGAGAATTCAGATGAAACTAACAAACCTGAAAGCAGACAAGCAAAGGGAACCACACAGGATACACCTTATGATGCCAAAGTAGCTTAGAGAAGTGACTGCACCTTCAATACTGTTATATTATACACTAGATCAGACGTTCTCACTCCAATCCTTGAGGGCTGCAAATAGGATAAAGATGTATTGCAGAAATATTTATTGTGGATATCCTGAAAACCCCCACTCTACTTTCTCACAGAGAACCCCCACACTGGAGACAGAAGTGATTCTGGGAAACCAGATTTAGATGGATGTAGACCGTCTCTACTACAAACATGTAAGCAGGGAGGAGCCTAACAACTCTAGGCCAGTCAATCTAATCTAAATGGGGGGGAAATTAATTGAATCACTAAAAAGTAAAAAGACTACAAAATAGCTGAAATCCAAAATTGCAATGATTTGCGGGAAAACCTTCTCCAAGATTTTAGACACAAACGATACATTAGCAACCGGCTGATAGCTGGATGTCTCCGCAGCATTCAGGTTAATCTTTCTTATTGTGGCTTGACCAGTGATATGTTCCAGGCAGAGGAAATGGTACCCTCAGCAAAGCTCTTAGTTATCATCAAGAAAATATATGGAAAAATGCCCAAATTAACTTCCTTTATGAACTTAGTAAGAATATACAGAGCTGAGGTTGCGGAACCTAATGAATTTGTTATTTTAAGAACAGCAATACTGGAGGCTAAGTGAAAAACGTGCCCCTCCTCTAGCCTGCCCAGAAAGGTGTTTAGGGTTGTAACTGCTGCTCCATGCAGCTTAGCCCTGCTCTGCTCTTTATTTTGCGTTATAGCTGCGGTTCTGCAACAGCTACCCTTGCTATACTTCTTTGATGTGTGAAAGTTACTTACGTTTTTCTTTGAACAGGAATGCTGCTCTTCCTATTTAGGGATTCTCTGTGCTTTTTTGGATTGTCACCATCTTAGCCCCCACCACCTACACTGGAAGAGTATTCCGGGCATCCTCCACCCTTTCCATGAAAAAGTATTTCCCAACGTTGCTTTTAAATTTGTAAAATGTTTCCTCCTTTCAGATTCATTTCATGTCCTCTAGTTTTATATTTTCCCCATCTTTGGAAAAGATTTGTTTGCTCATTAATATCTTTCAAATATTTAAACATCTATATAATTTATCTTGTCCCTCATTTTCTCTAAGGCATACACATTCAGGTCTTAAAGTCTCTTCTCAAAAGGCTTCTGTTGCAAATCCCACATCATTTTGGTCGTCTTTTTATATCCTTAGCAAGATACGGCCTCCAAACTCAACAATTCTCCAAATGAGGCCTCACCAATGACCTGTACTGGGGAATAATCACCTCTCCTCCTTTCAGCTGGTTGTGCCCTTCTCTATGCAGCCTGGTATCCTTGTGGCTTTGGCCATCGCCGTGTCACACTGTTTTGCAACCTTGAGGTCTTCAGACACACAGTGAAAGAAATCTATCAATCGGATTTATCTGGCATGATCTGCCTTTGGTAAAACCAGGCTACCTGAGGTCTTGCAATCCATTGGATTGTAGAAAGTTCGCTATCCTTTCCCTTAGCAACATCTCCATTAAATTTCCAAACATCGAGGTAAGGCTTACCAGCCTGTAGTTTCTCCATCTCTGATCTGTTGCTAGTTCTGTGAACAGGGACCATATTGGCCCTCCTCCAGTCCTGAGGAACCTTTCCCAGCTAAGTAGCTTGTTCCACCCCTGCCTACACCTTCCGTGTTTTGTCTTGACTAGATTATAAGCTCTATTGAGCAGGGATTGTCTCTTATATGTCTATGCTGTACGACTGGTAGCGCTATATAAATGCTAAGTAGTAGTAGTAAACACATCCTTAAGAGACCTACCAACTCACAGGATCATGGTGTACTCCCAGGCAATAAAATACACTGCAGCCATGGCTATGAAAAAAATAAGAGCAAGCTTCTGCCAAATTTTACAAAATTTAGAAACTTTTTTCCTTGCTAACGGAACAAAGGATTTTAGAAGAAGATCAGAGAAGAAAAATCAGGAACTGAGGTGCTGCTGCTGAATACGGCTATATATTCCAAGGATGAAATAAGACTGAGGGAAATTTGCTGAAGACTGCTTGGTGTCATGTCTGCTACACATGTGCAAAGCCTTAGGCTATTTCTGCCAATGAAAGCACAGTTACTTACCTGCAACAGGTGATCTCTGGGAACAGCAGGAATAAGTCTTCACATATGGGTATCGTCGGTACCGACGGAGCCTGCGCGGGAACGCTCCCCAGTGTCCTTAAAGAAAGCTTTTGGGAGCATCCCACAGCGCCTGCGTGCTGCCTTCCCGCCTTTCCTAACTGCCTCTCTCCAGTTCGAGTTTTAAAGCTGAGACAAAGAGAGAGAGAGAGGAAAGGAAAGATAGATAGAGAGATACAACTCCTAGGGGAGGTGGGTGGGTTGTGAAAGACTTATTCCTGCTGTTCCCAGAGATCACCTGTTACAGGTAAGTAACTGTGCTATCTCCAGGAACAAGCAGGAATGAGTCTTCACATATGGGGACTCCCCAGCTAGAGATGCCTGGGAGATCACCCAGATTGTGAGTCCCTGGGAAGGGCTCTACCTCTACCCATGAATCTCAGGCATCCAGTCCAGGGATGGAGGGTAGGAGTTGATTAGGTATGGAACAGGTGTTTGAGAACAGCCTGACCAAACAAGGCATCCCGGCGGGAGTCCTTGTCCAAGCAGTAATGGGCTGTGAAGGTATGAACCGATGCCCAAGTGGCCGCTCGACAGATTTGGTCGATGGACACAGAGTTTAGATGAGCCATAGAAGTGGCCATGGCTCTCACATTGTGAGCTGTGACATGGCCCTCCAGAGAAAGGTTTTTACTTTGGCAGGCGAAGGAAATACACTGAGCAATCCAATTGGACAGAGTTCTCTTAGAGACTGGAAGTCCTAAATGAGAAGGATCAAAAGCAACAAAAAGTTGAGAGGACTTTCTATGTTGCTGTGTCCTGTGTAAGTAGAAAGCAAGTGCTCTTTTACAATCCAGGGTATGAAGATTCCTCTCTGCACTTGATGCATGAGGTCCTGGAAAAAAAGACAGGTAAAAAGACCTCGTGGTTCAGATGAAAAGGTGAGACCACTTTAGGCATAAAGTGTGGATTAGTTCTGAGGACTACCTTGTCATGATGGAACCTTGTATAAGGAGGATTAGCCACTAAAGCTTGCAACTCACTGATACGGCGAGCTGAGGTGACTGCAATGAGAAAAATAACCTTCCAGGAAAGGAATTTCAAGGAAGTAGTGGCTAAGGGTTCAAAGGGTGGCTTCATAAGCTGGCCAAGAACCAGATTCAAGTCCCATGCCACTGGAGGTGGTCTAATGGGAGGTTTAGTCAAAAGAAGGCCTCTCATGAATCTTGCTATAAGAGGATGAGAGGAAATAGGTTGTCCATTGAGAGGCTTAAGGGATGCTGCAATAGCACTCAAATGGACTCTGATTGAATTTGTTTTAAGGCCTGCATGGGATAAATGCAGCAAATAGTCTAGTAAAGAATGCAAAGGTATTGCAAGAGGGTTGAGACCCTTCTCTGCACACCAAATGGAAAACCTTTTCCATTTAAAAGCATATGAACCTCTGGTGGAAGGCTTTCTGGAAGCATGAAGGATATCCTTCACTTGCTGAGAAAGTTGTAAATCTTGAAGGTCTAGGCCTTCAGCAACCAGGCCCTGAGATGAAGAGACTGAGGATTTGGGTGCCACAAAGTTCCCTCCTCCTGGGAGAGGAGATCTGGAGCAGACCCCAGGTCTAGGGAGGGAGCTTGAGAGAGATGCAGAAGTAGAGGGTACCACACCTGGCGTGGCCAAAGTGGTGCTATGAGGATCATAGTCCCTTTGTCTCTCTGAAGCTTGAACAGAGTCTTGGGGATTAGGGGAATAGGTGGAAAGGCATAAAGGAAGTCTTGCCCCCAATGAAGGAGGAAGGCATCCCTGGCCTGAACTCCCTGATATGGAATCCTGGAACAGAACCGGGGAAGTTTGGCATTCCACAGACTTGCAAACAGGTCTATGTCTGGGGTACCCCAAATCTGAAAAATTCTGGCTATCTGGTCCCCATGGAGGGACCATTCGTGCGGAAGCAGAACTCGACTGAGTCTGTCTGCCCAAGAGTTTTGAACTCCTGGAAGATATACTGCCATGAGATGGATTTGATGCTCTCTGGCGAAGGCCCACAATCTCAGAGCTTCGTTGCAAAGCGACAGAGAGCCAGTTCCCCCCTGCTTGTTCACGTAGAACATAGCTACCTGGTTGTCCGTGTGGATGAGGACTGTCTTGTAGCTGAGCAGTGTGTGGAAGACTCTGAGAGCCAGAAAAATTGCTCTGAGCTCTAAGAGGTTGATATGAAGATATGTCTCCTGTGCAGACCAGATGCCCTGGGTCGAGAGATCTTGTAGATGAGCCCCCCAACCCTTTGGAGAGGCATCTGTTGTAAGGGTTGCTTGGGGTAACACATGTTGAAAGGGGGACCCCAGCAACAGATTTTGAGTGGACTTCCACCAGTGGAGGGACGAAAATAGGCGACTGGAGGTTGCTATTTTGTCTGACAGGCAACTTGATGCCTGGGTCCATTGGGTGGATAGGGTCCACTGAGCTGCTCTCATGTGAAGGCGAGCATAGGGAACCACATGCACCGTGGATGCCATGTGGCCTAAGAGTTGCAACATCTCTCGAGCAGTTAAATGGGATTTTAACTGAATCTGGGAGGCTAACTGCACCAAGCATAGGCAACGGGCCTGGGGGAGATAGGCCCTTGCAGTTGTGGTATCCAGTAAAGCCCCTATGAACTCTAGAGACTGAGTAGGGGTAAGATAGGATTTTGGAATGTTGATTACCAGTCCCAGATACTGAAGAACACGCCTTGTGCAGGCTACAGAAGTCTGGGCCTCTGACTGGGATGGAGCTCAGATGAGCCAGTCGTCCAGATATGGGAATACAAATATTCCTAGAGTGCGTAGGAATGCAGCTACTACTGCCATGCATTTTGTGAACACTCTTGGAGCAGAGGCTAGACCGAAAGGAAGCACTTTGTATTGGTAGTGCTTTCCTTGGTACAGGAAGCGAAGGAATCTTCTGTGTGTTGGATGGATGAGAACATGGGTGTACGCATCCTTGAGATCTAGAGAACAAAGCCAGTCCTGACTCTCGAGGTATGGAAGGAGAGTTCCAAGAGAAGTCATCTTGAATTTCTCCTTGCATAGAAACTTGTTCAATTCTCTGAGATCTAATATGGGTCTGTAGCCCCCTGTTTTCTTTGGGATGAGAAAATAGAGGGAGTAGAACCCTGAACCCTGTTGAAGAAGGGGTACTTCTTCTATTGCCCCTTGGGCGAGAAGGGTAGCAATCTTCTAACCTAGAAGGTTGAGGAGAGATGTTGGAGAATTGAACTGTTTCACCATGGTGTGAGGAGGAAGGTTTAAGAAATGAAGTTTGTATCCTTCCCTTATGATGGAGAGGGTCCACTGCTCTGCTGTGATTTGTTCCCATCTGGGAGCAAAGTGAGCTAACCTTTCTGGGATGGTGAGGGGCTCTAGAGCCAGAAAGGCTAAGTTCTCTAGTGGGAAGTCAAAGGCCCTGAGGAGGCTGAGGCTGTTGGGCCGTAGCAGTCCTCGCAGCCTGGGTTTTGGCCTGTTTTGGTTGTTGCTGCCTCTTTGTAGCAAAACGACCTTGAGAAGAGGCCTGACCATAAGAAGAAAATTTCCCTTTCTTTGGGAAAGATCCCTTTTTGAACAACCTCTTTTTGAAAGGAGCAGTAGTAGACTTTGAAAGTCTATCTAAAGCAGAATTTTCAGCATCCATCTGGTTGGCCTTTGCTTGCCAATCTTTGCCAAACAGGTTTTCGCCTGTACAGGGAAGGTTACCTAGACCATCCTGTACCCAGGATTCCAAATCAGAGGCTTGCAACCAAGCAACTCTGCGTGCACCTATGGCAATAGCCGAGGCTCTACTGACCCCCTCAAAAGAGTCAAAGGCCGCATGGTTGGAAAACTTGGATACATCCTGTGCATGTTTAAGCCAGGTGATATATTCTTCTCTCTTATCTTCTGACATAAAAGGAGATAAGGTTTGCAGATGATCTGTAACCTCTTTTAGAAACATCCCCATATAGAGACTATAGGAGCTGATTCTGCCTACAAGCATACTGGCCTGGAAGATTTTTCTGCCAAAGGCATCCAGGGTTCTGCATTCTCTTCCTGGAGGAGCAGAGGAATGCCTTTTTGTACTCTTGATCTTTTTCATGGCAGACTCTACCACAATGGAGTGGTGAGGAAGCTGAGTCTTATGAAACCCAGGACAAGGAGGAACACGATACATGGTGTCCAACCTTCTGGAATGAGGGGAGGTGGAAAGAGGAGTCTCCCATATGCCCAACATGTGTTCATAAAGAATCTCATGTATTGGTAAGGTGGCTGCCTCTTTAGGAGCCTTAGGATATTGAAGGATATCTAATTTTTTGGCTCTAGGTTCAGTCTCAGAGGTCACTGAGATGGACAGGCCTTTGGCCACCTCCCTAATAAAGTCCTGAAAAGACAAGTCTTCAGGAGGAGACATTCTCCTTTTTGGAGAAGAGGGTTCCTGAGGAAGGATCCCCGATGCTTCAATTGAGGCCTCTGAAGAGTCAGAGTCTTCAGAAGAATCAAAGTATCGACTGTCTGGATGCTCTCGTAGAGCCCGATACGCGTACCGGGAGGTATCGACATCGGGAGTAATCGGTACCGGGCCGGTACTGATAGGCATCACTGGATAGCGTACCGCTGCCGTCGATGCTGATGTCGATGCAAGCGGTACTGGTATTGGAACCGGAATCGGATCCTGTACCGGAATCGGTACGGGTACCGACAACGGGGTTTGTTGCGGTACCGTAGGCGTTGCAGCTTGAATGAATACCGTGATGGCATGCTGCATGGTCAGAATATTCTGATCCATTGACGCCACCAATGTCTGGATATCGGTACCGGTAGAAACTGCCGGTACCCCAGAACATTGTAACAGGTGATCGGTCGAGGCCGAGCCATCGATGTCAACCTGTGACCCCATAGGTAGTGCTTTGGAAGCCGGAGCCTCCCACCGGGGTAATTTTGCCGGTGTGGTATCCTCAAGAGTAAGCCTGGGGGCATCTCAATACTTAGAGGGAGATGAACTCTTTGAGGACTGGTCAGATTTAAGTTTGGTTACCTGAGATCCATGGGATGAAGAAGAAGCCCTGGAAGACGTCGATGCCACAGAAGCTGCATCGGAGGGAAACAGGGTACTGAGCTTAGCTGCCCGATTCTGTAACCCTCTTTTGGACATCACAGAAGAGGACTCACAATCCGCAATGGAGTGGTCAGGACCTAAACATTTTAGACACCAGTCATGGGTGTCGGTGACAGAAATAGTGCTACTGCACTTTGTGCATTTTTTAAACCCGGAGGCGGGTTTTTCCATGAGGGAAAAATATCTCTGTAGGCCTAAGGCCCCAGAAGAAAAATTCACTGAAAAAGTAAAAGTTTTTTTTTTTTTAAAGAAAGAAAAAGAACCGGTAGTACCGGTGCGGAATCGAGAAGGCAGACATGCGACTAAAGAAAAAGAAAAGAAAAGAAGAAATTCTTCAGCGGTGACAGGAAACACGACCTGCTGGCTCCGCGGAAAAGAAGAACTGGAGAGAGGCAGTTAGGAAAGGCGGGAAGGCAGCGCGCAGGCGCTGTGGGATGCTCCCAAAAGCTTTCTTTAAGGACGCTGGGGAGCGTTCCCGCGCAGGCTCCGTTGGTACCGACGATACCCATATGTGAAGACTCATTCCTGCTTGTTCCTGGAGATCTGATGCTCTCTGTTGACATTACTCACATGTGGGCCTGCTGACCGTGCCTGTCCATAGAAAAACTGTTAGTAAATCATATTCTAAATAAGCTAGCTGATGGTATATATAAAGTGAACAATCAAAGCACAAAGGATGAAATACCAATCAACATCATTCTAGCTAGGGCAACAGGAGTCAATGACCCTTCAACTTATATCTGATTCTTATGCTAATGAAGTCAGTCAAGATTCAACACAACTGATCAGACTTTTGTGCCAGATGTGGTAAGGATTTCTTTCCCATTCTGTGCCCAATTTACTAAGGTTTCTTATTCATTATAGAGGGTAAATTCATAACAGAGAGCCTAGGTAGGTAACGGAGAAGGTGTCTTTCTTTCTTTTTTTTTTAAAGGCAAGGAGGTATCTAGTTGCCTTTATAATGTACTAGCAAAAATCCTGGCATAATCTGCACCTAGACTGCAAGTACAGACATCATGCTTGCTTGAGAACAGGCATACATGTCAGTATGCGCTGTATGTGCATGTACTTCATAACGAAAGACCTAGACAAGATTCTCAAGAGCAGAGATGTCTCTCTCGATACAAAGATTTGACTCGTTCAAGCCATGGTATTTTCAATAACGTCATATGGATGTGAAAGCTGGACAGTGAAAAAGATAGCAAGAAAATTGATGCCTTTGAATTATGGTGCTGGCGGCGAATACTGTGTATACCATGGACTGCCCGAAGAACAAACCAGTTGGTACTAGAGGAGATCAAACCTAAGCTTTCTTTAGAAGCTCAGATGACAAGACTTCGACTTTCATACTTTGGACACATCATGCGAAGAGAGAGAGATCATTAGTGAAAGACATCATGCTTGGCAAGATAGAAGGTCAACACAAAAGAGGAAGGCCAGTAATGAGATGGATTGATACAGTAACAGCAGCTACAGGTACCAGTCTGTCAGCAATGAGCCACCTGACTGAACACAATTTAGGACAACTATCCAGAGGGTCACCATGAGTCGACACCGACTCGACGGCACTTAACAACAACTTCATAACTCTGCCCCTGTGCATGCCTACTGCAAATGTACACACTGACTTTGCGTACTGTGCCCTTTTATGTCTGGTCTCATTCTATGAGAGCCCATTTTCTCACCTAAAACTGTGTTATAGGAGCAAAGATAGCTAAGGTGGCATGTAGTTAAAGTGCTTTTTAAGGCACCTGTTTTAAGCCTATTTTATAAAGACAAGTAGATGCCTACTTGTCTTTATAAAATACTAGTGTAAGTGGCAGAAATCACTCCTTAAGGTAAGGCACAGACATTTACATCGGCCCTACTGCTGGTGTAAATGCCTGCACCCAGATGCTTTCAAGAATGTATGTAAATTACTGCATTTTCTAATCTACACGTGTATTTGCACATGTCCACTGGCAAAGTACAAACCATCAAGCAATACATATACTTTTATACTGATTGATATTGATAAGAGGCCATTAAGGTGACATTTTACTTACCAGATGATGTCCTTCTCTTGAGTCCTGCTAGACTTATCCAGACAAGTGGGTTGTGTTCCCCTATCAGCAGATTGGTAGAGAGAAAGAACCAATGAAAAGCTTAGGTTTCAATGACATCACTTCCATGTCTCTATCCGCCTCAGCCACCAGAGGTCTCTTCAGTATCCATCTCAAAGCATATGAGAACATGGCAGGCCTCACACAATCTCAAGGTGGGCAACAATGAGTAATCAAACAGTAGAGAACTATGTAGAAGAAGCATAAAACAGAAGGCTGTCAGTAGAAAATGGACCCGCAGAGCCAAGTATATAATTCATAGTGGACCCCAGGGTACCACCGCAGAAGAACAAAGCAAACATCGTTCTGCTAGACCAGTCCAGACAAGTTAGATATATTAACACTACATCTCCATTGGGCAGAAGAAGACACAGCAGCTTGCAAAACCTTAAAGCCAAAGGCCGTGTCCACCTGAGTGTGGACATCCAAGTGGTAATGCTTGACAAAAGTGGAAAGTGATGCCCACGCTGGCTCCCAACAAATGTCTGCAGCGGCTATCAAGCTCCACTCTGCCCATGAGGACGCTTGTGCTTGGGTAGAATAAGCAGGCAAACCCTCCAGAACTGGATGGTTCTGCAACCGATATGCTAAGGCAATGGCCTCCTTACTCCAGTGCTCCAATGTAGACTCAGCTGCTGTGTCACCTTTGTGCGGGCCAGCAAACAGCACAAAAATATGGTCAGACTTATGAAAAGAATTTGTAACCTCCAAGTACCAGAGAAGCACCCTCCAGACATCCAGAGGCAAAGATCCTTCCCCCAACACTGCTCCTTAAAGAAGGAGGGCAGGCAAACCACTTGTTCACATGAAAGGGAGAAATCACCTTAGATAAGAAAGAAGGCGCAGGCCAAACGGAAACAGCCTCCTCAGAAAAAGATAGGTAAGGATCTCAAGACAGACTGCAGCCTGGAAATCCGCCTTACGGAACAAATTGCAACCAAGAAGATCGTCTTAAGTGTCAGATCCTTCAAACGCACTTCAATGGCTCAAAGGGTTCCAACATCAGGGTGCAGATCCCAGGAAGGGACCACAAACTGGATGCAGACCCTGAACCCCCTGAAGAAAGCGTGAAACATCTGGGTGTAAGCAGGGGGGGCTCAAGGCAATCTGCTGCCTGAGGCAAGGGATAAGATGAATCACCCCGCCTCCTATAGTGGGTTGGGGCTTTCTCAAAACTCCAATCAGGGACTGAACCAAACCAAAAAGCAGATTAGATTATATGGAGGAAATGCAAGGTGGTTGCGCACCAAGGAGCTAAAAACAAAGACAGAGAACCACAGCACAGTTTATAAAAGTAAATTATAACTTATTTTTATTTTATTGTTATAACTGCGTTATGGTTCTTGCCTTTTCTTTTTGAACATATATTTGCATTCACAGAGCCCCTCCCTCAACAGTGGGTGAAGAGCAGAACCAGGAAATTCACCCAAAGAACTCAATATCTTAAAAAGAAATCTGATTCTGATCATCTCACTAACAAACATTCTCCAGTAGCAGGCATATTGTGAACTAATACTCAGTAACTTTGTTGTAGGGTTTTGTATCTATAGAGAAAATCTACCATACCATATCAACATCAACTTACAAAACTCCCATAAGGTGTCTACCTAAAAGAAGCATTACTGTGGGCCCTGGTACATCCAACACCTATTTGGACAGCTGAATAATTCAGATTACTACAGTACAGATTCTTACATACAAACTCCATGTTAACAGAACACCTGGTCTTGGTCACACACTCAAAACACAGACCCTCACCAAGTACAGAATAAGTGACCATAACCTAAAAATAAACATATAGATAAAAATTAAACTGCAACCCCAAGAAGCCAGATTCTGCATACAGTGCAATACCAGAGAAATAGAAAGAGATGCATTTCCATCTACTGTATAAAATATAAAAAGACAGCACCAAGTCTGCTCATTAAATAGTTACCCCTGTTATCCCAGTTATTTGCCCTGTTATCTGTGAACTCATACGTGTTAATTGTACTGAGCATTTTTGTTCCATGTAAACCGCGCTGATGCTGAATAGTGCGGTATAGAAGAGACTTTAAATAAATAAATAAATAAATAAATTGAAATTAAAATTCTCTTCTAACTTTGTTGTCTGACCATTTTATTCTCTGATCATGTAAGTTCCCATCTGAGGCGTCTGCTTTCCTCTATCTCCCAGTGCACCCTCCTGTCAACTTTCCCCCAGATGCTACGAGCCCATCTAAACTCCTAGGTGGCTTCTAAACATACATATGCAATTTAGTAAAACAGATGTTACAATAACAAACATTAAATTTGATGAATGAAAACCCACTTACACAGCCCCCCTAGCAAAACTTATAAGTATCTGCACATTAGATTTATTTTGCTATGACCAGATTTTTGATGAGGAGAGAAGATATAAAATGAGGAACTAATCCTAGTAGCCATGAATTCAAACGCTGTACTGGATTGTGCTAGAGCTGGAAAAGTCCGGAACTCAGCAGCGGTGAAGCTATCAGGCTACTAAACAAAATTAAACTGAGATGTTCCCTTAACATTTGAAATTTCCTTGAATCTGAACTGACAAAATATTTTAAATTTCAATCTGGCAGCATAAAGAATGCAAAACTGCAAATCTCAAAAATAATACATATTCCAATGCCCCCCTCCCACCGCCAACTGACACCCTACAGTTGACCTCACCAAAAACCCAGAGTATAGGACCCATACAACAAATCTACTATTCCATAACAGCACTAACTTCCAAAGCTCACACAACATGGAGCGTGCTCAGAAAAGAGCAGCACCATAAATAATGCAGTGGGCCCTAGAACATCCATACTCCTTTTCAGAAAGCTGAACAAGCCAGATTACTACAGCTTCCTACATAGAAACTCCATGCTAACAGAGAATGTAGCATCAGTCATACATATGCAGAACAGAGATATATCTCCTACTTGGTGAAGATCTATCATTACAAACTAAAAACAGACATATGTAGTAAAAAAATGTTTCTACTCATTACTGTTAGGTTTACAGGATTTCTCTCTCAAAATTATACATTACTGCAGAGTGAGGCAAGAGAAAGAACTCTCACACACCGGCATCTGCATTGTCAGCAGAAACTAACATAATGGTTCTACGCAAGTAGTGTGAATGCAACTAATGCCACCTCAGTGGGTGGCCTTAGTTGCACCAGCAGCTGTTTTGCCACGTTGAAATGCGGTAACTGCAGGGGATGTAATTGTCTCCAAGCAGTTAGCCTAAGGCCCTGCTTAATCAAACTCTGGAATTAGTTACCAGAGGATGCAGTAAAAGCTGTTAGTGTGGCTGGGTTTAAAAAAGGTTTGGACAAGTTCTTGGAGGAAAGGTTAATAAACTATTATTAAAGAGGACTTGGGAAATCCACTGCTTGCCCTGGGACAAGCATTATGGAACCCGTGTGCCTTTTTGGGAACCTGCCAGATACTTCTGACCTGGATTAGCCCCTGTTGGAAACAGGATACTGGGCTTGATGGACCTTAGTCTGATTCAGTATGGCATTTCTTATGTTCATGTTACCAGTGCAGATCCTAGGAAACATGCTGTTAAATATGCCAAACAAGAGGGGCTCAACAGCACCCAGCAGCATCTCCCACTTCCACTAAAGCAAGAGCGACTTGGCACCCCAACACTGCATTTCCCACCCTCTGAAAGAAAAGAGAGGCTCAGTGACCCCTAGACAGCACTTCCCACCCTCTGAAAAACAAGAGGGACTTTGTGACCCCAACACAACATCTCCCCCTCCAAAATAAACACCAAGAAGGGCTTGGTAACCCCAACATAACTCCTGAAACTGTGTACTGGACCAGCAGCATGGTGTTAATATAAATATATATTCAGTAAAAAACAAAGGAAATGCAAGATGCCCAGACACTAAGGAGCTAAAAGAAAAAGTGAGAACTACAGCACAGTTTATAACACCAAATTATATCTCATTTTATTCTGTTATAAACTGTGTTATGGTTCTCACTTTTTCTTTTTTAATATATATTCTGCAACCACAGAAACCTCTCCCTCAACAATGGGTGCAGAACAGAAGTAGGATATTCACCCACAGAACTCAAAATATTAAAAAAAAGATCCTATTCTGGTCAACTCACTAACAAACATTCTCCAGTACCAGGCATATCAGGAACGAATATAAAACCCTACAAAAGTCAACGAAGATCTACAAGGCAAAATCTACCATACCAGCGTAAACTTCCAAAACTCATACAAGGGGCCTACCCAGAAAAAAGCAGCATTATAAATACTGCAGCACGCCCTAGAACATCCATACACCTATTTGAAACTCTGAACAAATCAAATTACTACAGTACAGATCCCTACGTACAAACTCCATGTTAACAGAACACCTGGCCTCGGTCACATACTCAGAACACAGACCCTCACCAAGTACAGAATAAGTGACTACAACCTAAAGTAAAAATAAAAATATGTAGACAAAAATTAAACTGAAACCCCAAGAAGGCAGACTCTGCATGTGGTGCAACACCAGAGAAATAAGAGATGCAGTTCCCCATACTGTGTAAAATATAAAGATAGTGAAAAGTCCAATCACTGAATTGAAAATAAAATTATTTTTTCTATCTTTTGTTGTCTGACCATTTTATTCTCTGATCATGCTGGTCTTGGATCTGAGGCTTCTGCTTTCCTCTGTCTTCTCTTAGCTTTCTTTCTACAGTCTCTAGTCAATCTGCCATTTTTTGTCTCTCCTTTTGTTTTCTTCACTTCTTCCATTTTTTATATTGATTTTCTTCCTTTCAGTTTTCTTCCATTTATTTCTCTCTCTTTGTCCACCCAGATTTCACTACTCCTTACTATCCAGTTCTCCCACTTTTTTTAGGCCATCCACCTACAGCTTTTCAACCTTCACCCAGTCCTTTCATTCCCTGGCTGTTCTTCTCTGGTCCATTATTCCCCAGTCTTCTGCTCACTCTCTCTTCCCCTCCATGTCTAATATCTCTCTCTCCATTATCCAGTGCCTCTCTCTGGCTCTCTCTTTCCTTCCATGTCTGCCCTCTCCCTTCCTATCCCCCCTGCAACCAGCATTTACCCCATCTCCATACCATACCATCCCCTCTCTATTACTCCCATGTCCAGCATCTCTGCATCTCTTTCTCAACTTATTTACCCCATGTCCATCTTCTCCCCTCTCTCACCCCATGTCCTGCATCTCCTTATTGCCCCGTGTCCAGGATCTCCCCTCTGTCTCCCCCTCCCCAAGTCCAGTATATTCCCATAGAAGCCCTATAACCCTGTGGCCAACGTCACCACTCCATCTCCCCTCCTGGCTTCTCCCTTTGCCCCTTTCCATATCCCGTATCTCCCTTTATCTCCCTAGTTCCCACCTCAATCTTACCCTCACTGCCTCCCTATTCCCCCCCTGCAGCCAGCATCTCCCTTCTGACTCACTGTGCCCATCCACATGCACCTCCCAATGCCCCTTCATGTCCACCTCTTGTATGTACAAGGGGCAGAGCCTGCCCAAGGAGCAGAATGTCCTATGGACAGGAGCTATGCAAGCAGTGATCCCAGACCAGAAAGTCAGGGTAGAAATGGCCTTGCACAGCCCCTGACCCTTAGAACATGCTTCTTTTGCAGCAGGTTCTGATCTCTGGACCACAATCACTGCCTCCCACACCCTTCTGCCTGCAGGAGCAGTATGTCCTGCAGGCATGGACTGAGAAAGAGAGCCTGCCCACAGGAGCAAGTAACAGGAGGGCACCGTCTGTCTGCCCACCCCCACCCAGGATGACCTGCGGAGCAATGGCAACATAGTGGAGAACCTGCCAACGGGACACACTGCTCCCATGGGCAGAAGGCTGTGAGTAGCAACTGCGGCCCCAACCCAGTCCTCAGGGCACACCTAGGCCAATCAGGTTTTCAGGATTCCCTCAGTGAATATGCATGAGATAGATTTACATGTTCTGCCTTCATTGTATGTAAATCTACCTCATGCATATTTATTGTAGGAATCCTGAAAACCAGACTGGCCTAGGTGTGCTCATAGGACTGGGTTGGGAATGGCTGCTGTAGAGTGTAAAAAAGCTCACACACTGGGGGCAGGCAGCACCTAGGCTCCGGTGCTTTGCTCCTGATGGGACGGAAGAGAAAAGCAAAGCTCGGTGTGCTACCCCAAGCCGCCGTGCTGACCTTGACTTCGGTTTCTGGTCCTTTGGATGCCTTTGTTCAATGCCAGGAGCCACACCAGCATCGGGGGATGTAAGCTTGGCTGGAGGACGCTTGGGGCTGGGTAGCTTAGCGTCTCTCTTGAGCAGTGACCTCAAGCCCCCATAAGCACAGTGGTCTCGGAAGCAGTGGTGCCTGGATTTGGCTCATGGAGGTGTGGAGACGCTGGACTGTCCGGAGTTCCTGTGTCTTTGTTGGGGTTGGCTTTGCAAAGTATTGCAGATGGTGGTGTTTGTCTTCAGGGTCGACAGTCTGGGCTGTCTCCAGAGAATGGAGGTTCTGCTGCTGCATCTGGAGATGGCGTTGGGAAGTCCCTTTGGACCTGCAGACCAGTGCAGTGAAGCTAATCATGCAGCATGGGGTTGGAGTATCTTTTCCTTTACAGCTTCCTGATCAATTCACCCTAGAGGCTATCTGGTTAGCCATTAATCAACTTGGAGAGGCTCTTAAGAATTGGATAGTTGAGATTCAAGGACAGGCTGCTTCTAACACTGAAGGTTTGGCACAATCGGTGCAGGATTTGGGTTTGATAAAGAATAGGGTGGAAGATGAAGTAACTGTAAGGACTCAGCATTTGGAGACTTTGTCTGATATGTTTATTAAAGACTCTAATTTTATTTTATTTATTTATTTATTTACATTCTCTTATATACCGTGCTATTCTGCATCAGTGCGGTTTACATTGAACAAACTGACATTACACTGAACAGGGCATTATAACAGAGATAACTATTTTACAGGGAACATGAGCTAATCATTTGAAAACTAGGTTGGAGCAGTTGACAATTATACTAAGCTTGTTAATCTTTGGTTAATTTTCCTTGCTCCGCTGCTATTTCAGCTAGGGAAATGTTTAAACAATATTTGGTGGAAATTCTGGGAGTCCCAGCGGACTCATACTCCCCTATAGTAAAAATGTATTACCTTCCAAGAGGCCAGAAGTCCTCGGCTAATGCTGAGGCTACTGGGCTTGGGCAATTTGATGTGTTAAATGTCTCAGAATTGTTAGAAACATCAGATACCTCTTGCATTAGGCCTGCAAACTGTTTAGTAACTTTTGTTTTAGTTTCTGACAGAGAATAGCTTTTAAGGTTGTTTTTTAGGAAAATATATTTGAGGTTTAAGAGGTGCCCTGTTCGGATTTTTCCGGACCTGG
The DNA here is from genome assembly GCA_033557465.1 of Ichthyophis bannanicus. Taxonomy (NCBI): domain Eukaryota; kingdom Metazoa; phylum Chordata; class Amphibia; order Gymnophiona; family Ichthyophiidae; genus Ichthyophis; species Ichthyophis bannanicus. The sequence goes on along the minus strand of CM066038.1, from coordinate 47,461,552 downwards.
CTAAGGAAACCCGCCGTCGCAGGAAAGAGTTTCTGCTACTGCGCCTGTAGGTTCTTCAGCTTGGGGGTATGTATTTTCTCAAGTACCCATGTAAATGCCTGGTGAAATTACGAGGTAATTCCTTTGTCTTTCTTTATCCTTCTCAAATGATTTCCTTTTTGAATGCTAAGAGCCCTTTGGGGGGTGAATGAGCCGGTCTCCTAGGCTGTATATTGCTATTGATGTCTGTATGTGTCCTTTAGATAGTTTGGTTTGTTTTCCTTTCTTGAATCTCTATATTGTGGGCTAGTGGAAGGATTTGCTTTTTTGAATTATATCCGTTTATTACATTTCTGGGTTATGTTGTTAGAAGCGTCCCTCTTTTCTGTTACAAGTGATTTAACTTATAATATTATTTTGAAAATTCAATTTAAAAAAAGAGGAGTAGCCTAGTGGTTGGGGCAAGGTACTTCAGGCCGGAAGGTCGGGGGTTCAAATCCCACTAGAGGACAGCAACCTTGGGCCGGAAGGACTGGGGTTTCTAGTCCCACAGGTGCTCCTTGTGGTCTTGGGCAAGCCACTTAACCCTCCATAGCCCATGTTCCCTGTAAAATAGTTATCTCCAAGTTATAATGCCCTGTTCAATGTAATTTCAGTTTGTTCAATGTAAACCGCACTGATGCAGAATAGCGCGGTATATAAGAGAATGTAAATAAATAAATAAATAAATTTACACCCACTCTGAAGCGGATGCAAATATATGCATGTACTCACATTTTTTATAATGCACACATCTGCATTTCAACTGCACCCCCTGCTCTGTACAATTTATAACCCCAGGTACACCTTCATGTATATGGCATAAAAGTAGGCAGCATCTTTCTGTGTGCTGCCTTTACACATTTATATCCCTGTGCAATTTTATTTTTACTGTGTTAAATATGTTTTACGCACAATGTTTTATTAAATTACCATTAATATGACCAATGAGCTAGCATACGACTTTTATGTCAAGCAAGCAAGCAAATTCTGAAAGATTGGCAGCTGATAAAGGGAAATGATACTAAAGTTCCTAAATAGATTATGTTTAGGGAGCAGGCCCAAGTCATATGACTTCTACTTAAGCCTCAGAGCATGCCACCAGAACTTGACTGTCTTTACATGCCTGAGGCCTTGCATCAATTTTTCTTTTTTTTTATTATGCAGATGCTGGTTCTCAGTGTCCCAAAATAAAAAAAAATAAAAAACTACGTGGCTGCAAATCGCAGTCACAGAAGCACCGGCAAATCCCCGATGCCATTTTATTATTTAAAAAACACGCTGGCTTTTTCTACCTTCCCTGCAGCTACAGAAAAGAAAAAAAAATCTTAACTGCTTCTTGCAGCCCCAGAGCAACACCGGGCCCCCGGAGCAACAACACAACACAAAAAAACCCCCAAACTGCCTCAGCAGCCATCGTCAGGCACCCAACAGATATCTTATATATTTTTTTCTTTCTTTCTTTACTTTTGCTAACAGGTTACATTCTGTTCATGCCAGACAGCAGTGTTGTGGGGTCTTTAGCTATTGCCTGAAAGATATGCTTAGGTCAATGATTTAATAAAACCTAAACTCATAACATACAAGCATTGTACTGAGGACCCAAGATGGTGGACAACTGAAATTATCAACAGTTTTGGCCTTTATCATGTCTTTAATATTTTAGCATGGATAAATGTAAGTTTCTGACCATCTTACTTCAAGCTTAGGTGACAGAAAGTGCCCCTGTTTAACCTGCACATACTAAGTGGCACCGGCAGCTACAACCTAGCACAGTCATTGAAGAAAAGGAAAAACGCTCCGACTTCTCTTTATTCCCGTGGCTGCGCAGAGGTGAACCAGGGTGCCGGGCTTCAAGCTTCATCAGCTCCATCTTAAGCCAGTCAGGGGCACGTGGTGTGGGGTCATGTGCATGTATGTGTGTGAGGGGAGGGAGGGAGGAGCCACTGGGGCTAGAATGGGAAGTGGGTTAATGTTGGGTGATGGGGAGACTATGATTGAAAGGAAGACAATGCTGATACGAGGGGGGGGGGGGCTAGGACTGGAAATGGGCTGATGCTAGGGGATGGGGAACCTGGGATTGGGAGATGATTTTGGGAGGGATTGGCACTGAAGGAGAGTAATGCAGATATAGGGTAGCCTTTCTTTATCCTCGCTGTACATGTAGATGGTTTTCAGACACTCATTAAGAGGGATGTTTACTAAAAGTTAATGTGCTTTCACAAATCTGAATGTGTTTTAAGTGCAGCAACACCCATTTATGTCTAAGAGTATAGCGGCACTTAGCACACATGAATGTTTAGTAAACACGCCCTAAGTCATTGTTAGGACAAAAAAAGAGGCTTGTGAAGGACTCCTTTGAAAGACGCTTAAAATTTTAGATGGGCAGCATATACATTTTAAAATAAAATAAATTAGATTTTTATATAAATGAGGCCCAGCAATTAGTCTCTGCACATTGCCCCGCAACATCCTTGGGCTGCCCTTGCTTGGAGGAACCAATAGCGGCGGTGTTTATTTCTGATTTTACCGCCTCTGGCCTGCCATTGCCTTCCCGCTGCTTTTTTTCCCCAATCAAGCTCACCCTTTAGTGGCACGATGGAAAGCTGGAATAAGAATGCTGAGAAGGGGGGATATGGGTTCGGGATTGGGACTGATGAGCTTTTCACCCTTACACAAGATGCGTATTGCAATATATGTGAAGAGCTGAAAGGAGGTCTTGTGGTGCATCTGAGAGCCTATTTATTTCTGGACAGATACTACAGGGTGAGAGAGAATGGAGTGGAGGAGTGGCCTAGTGGTTGGGGCAAGGTACTTCAGGCCGGAAGGTCGGGGGTTCAAGTCCCACTAGAGGACAGCAACCTTGGGCCGGAAGGACTGGGGTTTCTAGTCCTACAGGTGCTCCTTGTGGTCTTGGGCAAGCCACTTAACCCTCCATAGCCCATGTTCCCTGTAAAATAGTTATCTCCAAGTTATAATGCCCCGTTCAATGTAATTTCAGTTTGTTCAATGTAAACTGCACTGATGCAGAATAGCGCGGTATATAAGAGAATGTAAATAAATAAATAAATATGGTAATGCTAAATCTGCCAATCAGAAAGCAGAATTTGCAGATCCGAGTTAACAGCAGCAGCTGACTATTTATTGCTGTGGCTTTTGTCCATAAAAAAAAAAAACAGGGGAGGAAGTGACGTCACCAGTGTAGATGGCAGCCTGAGTTCAGGTCTCCGGAGTACCCCTCGTAGTTTGTGGAAACATTGGGACCCCAAAGGAGGTGACTGCACATCTCACCGCAGAAATAGGTGGTGGTAGTAGCGGTGACCCGATCAGGCGGGATGACGACTCGCAAGAAGGCGGCGGACTTAAAAGAATTCGCCTACAGTGGCGGGATAGCTGGAGCACGCGATGCAAAGATGGCGCCGGGTGAAAGGACACCCCGGGACGCAGTGGAGAAATTGGCACCGCGTGCGTTGGAGGGGGACAAAAGCACGATGGTGGTGAATGGAGTGTCCCGAGAGGAATTGAAAGCCTGGTTCGGGGAGCTGAAAACTGAATTGGCAGCGGTGAAAGTGGAGGTGGGTGAGGTCTGCAATGAGCTGAGAGAAGAAGTGAGCGAGCTGGGAAGGCGAACAGAGGCTCAGGAGCAGCAGCTGGCACAGGTGCAAAAAGCGCAGGGGGACATGGCGCGCTCAATGAGTGCGTGGGAAAAATGGAAGGAGCAAATCCAGTTTAAGCTGGAAGACATTGAGAATCGCACGAGGCGTAACAATCTGCGCATTAGGGGAGTACCGGAGGAGCCGGAATTTGAAGACAGTCGGAGAGTGGCTGAGGCTATCTGCACAGCGATACTGTTGGAGGGAGAGGAGTCCTTAGAGAGTGTGAAGGTGGAATTGGACAGGGCGCATAGGGCGCTGGGGCCCAGTAGGCCCAATCGGCCACGTGACATTGTCATCTGCCTTCGGGATTATCTGGTAAAAGAGAGGATTGCTGCAAAGATGCGGAGAGCACGAGAGTTTATGTGGCAGGGATACAAAATAGCCCTCTATGCGGATTTGGCGGCGGGTACCCTGCAGCGCTGGCGAGAAATGCAGCCTGTGACTATAATTTTGCGACAGGAGAATGTACGTTATCGCTGGCTGTATCCCTTTGGATTGTGCTTCACGGTGGGTACTCGTAGCTGGAGGGTGAAGAACAGCGGGGAAGCGCAGAAGGCGTTGAGAGAAGCGGGCTTGCAAGTTCAGCAGCAGCGACGGCAGGACTCACCGGATAAACGGCGGGAGCGTGCAGAAACATCGGAGACTCTTCCCAGCCCTGTGCAGCTTTTACATGCGGAGGAAGCGAGCAGAGGATGAGTGGCTAAGCCATGCGGAGACTGTGCTGTTCCCGGGATTGTGAGGGGTATAAATGGACCTATGTTTTTCCCAGTGACTATGCCATGCGAGTTGGAGGGAGAGGCATGTGGGGTGGGGTGGGGAGGCGGGGGGGAGGAGTGGGGTTTGGGGAATATTGTTATGTTGGTTATGACTTTACCCTGTGGCACTGTGGAATGGGTTGAGGGGTGGTAGGGGGAAGGGTAAGGGACGTTGGGAAAGTGTGGGAGGGGGGAGGTGGGTACTATGGGAGGTTGGGAGAAAGAGACGGGGAAAGGATGACTGGGCAGGGGAGGGGGCCAATGGGTTGAGGAGGTGGAAGATCTGGCGGTGGGAGGGCGGGGTAGGGGGGGGAGGGGCACCTTCCCAGAGCGGGTTTTGGGTTGGAAAAGCTGTGGGGGGGGGGGAACTGGAGAGGGGAATTTTTAGGGGTGTAGGGGGAGGGGTAAGGTGGTTGGGGCGGAGGGCCACTGGGGGGATATTTCCTATAGGAGTTCTTGACTGGTTGATGGGGTCATAGGGGGAGCGGGAAGAGATGAGCGGGGGGGCTGGAGGGGACTTGGGTACATCTGCACTGATGGGCACTACTCTGACGGAGGCCTCCAAGGGAGGGGGGATGGGGGTGGTGGTGGGAGGGGGGGTGGGGGGAAGGGTTGGGGAATCTGACAGAGGAGGGGGAGGGGGGGAGGTGGGACGGAAGAGGGGGGGGAGGGGGGTGGGTGGTGTGGGGGGGGAATAAGGGAGGGGGAGGGGGATTCAGCAGGGGGTAGGGGGGGAGCAAAAAGTGCGGTTAGTAACAATCAATGCTAAGGGTCTGCGAACCTGGCGCAAGCGTCGATTGGTGGAAAAGGAGGGGATACGGACTCGGGCGGATTTTATCTGTGTTCAGGAAACGCATTTAAAGGTGGGACAGGAGAGGCTGCTGGAGACACGCAAATACCCCAAAGTGGTACTGGCAGGACAGAGGGCAGAGGCGCGGAAGGGGGGTGTGGCTATTCTGGTGGGTGCAGATCAGAGGGATAACGTAATGGGGGAGTATAGGGATAAGAAGGGGAGGTATGTGGGAGTGAAGGTACGACTGGGGGATGATTTGGTCTGGATATTTAGTGTGTATGGGCCAAATGAGGGGCAGGGGGAGTTCTATGAGTCTATGAGGGCGGATTTGGAGAAATTGGGAGATTTGCCGATAATTGTGGGAGGTGATTTTAACTTGACTCTCAACCCCCGTCTTGATAATGGCCAGGGCATAGGGGCAGCGAGACGTCGGGAAGCGTCAAAGGTTGTTAGAGATGAAGGCGGGTTTAGGGCTAGTAGATGCATGGCGTTGTCGAAATCCGGGGAGGAAGCAGTACACCTATTACTCGGCACCACACGGGAGTTACAGTCGTATCGATATGATTTGGGTGGATAGTAGCTGGATGGGTAAAGTTGAGGAGGTGGAACAGGGCTCTATTACTTGGTCAGACCATGCCCCAGTGAGTATTGGATTTAATTTGGGGTACAGGGATACAGGTGTGAAGTTTTGGAGGCTCAATGATTCTATATTGGATGACCCCGCAGTAGTTGAACGAACAGTCGGGGTTCTCTCTGAATATCAAGCTTTTAACCTGAATGGGGAAGTAGAGCTGGGTATGGTATGGGATGGTCTGAAGGCGGTAGTACGAGGTCACTTACTGGGGGAAGCTGCGAGGAAATGTCGGGCGCAAGGGGAAGAGGAGAGACGATTAATGGAGGTGATAAGGACGTTGGAGGGACATCATCAATGTGATTTGCAGGCAGATGTTCTTAGTGAGCTGCAGAGAGTACGGGGACAACTTAGTCAGATAAGAGCTAGTAAGATGGCCCATGAATTGACTCTCCTTAAGCAGGCTATGTTTGAAGGCGGGAATAAAGCAGGAAAACTTTTGGCCAGGCGGTTGAGAACACACGTGGCCCACTCCAATATTGGTAGTATACGGAATGGGAAAGGGCAGTTGCTGACGGGGAATAATGAGATCCGCAAGACCTTTCGGGAGTATTATAAGCAGCTTTACAGTGGGGAGGTAATAGAGGGGCGAGAAAAAAGTAAACAATATTTAGAGGGGTGTGTGTTACCCCGGTTGGATTCGGAAGTGCAGGGAACGTTAGATCGTTTGATTACTGGGGAGGAAGTGGCAACAGCTATTACGACATTGAAACTGGGTAAGGCGCCTGGGCTGGATGGACTGACCGTGAAATTTTACAAAATTTTTAGGGGGGAGCTTCAGCCATTGTTGGTGGAGGTGTTTAATAGTGTACTTCTGACAGGAGCGGTTCCCGATACCATGTTGGAAGCGGGAATCACTGTTCTCCTTAAGCCGGGGAAGGATCCTATGGTCTGTGGTTCCTATCGGCCCATCTCGCTTTTAAATGTCGACGCCAAGTTATTGGCAAAGATACTGGCCACTCGATTGCAGCGGGTCATGCCGTCTCTGGTGCATGTGGATCAGACCGGATTTGTTGCGGGACGGCAGGGGGGGGATAATATCCGTAGGCTCTGCAACCTGACCTGGGAGGTTCAAAGGACGGGACAGAAGGCGGTGTTTGTATCCATTGACGCTGAAAAGGCGTTTGATAGAGTAGAATGGGAGTTTTTGTTGATGGTTTTGGAAAAAGTAGGGTTGGGGGAAAACTTTATCAAGTGGATACGAGCGTTTTATACGGCTCCTAAAGCCCGCGTGCGAGTGAATGGGAGTTATTCGGAGGTGTTTAATTTGGGGAGGGGGACGCGTCAGGGGTGCCCGCTCTCGCCCTTATTATTTGCTCTAGTTATCGAACCGTTGGCGGATCGAGTGCGCAGGGCGGTTGATGTTAAGGGGGTAGTTATGAATACCTGGGAGTCGAAAATAGCGTTATTTGCGGATGATGTCATCTATACCCTTAGGGATCCTCTTATTTCGCTCCCGATTTTAATGCAGGAAATTGCCCACTATAGTAGGGTGTCCGGTTATAAAATCAATGGGAGTAAGACTGAGATTTTGGGGTTTAACTTAGGGGAGAGGTTGGAGTCCAGTCTCCGTAGTAGTTTTCCGTTTCGCTGGGTGAAGGGGGAGTATAGATATTTGGGCATACAAATTGGTAAAGACTGGCGGAGGGTGTGGGAGCAGAACTTTAGCCTTCTTCTGCAGGCGGTACAGGCAGACATGGCTCGTTGGCGAAGGGTATATTTAACCTGGCTAGGTCGTATAGCGGTCATAAAAATGAATGTTCTACCGCGTTTTCTATTTCTGTTTAGCTCTGTCCCGGGTAGGATACCTCCTAGTTACTTGCGACGAGCTCAACAGTTGATCTATGATTTCGTTTTGGGCGGGGGCGGGGAGACGATCTCGGGTGTCCAAAGGCACTCTGTACCGGGAGCAGCGGGAGGGGGGTTTGGGAGTTCCGTGGCTGGAAAAATACTACTTAGCGGCGCAGTTGAAAGCGGTGGTGAGTTGGCATGGAGGGGAGGAAACCCCCATTTGGGTGGAGCTGGAGCAGCTGCGAGGGAACAATTCGAGCCTGCAGCGGTGGCTATGGGATCCGGGGGGGGGGGGAGGGGGGGAGGGGGAGAGGACAACCCCTTTCGGGATTATACGCAAGTATTGTGGGGGAGGCTGAAGGGGCTATTGTTAAGGGGGAAGCGGTACACTAGGGCTACTTATCTGCAGGGGATGCAGGATTTAGTCCGGGGCGGGAAGGCGGGGTGTTTAAGGAGTGGGGGGGCCTGGGTTTACATACTTTGGGGCAGTTATTGACCGATGGGGGGGAGCTCCGGACGTTTGGAGATCTGCAGGGGCTGTATGGGGTGAAGAAGGAGCATTACTTTGCATATCTGCAGATAGTCTCTTATGTGCGGCGGAAAGGGGTATTGGCAGAGCTCCGGAAGGTGGCATCACCCTTTGAACTAGCCCTGAGGAGGGGAGGAGGGAGGAGAGGGATCATCACGCTTTTGTATGGGGAGTTATGTAAGCAGGGACGGGATAGGGGGCAGGAGGAGCGGAGTAAAGGGGAACTCAAGTGGGAACAACAGTTGGGGGGTGATTGGGGGGCAGAGCGCTGGGATCACATCACTCGTTGGTCTCGACGCCTAGCCCCGGGTCCATCCTATTTTGAAAATAGTTTGAAGATGCGGCACCAAATGTATTGGACCCCGGGGAAGTTAAAAGCTTTTTGCGAGCAGGAAACTGGGGAATGCTGGCGGGGATGTGGGAGCTGGGGGGATTTATACCATATCGTTTGGGGTTGTGATAAGATACGGATGATGTGGAGGGGACTCGGGGATTGGTTACAGAAGGTGTTGGGAGGAGAAGTGATATTTACGGCCTCCATGGTACTATTGAATGATATGCCGGAGATGGGTGAGCGAGAGACCCTAATGTTGGTGGGTAGTTGTATTGGTGCGGGGAGAGGGGCGATAATGGCCCGCTGGCGCTGTGAGCAAGCCCCGACCTTGGGGATGGTGCTGCAACGCATTGATTCTTTGTGGAGTATGTGTGCCATAGCAGCTCATAGGAGACATACGCTGAAGGCCTTTAAGGCAGTCTGGGGCCGTTATGAGAAGTGGCGCGAGGCTTAAGGGGGGGAGGAGGGGGGGGTAGTACCCAGATGGGGGAATAGAGGGGGGAGGGGGGAAAAATGCTTCGCTAAAAATGTCTAGATCTGAATGTTTAGTTTTGATTGCTTAAGTTCGGCCTGATGTTGAGCTCTTCCGGATGCTGAGGTTTTGAAATTGTGTTTACTTACTGCCTGCGTTGTAAAAGTGCTTTGAATGGTATGAAAATAAACAAATTATAAAAAAAAAAAAAAAAAAAAAAAAAAAAACAGGACTTCTGCTTACCAGTGTCTAGTCTGGACTTAATATGCTGGTATTTTGGATTTTGTGGAATTCTTTTCTTCAAGTACTGAAAAACAAGAAATATGAGTAAGATTATATGAAGTTTTAACTAATATGCATAATATTGAACAGATTTCAACATATAGAGGTAATTTTGTAATTGGGCACCTAGTTTTAGGCAGCCAGAATGCGCCTATTTTTGGCCTATTTCATAAAGAAAAATGGGTACCTACAATTGTTTTTATAAAATAGGGATGTAGATGACCAAACATGAACATTAAATCTTGGGCTGGCATAAATAGCCGTGCCTAGATTTCTAAAGACCATGCACAAGTTATACTATTTTATAACTTTGCGCTGCACCCCTGTGCACGCCCACAGTGAAGGTATGCGCCATCAGCCTGATGCACCTACTTACAAAATAGCAAACGACTAAATTAAGCATATCAAGGCCCATCTGTATGCATAGCTCTTTGAAAACATGTTTCTTATGCATGTCGACGGTATGTAACTTTATGCAGCTCATGTGATCTAGGGTGATTACAACTCGGGAGATCCACCAATGATTCCGTGTCACCTCAGACAAGTAATGTTATCTCCCTGCGGCATTTACCTCAACTTAATCAATTTTGATTAGTTAGCAATAATAAAATAGCATTGGCTGTTAATAACCGGGGAAACTATTTTGTGATATCACAGCTGTACTATAACAGTAAGGAAAAAAGGATTGGTAATATATCATTTAAAAAAGTCAACACAAAAACAACTGTGAAAAGATACGATCTTTGTGTTGCTTAAATGTATTATAGCTCTGCGAGTTCCAGCCTACATTTGCTCAATTTACTGCTTAAAAACTATTTTTTTAAATTGATTTTTTTTCCAAGGCAACTTCTCCAAATAGTTTAATTTTGCGCACACCACAAAAATCATGAACCTCACTCCTAAGTATGATCTCAGTCTATCAAATTTACTGCTAATGCTCAACTTAATATTTGCATATTGACTGCCTGGAGTTTGTAAGATGTAACATGTGTGGGTAATTTGCCACGGTGAGCTTGGAAATTCCTCTTAATCAAGCCTGTGGCACCCAACACGATAGGAAATAACTTGGTAGCTTTCTGCCACATTTCCCTAATTTCCAACTGCATTTCTTGGTACTTGAAGATCCTCTCCCTCTCCATGAAATTCACAGGATAGTCGCCAAGGGCTGACACCTCTGTAATCAATGACTTTCTGGTGTTTGTCTCCTTTACCACTATGTCCGGCTTCCTTGCATCCAGCTTTATATTGGCAAAAACCCAGAATTTGAGAATTGGGATATGTTCTTTCTAGAGCTGATGTGACTGGAGTAGACAATACTTAATCAATGCCATCTTCTAATTTTCTCAAGATATGAGTGCCAGAAAGAGCACATCCCAAGCTTTACATTCTGTTTCATGCATATAGTAATCAAGAACGTAAAAATGGATTCTGACTATTAAACAAAGGCTTTGAGTCGAGAATCACAAAGCAGATACACAGACCACTTAAAGCTCTTATCAATGGAAGTAAATTTTGAGACAACAAATTTTTCCTCACTCAGCTGAGCACTGCTATCCTGGAATGCTTTGGCCAACCGACTTTCATTTTCATGTCTTAAAATGTGCTTGGCACATGTTAGAAAACATGAATGGAAATATTTTTCCTAGCTTTTTTCTAATTGCAAAGTTGTTGAAGAACACATACTGCATATATGTTTCTGACGTGCTGAAGCTATAAATTACATTGAGATGCTATTCATAAAAAAGTGCTATGTAGTAATCAGATAAAAATTAATTAAAAGACATTTTTCTTAAGTTTAGGATATCTGTTAATGTACACTCAACAAGCATAATACAGCGCAAGAAATGCAGATTCTCACAGTATACCACAAAAACAGAAATCCAGACCGAACATTCAGACTTCTAAGGAAATATCAACCGCGTGGTTTCTTTTCTTTGTCTCACACTTTTCCTGTCTCCAGTGGGCTTACCATCTAAGTTTGTACCTGGAGTGGAGGAGTGGCCTAGTGGTTGGGGCAAGGTACTTCAGGCTGGGAGGTCGGGGGTTCAAATCCCACTAGAGGGCAGCAACCATGGGCTGGAAGGACTGGGGTTTCTAGTTCCACAGGTGCTCCTTGTGGTCTTGGGCAAGCCGCTTAACCCTCCATAGCCCATGTTCCCTGTAAAATAGTTATCTCCAAGTTATAATGCCCTGTTCAATGTAATTTCAATTTGTTCAATGTAAACCGCATTGATGCAGAATAGTGCGGTATATAAGAGAATGTAAATAAATAAAATGCAAGGTTAAGTGACTTGCCCAAGACCACAGAGAGTTGCTTCCCACAGCTTTAATCACTAGCCTACTTCTGCACGCCATTGTCTCAGAGGCATATCGATAGGTTTGATCCAGTGTTCGTTTTTCACTGCACGGAGAGAGGCAGCAGCAGTGCAGTGGAGGCAGGGACGGCAGGATGGGGGGGGGGGGGCTCACCTAGGATGCCTCCAATCCGTGCACCAGCCCTGCCTGTGCCACATAGTTCTCCTTCCTTATTTATTTATTTATTTTAGTTCACTAAAAATGCCAATCGAATTGAAATATCACCCAAATGCATGTAGTGCTAAACACACAATGGGGGTGTGTGTGTGTTTGAGATTCAGACCTGCAAACTGTGTAAATGCCACTGAATAGGATATTAGTGCCACTGGATATCCACGGGTGCTGCCGCTACATGCCCCAGTGCTAAGCGGTTAGCACTGGGGCATGTTGTGGGCATTGTGGAGCAAAGTAGAGGTGGCATCCATAGCTAACCGAGCAGCAACGATATTGAGCTGCTGCCTGGTTAGCAACACGCAGGTAAAGCAAAGGCGCAGCAAAGGCTGGCCTAACGAGGCACTGTCCGGTTAGCTTTCATGGGTAAAGTTAGGTAGACTTTACCACGCCTTCCTTTATCTGCGTGTTGCTAATATCAGCACAGCCCACTTAGCTTCTGGGCTTTGCGGTGACCCGGATATTCAATACCAGTGGCCGAATATAGCCTTGGCACTGAATATTAGGGACAGAATTCAGCGGCGACAGCTAGGCGCTTTACAAGTGCTAGCCACCACCGCTGAATATTCCCTTCCCAATATTAACACTTTTAAGCCCAAGGGTCTATGTCATGAGCAGAAAATGGTCCTTTCTTGGCCTTGTGGCTGCAATAAAGAACCTGTAAAATATGGAGGGATTACCACTATGCCTTCCAACTCTAATGGAACATGATTAAGCTGGTATCATTTATTTATTTATTTAGCTGTATTTATATCCCGCTTTTCACCAGGTCAAAGCGGTCAATTGGGAGATACATTTAACACGAGGGGATATGACACACATACGCTAATACTTACAGGGAACATAGGCAATGGAGGGTTAAGTGGCTTGCCCAAGACCACAAGGAGTGCCTATAGGACTAGAAATCCCAGTCCCTCCGGCCTGAGATTGCTGTCCCCAGGTGGGACTTGAACCCCCGGCCCTCCGGCCTGAAGTACCTTGTCCACTATCATTGTCAAAGCAGAAGAATTAAACTTCAAGCTAAAATAACTTATACTTAAAAAGGGAAGAGGGAGGAACTTTGCTTACTACAATTTTTTGGGCTTTGAATTGGGAGTCTCTTTATGACCCGAGAGAGGAGGAGCAGTTGCTGACGTCACAGGTATGCTGCTATAACAGCCCTTGCTTGCCGTGGGATGCGGCCACGGATGCGTACCTATGGGCGTGTGACCGAAGGAGCATGTTCTGCCCCTTTGGAGCCCCTTAGAAACCTGGAAGAGCGAAACAGCTGTGTGAGTTAGATGAGTAAGTGGAGGAAGAAAGTGTTTCTGATACAGGCAGTCAAGGCCATGAAAATCGCTGGGTCGATGGATAGTCATCTTCAATCAATCAGCATGGAGATCTGTTTACCAGAGCTTGAAGGTTCTTTTGGTACTGCGAGTACTCCCTTGGAAACTTCTTCTCCATCATGATTGGGTGTTGCCCAGCCCAGCAAAGGAACTTGCCTTCAAGCAGATGCCTCCCCCTTTGTGGATAAGGGAGAAGATAATCCACTCACCTCCCCACTGCGATCTCCTCTATTCCAGACTAGGGAACTGTTTCTTCTGACTTAAAGTGGATCCTTAATCCATTGTTATTTCCAGAAGTTCCTCAAAAAGTATCTCCCCCAAAGAAAGTTTCACTGCATGACATTTGGGAAGTAGTGACTTGCACGGAATTGTCACTGCGGTCATCTCTTTCCCAGGTTGCACAGTTTTCTGTTGATGTCATTGATGAGTTAAATGAGCATGAGGGTCGAAAATCTCTCTGTAATACTGCTTTGTCTAAATTGAAGTGGCAAGTATTCTTGGCTCAGACAGCTCTCTCCTCAAATGTTCATGATAGTTTGGTTCTCCATCACCAACTGGAGGCAATGGAGAATTCTACCCGAGCCAGGAATTTGAGGTTACTCAACTTTCCACGTACTCTTTATTTAGTTCCACTTATATTGTTTCAGAAGTATTTGAAAGAGGTACTATTGATTGAAGATGTTGATGTGATAAAGTTATCTTTTTATATCCCCTCGGGTTAGTCAGTAATGCATGAGGAGGTAGGCGGTTTATGTCCTCCCTCCTTGTAGTCATTAGATATTTCAGTTTTCTTAAAATCATCTCTTGATGTAATTTTGTTTCGTGCAACACTGGCGATAACATTTTTATCTATGAGTGATAAGAATTTGATAAAGAAATTGTATTTTAAAAGAAGACCATCATGTTTTGTGGAAGTAGGATTAAAATATTCCTGATCTTAGCAAGGTAACGCAGAGGTTTTGGAAGGCCTTCTTGGTATTGAAGCCATGGGTGCTTGCACTTGGAGCTACGCTTTTTCTGAAACATCCTTGTAAATGTATTGTTGTCTTACATGGGGGTTAAACAGATTTTTATAGAACTGGAGCAACTAGAGGTCTTTATTCTGGAGAGGTCTAATCTTTGAATTTCCTTTAGATTGTTCGGACTGCCTGGCTTACGTTTAAATGGGCATTAGTTTAATAGAAATTCTGCAGGAGCTTTGATGAGTGTTTATCCTGTTTGGTTTTACTTGTTATTTTTTTATGTTCAATTATCTCCCTCTTGATGAGGACTTTATTATATTTTTTTTCTTTATGATTAATAAAGAAATTTGAAATGGGGAAATAAAGGGGAGAAACTATTTTCTTCATAGATTTAAATCCAGTTTGTATCTAAATCCTGTACATTCTACTGCCCTCTAACCTTCAGAATTGTCTATCGAGGAGTTACTTCAATAGCACCACCAGGGAGGAAATAAATGTTTTCTTTATGCACGCCATGAATTAAAACAGACAACACACTTTGATTCGTATTTTGAAGGTATATAGCATTTGCGGCATGTTTACTAAAGCCTGTGCAGGTAATGCACGAGGGCCATGTTTCTAGCATGAGAGGCCTGTGCTAACTTCAGGGGATTATGCATCCGTCTCCCTGCAGTTAGAGTGGTGCAAAAATGCAGTACCATGCAAGCTGGCACATGGGCACACTTAACACCACTCACTGAGGTGGCAAACCGCACAACTTACTCATCCAGTGACTGCAAGCCCTTGAATTCTCAGACACACCCCTCGCCTAGTTTAGGTCATACCTAACAGGCCAACAACTACACGTAAGATCAGGCTCTGCAAAATCCACGCCAAACACCCAATCTCAAGGAGCCCCACAAGACTCCACCCTCTCGTCTCTATTATTCAACATTTTACTCCAATCAATTTGCACTGCGATAAAAGGATTCGTAATCCTATACCATATCTATGCTGACGACATGATGTTCTACTCGCCTATCAACACATCAAACCCGGATATCACATCCATAACAGAATGCTTCTCCTCGGTCAACCAATGGCTCAGAACACAATTTGGCCATAAACCAAGAAGACTGAGGCCCTGTACATTACTAGAGACAATAGCTTTACACACCAAGCTCCATCACTCTTGATGGGACACAAATCTAAGTAAAACAAGACATACAATACCTTGGAGTTACACTAGATCAACATCTCACCTTCACAGGACACATACAAAACATCACAAGGAGCATCTACTTCAAGATCAAAACTATCAAGCACCTTAACCTCTTCTAACCAACCATGACTTTCGCTCAGTCCTCCAGGCAACCATCTTCCTGCACTTCGACTACTGCAATATCATTTTCCAAGGCCTTCCAAAAGCAGCTCTCCACCTACTCCAACTTGCACTCAACACTGCAGCACGAACCCTCTTCAACTCACAGAAAACAGAGCACATAACATCCTTACTCAGACAATTCCACTGGCTACCTATAACAGAGCACATAAAATACAAGGCTATCCTCACGACCTTCAAGATCACCAACAACTTTTCTGCACCACACTTGCAGTCCCTACTTCAAATCATACCTGATAATAGAAAGAGATGAACTGGCTCACAGAACATGTTACGCACATCTGCACTAATCACGAAAACCAGCTCCACCACCGCAAAGAAAGCCTTCTCACTTTATGCTCTACAATTATGGAACTCTATACCTGAGAAACTATGGACCACTACAGACACAATAGTCATAAGAGCACTAAAGACATACATATTCAAAGACTGCCTCCCCGACAACCTCACACAGTCAGCCATTTGCTCAACTACACAACCCCATGCCCCTTTCCCCCCCTCCTCCCGTTTACACCCCCACTTGCATCTATAATGACCTTCCAAACCTATACAAATTGTTAAATGTTGCCTCCAAGTTGACTTCCCTGTTTAATGTTCTGTTAGAATGTAAACAGCTTTGACCGTAGGATAAAGCGGTATAGAAACACTGTTAAATAAATAAGTAAATAAAGCGTAGTTATTGCGAACTAATGCCCACATTAGCTGCAACCTGCTGCCAATACCTATGTTCTACCCCTGACCTGCCCAGTCCTCACCCCATCACGCACTACCTGGTTAATACTGGATTTTTAGCATAGGGACCCATGTTACTTTTAAGCAAGGTGCTCAAACCATGCGCTAAATCCTGCACTACTAGATAGCACACTTTAGTAAACATACCCCTATATAAGGACCATTTTCAGTAGCCAATCTAGGTACAAAGTCCACACAAATTTTTGTATCTGATAATTTTCAAAAACTATGCACATCATTTTTTTGAAATTTAACTAACATAGCCATGCTAAGTACCTGCACACTTTGCACATCCTTCTTCTGCAGGCAGACAAAAGCACACACAAAGATTGGAAAATGCCATTCAGCGCATGTACTTTACTCCTCTGACATTGAAATGCCCCCCTGGAAATGCCTGAATTGCCAAGTCGCCTAGTTCCATAGGAGATTGTCATCCAGATGCATCATGGATAAGCCTTATCAAATGGGTTGAATGAGGGACAAAACTGTTTTTGGATGTAAATTCAAAACTAGGCCTGGCCAAAAATGCTCTTTCCTGAAACTGGGTGACTTGGCAGCTCCAAAATACACTGGGTTTTTTTTAACCTCTGTATTTATTGAACTATTAGATGTACAGAAGTCTCCAGGGCCATAGGTACACTTATATGGACCCCGGATACATTTATATAACAAAGATAACAAAACATCCAAAGGTTTTTGCATTTATTCCCACATCAAACCTTTACCTCCCTTCCCCCCCCCCACCACCCCACAGCTGGCATTCCAATAACCCTTATTTTTCTTAATACTATGGCTGCTATATTCATTATACTCAAGACAATCATATGCTGTACATCAAATGTATAGACCACTAGGTGCGAGCTTTCCCACTTGTCTCCCACAGTCAGCTCTCTGAGTGTTCGGCCCATACTTAAAATCTCATTCCAAGCTCATAATGTCAATGTATCTAGGTAGCATCCCCATACTGAATAGAAGGCCTCCTGCTTTTGGGTGCTCCTTTTCGCAATCAAGCGTTCCATGAGCATCAACTGATGTAGGCTATTACGCCACTCCCAAACTGTGTGTGTGTGGGGGGGGGGGGGGGGGAATTTTCATCTCTCCAGTGTCGGAGAATTGGCTGCTTCTGCACCACACAAGCTTTCCGAACAAACAATCTTACTGGGTGTCCCCTGGGTTGGGTAGGGCAGGGCATAGGGAAACAAACAGAATCATTTCTATCTGCAGCTCTATACTTTGATCTAGTACTTCCTCCAAGTAACTCTGGATTCGCTGCCGATAGGACATCAAAGGGCATTGCCACCACATATGAACTAGACTGAGCTGGCTCTGTTCACACCATGGGCACTCACGCTGTTTTGACAGTCCACTACGAAGTGCCCTCAGTGGTGAGAATTTGGCTCTGTTAAGGGCCAGAAACTGGAGCTCCCACCATCGACTCGACTGAAAGAAAGAAGGAATCCGTTTAATGGCTCACAAAAGTGTTTGAGCAGGGACTGGGCCCCCCCTATATCACCGGCCCACATGGATTCCATCCAGCGTATCATTTTCCAATTGAATTGTGATATAGATAAGGCCCCACTGTCTTCCTCCTCTAGATTAAAAAAGTCTACCATTCTATCCATCCTGTCCGTGAGCAAAGTTTCCTTATGCAGTGAGGTAATGTAGTGGTGGATTGACAGTAGGCAAAGTAGTATTTAGGTTTGAGATCATATTCGGTGCTATTGTGAACGGTCGGTTTATGTTTATTAGACTTGATATACTGCCCTTCATATAATAACAGAGTGGTGTACAATTACAAAAAGTCAAAAGCATGGCCAAGGGCCAGGGAAAAAGAAAGGAAATTACAATATAAATAGGACAGTGAGTAGCAGACCATACATACCAGACAGAAGGAACAGAGACACTGAGGATCATCCCTTGCTCATCTAATATTTGCTGCATGAAATGATGTAACACCCCCCTCCCTCCCCATCACTCCCATTGGGCAAACACACTAACTGCCATGCCCGGGGGAAAATTCACGCTACCGCAAAGAGGGAGAAAACCTGAGCCCACAGGTGAGATCTGCCAGTGAGTACATAGGGTCCCCCACAGGGTTCTAATAGGCCGAATCAGCCTAAGTTGAGCAGGAAGTGAGAAACTCTCCATCTGTAAGAGTCCCAACAAGCTACAGGGGAAACAAAATCCTCCTCAAACATAAGCAGAGTGTGCAATTGGTGAAGCCAAACCAATCCTGGAGGTGTCTCATCTGGCATGCCATTGTGTACTGGTGTAAGTCCAGCAATCCTATCCCACCCTGCTTCCACCCACCTCGAAGTCTGGGCAGCGTCACTTTGGCTTGCCCCCTCTCCACAAGAGCCGTCGAATTTCCCTTTCAAGACACTTAGAATCCGAGGAACAAATAGAGATAGGGAGGTTCTGTAGGTAATAAAGAATCCTAGGTAGCACGACCATAAGTTATGCCTCCACTCTGCCAATTAGGGAAAGCAGCAGTGGCGTTCAATCCCACAGGCATACTCACACTTTCCGAAATAATACCTCATAGTTCAGCTGGTATAGAATGCTCCTTTTAATGCAGCTAACATTAAGTTTACTATAGCTTGTTAGCTGTCTTCAAAGTGCTAACATGGGACCATCCATCCAGACTTTGCAGATTCAGCTATTGTTACCTGGCATTAGCTGCACCCGCAAAGCTAGCCCCTCCACGATCTCAGTGTTTTCTCCACCGTATCTGTAAACGTACCCCTTGCACATACACTTAGCCAATCTGAGGTGGACAAATTAGACAAGTCAAATTACCGAGGTTTTGAAAATTCTCCACTATTTTAGTATAAAAATGACTCAAGAAGCATTTCACCCTAACCAACAATGTAAGATGGATAGGCAGGGCCCTCCACAAAGAAAACTACCTACAGGACAATGGGACTGTACCCTGCTCTATCAGTGATCAGCTCCCAAGTCCGCTCTGCCATAGTTGCACCATTTCTGCTTTGGCCAGACTTGCAGTAGGGATATATGTCATCAGCCAATGTACAAGCCATTGATATGTTGAAAGAGTCACAGTAGGTCACTGTACATCGCCTGCTGACCGCTCACAAGCAGAACAGTTCGTGCGAGACAAAAGCTGCTCACCACGTCTACAGAGGATAGCATCCTCCCGCCATTAACCCCCTTTCGCCACTTTTTCCTTCCTTCCTAAAAGTTCCCTTCCTGCGGTGCAGGGCACGTTCATGCAGGGTGAAGACCACCTCCCAGAGCTTTTGGGCGGCGAGGAATACTCTGGTAGCTCCTTCAAGAGTCCTTTCTTTCCGCTTCCCTCTCCCCCAGCTCTCCTCACCTCAGGGTCGCCCAGGCTCCTCCTCGCCATCTTTTTTTTTTTTTTTTTCAAACTGAATGCACGCAGGCAGCCACCCTACGGCTGCTCCAGGCTCCACCGCCGCCGGCTGAGTAAGCTCGCCATTGATTGGCAGCTCCCAGGTCGACGCCCAATGGCTGCGGCTGTTACTCAGGGCGGGGGCGGGGCCTGTCTGTGGCGCTGACAGTTCGGCCTGGTTGCTAGGCGACGAGGGGACGCTGAGCTGCCTAGGTCGCGTCTCCCGCTCCGGAAAGCCGGCTGCCGCCGCCGTGCTGGAGGCTGGGCCTGACTTCCTGGCGGCACGCAGGGCGCTCAGCCGCTAGCATCGGACTGGGACGCGGATGTGACAGCCGCCATCGAGGCTATCGGCGTCTTCTAATAGGGCTGAGTTTCCATCCCAGCAATGACAATGAACGTACTTTACAATGGAGCATATCAATAACACACATGCGGTATAGTGTCAAATTGATCTGCACCAAATCATCGAAAAAAGAGAGAAGAAAAACTAATACTGTACTATGGTACCTAGTTATAGTTGTTTTAACCAATGCACAAAGACAGACGAGACATTTGTCAGAGGTTAGGCAATCACCTATAGTTAGTTTTAGTGAACTATAAGCCAAACAGTATCCTAAGGATCACTGTTCAGAATATTTTCTTAATCAGTCCTGAAACTGTCAGTAAGTCAGGAATAGGGTAATTTCATACAGGGTATCTAGGGTATTAAAAGACACTATCAAATCTATTTTATAAAGGCAACATAAATATGCACTTTAAGTGCCTTTATAAAATAACCTTTCCAAACTCTCCAGCTCTAAGAAGGAATAGCCTTGACCTCTGAAGCTTTTGTGGATACATGTACATTTTATAACAAAAGTGCATATCTTGCACTTCTGCCCCATCTCTGCTCAACCTCCACTCTCAGGAATGCCTGTATACAATGCCTGAAAGTACATGCTATATGTTGGTATTATGTACTTTCATGCATGTATACTCCTGGTAAATTTTGTAAGCATTTATGTCTGCATGTTAAGAACTCTTACATACAAAAAAAGCTAATAAATTACCCCCTTAAATTCTATGGGCCAAACATATTCGGCCACCAGCACTGAATATCCAGGGTTAGCTGGATAGCGGTGAAACTGCCTGGTTATCGCCTGATTCCGCCTCTGCTCCGCACCCAGAATGCCCCGATCAGCAGCAGTATCCATGGATATTCAGCAACACTAACTGTGTTAATGCTGCTGAATATCTCGGTCACCATGATTAATGCAGTTAGCATGTACTTGCATTTGTTTCATGTAAATCACCTTGACCCAGTGAAAGACAGTACATAAATAAAGTTAAATAAATAACTGCATTAATAGCATTGAATATCGGGTCCCATGTATCTCAGTTTATATCCAGCGGTAAACAAATTAATAATAGTAGCCTATTTTCCCTTATGGTAGCTGTCAGAAACCAGAGCTAATTTCCAGACTTTCCAACTAAAGGTGACTGTATGACTTGCTACTGAATATTTTAATTGTAAAGCCTATTGGAATGCAGCTTGGATAAAAGAAGATATGTAAATTAAATTTAACACTGTACATCTGAACATGGATTTCAGGAGTTTGCATGACTTCATATGTGGTGAGAAAATGAGAGTGAGGCCAATAATTCCTGTATACTCTTCCCAAAACAATGTGCATGATACAGTGATTTTCACTGATCTAAAAGTCAGATACCTGATGAAGGAGTCAAAAATCAGTGGCAAAAGAAGCCCAAATCATTGTAGTTTGACTAGTTAAGCAAATATGTTAGGTATTTTATTTATTTCCTTTGTATCCCATCTATCCTCAAAGGTTCATCGTGGAATCCAAACCTAAGGAAAAATGATAACCATACAAAATTAAGGTATTAAGTCATAAAAATAAATATCAAGCTGTGCCCTTAATCTCCAACCTGCATACCTTGTCATCATCCCATATATGCTGCTTAAAAGAGGAATGTTTTTAAATGCCATTGAAAACACTCAGATCCTGTTTCAATTGCAGTCTATCTGGGAGGGCGTTCCACAAGTTAGGAGCTTAAATAGAAAACACATGAGACCAATGACAGACTTTGCGCATTTCTTTCCATCCAAATCCAATCTGCCATACTCGGATCCAGTCTTTTGAGGTTGCTTTTAAATCTTAACTGCTTTTCTGTAATAAATATATTCTTGTAAACTCTCTTGACTAGATTCAATGCTTCTTTAAAGTCAGGAGTGGTCCCAGAGGATTGGAGAAGGGCACATGTGGTCCCTTTACACAAAGGTGGAAGTAAGGATGAGATTGGGAACTACAGGATGGTTAGTCTGAACTCCATAGTGAGTAAATTAATGGAATCGCTGCTGAAACAGAGAATAGTGAGGTTTATGGAATCCAAGGGATTGCAGGATCCGAGGCAGCATGGTATTACTACAGACAGGTCTTGTCAGACAAATCTCATTAATTTATTTGACTGGGTAACCTGAGATTTGGACCAAGAGACAGCCCTCATACTTAGATTTCAGTAAAGCCTTTGCACTGTTCTGCACAAGCAACTTATAAATAAATTGAGAGCCCTAAGGATGGACCCTAAAGTGACTGACTGGGCCAGCAATTGGTTGAATGGGAGGCAACAAAGGGTACAGATAAATGGTGTTCGCTATGAGGAGAAGGACATTACCAGTGGTGTGCTACAGGGATATGCCCTAGGTCCAATTCTTTTTATCACTTTTGTTAGTGATATTACAGAAGGGGTGTTGGGTAATTTTGTCTCTGCAGATGATACCAAAATCTGCAATAGACAGCTAGGAATATGTAAGACAACATGAGGAGGGATCTAGCAAAGCTTGAAGAATGGTCAAGAAGCTGGCAGCTGTGATTTAATGCTAAAAAATGTAAGGTCATGCATTTGGGCTGCAAAAATCTAAAGGAGCAGTACAATATAGGGGGTGAAGTACTTCTGTCCACAAATGAAGAGCAGGATCTGGGATAATTGTTTCTGATGATCTTAAAGTGGCTAAACAGGTAGAAAAGGCAACAGTGAAAGCCAGAAAGATGCTTGAGTGTATAGGAAGAGGAATGGCCAGCAGAAAGGAGGTGATAGTGCCTCTGTGTAAGTCTTTGGTGAGACCTCATATGGAATATTATGTGCAATTCTGGAGATCACACCTTCAAAAAGAAGTAGAGGTAGTAGAGACAAGGACTGTATCTGAATTCAAGAAAGCATTGGACAAACGTAGAATATCTCTAAAGGAAAAAAAGGGCCTGGAAATCTTAATAGTTGGTATGGAAGGGCAGATTGGATAGGCTATATCAGTGATGGCTAACCTTTTTGAGCCCGAGTGCCCAAACTGCCGCACAAAACCAAAGAATTTCCTCAAAGTGCCAGCACGTCAATTTGCATAAATATTTGCATAATGCTAACATACACTAACTTTTAGTAAACATGTCTCTTAATGAGTGTATGGATAAAGACAGACTAAAAGATTTCTACATTACTATAATCCAGTGCCAACCGCCAGGCACATTAGGAACTACTACAAACACTGCCCATTTAGAACCAATAGCAAACCCGCCGTATCCTAACAGCACTACCAGGACTCACAAAGCACCACACCATACCTATCAAAAGGCAACACTGCAAATATTAAACCAATACATTTCAGACAATAACAATACATGACCTACTGGGGAAAGAGAACAAGTGGCAATGTCAAAAAGGAATTACATAAACAGAATACCTCAGCTCAGTTACACAGTTGCAATTGCTCCAGCCACTTTCTTCTGGTTTCTTCTAACTCTCCATCATCTGCTGTCCATTTGTCCTTTCTTCTCTCTTCTAGTTTTTTTTTCCATTCTCTCTCTCTACATCCGCTTTAACATACTAATCTTTCTCCTTTTGCTCTTTCCTCATTCCTATTTCATCCACTCAAATTTTACCCCTCCATCCTCAATCCCCACTTACTCTCCCAATACCCGGCCAATTGTAGATTTTTTATCCCTCCCACACAAAATATTTTTCCCCTCTCCATTTTACTCTCCCAGCCCCATCCCATTCTAATCCTCCCCCAACATCAGCTCCCTTCTAGTTCCAGCCTCACCCAGCATCCATTCCCTTCTAGTCCCTGCATCAGCCCATTTCCAGTCCTAGCAACCCCCCAACCCAATACCAGTCCTAGCCCCCCCCATCAACCCACTTCCAGTCTTAAACCCCCATCACCCCATTTTCAGTTTAAGCCCCCCCTATAACCCATTACCAGTCCTAACCCCCATCACCCCATTTCCAGACAGCCCCCATCAGCCCACAGCCCATTAGCAGTCCTACCCCCCCAGCCCATTAGCAGTCCTACCCCCCCCCGCCCGCCCATTAGCAGTCCTAACCCCCCCAGCCCATTAGCAGTCCTACCCCGCCCGCCCGCCCCCCCTCCTGCCCATTAGCAGTCCTAACCCCCCCCCTCCCTGCCCATTAGCAGTCCTAACCCCCCCTCCCTCCCTGCCCATTAGCAGTCCTAAACCCCCCCTCCCTCCCTCCCCGCCCATTAGCAGTCCTAACCCCCCCCCTCCCTCCCTGCCCATTAGCAGTCCTAACCCCCCCTCCCTCCCTGCCCATTAGCAGTCCTAACCCCCCCCTCCCTCCTCCCTCCTCCCTCCCTCCCTCCCTGCCCATTAGCAGTCCTATCCCCCCTCCCTCCCTGCCCATTAGCAGTCCTAACCCCCCCCTCCCTGCCCATTAGCAGTCCTAACCTCCCCCCTCCCTCCCTGCCTGCCCATTAGCAGTCCTAACCCCCCCCTCCCTCCCTCCCTCCCTGCCCATTAGCAGTCCTAACCCCCCCTCCCTCCCTCCCTGCCCATTAGCAGTCCTAACCCCCCTCCCTCCCTGCCCATTAGCAGTCCTAACCCCCCCTCCCTCCCTGCCCATTAGCAGTCCTAACCCCCCCTCCCTCCCTCCCTCCCTGCCCATTAGCAGTCCTAACCCCCCTCCCTCCCTGCCCATTAGCAGTCCTAACCCCCCCTCCCTCCCTCCCTCCCTGCCTGCCCATTAGCAGTCCTAACCCCCCTCCCTCCCTGCCCATTAGCAGTCCTAACCCCCCCTCCCTCCCTCCCTGCCCGCCCATTAGCAGTCCTAACCCCCCCCTCCCCCCCCATTAGCAGTCCTAACCCCCCCTCCCTCCCTCCCTGCCCATTAGTAACCCCCCCTTCCTCCCTCCCTGCCCATTAGCAGTCCTAATCCCCCTCCCTCCCTGCCCATTAGCAGTCCTAACCCCCCCTCCCTCCCTCCCTGCCCTGCCCATTAGCAGTCCTAACCCCCCTCCCTCCCCATTAGCAGTCCTAACCCCTCCCACCCTGCCCATTATCAGTACTAACCCCCCCTCCTCCTCCCTGCCCATTAGCAGTCCTAACCCCCCCCCCCGCCCGGCCCATTAGCAGTCCTAAACCCCCCCCCCTTCCTGCCCATTAGCAGTCCTACCCCCCCCCCCCATTAGCAGTCCTAACCCTCCCTGGCAAATTTTTAAAAAAAAAAAAGCAGGCTCTGGCTGCTGCCGCGGCAGATTGCAATGTCCCGCGGGGCCCCCTCCGCCCGCTAAGCCCCTCTGCAAGGGCTTTCAGATTCGCGAGGGAGAGCATCTCCCTCGCGTCTCTGTTAAGCACGCAGGGGCTAATGGGAAATTTCCCATCAGTCCCTCGCGTCTAAAGGGGCTGATGGGAAATTTCCCATTAGCCCCTGCGGGCTTAACAGAGACGCGAGGGAGACGCTCTCCCTCGCGAATCTGAAAGCTCTTGCAGAGGGGCTTAGCGGGCGGAGGGGGCCCCGCGGGACGCTGCATTCTGCCCTTGCCGCGTCCGCGGCAGCAGTCAGAGCCAGATTTTTATTTTTCTGCGGACCTTCCCGCGTGCCAGCTGCAAGGCCTTCGCGTGCCACAGCTGGCACGCGTGCCATAGGTTCGCCATCGCTGGGCTATATGGTCTTTATATGCTGTCATGTTTTATGTAACTTCCATGGAGAAGGGACTCTCTCTTATGAGTATCCGTACAGTTCTGTGTATTCCTAGAAGCATTTAAAAGTGGTAAGTAATAATAGGACACAAAAATTCCACTGGTCAACATGAAAAAATCATCACAAATAATTTTATGTGTATGAGATAACCTATGATGAACAATGTTCAAAACCGGTTTTGTTTTTGTTGTATCACATCAGGTCTGAAAGATGATAGTGTTGGAAGTTTTGCTATGCATAAACTGTGTCAGTGCTTACTCTGCCAATACTGATTAGTATTTATTTTGCTTTTCAGATTAATTATTTTGATTACGTATTTGGTAATAATAACACTGAAGAAATTATCAGAAATAAAATAATCCTGCCAAGATAGTGTAGAAATCATTCCGATATTGTTACGTTTGTGGTTCATTTGCTACTGTAGCTCAATGTCGTACCATAATGTCAGATCTTTGCAAAATGTACAAGTTACATTTTGGATGCCCACTGGGTGACCAAAATAAGCCATGGGCGCCTCACATTATTTGCACTGCCTGTGCACATGGACTATGTGATTGGTTAAATGGAAGGAAAACAGCGATGCCGTTTGCTGTACTGATGATATGGAGGGAGCTGAGAAACCATAATGATGACTGCCATTTTTGTCTGGTTAATATCATGGGTTTCTCTGCAAAGAACAGGCACAACATTGTGCAACAAATCTTATGTCCAACCAAAGAGCAATATACCACGCATAGTAAGCAAGACAACCAAGTCTAGGCGTGGTAAATAGAACAGTCTTCAAGTGAAAGGTTGTACATCGCTGAGTTCTTATAGATAACACAAGGGTTGGAACAGACAGGCTAATATTCAAAAATGATAACAGCATGTCAATGAACCCCTGAAGAAGGTATAGCCTAAACACGGCCTGTGTTGGGTTTGGCTGCTTTATTTCCCTATGAGGGTGACCTGGAATATCCTTGGTGATGATTGTTTAATTAAAGACTGTTTTATTTACCACGCCTAGACTTGGCTGTCGTCCAAATCTTATGTCTGCTATGCGACCAGTCCCACATGTCAAAACACTTCCTGTTCCAGTTCCTCCACAGGATGAGCTGTCTTTTGCACCAGATGAAATGGAGTTAAATGAAGGTGCAAGTGACAGCCAATCTAAAGAGTCAGAAGATGCAGACTATGTGCCAGATGAAAGCGATGGCAACCCAGAGAAATTCAGCCAAGAAGAGCTTAGTGATCTTATACGAGACTTGGCACTCTCAAAAGATAAAGCAAAACTCCTTGCTTCAAGGCTGAAGGAAAAGAACTTACATCAAAAGAATTTTCTCGTTTGCCACTATCACACGCGCAATCATAATTTAGCGATGTTCTTTAAAGTAGACGGTCCAATGTGTTATTGCAATGATATAGACAGACTTTTTGGAGCCCTCTCACAGGTACACAGACCATCAGAATGGCGCTTATACATTGATTCTTCAACAAAAAGCCTCAAGACTATTCTTATTCATAACGGCATCGTAAAGCCGTCTATTCCAATTGTGCACTCTGTCCGCCTCAAGGAGACATATGATAAGCTGCAAATATTTCTCCATTCTATATGCTATGACAATTACCAGTGGAGGATTTGCGGGGATCTTAAGGTTATTGGCATGCTGATGGGCATGCAAGGTGGATTTACCAAATATTGCTCTTTTCTCTGCCTCTGGGACAGTCGCACTGTCAAAGATCATTATTCTGTTCACGACTGGCCTTTAAGAACTGCCTATAATCCCAGAAGCAGCAGTGTTAGTCATGTTCCATTAGTTGATCCAGCGAACATTTTGCTTCCTCCTTTGGATATAAAACTGGGTTTAATGAAAAATTTAGTGAAAAGAATGGTGCAAAGAAATTCAAAAAGATTTCAGTATCTTGTTTCTAAATTTCCAAAGATCACTGCTACAAAACTGAAAGAAGGCATTTTTGTAGGGTCACAAATAAGAGAGGTGATGGTGGATGAAGAATTTGAAAAATGCCTGGATGCTTTGGAACCTGAAGTGTGGCAAGCCTTTAAGTGGATCTGTGAAAACTTTCTGGATAATCACAAATTGCCAGATTATGTTGATGGAGTATAGAGATTACTTGACGCTGTGACGTAGAAACCCACACAGAACCTATGCAAATAGATAGAAAGGAGGAATTTACCTTTGAAACTGTTAGTCAGTCAGCATATACAGCTCATGAGAAACAGGGAAAGAGAGGAGCAGAGCTGACACACCCAAGCTCTGACGTAGCAGCAAGCTTAGAGCCTGATTACACTCACCTGGGCAAGAAAGTCGAGCCAGCCTGCAGGGAACAGAGAGATAAAAGCCGGAAGGTAGCTCCAGCAAGGGAGTGCTGTGATTCCCCAGAGAGAAGGGAGTGCCGTCATTCCCCAGAGAGAAGGGAGTGCTGTGATTCCCCAGGCAGAAGGAAGTGCCCTGATTCCTTAGAGAGAAGCAGTGGGCGTGTCAGAGAAGCAAGAAGCAGCAGAGGAGAAGCCTCAGAGAAACGTGGCTGGAAAAGCACTCAGACTACAGGCAGCTGGAGGTCCTGTGAGGAACCAGGTTGCAGCTCAGAGAGAGAAGCCAGGGTAGCAGAAGGAAGGAAGCACACCCTGTGGCTAGGAACTTACCTGGACCAAGAGAGCAGGGAGTCTCCCAGACCTCACTGCCAGAGGAGAGGCTTCAGCATTCATACAGGTGGGAGCCTAGCACTATAATAAGGAAAGCCAGAAGTTCTGCTCAGAACAGAGGGCCAGGGCACTGCTCAACACAAGAAGTGTCAGCAGAAAGTTATAAAGGAGTTCCTGATAACTGGAGGGAACAAAAGGAGAACTGTGGAAGAAACACTACAGCTACAGGTACTTTTAAACCTCACTGCATGGAACTATGTTCTTGGGAGATACCCGAGTTCTCAGCGAGGGGTTTTTCCAGAGACAGCAGTAAAGGTCTGAAGCCAACCCACACACACACTGAATGTGAGGATATTCAATGGGAGTGTAGCACTAGTGAACCCGAATATGCTCCTATGGATTGTACGCTATGCCTTGCAGACAACATTGAGTCTTTATGCTAAGTTTTGTATATAGCAAAGAAAAAGAAGATATTTTTCTTTCAGAAGTTGTTTGTTTTCCATGTTTTGTTTTGCACTTAAAATCCTTTGGGAAGGGGAATAAATTCCTTGTTATGTTTTGCCTTGAACACTCGACTTACGACTATTATTTGCTAAAAGAAGATATCAGGGTAACCCCAACCTTCGCACCCTAGGCGAAGGCCTGGCACCCGTTTACAACGCATATCATAAACTTGGTTGCCGCATGTCATTGAAAATGCACTTCATGCACTCACAGCTTCACTTTTTTTCCTTCAAATTTGGATGAAGTGAGTGATGAACAGGGTGAGAGGTTTCACCAAGACATTCAGGCCATGGAAAAAGTTATGTACCAAGGATTCTGGGACGAGAGCATGATGACAGATTACTACTGAATGTTGTTGGAAATCTGAGTTCTCTGATTGCCTTCTCCTCTGGCTTTAGCTTCCCTGCGTTTCTAGACAATTTTCAGAGTTTCTTCAGTCATCCATTTTGGCCGATTTTGCTTTTTCACCTTTTGTAAAGACTTCTCACTTTCTTCCAACACAACCTTCTTGATGTCATCTCGTAACTCTTCTGGAGCTCTGTCATTTGTATCTAAAGCAGCAAATTGATTTTGCAAGCAGTATTTAAATTCCAGTGGTATCTTCTCAAGGTCATATTTTGCTGTATTCATGAGTGGCTTGCTCTTTTTCAACTTTAGCTTGAGTTTGCATACTAGTAGTTGGTGATCTGTACCACAGTCTGCTCCAGATTTTGTCTTTGTTGATGTTATTATAGAGCTTTTCCATCATTGACTTCCAGAGATGTAGTCAATTTGTTTTTTGTACAATCCATTGGGTGAAGTTCATGTGTACAGATGGTGCTTGTGTTGCTGGAAGAAGGTGTTTGAGAAGAATAAATCATTGGACTTGCAGCATTCTATCAGTCTTTCTCCAGCTTCATGTCTGTTGCCAAGTCCATATTTTCCTACCACTATATGACATATGCAGCGCTACATAGACATATGTAAAAGACGGTCCCTGCTCATCAGAGTTTACAGTCTAGTCAAGACGGACAACGTAAGAGCTGTAGACATGGGATACATATAGGAGGAATGGTAAGGAAACACAAATGAGATCAGATGAGTCAAGATCTGAAAGGGGCAGCAAAGAGGTGAGTTTTCAGCCTGGATTTGAAAAGGGTCAGAGAAGGTGCCTGCCATACAGACTCAGGTAGTTTGTTCCAGGCATAGGGAGCACCAAGGTGAAAGGAGCGAAGTCTGGAGTTAGCAATAGAAGAGAAGGGCTCAGATAGAAGCGACTTGCCAGAAGCGCTTTGCCTTCTTCTTTGTTGCCAATTTTTGCGTTCCAGTCACGATGACTATCAGGATATCCTATTTGCATATTCTGTCAGTTTCGGCTTGTACTTGTTCATAGAATTCATCCACTTCTTCCTCTTCTGCAGCTGTTGAGGCATATACTCAAATAATAGTTGTGTTGAGAGGCATTCCTCGTATATGAATGGAAATGTAGTGCTCACTGATTGCATTGTATTTCATTACAGTTCTTGCAAGTTTTTTCTTAACTATAAATGCAACACCATTTCTTCTTTGTCTTTCATTTCCAGCATAGTAGACCATGTGATCATCAGATGCAAAGTGCCCAATGCCAATCCATTTCAGTTTGCTGATACTCAACAGATCAAGTTGTACACGTTTCATTTCATTCATGACAACCTCCAAATTCCCATAGTTCATGCTTCATACGTTCCATGTCCCAATATATGACATCTTTGCAACTTCTGACTCTCATTTCATGCGCAGCCACATCAGCAGTAAGATGTCCCGAGAGCTTTGATCCAACCACTTCATAAATACTGACTTTACTCTAAAAGGTCTTCAGCAGTATAGTGCAATTTGCTTTGCTGTGACTATCCACTGGGTTTTCATGGCACAGGTAATTCTAGTGTTGTTGCCGTTGTCACAGAAATGTGATTCTCCGCCAACACCGTTCCATTCTGCTGCTGCTCAGATGGATGGTTTGTCTTAGTCTGGCACCTGTCCATCTTGGGAGACCCTGCCAGTAGTTAAGCTACTGATAGCTTAGCCCTCAGCATCACTGATGCATACAAGCCCTTGCAGCACGACAAGCTGCAAGCCAAGTGAAGGCCTGGTCTTGTTCGACAAATGGTTCCTGGAGTAATACTTTGCATTTCCCACTGTAGTTATGCTTTTGACAATTGGTTTTCTTTGACTGCTGATCTGATTCTTTGAAGATTTTTTTCTTGTGTTTTGCAAGGGTTCCCACTGAGGGTCGCCTATTCCCTATGGCAATGTGATCTTAGGAACAAGGCGTTTCCAAATGAGCCAGGCCTTAATTTACCACTTTGCACTAGGTAGGTTTTGCCAACTAGCTCTAAATTTGATCCAGTCCAAAGTCACAGTTTTCGCTAAGTAGCGTAATGTCAGCCAATACTCCATCTGTTCTGCAGAGGGCGCCTTGGTACAACAGCACATCCAGAAGCAAGAAGCTTCCGCCAAGTCTACGTGGTACTAAGCGCTTATTCCCTAATCTCTGCTTCTCATGGAAACTCTAGTCTGCACCCGCGAGGCCGGAAGTTGCGGTGCTGCAGAACGTTCTGTAATCATTGTGAGGGAGGAGTGGTCTAGTGGTTAGGACAAGGTACTTCAGGCTGGAGGGCCGGGGGTTCAAGTCCCACGTGGGGACAGCAATCTCAGGCCGGAGGGACTGGGATTTCTAGTCCTATAGGCACTCCTTGTGGTCTTGGGCAAGCCACTTAACCCTCCATTGCCCATGTTCCCTGTAAGTATTAGCGTATGTGTCTCATATCCCCTCTTGTTAAATGTATCCCCCAATTGACCGCTTTGACCCGGTGAAAAGTGGGATATAAATATAGCTAAATAAATAAACATTCGCTGCACGATCGATAGATAAAAGGAAAAAACTTTTAACCTAACATCATTTCAGCTATTTGTTTTTCTCACTGATCCACTCTAACCTTGGCAGTGACATAGACAACGAAGCCAAATGCTTCAGATAACTTATTAGCACTTGTACACGTGTTACCAAAGTAATCCATAAAGCAATTAGCCTGCAGTATCCGGATGCCTTCCAGCTCCAGTTCCACTTTCACTTCCTGGTTGCCAAGAGCCAATCAACTGAGCCTATGTGGGTCCTTGGCCCTCCCTCCGCAGAACGCTAGATGGGAAGAGGCGGAGCTTGCTCTCCTTTCTGTTCACGTAACTTTATTGGCAAAACACTGTTCACATATGTTGCTCAACTAAATACAGAAAGTTCCTGCTTCTGCCTGCAGCCAATCACCTGAGTCGTTTAGTGGTGGGAGGGGATGCAGCGGAGGAACTTGCCCTTGTTCCTCTGGTCGGCGCCCAGGCGGTTCTCCTGCGGTGGGGCGAGGGGTATGTTAAAGTTTGCTTGTCTTCCTTGCTTCCTGGAGTCGGCCAGTGGCAGCCTTTTTGCTTCTGCCTTGCTCCGGGTGCGGGCAATAGAGGCATGCGAAGAAGTTGCTCCTTGAATTTGGGCTGCTGCCGCTTTGAGCTATGAGGGGGGCGCTACGGCTCTTGTGCTAACCTCTGATCTTTCGTCCTCTGAAGAGCAAACCCAGTCTCGAATCAGGATTTTCCTACGTACTGACCCTTTTTCTATCTCGGATTTCCATGCACTTTTTTTCCGTTGCAGTAGTGCATGATAGCTTGTAAAATACGGTAACTTTTGGAGTTCTAGTGTATTAATTTTGTATTTCAGATCTGGCTATGGGTGCCTGCAGTACGGACACCTGAGAGCAGGTAAGGCATGGGTTGATAGTGATGCTGGTCACTTCTTCAGCAGGGGAGCCTATGACCTTTACCCTGGCCTAATGCACTCCGCTGGCAGAGAGGAGCAGGAGTTTTGCAAGGGGCAAATGGTTGCAACTCACTCCTGCTTATAAGCTGTGGCCAGGTGTTGGGCTCGGGGAGTTCTCTGCTCTAGTCTGCAAACAGAAACCTTGATTTTGTTTGGAGCACCATGTTGAAAACAGGGTTTGACTCAGAGTTATTGTAACATGTGGAAAATCCTATACTAAAGCTTGTTAAAGTTTAGTTTGTTCTTTCTGCTTTCAAGACTTCCACAAATGTATTTATGTCATGGAGCATTAGAGAAGCCATGAAAATAACTTTCAAACCATACTCTGCTGCTGTAGCTTTGGCTTTCGAAAAACAAAATCTAGAATCAGCAGCAGGCTTTATGTTGGAAAGCGTAGGTAAAAATAGCTTCAGAGGATAATAACGCTGACAGACGCGCCTCTTGATGCGTTTCACCCTCACAGGTTTCGTCAGGGGTATCTTGTAAAGCACTCAAACCCAGAAGATCCACTTCCTTTCACAAACAGTTTCTCATTGACCTCTCAGGTGTCCGTACTGCAGGCACCCATAGCCAGATCTGACCATCAATGAGAAACTGTTTGTGAAAGGAAGTGGATCTTCTGGGTTTGAGTGCTTTACAAGATACCCCTGACGAAACCTGTGAGGGTGAAACGCATCAAGAGGTGCGTCTGTCAGCGTTATTATCCTCTGAAGCTATTTTTACCTACGCGTTTGGTAGCAGGCATTTAAAATAAAGGTCGTTGATGTTAATAGGGCTGTAAGTCCATTGGATGATAATATGATAGTCTATTGGCTGCCCATATGTACTGAGACCTTCCGCTACCATTCTAACAGTGTATGGTATTTGTAAATGGGGATAGTACTTGATTTTTATAAAATTTATCAAGTCTTTGGAGAGTTACGTTCTCTACTTTCAAGGTGTGGTGCAGAGGTTTTTCTATATATTGATTATATCCCTCTGGCAAAAGAGACCATTTATCGAGTTTTATGTTGGAAAGGCCTGCACATCTTTTGTCAAGAAAGTATCATTGGAGAGCTTGTCTGTTTTCCTGCAGATGTAGGAAAAGTAAAAGTTGTTTTGAAACTTACATAAATTAGCATCCACCCAGCAGCTGGCACTGTACCAGTGCAGACGGGTTTTATCTGCTGACTCCTCCCTAGCTACTGAAAATTTTATCATTTGTTTTGCTTGCAGTTGTCTTATTATAGAATTGTTTATTTGTCATTTGATATACCATCTTTTGTGGGACATACAGGGTGGTTTACATAAAATAAGTGATAAAACAATAAAAGTAAGAGCTGGAACTACAATATGAAATAGGAGAGAAGACGACAGACTACACACAGCAGAAAACATTCAAACCAAAGGCAGTAAGAAAAAAAAAGAAAAAAGACAGGGATGGCAAGGTCATGTAGGCTATTCCCTGCTTCTTAGCAGGATCCTCTGTACGAAATTAAAACTACCCCAGACAGAATTTTGTCTAACAATTTCTTGAAAACACCAACTGACAGAAATTCCACCATTGCCTTCTGTGCTTAATCATGGCTTACTTTAACTTTTATTCCTTATCCCAAATATAAGATTTTTATTTCATCTTTTATATGCCATATGACCTAGCCAACGGGTATGCTCTTATGGTTACTACCACAACTGAATAAACATCAATACTGTCATAGTATTTACAGTCTTTATAACCATGATTCAATATTTTACAACCAACTAAAATGCAGATAAACATTTAAATCACAATCCGCCACCCTTGGGCACCACCCATCTCTTCCCCCCCTCTTCTTACCTATGTGCCATATCTTCCGGCCCACCGTTCTTCCGCCAGCATCTCCATTTTTCTTTCCCCTTCTCTGGTCATATTTATAACTGCTGAGAGCTGCTGTGGGGGGAAAAATATAAAAATATAAGACATAATTATTTCCTCCTTTCCTTCCTAAACACCTGACCCTTTGAGGTTTGTTTTAGATCCTAAACCCTGGCAGTCCTAGATCATATCCAAAACAGGGAAACTTGAATCTTTCCAAATAAGTCTTGCAAAACATCTATCAATGCCCCCAATGTCTCAAAAACTGAATATAAAAGGAAAGAGAAAAAAGACCTCAGTGACCATTTAATGAGCTTTTTATGGCCCAGAAACGTCATGTATGCATCATTTAATGTAAAAAGCCTTCCACATCTCCTCCCTTTTTTTTTTTTTGTCATGTTTATTTATTTACATTTGTATGCCGCTACTTCCAGTGATCAGCAGCGGCTTGATTACAGGCGTGAAATTGACAAATCATGACAGAAAATTTGACGAAATATAATATTGATTCGGGAGGGAAAGCACAGCACAGCACACAGTTAGGGGTCTCAAGGAGGGGTCAGATATTCACATATATACATAACTGCATCAATGATCTGTCTAGGTGATGCCATAATGGGATTGGAAAAGATGGGTCTTAAGCTTTTTCCTGAAGTCCTTTAGGTCGTTGATCTGGCGGATCTCATGAGGCAGGTGGTTCCAGAGCATGGGAGCCGAGTAAGTGAAAGCCCGGTTGCTTGTCTGTACGTTGACTGCTCTTATGCTGCTTGGTATGCAGAGGGTGTTTAGGTTCGTGGTCCGTCTGCTTCTGTTGAGAGGTTGAGTGGTGATGAGGTTAGAAAGGAATGAGGGGGATACTTTGTGGATGATTTTGAATGTTGTTATTAGCACTTTGTATATTATTCGTGCCGGGATGGGTAACCAGTGTAGCTCAATCAAGACTGGTGTAATGTGATCTACTAGGCTCTTGTTCATGATGATCCTGGCTGAAACATTTTGTGCCATTTGTAAGATGTTTAGTGTTTTTTTTCGGTAGACCCTGAAGGATGGCATTACAGTAGTCAAGGTGGGGAATGATGAGTGCCTGAGCTACTGTTCTGAAGTCAGAGTGGTCAATGATGCAGCGTATAGGTTGAAGAACCCTCAGCTTGTGAAATATTGCTCTGTTGATTGACCGGAGGTGTTTGTCCATTTTTAGGTTATCATCAATCAGTACACCTAGATATTTTATCTCTTTTTTTTTTAGAGTGATAGGAGTTATTGTTTAGGGTGATGGTTGCAGGAGGATCAAAGTCTTGTTTCCCTGAAATGAACATTACTTCAGTCTTCTTGTGGTTAATTGACATGTTGTTGAGATGGAGCCAGTTTTGCATTTCGAGTAGGCATTCTTCTAATTGGTTATAATTGGGATTGTTTACATCAAGTTGAGTGTAAATCATAATATCGTCCGCATACAAGTGGTATCTGATATTGAACTTTTGGAAGATCATGCATACTGGTTGTATGTAAACGTTGAATAGGAGGGAGGAGATGGCTGAGCCTTGAGGTATTCCTTGTGTTTGGGGGAAAGGCTCTGCTTGTTCGTTGTTGTAGCGTACCTGCTGCATTCGGTTAGTTAGTTATGACTCGAACCACTTTAATGGGGTTCCTGATATACCTATGGATGCGAGTCTGTGCAGGAGAATTTGATGATGAACTGTGTCAAACGTTGCTGAGATATCTATGAATATGAGTATGAACATCTTGTTTTTGTTTTCCAGGCCCTTGATGATGTCAAAGAGTGCTATTAGCAGGGTTTCTACTCCATGGTGTGGTCTGAACCCGTACTGATGGTCATCGAGGATTTTGTTGTCATCTAGGTGGTCCTGTAGTTGCTGTTGGGTCACTTTCTTGATAATCTTTGCAAGAAAGGATATACTTGATATCGGACGGTATGAGGTTGGGTCTTCTTTGTTGAGTGCCTTGTTTTTTAGTATAGGTCTGATTAGTGATCTTTTCAGATGAGCAGGCATGATACCTTGCTGCAGTGATTGATTCACTATGTGCGTTATAATATGTGCAACTTCTTGTTTCGTAGCTTTGATCCATTCTGCTGGACAAGGATCCAGGAGTGAAGTTGCTGTATTTAAGTTTTGAGATGGTATGGATGATGCGTTTCTCTCATCAATTGTCTGGAATGTAGACCAACTTTCTTTCATGTCCCATCACTTTTTTAAAACTTTTTAACCATATCAATTTTACAATTTTTTTTAATAAGAAAAACATTTTTTTAAACATACTTCGTAGATAGTGTGTATGTGCAATCTGTATCCAGAAATTAAGGAGATATTTCCCTCTCACACCAAAAAGTCTCCACTGTGTGCCAGCCTCTCTGACCCTATTAGCGTTTTACAATATTGCTGCTTCAGGGAGATTACCACAGCTGTTCTACCACATGCGTCATTCTAAAGCAGGAAACTATTGTGCAATGTGACTTGCACTCTATCAACAGCTAATGGAGTGAGTAAAGTCTCGGATTCAGTCAGTCCAAAAAAACACATTGCCAATCATCCAGGATCCATCCTTGCTCTAAGTAATAATCCAAAGATCAATGAACAATCCTGTTCAATAAGTTTACCAGAAAAGACAAGGACAAAATGGGCCTGTAGTTCATTTGGAACCACAGCAATATCCTTCAAGAATGGGCGAACTGACCTCTGAAGACTAGGGGGCATCATGCCTTCAGATGACGCTTTTACTTGCTCGAGTGTAGGCATTGATACAGATTACAGATTTTATAGAAGCAGTTGAGAATAGAATTAACAGACAGTGGACAGACCTCATTGATGTTAAGTGGTGCCCAATATCCACAGTCACGAAGGAAAATGTATCCCAGAGTGATTAGCTGGTGGGGAGGGTTGAACTGGGTCTGTACCAACAGTCCTAGGCAAAGATTTGCTGAAAGAGCACAGCTTATCATAAAAATGATTAGCAAAGTCTGCTGCTGTGAGCTTGGTATCAGTGTACCTAAGCAAATAGCTTGCCGTTGAAAATAGCTCAACCAGGGCTGTTAGTGCCACTTTTAATCTTATGAGTATAGTAATCTTTCCTAGCCATTTCAAACTTGTTCTTATAGTGTATGTAAATGGAAACATAACTTTTTCTAGCATCATCCGGGCAACGTTTACACCAATATCCTTTTCTGTGCAATGAACCTCACTCTTAAGTCCTTGCAAAGTGATATTAGGATACGTGCCACTGTCTGACTATAGACCGACATTCTATGCTTATCCATGTTACATAAGAACATAAGATATGCCATACTGGGTCAGACCAAGGTCCATCAACCCCAGTATCCTGTTTCCAACAGTAGCCGATCTAGGTCAAAAGTACTTAGCAATTTCCCCAAAAGGCACACAATGCTTGTATTGGGGCAAGCAGTGGATTTCCTGGTCCCCTTTAATAATGGTTTGTAGACCTTTCCTCCAGGAACTTGTCCAAATCTTTTTTTAAACCCAGCTACACTAAAAGCTTTTACTACATCCTCCGATAGCGAGTTCCGGAGTTTGATTATGTATTGAGTGCAAAAATATTTTCTCTTATTAGTCTTAAATGGGTTATACTGTAGCTTCATTGATGATGTAAACAGTTGATCTATGTTTACCTGTTCCACTCCTTTCATTAATTTATAGACCTTTATCATATCTCCCCGCAGACGTCTCTTTTCCAGGTTGAAGAGCCCTAACCTTTTTAGCCTCTTCTCACTGAGGTATCCTTCCATCCCCTTTACTATTTTGGTGGCTCTCCTCTGTACGTTTTCTAATTCTGCTATATCTTTTTTAAGATACGATCAGAATTGCACACAATATTCAAGGTGTGGTCGTACCATGGAATGAAACAGAGGCATTATAATATCCTTTGTTTTATTCTCCATTCCTTTCCTTATGATACCAAGCATTCTATTTGCTTTCTTGGCCACTGCTGCACACTGGGTAGAGGGTTTCAATGTGTCATTCCTTATCGTCCCTCCAGTCTAGTCCCGAAACCTCTGGGGTTAAGCACCTCCTCTCGCAGCTTGGAGACTGAGCCCGTCACTCTTGATGACACTGGCATAAATATCCCAGGAACCTCCTCCTTGCTCCCGTTATCTCAGTCTCCAAGCAGCTGGAAGAGTTGTGAACCCAGAGGTTTCGGGACTCACTTGAGGAATAAATAAGGAGAGCTAGGGAATTGGATAACTTTTTTGGTATAAGTACAGTTAGATAATAGTTTAAAAAAAGAAAAGAAAAAGGTGATCAGCGGCTATTCCGTGACAGACGGAGTGAAGTAGAATAACAGAGGCTGAGCTGCTGCACAGGGGCTGCCCCCCCTCTCCTCCCTCCTGGGAGGTTGGTTCGGCGGGACTGGGAAGTGTGCGGGAGAAGGCAAAGGGGCCTCCGGCTCCCGAACCCACTGTATGGGTGAGGAGCTGTGAGACGCCGCATCAGGACGAAACTGAGGTTAGTGGCGGCGCTTCAGGCAGCGGCTAGTTCCGTGGCTGGTTTCCCTGATGCTCGAGTCACTCGGTGGAGTAGACAGCTGAGCGCGATAGGGCTTGCTGAGTCTCGCGGCGGCTGCAGGGCGAGAGGGCAGGTCAGCAGACCGCACAGGCAGCAGGAGACAGATAGCGCTGGATTGAGGCCACGAGGGCTGG
This sequence comes from Ichthyophis bannanicus, assembly GCA_033557465.1. Lineage (NCBI taxonomy): Eukaryota > Metazoa > Chordata > Amphibia > Gymnophiona > Ichthyophiidae > Ichthyophis > Ichthyophis bannanicus. The sequence goes on along the minus strand of CM066038.1, from coordinate 47,422,530 downwards.
CGGAGCGGGGAGAGTAGGCCCCAGCCACGTGGTGGCAGCGCGGGTGAGTCAGGAGCGCAAAAGTTTCCAAAACCGGAGCAGGGTTTGTTTAAATGTCTTCAGGGCAGTGAAGGGTTTCCAGAGAGCTGTACTGATAGCAAAGCTCCGTTCAATGCCATTTGACAAGAGTTAGTTTTTTTTAAAAAAATTTTTAAGACACTGGGAACTTTAGCACAGGAGAGAGAGAGCACAGGATTTCCAGGATAGGTGACATGCCTTCTAGGCCTCAGTGTTTATTTTGTGGGGCTAGGAGGGGTTCAGTGTCTGAAGCGGGTGGGTGCAGGGGGTGCGTAGATGATGTGTCCGCAGTGGAGGTTCTAGTGGAAGGGGGCGTAGAGGCTGGGAACGCTTTGGCCTCGCCAGAACTTCTTCTTCTCACCTTACCACCCATGGAGCCGGTAGCAAGACCGTCATCGGCTCCAGACATACCCTCCCCCCAACCTCTGTTACGGGGGGGGGGGGTTAGCGGTGATATTTTCCCAGGATTTTATGGCACTACTCCAACAGGCCCTCAGGGTAGGGACGCGGGGGTCTGCAGGCAGTGCAGGGGAGGGGGAACTAGGGGTGAAGCGCCCAGGACCTTCCCTGGACTCAGGGACGGAAGGCGTCCCATTTAAGAAGCCTAAGGTAGTGGACAGGACGGAGCAGGCCACGGCTCAGGATAGTCTGTTGGAGGATTTGGATGAGTTGGATGTAGAGGAGGAACTTGAAGATGGTGAGCTCATGGAACAGGAGGACCAGGCAAGGGTGTTCTGGGTGTTCCGGCGGGAGGAGCTGCCGACGCTTATCACTGAAACGCTGAAGGCGCTCAACACGCCCTCTGTGGGTTTGGTGGAGGATCCTGCATTAGAGGATACCTTATTGCAAGCCATGCAAAAGTCTCAGAAAGTTTTTCCGGTTCATAGAGTAGTGAGAGACATGATTCAAGAAGAATGGGATGTGCTGGAAGCAGGGCTCAAGGGGTCCAGAGTGATGGCACATTTGTACCCTTTGGAAGATCAGGATAAGGATCTTTTTCGATCTCCCCAGGTGGATGCGGCGGTGTCTGCAGTTACTAAGAAGACAACTATTCCAGTTGAGGGCAGCACCGCTCTTAAAGATGCTCAGGATAGAAGGCTGCACACCTTGTTGAAGCAGGTATTTGATGTAAATGCCCTTTCCATGCACGCCTCTATTTGTGGGGCCTGGGTGGCCCCAAAGGATCCAGGGGATTCAGGTAGAGGACTCGATGGAGGAGGCGGCTCAGTTGGAATCCGGGGCGGCTTATCTAGCAGATATCCATTATGATCTTATACGAGGCCTGTCGAAGTATGGTGTCGGTCATAGCGGCAAGGAGGTATCTCTGGCTGCGGAATTGGGTGGCAGATGGCTCCTCTAAAGCAAGGCTAGGTAAGCTCCCCTTTTGGGGTAAGCTCCTCTTTGGATAAGTTAGTTAAAGACCTGGGGGAATCTAAGGGCGGAAGGCTGCCTGAGGATAAACAGAAGCAGGGACGTCCGGGGTGGCGACCAAAGGTCAGCAGAGGGAGTTTCGACGTTTTCGGTCACCAAGATTTGGTTAGTTTCAAAGAGGACGTTTTCCCTACAGATCCCAGGGGATTCAAAGGAGCAGGTGGAGGATTCGGGGCTCCCTCGTCTGGAAATCTCGGAAAATCGCAATGAAATGTGGGTGGGTGGGTGGGTGGGGGGGGGGGGGTCCAGGTAGGATTGGTGCCTGTGGGGGGCCAGCTACGGGACTTTTATCCTGCTTGGACCCAAATTACATCAGATCGCTGGGTGTTGGAGGTAATTCGGGAGGGTGTTGGAGGTAATTCAGGAGGGCTATGCCCTCGAGTTCCAGCATCCAGTGGTCGATTCCTTCGTTCTATCTCCCTGCAGAACTCGATCAAAGCTGTCAGCAGTGCAGGAAACTTTAGAGAGGCTCATAGCGCTTCGGGCAGTGGTGCCGGTTTCTCCAGAGCAGTACGGATGCGGTCGATACTCCATATACTTTGTGGTACCAAAAAAGGAAGGAACGTTTCGTCCAATTCTAGATCTCAAAAGAGTGAATCGCTGTCTCCAGGTGTCGTGTTTTCGGATGAAGACTCAGAGTTCAGTCATAGTGGCAGTTCAGCAGGGGGAGTTTCTCACATCATTAGATTTTGTCAGAGGCTTATTTACACATTCCAATTCACCGGGAGCATCAGAGGTTCCTCAGATTTGCAGTACCCATGGGGCATTTTCAATTCCAGGCATTGCCATTTGGTTTGGCAACAGCCCCAAGAACCTTCACCAAGGTGATGGTGGTGGTAGCAGCAGCTCTGCGAAAGGGGGGAGTTTTGGTTCACCCTTACCTGGACAATTGGTTGATCCAGGCAAAATCGGAGAGAGAGAGCGAGGAGGCTACCCTTCGAGTAGTGCGTTTCTTGCAGAGCCTCGGATGGGTAATCAATGTAGCAAAGAGCAGGTTATCCCCATCGCAGGATCTAGAGTATATAGGGGCTCGCTTCAATACAGGAGTAGGAAAGGTGTTTTCTGCCGTGTCTCAGGGCACAAGGGCTGAGAAAGCTCGTCCACGCTTTTCTAAGAAAAAGGGCTCCCACTGCGTGTCATTATCTGCAGCTTCTGGGAACGATGGCAGCTACGCTCGAGTTAGTGCTGTGGGCCAGGGCCCACATGCGGCCGCTGCAGAGAGCGTTAATCAGAAAATGGTCACATTAGTCTGACAAGTTGTCGCAGCAGCTTCCCTGCCTTTCGGAGACAAGGCGGGCTCTCCAGTGGTGGCTAGTTCCAGGGTGTCTGGAAAAAGAGATGCCTTTGGAATCGCCAGCTTGGATACCACTGACGACGGCTGCCAGCCTGTTTGTCTGGGGAGCACACTTTGAAGGACGGTTCACCCAGGGCCAGTGGACAATGAGAGAAAAGAGTTGGTCCATCAACAGGTTGGAACTAAGGGCAGTGACTCTGGCGCTTCGGTCCTTCCAGCAAGGACTACAGGGAAAGGCGGTCCGGGTGCTGTCCGACAATGCAACGGCAGTGGCCTATATCAATCAACAGGGCGGCAGAAGCAGTGTGCCTCTGGAAGAGGAGGCAGAGGAGTTGTTAGCCTGGGCCGAGCTTCACCTGGTGGCTCTGTCGGCGGCACATGTAGCAGGGGTAGACAATGTGACAGCCGATTTTTTTTTTTTTTTGGTTCGGGTCAAGCTGGATCCAGGAGAGTGGGTTCTCCACCACGAGGTGTTCAACCTACTGATACATCGGTGGGGGACTCCGGTAATGGATCTCATGGCGACGTTCGAGTCGGCAAAGGCCGGTCAGTTTTTCAGCAGAAGACGAGAAAGGATGTCAGAAGGTCTGGATGCTCTAATACAGAGATGGCCGGAGGATCAGCTCCTGCACGTGTTTCCACCCTGGGTGTTAATAGGTTGCGTGCTTCAGTGAATAGAGCGTCACAGGGGTCAGGTGATCCTGATTGCGCCAGATTGGCCAAGAAGACCATGGTATGCCAACCTGATACGTCTTCTAGAGGGGCGGACATGGAGGCTGCCGGTCAGGAGAGATCTGTTGGTATGGGGTCCGTTGAACATGCCTCGGGTGGATCGATTCTTGCTTATGGCTTGGCTCTTGAAAGGGCAAGGCTGAGGGCGAGAGGGTACTCGACAACGGTAATTAGTACCTTGTTAAGGGCCAGACATCAGTCTACCTCGCTGGTGTATGTTCATGTCTGGCGAGTGTTTGAGGCATGGTGTGAAAGTCGGCAGGTGCATTCCTTAAAGGCTTCGGTACCACAGGTTCTATCCTTTTTGCAGGATGGTTTTCAGAAAGGCCTAGCGGCAGCATCTTTGTGAGTCCATTTGGCAGCATTGTCCTGTTATCAGGGGAAGGTGCAAGGGATTGCGCTCGGGACGCATCCGGATATTAAGCGGTTTCTACGAGCGGTGGCGCTCTTGAGGCCCCCGTGCAGAGCAACGGTGCCCACGTGCGATCTCAGTTTTGGTTTTGGAGGCATTGGTAATAGAGCCGTTTGAGCCTTTGAGTAGGGCAATGTTAAAAGATCTCACTCTCAAGGTGGTGTTTTTGGTGGCTATGTTTGGCTCGAAGAGTTTCAGAGTTGCAGGCTTTGTCCTGTAGAGAGCCTTTTTTGCCCTTCTATGACAAGAAGGTAGTATTGAGGACCGTTCCCTCTTTCTTGCCTAAGGTAGTGTTGTCCTTTTCATGTAAATCAAGTGGTGTCATTACCAGTGTTTGAGTCCGATGATAAGGATGAGTTCAAAGGACGGTTGAAGCTTCTGGATGTACGTCGGGTATTTAAAGAGCTATTTATGAAGGACGGCTTTGTTCCGCAAGACAGACAGACAGGCTGTTTGTCTTGTTTGGGGGGCCGCATCAAGGGGAAGTGGCGTCAAAGGCTTCTATTGCAAGGTGGCTCAAGGAGGCTATTGCTTTGGCATATTTGTTGAAGGGGAAGCCTGTGGGCTCATTCAACTAGAGCACAAGCAGCTTCCTGGTTGGAATTTAGCTTAGTGCCGGCGGTGGAGATTTGTAAAGCAGCGACATGGTCGTCTTTGAATTCTTTTTTTCAAGCATTACTGGCTGGATGCTCAGGCGGACAGGGCTACGCAATTTGGATCAGCAGTGCTTTAGGCTGGTTTTGCAGGTCTCTCCTGATAGAAGTTGTTCACTGCTCTGCTACATCCCCAGAGGTTTCGGGACTAGACTGGATGGACGATAAGGAAGATGAAATTAGACTTGCCTGCTAATTGTAGTACCTTGAGGAACTCCAGTCTAGTCCCGCTTCCCTCCCTGGTGTGCTTTGGACTGTAGCCTGAAGCGAAGAAGGTGGGTACATTTCACCAGTAAAGACAGTTATAAGGGGTGCGGTCCGGAGGGGGAGAGAATTTGATGTTTCGGTAAATTGAAATTGGGGGTCTTTTACAGAGAGAGAGTGGGCAGACCTAAGCAGTGTTTTGAGAGAGAGAGGGCCTCTTAGGTTAGTTACAGAAAGTTCAGTTTAGTTTCATTATTTGAATACTTAACTCTAGATTGTGTGGGGGTGTGGTGTGTTTTTTTTTGTTTGTTTTTACAATAACTAAGACAAAGAGGAAGTGTATGGAATCTACTTAATTATTGCTCTGGTGAGTCTGCTTTGTCAATAGGTTACTTGAGCAAGGAGGAGGTTCCTGGGATATTTATGCCAGTGTCATCAAAAGAGTGATGGGCTCAGTCTCCAAGCTGCGAGAGGAGGTGCTTAACCCCAGAGGTTTCAGGACTAGACTGGAGTTCCTCAAGGAACTACAATTAGCAGGTAAGTCTAATTTCATCTTCACGTTGACGCCTAAATCTTTTTCCTGGGTGGTAGTTCCTAATGTACAACCTTGCATCATGTAACCATAGTTTGGGTTGTTCTTTCCTAGGTGCATAACTTTGCACTTGTCCACATTAAATTTCATCTGCCATTTGAATGTCCAGTCTTCCAATTCATCAAAGTCCTCTTGCAAATTTTTCACAATCCTCTTGGGTTTTAATAACTTTGAATAATTTTGTGTCATCTGCAAATTTGATTACCTCGTTCGTTATTCCCATTTCCAGGTCATTTACAAATATGTTAAAGTAGCGGACCCAGCCCAGATCCCTGGGGTACTCCACTATTCACCTTTCTCCATTGGGAAAATTGACAATTTAGCCCTTCCCTCTGCTTTCTATCTTTTAACCAGTTCCTGATCCACAGTAGTACACTGCCTTCTATCCCATGACTTCTTAATTTCACCAAGAGTCTCTCATGAGGGACCTTGTCAAAGGCTATCTGAAAATTCAGATACACTGTATCAACCGACTCACCTTTGTCTACCTGTTTATTCGCACCGTCTAAAAAGCATAATACATTAGTAATACACGACCTTCCTTGGCTAAAGCCATGTTGGCTGTCTCCCATTAAGCAATGACTATCTACATGTTCAATAATTGGGTTCTTTATAATGGTTTCAACCATTTTTCCTGGTACTGACGTCAGGCTCACCGTTTTGTAGTTTCCCGGATCACCCCTGGAACCCTTTTTGAAAATTGGCATTACATTGGCCATCCTCCAATCAGGTATTACAGATGATTGTAATGATAGTTCACAGATTACTAATAGTCGGTCTGCAATCTCATATTTCAGTTCTTTCAGCATCCTTGGATGGTCTTTCAACACCATCTGGTCTAGGTGATTTGCTACTCATTTATTTATTTACATTCTGTTATATACCGCGCTATTCTGCTTCAGTGCGGTTTACATTGAACAAACTGAAATTACATTGAACAGGGCATTATAACTTGGAGATAATTATTTTACAGGGAACATGGGCTATGGAGGGTTAAGTGGCTTGCCCAAGACCACAAGGAGCACCTGTGGGACTAGAAACCCCAGTCCTTCCGGCCCAAGGTTGCTGTCCTCTAGTGGGATTTGAACCCCCGACCTTCCGGCCTGAAGAACCTTGCCCCAACCACTAGGCTACTCCTCCACTCCACTCCTCCACTCTTCAGTTCATTAAATAGATACATAGTATATAACGGCAGATAAAGACCAGTATGGTCCATCTAGTCTGCCCAGCAAGACGGCAAAAGTAAGTGCACTTGCCGCACCATGCAGGTCACCCCTCCCCATGACTTTGTTTAGGGGTGCACCCACTGCTCTGTGTAGGTCACCCCTATTTGTTCAGTTATAAAAGATAGTTATGCTTATTTTGATTTTGTCCTGTTGCTATACATCTTCCAGGTTTATTGATTTTATTTCAATTCTTCTGCGGCATAACCTTTAAATACCATTTCGGTCATGGGTAATATCCCTACATCTTCCTCAGTAAAGACCGAAATGAATAATTCATTCAGTCTCTCTGCTATGGCCTTGTCCCCTTTTAGTGCCCCTGTTGCCCCTCTATCATCTAATGGTCCAACTGACTCTCTCACAGGTTTTTTTAACTACAAATGTACTTGAAAACGTTTTTATTATGTGTTTTTTTGCTTCAGCAGAAAGCTTTTTTTCAAATTCTTTGCCTGCCTTATCAATGCCTTGCGTCTAACTTGCCAGTGCTTGTGCTGTTTCCCGTTTTCGTCATTTGGCTCCTTTTTTCCATTTCTTGAAAGATGCTTTTTTGGCAACCACAGCCTCTCTGATCTCGTCTTTAAACCATGTTGCCAGTTTTTTGTACTTCCTTCCACTTTTCTTTAAAGCACGAAATACTGCTGGTCTGGGCTTCCAAGATAGTATTTTTAAACAACATCCAAGCTTGATGTAAATCTTTAACCTTTGCAGCTGCTCCTTTTAGTTTTTTCTTAACTATTTTCCTCATTTTATCATAGTCTCCCTTTCGAAAGTTAAGATGCTACTGTGGATTTCCCTGCGGTCCTTCCTTCATTTATTAAATCAAATGAGATCATGCTATGATCACTATTGCCAAGTGGCCCCAACTCCTTTATCTTTTGCACCAGATCTTGTATTCCACTAAGGACTAGGTCCAAAATGGCTTCACCTCTTGTCAGTTCATGAACCAACTACTCCAAGAAGCAGTCATTTATTTCACCTAGAAACTTTATCTCTCTAGCATGTCCTGCCGTGACACTGACCCAGTGGATACCAGGCTAATTAAAATCACCCATTATTATTACTGTGCTGTAACTTTTGTTAGCTTCTCTGATGAAATGCTCAAAGAAAATCATCCATTTGTTCATTCTGGCCAGTAGGTCGATAGTACACCCCCACTAATTCAGCTTCCCCTTTTTACATGGAATTTCAATCCATAGGGATTCTACAGTGTATTTTGTTTCCTGCAAAACTTTAATCCTGTGTGACTCCATGCTCTCTCTAACATAGAGAGCAACCCCCCCACTAATTTGATCTTCTCTTTCATTGCAATATAGTTTGTATCCAGGTATCACAGTGTCCCACTGGTTGTCCTCCTCCTACCATGTCTCTGATATTCCAATCATATCTAACCTCTCATTTAGTGCTATATATTCTAACTCTCCCATCTTAGTTTTTAGACTTCTGGCATTTGCATGCAAGCATTTTAGAGGCTGTATTTCATTCATATTAATTTGGTTATTGGTAGGCAGGTGTAATTTGGAATCTTTAAGTTCTGACTGCTCTGTACTTAAGGGCATTTGGGTTACTTTTGTCTTTATTGGAACCTCTCTGTCGATATACCCTAACTTCAATCTTTTGCTAGTATCCTTCAAGGGTACATCGTTCCGAACCATGCGCTCTTGGGCGACTGTCGGCTTTCTCCTATTATCTAGTTTAAAAGTTGCTCTATCTCCTTTTTAAAAGTTAATGTCAGCGGTCTGGTTCCAATCCAGTTAAGGTGGAGCCCATCCTTTCAGAAAAGCCCCTCCTTATTAAAAGTTGGCTGCTATACAGTGCCCTGTGCTTTGCTTCTAAGGTAAATACTGTGATAAGGAAGCTTATCATAGTTCAGGAGGGAGCTATAAAAGAGGTGAATTGGCTCTGAACAAGCAACCTGTCTTTGCTGGTAGAAATACTAAAACAGAATGTTTTCATAAAAGACTACCAGTCCCAGAATGCACTAGTTTTCAAACAGCCTCTAGAAGGGCTGAAGTGGGGAAACATGTGTTCAATCAGGAGAGCTATGAGGTAATCCCCAATCACTCATCTCCAAGGACAGGGCTTGATTCAGCACACCTGGGCTGTGCTAGGGTGGAGTGTCCCTCTAAGCACTTTAAAAGTAAAAGATATTCTACACAGAGACAGAATAGGGAGAACGGTGAGCACAGGGAGAAGCAGAAGCTGCAGATCCAGAAACAGAAGCCATTGGGGAAAGAAGAGAGAGGACTACAACAGTAGAAGCAACGCAGAAGGAAGACCAGAAAGACATTTTGGAGGTCTAAAGAAGGAGCCCACAGCAGTACATGTGTTAGGAGTGATTCCAGAGGCAAGCATACTCCATTGGACTGGAGGAAGCCAGAGGATTGGGGTTATAGAGCCAGGAACTTCCAAACGGCACCTTTGAGGGAGACGGCTGCATTTGGAAGGGGCCCTAAGACCGGTGCAAGAAGGTATGTGAAGAGAGACCCAGTGTCCATGGATCTTGATTGGAAGGCTGGACATAAAAGCTGGACTACTTACTGGCCGGGATACCAGGAGAGGAAACCTAACAGCAAGGGAAGATCAGGTATGAACTTTGATCTATGCCCTAGCTCTTCATCTGGAAGACAGCAGGGAAACAAGTATTATCCTGAGAGTGATCAATTGAGGAATTCCTCTGAGCCAGACCATGATGTTGATTCCATGATATTTGAGGAAGAAGGAGATTTATTAAATGATCAGTTGGAATACATGGATTGCTCCCTGTCTAGGCTGCTGTTTTAAAGTAGTTTCTCGCTAATACAACCACCACCAAAAGGAACTGTAACTTGTTCTTTGATCTACCCAGAAAGGTCTCTGCAAGAAAGCTTTAGGGTAGGATTAAGAACATAAGAACATAAGATATGCCATACTGGGTCAGACCAAGGTCCATCAAGCCCAGTATTCTGTTTCCAACAGTGGCCAATCTAGGTCATACGTACCTAGCAGTTTCCCCAAGGGACACAGGTTCCACAATGCTTGTATTGGTTCAAGCATTGATATCCTGGGTCCCTTCTTAATAATGGTTTATGGACCTTTCCTCCAGGAACTTGTCCAAACCTTTTTTAAACCCAGCTACACTAACAGCCTTTACTACATCCTCCGGTAACAAATTCCAGAGTTTGATTACACGTTGAGTGAAAAAATATTTTCTTTTATTAGTCTTAAATAGTTTACCCTGTAGCTTCATTGCATGTCCCCTAGTCTTTCTATATTCTGATAAGGTAAACAATCGATCTACGTTTACCCGTTCCACTCCGTTCATTAATTTATAGACTTCTATCATATCTCCCCTCAGCCGTCTCTTTTCCAGGTTAAAGAGCCCCAACCTTTTTAGCCTTTCTTCATAGGAGTAGCCTTCCATCCCCTTTACCATTTTGGTGGCTCTTCTCTGAACCTTTTCTAAAATTGCTATATCCTTTTTAAGATATGGCGACCAGAATTGCACACAATATTCAAGGTGCGGTCTCACCATGGAACGATATAGAGGCATTATAATATCTTTTGTTTTATTTTCCATTCCTTTCCTTATCATACCTAGCATTCTATTTGCTCTCTTGGCCGCCGCTGCACACTGGGCCGAGGGTTTTAACATGGTATCCACAAGGACGCCTAAATCTTTTTCTTGGGTGGTGGTTCCTAATGTGGAACCTTGCATCGTGTAACCATAGTTTGGGTTGTTCTTCCCTAGGTGCATAACCTTGCACTTCTCCACATTAAATTTCATCTGCCATTTTGATGCCCAGTCTTCCAATTTATCAAGATCCTCTTGCAATTTTCCACAATCCTCCTGGGTTTTAACAACTTTAAATAGTTTTGTGTCATCAGCAAATTTGATAACCTCACTCGTTATTCCACTTTCCAGGTCATTTATGAATATGTCAAAAAGCAGCGGACCCAGCACAGATCCCTGGGGTACACCACTATTCACCTTTCTCCATTGGGAAAATTGGCCATTTAGCCCTACCCTCTGCTTTCTATCTTTTAACCAGTTCCTGATCCACAGTAGTACACTGCCTCCTATCCCATGACTCTTTAGTTTTGCCAAAAGTCTCTCATGAGGGACCTTGTCAAAGGCTTTCTGAAAGTCCAGATACACAATATCAACCGACTCACCTTTGTCCACCTGTTTATTCACTCCTTCAAAAAAACATAACAGATTAGTAAGACAAGATCTTCCTTGTCTAAAGCCATGTTGGCTGTCTCCCATTAGGTCATGACTATCTATATGCTGAGTAATTTTATTCTTTATGATGGTTTCTACCATTTTTCCCGGTACTGATGTCAGGCTCACCGGTTGAGCCACGTAGAGAGAGTGAACCAGCAAAGGGGTTTGCAGCTGGCTAATTATTTGTAATTGAGCCAGGCACAAGTGCCCGTGAGCTCTAGAAGGAAACTTCTTCCTTGTGTGTGTGAATAGAAGAAAGTTATCCTTGATAAAGAACAGTTTTTTCTACTTTTGGGTTTGTTTTTGCCTTTTGAAGCACTGCTAAGAAGGTCATTAGCAGGAACCATCAAAAAGACCTTTTCTGTTTCCCATCAAGGTCTTTATTGATTTATTGCTTAAGAAGTTCAGTTACCTTATATCATGTTTTGTTTTTCCTGAGTACAGTACTTGAAGCAAGTGTCCTTTTGTGTTACCAAGTAAATCTGTGTGGGAGAATTAACCCCATGAATAAAATCTGTTTTTCTTTGCTTACACTCGAGCATCACAACTCATTATTTTGTGAACGGCTGATTCTGGTATGAATGAACTACAATCCCCACACTCCTTTGCAAGTCATAATAATATTTTGCCTTTGCCAAGACTGTGGTCATTCACGACCAGCACCCCCGTTTACAATACTTACCAATTTTTTGAGTGATTCACACAGCCCTTGGTTTGATAGAAGGGGCATTTTAAGTTGCCCCTTTGATCTGTTACTTGCCTTTAACACCAATTTTAAGACAACGCCACAGATCCTTTGCCTCTAACTGGAAGGCCTCTTTCTAAAGGTCACTACTGTAGAAACAAGTTTATTTTTCTTTCTACTCGGACACTCTTCTACTTGTATGCTAAGCTATACTATGATTGAAATAAATTTGTTTCTAGAGTTTTTTTGTTTGTCTGTTTACTCTTATGTTCTATGCTAAGCTATATTCTGCTTTGACTTAAATACAAAGCTCTCTGGTGGTACTAAGACCTGACTGACTCGGCAAAAACACTGAATTCTAAAATACACAGATTTATCAGACTTAACCCCAAGAAGTCCCTTTTCCCCAAGATTTAGAGTTTATTCCAGAAGATTATACTCATAATTGGTTGTAGCAGTCTCTTTTGGTAGTCCTTCAAGATATGTTGAACTAGCAGTCGCTCTCTCAATACCACATCCATATATGTCCAAATGACAGATTTTCTTACTGAAAGATTTTAAGCCAAACAGATTGCCGAGAAAAAGTACACTGTTCAACCAAAGATTAACAGACTGTCAACCTAAAGCAAAGCAAAGAACAATCTGTACAGGGGTAATTCCATTTTAAAAATAGGGTACACAAAGGCTTTGTATCAGATACAGGATAAAAGACCAGGGCCGGCTGGTCCATTGTGCAAGAATGTTGTTCGCACAGGGCCCTGTGCCAACAGCATCCCGCACATGCTGTTTGACTCCAGGCAGAGCCAGCTTCAGAGTGAGGCCTGAGGCCCTGACTCACCTCTGTACAGCTGCTGAAATGAAGAGCGCCGTTTTTCATCACCGGCAGCTGCATTCTAGTGAAGGCTTCTGGCGCACTGGAGGTTAAAAGGCATTTCCTGTTTCCCGGCACTCAGCACGCACGGTCTGCACTAGAACACAGCTGTTGAAGCGAAGAAAAATAGCGCTCTTCACTTTGGTGACTGTATAGAGGTGAGCCAGGGCCTCTCCAGCTCCCTCTAAAGACAGTCAGACAGCCGCGGGACTCTTTGGAGGGGAGGGGCTAGAACTGGAAATGGGCTGATGGAGGGGCTAGGATAGGACTGGAAATGGGCTGATGGGGGGGGGCTAGGACGGGAAATGGGCTGATGGTGGGCTAGGATAGGACTAGAAATGGCTGACTGAGGGGATTAGGATTGGAAATGGGCTGATGGGGTGGGATGTGGACTGGAAATGGCTGAATGAGGGGATTAGGATTGGAAATGGGGTGAGACTTGGATTGAAAAAGGCTGATGGGGGGCTAGGATTGGAAATAGGCTGATTGTGGGGGGGGGGGGGGCTTGGACTGGAAATGGGCAGAAGACACGAAGAAACCAGAAGAAAGTGATTGGGTATTTTATTTTTCAGCAATTACTCCAAACAACAAAAGGTAGAAAATTATGTTTTTATTTTGAATTTATTAGCTGGAATATGTCAGCTCTGGGAAATGTGCATTGCTAACCTCTTTGCGTTTTTGTTTAGTACAAGAGGAAATTAATTTATGGTTTTATTTCTCCAGTGTTATATATTCCAAGTTTGGCTTTTGGGGTTCTCAGTTTAATTATTGTCTTTCATTGCTCTTTGTTTGGTGATGGTCTGTGTTCTGCATGTGTAACCGAGCTGAGGTATTCTGTTCATGAAGTTTCTATTTGACAGTGCCACTTGTTCTCTTTCCCCAGTAGGAAACCGCCATTCCACCAGCGTGTTCTGTGAGGGGAGAGCAGCAGCCAGCAGCAGAGGTGAGAGCGGGAGCTCCACCTCCCTCCACAGAGCCTGCCCATTCCATCGGCTTTTAAACCGCCATTCCACTGGCGCGCCCACGCCTTGCGGGCCCGTGCCTGAGGGCCTCACCAGAGGGCCCTTTGGCGTGGCCCTTAGGCGTTGGCCCGTGGCGTTTGTCCTGAAATGAGCATTGAATATGTGGCCTGGATTGTCATACGCATATATTATGGTAACCTGCTGTTTCCTTTCTTTTCTTTGCCTATCCTTTTGTCTGTTTCTGTCCTCTACTCTGTCCTATCTTACAAATGGCGTTCCTTTCATATTTCCACAAATGATATATTATTGTAAACCGCTCTAATGCTTCTCCCTGAGCGGTATATCAAATTCAAATAAACATAAACATAGGAGATGTATTTGTTTAATATTTGCAGTGTTGCCATTTTGATAGGTAGGGTCTGGTAGTACTGTTATGATATGGTGGGTTTGCTATGGGTTCTAAATGGGCAGTGTGTATAGTACTTCCTAATATGCCTGTGGTTGGCACTGGAGTATAGTAATGTAGGATAGGACTGGTAGTCTTTCTTTATCCAGACACTCATTAATAGGCATGTTTACTAAAAACAAATGCATGTTAACATTATGCAAATGAAGCCCCGCAATGAGTGTCTGCACATGGGCCCCCCCCCCCCCCTTGGGCCAGCCCTGCATGACCCACTTTGTGTAGCAAAAGGGCCACATTGCTGAAAACTCAGGAAATCCATAGACATCAGGAAGGGGTCCAGTTTTTTCTTCCAAAGTATACATACTGAGATATTTAAGTCTGTCCCCATGTGCCATATAACAACAAAGGCCACTGACCATTTTAGTAGCTGTACTTGCATTGACTCCATCCTGTTTATATCCCCTTGAAGGTGTGGTCTCCAGAATTGCACATAATATCCAAATGAGGTCTTGTACAGGGGCACTATCATCTTGTCCTTTCTGCTGGCCATTCCTCTCCCTATTTACCCAAGCATGCTTCTGCCTTTCGCTGTCAGCTTTTCTACTTCTTTAGGCACCTTAAGATCATCAGAATCGATCACGCCCAGGTCTCGCTCTTCTTTTATTGACTGAAGTACTTCATCCCCCTATACTGTAATGCTCCCTTGGAATTTTGCAGCCCAGCTGCATTTTATTTTAGCATTAAATCTCCGCTGCCATATTCTTGACCATTCTTCAAGCTTCACTAGATCCTCCTTCATGTTATCTACATCTTCCTGGGTGCCTACCCTATTGCAGATTTCGGTATCATCTTCCAAGAGGCAAACCTTACCTGACAGCCCTTCTGCAGTATTGCTTACAAAAATGTTAAAAAGAATTGGACCTAGGACAGAGGTGTGTGGCATACCACTGTTAATATCCTCCTCCTCAAAATGAACTCCATATGCCACGAGTGAGGTCCTTTATGGACGTTTCCGGTGGTGTGCTGATACCATCCTTCATCATTTTAGTATCAGTATGGTATGAGGCGTTTTATTAATGTCCAGATCCGAGTCATTTCCTATTGCCACTCAATATGCAGATTCTGCCTTATTGAGGCCCTTGTAGAGACTGCAGCCTCTAGTTAACCGCAGCGCTGTTTGCTGAGCACCACGTTTAACGCAAGAGGCTCTTCAAGATGTTTCTCCACTGCAGTGTAGCTTTGCCATGACTGTATGCAGATATGACTATTCAGTTGAGTCGTGTTTCATTCACCCTTGCTTCCCCAGCCAGGCCCATCACACGCCAACTAATATTCTGGTTGATTCTAGAGGGCGAGGAGTAGGTGAGAACCTCCCCCCTCCCCCCCCCCAATGATGGGAATACTTTTACAAGTACAGTGATGGCATGATGAATTCAGAATCTGCCTCTTCATGAGGTACAGTTGTGGATACGATATCCCTGCCACTGTTGCCATGATTCCTCCCCGCCAGAGGCTCTGAACCCTTCCTCTGCGGTATGGCTAGCTTGAGTTGACCTGGAGAATGGGAGACCTGAGCTGAGAATTTAACTCGGGTTCCCTGAATTATGCTGCCACTCAACCGGAGACAAGCCAGCAAAACGTATGCTTTCTCATCATCCTACCTAATGGGGGGACACAAATGTTTACCTTCCACTGGGCTGAGTTTCAGATGCTCTAAGAATAGGTGTCACCTGTCTAATTTGTTTGGACCTCTCCATTGTTGCACGTTCACTTTTATCCAGCATCCCCAGCATCTTCTAGGAGCTTGTGGACTGAATTTATAAACGGTTTGTGAATTTTAAGGCTCTTAGGTTTGTGTCTTTGGGACCTTCAGTTAACAGTTTGTGGAGCAGATTAAATGTTGATGTAGCCATCTGCCTATCCCAGGAGCTGTTCAGACAACGGTGCTGAACAGGAATGGAACATCTCTGGGTTTTGTGGGGATTGTTTTTGCAAGTGTGTTTCTTCTTGCAAACAATTGTTTATATGAAAGATCACATAGGGCAGGAGATTTATCATTACCTTGAAAGCAATTATTTGAACTTTAGTGTAATTTAAAATAAAAATAAAAATCTATGCATGTCTACTGGAGTAGTC
The DNA here is from genome assembly GCA_033557465.1 of Ichthyophis bannanicus. Lineage (NCBI taxonomy): Eukaryota > Metazoa > Chordata > Amphibia > Gymnophiona > Ichthyophiidae > Ichthyophis > Ichthyophis bannanicus. The sequence continues at coordinate 47,406,668 of CM066038.1, read as the reverse complement.
CGGGAATGGTGATAGTTTTCTGCACTGACCATGGGAGATAGAGCCAGTGCACTTTTCATGATATCCAGTTTTTCCGTGTCTGTCTTTAGCGAGATGTTGCTGTCAGGCCTCTTGTGTCTTCGACAAAAAATAAATCATGCACCACCCTCCCCCTGTGATCCCAAAGGGCAAATGATTAAAAATTGTCAACATCACAATAGTCCAGAGGTTTTTCAAACTTCTTTAACTCTGAACCCAGCGGAAATAAAACACCCTGAGCCTCTTTGTTTACTGTCACCCTCTTCCTCTACCAGCCTCCATCTGTTCTGCTTTCTCCCAGTAACTCATTTTCTGCCGCTTCTTTGCTTTGAGCACTTTAAGTTACTTTGAGCTGCAAGATGATGGAGTCGTTGTGAGAGTGTTTCAGGGATGATGGGTTCCATACAGCTCGGATGACTTCAGAGAAATTTTGTGACTGGTGCTCTGCCTCCTGCCCCTCTAGATTAGCCAGAGTGGGCCTGGTCACTAGCAGCCTACACCCCATTATAGGATCACAGCCCTGGGTTTGAAACATACTCCAGTAGGCTGTCTACTGTCCAAAAAAACACCCCAGATTTTGCTCATCATTCTGGTGGTTTTGTGACTTTGCAGTGCTGGTGGGGCAGTGAACTAAAGCTTCTGCAAGTTCTACAGTGCACTTTTCTTGCAGGATGAAAGAGTGGTGGATTCATGTTGGGCTCCTGACTGTTCCCCTAATCGCTGTCTACTTGCATATCCCGCCTCCTAAGCTGTCACCTGGCCTCCAATCCTGGAGAACATCAGGAGCTTTCTTCACCTACCAAGGTCATCGCATCTTTTACCAAGGTGAGAATTGGACATGGAATTGTAGAGAGATTCTAGGTGAAATAAGCAGCCTGCATGACCTTCAGAAGTCCTGCACGGACTTGGGAGCAAGATTTTGAGAATGAGTGAATGGGAAATAAGGGCCTCAGTTTAACTTTCATGGTTACTGTTTATCAGGGGAGAGGAAAGAATTAGAATCGCGGCAGAAGCATGAGGATTCAGACTCTTGTGAATTAAAAAAAACAAAACCCATGAATCTTTGAGTTTGTCCAGCTAAGTTTCACAGTGTACGGAGCTGGTGTGAAATCCCATAACAGATGATATTTTCATTTGCTCTTGTGTGTTTAGAAAATGGAATGGGAAGCCCTAGATGAGTTTTTTTTCTTTTCTGAGTTGTTCTTTCCAAAGCCACTGTCAAAGCATTTTGCTCTCATCACTGGGCTGGAATGGATTACTAAAAAAGGCATTTAAAGCCATAACTCCTTTTGTAGTCATTTTTTACCAAATACCCCAGCTTAAACAAAGCAATAACAATTAATAACAGTTACACTGCACTGGACTTAAAGCTTGGGCAAAGCCCGTTTTGCTTTGCAGAAATACGATATCGTATTTAATCTCCTGTGTCATATGGAAAGAAAAAGTATGCTGCAAAACAGGATTTGAGATTTTTGCTGAAAGAGAATAGAATACTGCTATATTCTTTGCACAAGGGTTGGCTTCCACAATTTTTCGGGGAAAAGTGTGTATTTATTTATTTTTCTTTTTTAAATCTTCTTGAAGGTGCAGGGCTGAAAGCCGTAGATAGAAGATTGATTGCATTGTTTCCAAGATACATGCATAGTGATCCATAGGCCTTATGCAGCAGTGTTTGCTTTGCGTTTACTCAGTTCTTAAATCTGGTGGCTAATGTCTTGCAGTGACAGCATTTCAATATTCCATTTGTACTTAATACCTTAGCAAGTGCTGAACATAGCTTACAGCAGCTTAGCATGTCTTTTCAAGGAGACACGAAAGGTCATTCCCACCCAACGACGCCTGAAGCAATAGTCTAGTAACGCTAGAACATATTTGTCTTTTTAAATAAGGGGCTTGAGCTTGTAGAACAGTGTTATATGTCCCAGAAGGTGCTTATAAAATTGCTCCAGTATATGGGGACCACATAACGTGCTATTATGCTCTATACATGTAGGTGGTCCCTGGGGCAGAGTTTAGGTGAATTGGCTGTTACTTTTTTACTGTGTTGATTTTATGTATGTTGCTTTTGTAGCTTTGTTCTTTGACAAGGGTGATGACTTGATCACACAAGTGGGTAATATCTTTGAGAGCTCAGAAAGAACTAGAAAATGTTTCTGAGCTTTCACAGGTATTTATATACCTCCACTGACTTGTAGAAGCCAGCAATCTTACTTTAACCACACTAGCACATGGTTACCATTTGAGTTTTTCCCATCGGGAGAGGAGTGGGGAGCAGAATTGGCAAATTTATTTGTTTGAATTCATCGGGGTTTTTTTCTACTGATTTTTGTTTTCAGATCCTCCCCCTCCCCCCCCCCCCTTTTTTTTCTCTCTTAAAAAAATGAAGTTTCCTCAGTCAAAAGAAAACTCAAATACCAGGCTGCAAAAAATGCAAATATGATCACAAAATAGCTATGGGGTCTGCCCATTCATTCAGTGGTAAATGCCTTGGTCTGGATTAGGACATAAATTGTCCTCGTTGTGGGAGGACACCTCCCTATGCCGGGAAATAAAAGGCATTGAACAAGGCAGGAGCCGCCTGCCTTGGGGTTTTAATCTCAGGTGGGTTTGAAGCTGGATATTCCTCTGAAAGATAACTTTAGTTAAAGGTAATAAAAGGCCCCTAAAAGACTTTGGGAGTGGAGGAGTTGCCTAATGGTCAGAGCACTGGCTTGGGAACAAGAGAACAGGGTTCGATTCCCACTAGCACTCCTTGTGGCCTTGGGCAAGTCACTTAACCCTCCATTGCCTTAGAAGCCAGGTTATCACCGTCCCTGTTTAATGTACCAAGTTTAAGTTACAATGGAAACTGCTTTGACTGAAATGATAAAGCAGTATAAAAAATCCATTATGTGAAAAATTGTTTATTTTAACCCTTTCCAGGCCAAGCCCAAAACTCTCGGGATCCAAAATTCTGACTAAATATTCCTATCAAATGGTATATAATACATGACCATAGCAGAAGGAAAATCACTATTAGAACATATTCAATAAGACGGGTACAGTTTTCCTGAAATATGCAAAAATTAACCCGGCTGTAGAATGTGGATTAAACATTTAAAGTAGGCCTTCAAAGGGTTAAACTTCCAAACATCTTATATCCAAATAAAACATATAAACAAGTATTACATTATGTGCAATAATGGCAACTCTTCATCTCATATCATCATTTTAAGATATTCCCCCCCCCATCTCTCTCTAATTTCAATTGTACCAACTATAATCCCAGCTACGTCCAAGAGATGATATACCGAAAGGACTGAGACACATGTTTTTCTGTCCCCTTTTCCAGCATACAATGAATAAGTTACAGATTGAAGTTAGCTTAAAGAAGGTGATTTATAAATTATTTCAGACTACTATCCCTTAAATTATATTCCGATGCTAATTAAATGCTTCCCCAGCCCCCGCCCCCACTCAGGCCCCATGTCAAATTAAGTATGACGGAGTTGATGGGGCAGGAGTGCCCACCGGGGGGTCACTCTTCTCCCCAAGGCAACCCCACTCCACCCCCCCTCTGTAGACCCCCTTTACCTTTTCCCTTCCTCCCCTCACCCCCCCCAGAGGATCCCAAATGGAATTGTGTCCAAACGTACTGTACCCTCCATGGTCTGTTAGCTATGAGCAGTAGCTGAGTATCCTACTTGCCTGAGCTGACAGGGCTTGGAGGTGCGGGCTCCATCCAGCAAGAAAATTCTCCCAGCGCTTTTGGTGCTTTTGTGCTCTGGGCCTCTCCGTCAGTAGCAAAGTATGTAGGCAAATCTGCCACTGTTCATATGTTGGTCCCTGTGCATTCAACCAGTTATGCAGAATCACTTGTCGGGCTGTCATCAATACCAATTGCAGCCACGCCAATGCCACTTGCCCCAGGCCAGCTCTCACTCCCGGCCTCCAGATGTTGAGCACCAGCCCAGCAGGCGGAAGTGCCAATGCTCTCCCCAAACAGTTCTCTAAATATCTCTGTACTTTCGCCCAAGATGTAACACTATCCGACAATGCCAGAACATGTGCCCTAACGTTGCGGCCTCCGACCCACAACGGGGACATCAATCTGAACCTGTTATTATTGCACGCCAAGCATGGCCTGGAGCAAAATACATCTGCCTTTTAAGTTTATATTGCATATCCCGATGTTCTACTGCTGCGCTCAAGGATGGAATGTGTATTAACGCCTTTACCACCAACCCCCCCCTTCAATTTGTTCCCCCTAAATCTTGTGTCCATATGCGAGCCAAATCCTCCTCTGTTGGGTGTGACTCAATTTCTACCGATGTTTTATGCAATCAGGATACCCTGGCTATTTGGTCTTCTCCCATCAAACGTTCCTCTAAACACGAGCATACTTGCCCCTTTAGGGATTCCACTGGTAAACATCTAATGTCGCTCTTCACCTGAACATATGGGTAAAGATACACTCACATCAACGCAAATTGTTCGCATAGGGTGGTAAAGACTGCAAGGATCCCATCATCTGATACCAGCTGTTCTAAGTTATTTATCCCCGCTTGTCTCTGGCACAAAAAGATGTTATCTGTTGTCCCCGGTGGACAGGCCTTATTTCCACACGCTGGGAGGAAGGGTGAGCTAGAGGAGGACCTCCAGTTGATCACACATATAATGCCACGCTCGCCGAATTGGTGTAAATATCACCTCAATTCCATCTAGGGATTTCGCATGCAGGACATATCTTACATGCAGGGGCCTCACTAATACATTATCCATCTCCACTGGCGTATACTGCCCCATTCCCAGATCCAATCATGGACATGCCTAAGCAGACGGGCCATTTGATATCGGGAAACCCCATTCCCCCATGAACCCACGGCTGCCTCAACACTGCCAAATGTATTCGGGGTCGCCGCTTCCTCCACAGAAGTATATTTTGCCTGCTTCTCAACAGGATACTGGGCTTGATGAACCGTTAGTCTGACCCAGTATGGCATGTATCCGATAGTGGCCAGTCTAGGTCACAAGTACCTGTCAGGTTCCCAAAACTTATACAGATTCCATACTGCTTGTCTCATGTGTAAGCAGTGGATTCCCCTGATCCTCTTTAAAAATAGTTTGTGGACTTTTCCTCCAAGAACTCATCCAAACCTCTTTTGAAATCCAACTACACCAACAGCTTTAACTACATCTTCTGGTAATGAATTTCAGAGTTTGATTATGTGTTGAGTGAAAAAATACTTTCTCTTATTAGTCTTCAGTGGGTTACATTGTAGCTTCATTGTGTGTCCCTTTAGTCTTTCTACTTTTTGATTGGTTGGTAAATTTAGCTAGATTAAACATTCTACTCCATTCATTAATTTATAGACCTCTGTCATATCTCTCCTCAGCAGTCTCTTTTCCAAGTTGAAGAGCCCCTAACCTTTTAGACCTTTCCTCATAGGGGAATCCTTCCATCCCCTTTAGCATTTTTGTCGCTCTTCTCTGCACCTTTTTTAATTCTGCTCTTATCCTTTTTAAGATATGGCGACCAGAATTGCACACAATATTCAAGTGTGGTCGCACCATAGAGCGACACAGAGGCATTATAATATCCTTCGTTTTCTTCTCCATTCCTTTCTTTATGATTCCTAGTATTCTATTTGCTTGTTTTGGCTTCAGCTGCACACTGGGTAGAGGGTTTCAATGTATTATCCACAATGACGCCCAGATACTTTTCCTGGGTCGTGATTCCTAATGTGAAACCTTGCATCATGAAACTGTAGTTTGGTTAATGCCTAACTTGTCCACATTAAATTTCATGCAGAAAGATGGTGTATAAAAATGTTTAAATAAATAAATAAAAGTTGCCATTTGGACACCCAGTCTCCCAATTTTTTTCAAGGCCGCCTTGCAATTTTTTTAAATTTAGTCTTCAGCCCAATTCTGTAGTGGACGTAGATTCCCTCTGTATGTCTGGTCTTAGCCGAACATACAGAGGGGATCGCAATTCTGATCCCACGGGGCACATCTAGCCCCGCGGGATCAGAATCGCGATCTGTCATGTACGTGCAGGCAGGAACTGCAATTCAGTCTGATCTGCAAGTACATGATCTGCCCGACTAACTCAGTCAGGGCTTTTTAATGGAGCCGCAGCGCCATGGTGTTATGTTGCCATGGCACCGCGGCTCCATTTAAAAGCCATGATGCCGGCCACCTGAGGGGCACTGTCAAAGGCTTTCTGAAAATCCAGATACATTATATCAACCAGCTCATCTTTATCTACCTGTTTAGTAAATCTCTCATATGTCTTTGAAGGTGTGAATAATCTCTTGTCTTGTCTTACTTACTGTTCCTTGGCTAAATCCATGTTGGCTTTCTGCCATTAAACAATGACTATCTACATGTTTACTAATTATTTTATTTATTATGGTTTCTATCATTTTGCCTGGTACTGACATCTGGCTCACAGTCTGTAGTCTCCTGGATCACCACTAGAACCCTTTTAAAAATAAATTGGCGTTACATTGGCCATTCTTCAATCTTTGGGTACTACAGATGATTTTAATGATTAGTCACAAATTATTAATCTCATATTTCAGTTCTTTCAGCGCCCTGCGATGTATGCCATCGGGTCCAGGTGATTTGCTACTCTTTATCATATTCATTAAAAGCACAGTTAAAGGAGCGTTGTGGTGATTTGCAGGTGCAGTCCTCGTGCTGCAAGCAGTCTTATCTAGACAGCTACAATAGCTCAGATATATTCGGCACCGCAGCCTCTGGTGCCATTACCTATGCACATACTATCAACACAGTCATCTGTGCATATCATGTCTGCATAGACCGAATCTGGGCTGAAGAACAAGCCCATGCACATCATCAGAGAGATTCACATGAAGTGGTGTTTTCTTTTAATTGTTCTGGCTCAGGTTTAGCTACTTCAGCCAATGTAGTGCATATCCCTTCTTTAGATCATTACTTCATATCGTGATGCTGACATTGGTGCCATTCTAGAGAGAATGCTATAACAGTTGACTTTTCCATTACTTAAAACTTGTTTTTTTTTATTGGCTCATCATGTTCGCTCTCTGAAGAAACCAATTTCTCAGCTACAGAATATCCTATCCTTGGTATTACAGGACTCAATATTGCAAGAGGAAGCATTGATTAAAGAATGACTCAACTGAGTTTGTCAGAACCATCACCAGTGGCTCCAAGATCATCTCCTGCACAGGATATGGCCTAGCCTCTTTTCTTTAAGAAACTGGCAAAATGGACTTCATTTAAGCAGAAAAGACCCTAGAACAGATGTTTTCGGGCTGCTTCATGTGATTGATCTTCCTAGCTATTCCAGTGCATTGGTTATTGCAGGATGTTCTATGATATATCTGCTAAAACCTGTTTTTTTTTTATTCACCAGCTTCAAAGAAGTTAACTGTCAAAATACAAGGCCCAGCCTCACCTGGGATTTTACCACATATGGCTTCCTCATAAGTTGGTGTTGGTGGAGTCCAGCACAACGTTAGATGCCCAAGACTCTTTCACGCTTTCCTCCTGGCAAAGATGCTAGGCTTCTTTATTTATTTATTTATTTATCTATTTCTTCTATACCGCCCCTTCCAGAGATCAGGGGCGGTTTACATGGAAAAAGTAAACAAATTTGTATACTAATGTATACATTACATGGAACAGAGATTTTTTTAACTTTATACAGATAATAGTTATTAACAGAGATTTATAACATTGTAACTTTATACAAATAACTTTATACAAATAACTGTGCATTAATTGTCAAAACTATTCTTGTCCAACTTGACGATAATAAGGTGGTGTTTTTTTTTTTTTTTCCAAGCTCCTGCATTTCAGCTCTCAAATTATACATTACAAAAACTGAGTGTATATGCAGAGTATCTGCCGTCAAACCAGCAAGACCAATTTCAGCTACAACTGGGTGAAGCTGAAAAATGTGGATGAAATCTTATTAGATATGCATATGAAGACTTTGAGATGACAGGCCGTACCTCATCTAGCTCCTATGGCTGTCGGAGCTTTGAAGCTCTCCACCCAACAAGCCGGCAGATGTTCCTTACACAGGGCAAAACTTGTTTGGTATGAAAGGGAAGGAAAGGATTCTACGCCCGATACTTCCTGATTCCAAAATAAACAGGGAAAGCTTGGATCCTGTTTGGATCTCAGAAGATTAAACAAGTTTCTCGTCAAGGAAAAGTTAAAAATGATCATGTTGGCAAACATTCTTCTGTTATCTACTGTACTCCTCAACAGTAAACTGGTTATGCTCCATAGATTTCACCCTGCCCACAGATGATAGTTTTGGTTCAGGATATGCATTATTCATACAAGTCCTTTCAGATAGTCAGCCAACCCTATGGTAGCTACAAAATATCTATTAGTAGTAGCTACAGTCCTTCCCAGGCAAGGTCTTTTTATTAGTCATTCATCCAGGTAGGGAAAACGAAGAATATATCTCTATGCTTGTCTGGCATAGCTCTCAGAAGAGCAATTTACCTTTTGGGTTCTATAGGTTTTATAGCCCACTATCAGAAAGAAGTGCTACAGTCTACCTAGAATATTCAGTTTATTGGGACCTGTCAGAATATTCAGCAGTCAACCCTCCTACTAATCACGTAAGAGGAAAAAAATCGTATCTGTTTTCATACAAGAACTGGTTACCAAGAACCACGACTTGGCACATGATATTATGCGAGTTCTAAGTCACGTTACTTCTATAGGTCATGTTACTCCATTTGATTGTTGCAATAAACGTCATTGTCAATGGAGGCTATAGTCACAGTGGGATCAATCAAGTTAATGATTGTCGCACAAAGTGCAGCTGTGGGACTGTTCTCGCTTGTGTGACTGATTTTTATCCCTCTTCTTGATGGCGTAAGCAAAGCTTCTTGCCTGTAATGGGAACTCTCCAGAGACAACAGGATAATTCTGACTCGCAATTCTGCCCACCTCCGTGAGCGTTTAATGAAATTCAGCTTGGTATAGAATGCTGTGAGCATTGGAAGATGTGGAGACGTCCACATAAGCTGAAACGCTTTTTTCTAGTTCTTTCAGAGCTCTGAGAGAACCCATGTCCATGCCATCCAAATGACATTGTCCACTTCTATATTTAATTTATCCTGCTGTCTACAGAGAAACCCCGTTACAGGTAAGCAGTTTCACTTTTTATTTTTTTTTACTTTATCTGCTGAGAAAAAGCTGACGCTTGGATTAGTAGAATATAAATCTATGCTAAATAAACAGAATGGGAGAGAATACTTTAGTTCGTTGACCCAGTAGTGCTATGTATTGCTGATGGTGCTTTAAAAAACAGTGAATGCTATTCCAGCTAGGATACTCAAATCTCAAATTCTGTTCTTGGCTACCCTGGTAGTATTTTCTCCTCCTTTCTTGTCACAGTATATATTATTAAAGCTAACACTTAAATTAAAGAAGCAATCTCCATTGAGACCACTCTGTATTCAAACCTTGCATGTATCACTAAGTGGGATTCGGAAAGAGGCAGCACAGTGATTTCCCATCGCCCCTCTCCTGGTTTGTTTGTTTGTTTTTAGTTAGATGGGGATAGGAATACATTTTTTTTTTTTTTTTAATTTTATATTTATGAAATTTTACACACAAAAAACAAAGTTCAGAGAACAATCTTGAAGAAAAAGAGCAAATACAATTAGCAAATAACATAGCAAGAAAATATGGGATAGGAATAATTTTAAGTCGGAAGAGCCTGTAAAACCTTCTAAATATCCTCACAGATATAAAATAAAAATCTGAATGAGAACAGGGGACCTTAATTTGTTGAATTTTGTAAACTCAATCTTTTGGTCCGTACTGTTGCTTTAAGAGTTGAATCCCTAGATTGCACATGTCCCCCCCTGTGACCTGCTGAATTCCGGAGAGCGTGGATATGGAAGCATGGAGGTATTTGTATCAGGGCTGGTGAGAGTCTTCTGAGCATCTATAAAACCAGCATTGACCCCTGTGTGTGTCTTTTGTTTTTGTCTTTCAGATTCATGGGGTGCAGTGGGCAGCTCTGACGTGGTAGTTCTTTTGCACGGTTTCCCTACCTCTAGCTATGACTGGTACAAGGTGAGGTAATGAAGTAAGGACACAGTTTACAGCTTAAATATCTGGATGCGAGGCATGAGAACATGCCGAGATCTGTTTTACTGGGGAATCTAGGAAATGGAGGGTCACAACTTGGGTCTCTTGCAAATCATTTCTGCTTCTGTAACGCTTGCCGACAAGGCACTTTTTCTTCCTAGCTTTGTGTTCTTTGGCACATTTGGACCCATTAGGTTGTTCCACAATCTCCAAAAACACGTCAGCCTCTCTTGGAAGAGCAGACGAGGGTCACACAGTGATAAGAGTTAAACTGCAAGGGACGCTGCCACTGAATTTGGAGCCATTGAGGTGATGGTGAAAGGGTCACGCCCCCTTTTGAACTTTGTGCCACTGGGGCAATAGTTACAAAGTAGAGTAGCCTCTGAACTTAATACTGTTAGGGTGCCAATCTCATAAGAGGGCAGGCACTTTCCTAATCTCTTTACTCCTCTGCATAAACTTCAGCGATATCACCACCTAAAGCAGTAGTTCTCAATCCTGTCCTGGAAGAACGCCATCAATAGGCCCCCCCCCCCAAATGTTGCAGGCACTAATGGTATCCCTGCCCCTGCTGTCGGTATGACGTCTGTACTCTTTCTCCCCCCCCCCCCCATAAGAAGACAAGCTACACCAATGGCTCCAGCCAATCTGTTTTTCAAAATATCTGCAATAAATATGCATGAGAGACATTTGCAGCCATTGATTTGCACATTTATTTCAAGCGTACTCATCGTGGATATCCTGAGAACCTGACAGACCGTGGCATGGGAGACCCTGCTTTAGAGTTGCAGTGTCTTCTCCTTGTGAAGAACAAAGTTTTACCAGAGGGGGAGAGTAAGACTGGTTTAGGTAAAGAAGACTCACCGTCGGGTCTCGCTTCTTACACTGGTGTTCTGCTGGGAGAAGCACATTTAAGTAGCTATAACGGGCAGCCAAGTGCATGATCAGTGGTGGTCTTGAGTCTGCCTCTTGCTGCCTTTCTGTTCTGTTACATTCTTGGTTGATTACTGCTTCAGAATAGGATAAAAATCTATTGGGGGGGGGGAGGAGGTTGGAAGAACAGGGGCTGCATGGAGTTCAGTGTATACTTCAAACTGTAATCTATCATCTGGGTTAGAGTCCAAACAAGGATGCTGGCAACTTTAGTCATTCCAAAAAGAAAAACCGTCTCGGGAGTGAAATTAAACAGCTAATATTTGGGATCTTTTTAAAACCAGGCAAGGTAAGATTAAGGCGTGGGCAAACTAGGCACATGCCTAGGACCCACGTGGTCCTGCAAGACTTATTGTTCCTGCTTGGTTCTGACATTGGAGGAGGAGGAGGAGTCTGAAGCAGGTGAGAAGCACTGCTGGCCAAATTCTGCCTGCGCGAGGCGATTGGGCAGGGAAGCTCAGCAGCTTCTGATGAAGGTGGTGGGGGGTGAGGAACATGCTGTGATTATTCCAGGGAGGTGTTCACATGTTTGCGGAGTTACAGTATATTGCAGAGGGGGGCTCAATGTGCTTGTTTAGCTTAGGAGCCCCGGGGGTTTGGGGGTGGTTCTGATGTGAAGCTGACCTCCCTGATCCTATATCATAGTGTGGACCCCTCCCTGGTTTCCTGAGTGATGATGGATAATGCTGCACTAGACATTATTGACATGAGACTGAGACTAGCCTCTTCTCCCCCAACCCCAATTCTTTTCCAGATCTGGGATGGGCTGACCCAGCGGTTCCACAGAGTCATCGCCCCGGATTTCCTGGGATTCGGTTTCAGCGATAAGCCAGTATGTTGTCCTGATGGTGCCTAAGAGACTAGATGTATCATTCCTAAGCATGCCTCTCTCATCACCTCTCTTTCTATAGCTATAAATTCAGATCTTTAACCTACCTTGATTGTAACTCGCTTTGAATTACTGGAAAGACATGAGATAAATACTTACTAAGTACATTTGACAGTAATAGAACGACATTCGCAGGCTCCACAAAAGCAGTAGACTTGACGACTGATTCTGTTTGCTGTAGAAAAGAACGTTTAATGCCTGGTGATAGTATAACGTAGTCACACAAACCCGTAGCACGTATATACGGGTACATTCTGTTGAATATCTGCTAACTTTCAGACCAGCAACTGCCTTTGGCATGTGAATGCCCACCAATGTGCGCAAATCACTAAAATACTGTTATTTACACAGGTCAATGGTGCAAAACGTTAGGAAACTCCTTCTAAAATTATCTTCATTATGTGAAAATTTTATGCTAATACAGGAAAGGGGTGGGGAGTACTCATTGCAGATATCTTAGCACATGTGAGCTGCAAAACTGGCAGATAACATGGAAACTGCAAAACCTTATTATGCTTTAGTAAGTAGGCCCCAGAGTGCTCCTTGGGAAGAAACAAAGTTCAAAGCAGTTCATTGTCACGGCAGGGGCTAGTCTGCTGCCTAGGCGAACAGCTAAGCTGCCGGATGACCCTCTTCGCTGAAAGGAGTAGTTGTGACACGAATGGGTCAGGTATTCAAATAAGGATTTATTCCCCTCCCAGGGTTGGATTCTCAAAAGTATAATACAACAAAACTCAGGACAAGAGCCGTATACTCTGGCAGATAGACAAAGGAACTTAAATGCAGCTTCTTGCTTCTTATTGAAATTATAATCACAGGCAGCTATATTATCTCAGCATACAGTTCCTCTTATACTCAGACGTCTCGTGCTTTTCACAGCTTCCTTTAGCAGTGCGCAGACTCTGGCTTCAGCACAAAGAAATAATTCTGTCTGATAATATTAATGTACAATCCATAGCTTCATCAACAGAAAGCTCACTAGCAGAATCTATTAACATTGGTTCCTGCTGTGTTTTAGCTGGGCAAACATCTTCCTTATAACAGAACGTTTGTAAGCTTTTCAGTGCTGTGTCCTCAACAGGCTTATTGGACCAGCCCTCTCTAAGGTAAGGCAAACTGTTATCATATAACTCAGAATAGGAGAGAGGAGAGACACACTTTTTAGAATAGCTTTTCCCTTTAAAGCCTCTTCGTGTCCTACCTTCAGTGCTTCGCTGTGGATAGTGGAACTGCTCTGCTCTGCTCTGCTATGAAAGGATTTCACCCTTGGAAGTTTCCTTTGGGGCTTTGCTTCTTCAAGCTCTTCCCCTTCAGACATACAGATATCCTCCCCATGGTATTTCCCCCTTTCTAGGGCTTGTAACTGTTTCCAAGTGCCACACTCTTCAGATACATACGGTTTCTCTCTCTCTTCTTTCCACTCACTCTGTACAACACGTTGCCTCTGAGAATCAAACTGCGTCACAGGTAACTGGCTCTCACAGCTGATTTCTCCTCTGAATCTCTCTCTCGGTTCCTTCCTGTTCCTCCAACTTGAACTGGAACTCTCATAGACTCTATCGTGGACTTTATCACGGGCTTTCCCAACAGCTCTCTGCCGTTCTCTGTGTGAGTCTCCCGGCAGTTCTCTGTGTGAGTCTCCCGGCAGTTCTCTGTGTGAGTCTCCCGGCAGTTCTCTGGGTGAGTCTCCCGGCAGTTCTCTGGGTGAGTCTCCCGGCAGTTCTCTGGGTGAGTCTCCCGGCAGTTCTCTGGGTGAGTCTCTCTGCAAGTCTCTGGGTGAGTCTCTCTGCAGTTCTTCATGTGAATCTCTCTGCAGTTCTCCCCTTTCTGACTGTTCTGAGTACTTCTTATACTGTTGATTAGCAGTTCCCCTGCTCAGGTGAAAGCTATGTGAATCAGGAGCTGGGAAATGTTTGCTAGTTGGGCGGGGCTGTAGACCTCGTGTCTGGGTCTGTTTACGTTGCTCCTGACAACTAGGGATCATGTGGCTTGCCTGCCTGTCAGAATCTGATCTGGATCTAACAGATTCCTGTGCTCTCAAGGCAAGGGATAGATCTTCCTCATTACATCATGCATTAAGGAACTTTGGAATTGTGGTCACCTGAGATTCTGTGTGGTTTGGAGAGGAGTGAGGGATACACAGCAGCTTTCTCTGTCAGTGACATTCTATCTGTCTTTCTCCCCCATTCAGGGATAGTCTAGCGTGCTCTCCCTATCACCCCTTAGGCATGGACATGCTGAGTGCCAGCAAGGAATCTCTCTCAGAACAGCCTTCTGCGTTCTGCTCCAGCCTTTTCCCTCCCAAACAGTCTGAAGGAAACAGGAGGGGAGAGTGAGGCAGAAGCTAGAGCAGAAGAAGCATAGAAGACAAGAAGAACTTTGCTCCCTAACCCAGCCCTTCCCTCTTATCATGCACGGAGTGGGAGGGGAGGGAGTGAGACTGGAATGAGCAAAGAAGAAAAGGGCTATTCTGAAGTGAAGGAGAGACGGGATTTCCCAAATGTCTCCAGAGGTTTAATTGAAATCCCTGAGTTTTCTCCAGGGTTTCCAGATCTGGAGATAAAGGTCAAAATTGTGCCTGTGTTTTATGTCTTACTTTCACACATGGTTCCCTAGTGTGTGCTTAAGAGATTTGCACCTAATGCTGTAACCAAATCGTATGTAAATAATTTGCATGCAAACATGGGAGAGCATGCCAGTCGCTATGTAAACGTGCACTTGGAGGAGTTGCATGTGCATGCTAATTTATTAAGATACTTTATTACTCGCCTGGCTGTACATTTCCAAGCAAGTTACAGAATCAAACATACATAAAATTCTAATAAACAATATAAAAACAAATCATAAAAACAAAATCCTATAAAAACTATCCACATCTTCTGAAAACAACTAATGTAGTAACACTAAAATAGACTCAGTTGAAGACAATCAAAATATTTTCATTGCATAAGCACTAACTGATACTTTTTAGAAACCATACTACTTGTAGCAATTCTGTAATATTTCTAACATCAAAAGGCAAATGCTTCCAGCAACTTAGGCCTGCAGCTGAAAACATCCAAACCAAAGAACTTGGTCGGCAAAGGTCAATCTCCAGGAACAAGCAGGAATGTAGTCTTCACATATGGGTATCATTGGTACCGACGGAGCCTGCGCGGGAACGCTCCCCAGCGTCCAATAGGAAAGCCTTTGGGAGCATCTCGCAGTGCCTGCGTGCTGCCTTCCCACCTTTCCCACCTTTTCCAACTGTCCCTCTCCAGTTCTTTGTTTTCCACGGAGCCGACAGGTCGCACATCCTGTCACCGCAGAACATATCCCTTCTTATTCTTCTTTTTTTGTGGTCGCGTCTGCCTTCCCTCGACGCTATACCGGTACCACCGGTTCTTCTTTTCTTTTTTCTAAAAAAAAAAAAAACTTTGTTTCTGGAGTCTTTCTTCAGTAATTTTCTTTTCAGGTGCCACGTGCCATTTTGGGCACTAGGCCCAATTTTTTTCCTCAAAATGGAAAAACCCACTTCAGGTTTTAAAAAGTGTTCTAAGTGTGGCGGTACCATCTCCGTCACCGACACCCATGAGTGGTGCTTCAAATGTTTAGGTCCTGACCACTCTATTTCAGAGTGTGTTGCCTGTGGGATGATGTCAAAAAGGGGCCGGCAAAACCGAGCTGCTAAACTTAGCACCCTTTTTCCCTCCGATGCAGCCTCGGTGGCATTGACGTCTTCCAGGGCTTCATCTTCCTCTCATGGATCTCAGGTAACTAAACATAAATCTGGCCGGTCCTCAAAGGGTAGATCTCCTTCTAAGCATCGAGATGCCTCTGGTGTTACCCTTGAGGGACTTTCACCGGCAAAATTGCCCTGGCGGGAGGCTTCGGCTTCCAAAGCACTAACGGGGCTCCAGGATGTTCTCGAGGCCTCAACCTCGACAGAACTACTGATGCCATGCTCTGGGGTTCTGGCTGCTTCATCCGGTACCAAAACCCAAGCATTGGCAGCGTCGATAGACCAGAGATTCTTGGCTATTGAATGCAGTCTGGCGGCTCTTCTCACGGCCTCAGCCCCTGAAACCGCTTCAGACAATTCAACCAGTACTGGCACCGACTGCATTGACATCAGCAGGTATTCTACCGGGACCGAGTCATGCGTCTCTATCTGGCATCAACAAGTTGGTACCGGACCACTCCGATGCCGACTTCAATCGGTACCGGTACTGTGCCTTGCACGATCACCCGGATCGGAGGTACTTCGAATCCTCGGATGAGTCTGAAAACTCTGAAAGCTCTGCCGATACCAGAGTACTTCTTCCTGAGGATTCCTCTTCTGCTCAGCGTAGGATGTCTCCACAGAGGATATGTCCTTTCAGGATTTTATCCGAGATGTGGCCCGAGGTCTTTCCATCACAGTGGCTCCTGAAAAAGAGCCTAGGGCAAAGGAATTAGAAATCCTACAATACACTAAAGCTCCCAAGGAGGCAGCTTCCTTACCTATTCATGAGATCTTGCATGATCTTATGTTAAGGATGTGGGAAACACCTCTGACCACATCTCCTCACTCTCGAAGACTCGACACCATGTATCGAGTTCTTCTTGTCCTGGGTTTCAGAAGACTCAATTACCACACCATTCCATGGTGGTGGAATCAGCCATGAGATGGATAAAGAGTGCAAAAAGGCATGCATCTAATCCTCCAGGACGTGAGTGTAGGACTCTTGACACCTTTGGACGTCTCCTTCCAGGCTTCCATGCTTTCTGCTAGGATCAGTTCCTATATCTTGTATATGGGAATGTTCCTTAAGGAGGTCACAGGAGATTTAGAGCTTATGAGCCCTCTCCTTCCTGATGATAAAAAGCAAGATTATCTTGCTCTTGTTAAACATGCTCTAGGATGTTTCCAAGTTTGTGAATCGTGCAGTCTTTGACTGTTTTGAATGCATAAGCAGAACCTTTGCTATTGCCATAGGTGGATGTAGAATTGCCTGGCTCCAGGCATCTGACTTAGAAATCTGGGTACAGGACAAACTGGAGAATATACCTTGCACAGGAGAGAATATCTTTGGCAAGAATTGGCAGGAAAAAGCTAATGAGATAGATGCTGACAATATCACTTTGGATAGATTGTCTAAATCTACAGCTGATCCTGTGAGGAAAAGATCCTCTAAGAAACCATTCTTCAGCAAGAAGAAAGTTTTACCCCTCCTATACCCAGCAGGGACATCGTTTAGGTTAGTCTGCCCAAAAGGGACAGCACCAACAACCTAGGCAACAAAGGAAACCAAAAGCAGCTAAGTCTCAACCGGCTCAGCAGACTCGGCCTCCACAGGGGCTTTGACTCCTATCTAGAGAACTTTGCCTTCCTGGTCCTGAATGGCCCAGAACCCTCCACCATCCCAGGAAGGTTATGTCATTTTGCCCCCAGATGGGGGTCAGATAACAGCAGAAAATTGGATCTATCTATTGTAACAGGGGTACAAGCTTCATTTCCTCAGCATGCCCCCTCCTACAATGATAAGACAGTTCAATTCTCAGACCTCTCTCAATGACCAGTTAGGTCAAGAAGTCACTATGCTCCTTGCCCAAGGGGCAATAGAAGAGGTACCCATTCCCCAAAGGGGGACAGGGTTTTACTCCCCCTATTTCCTTATTCCAAAGAAAACAGGAGGACACAGACCCATTCTAGACCTCAGAGAATTGAACAAATTCCTGTTCAAAGAGAAGTTCAAAATGATTTCTCTAGGAACTCTGCTGCCATATCTTCGGAGTCAGGATTGGCTTTGTTCTCTAGTTCTCAAAGATGCGTACACTCATGTTCTCATCCATCCAACTCATCGAAAGTTCCTTCGCTTTCCGTTTCAAGGGGAGCATTACCAATACAGGGTTCTTCCTTTTGGCCTGGCCTCTGCACCAAGGGTGTTCACAAAATGCATGGCTGTGGTGGCAGCATTTCTTCGCACCCTAGGAATATTCATCTTCCCTTACTTAGATGACTGGCTCATTCGAGCCCCTTCAGAGCCAGAGGCCCGGGATGCTCTCTCCCGCACAATGCGCATCCTTCAGCATTTGGAACTTGTCATAAACTTCTCAAAATCCAACCTTGCTCCCACTCAATCTCTAGAGTTTATAGGAGTTCTGCTGGATACCAGACAGACAAGGGCCTACCTTCCACAGCCCCGCTGTCTTCGCATTGTGCAGTTAGCTTCTCAAGCAGTGCTAAAACCTCACTTCACTGCTCGGGAAATGTTATAGTTGCTAGGCCACATGGCATCCACCGTGCATGTGGTTCCTTATGCTCACCTCCATATGAGGGCAGCCCAGTGAACCTTATCCACTCAGTGGACTCTGTCGTCAGGTTGCCTGTCAGACAAAATAGCAAACTCAGATCGCCTTATTTTGTCCCTCCAATGGTGGCAGTCACTCAAAAATCTTTTGGTGGGGTCTCAGCAACCCCTACCCCAAACCACTCTAACAACAGATGCTTCACAGGTGGGTTGGGGAGCCCACTTGCAAGGCCTCTCTACCCAGGGTATCTGGACCCCACAGGAGGCCTATCTCCATATCAATCTCCTGGAGCTCAGAGCAATCTTCCTTGCTCTTCGAGTATTTCACACCCAGCTCAGCTACAAGACATTCCTAGTTCAAACGGACAATCAAGTAGCCATGTTCTATGTGAACAAGCAGGGCGGAACCGGCTCTCTGTCGCTCTGCTACGAAGCTTTGCGACTATGGGCCCTCGCCAGAGAGCATCAGATTCATCTCCTTGCGATATATCTTCCATGCATTCAAAACTCTTGGGCAGACACTCAGTCATAAGAACATAAGATATGCCATACTGGGTCAGACCAAGGTCCATCAAGCCCAGTATTCTGTTTCCAACAGTGGCCAATCTAGGTCATATGTACATAGCAGTTTCTCCAAGGGACACAGGTTCCACAATGCTTGTATTGGTTCAAGCATTGATATCCTGGGTCCCTTCTTAATAATGGTCAAGTTCTGCTTCCACACGAATGGTCTCTCCATGCAGACCAGGTGGCCAAAAGTTTTCAAATTTGGGGAACCCCGGACATAGACCTCTTTGCAAGTCTTTTGAATGCCAAACTTCCCCGGTTCTGTTCCAGAATTCCGGCTCAGGGTTGTCAGGCCAGGGATGCTTTCCTCCTCCATTGGGGTCAGGACTTCCTGTATGCCTTTCCACCCATTCCCCTAATTCCCAAAACCCTGTTCAAGCTTCAGAGAGACAGAGGTCATATGATCCTCATAGCTCCACATTGGCCATGGCAAATGTGGTACCCTCTGCTCCTACATCTCTCTCAAGCTCCGCCTTTGGAGTTAGGATCTGCTCCAGATCTCCTTTCTCAAGAGGACGGGATGCTGTGGCATCCCAATCCCCAGTCTCTGCATCTCAGGGCCTGGTTGCTGAAAGCCTAGAACTTCACGGTCTTAACCTTTCTTCGCAGGTAAAGGATATCCTTCATGCTTCCCGGAAACCTTCCACAAGATGCTCTTATGCATTTAAGTGGAAGAGGTTTACCATATGGTACTTGCAGAAGGGTCTTAACCCTCTTGCAATACCTCTGGAATCATTACTGGAGTACCTCCTTCATTTATCAAATGCAGGTCTTAAGACTAATTCAGTGAGAGTCCATTTGAGTGCTATTGCAGCTTCTTTCAAGCTTCTAAATGGACAACCCATTTCCTCTCATCCTCTCATAGCGAGATTTATGAGAGGCCTTTTAATGAAGCCTCCCATTTTTAAGCCACCACCGATGGCATGGGACTTGAATCTGGTACTTGGGCAGCTTATGAAACCGCCCTTTGAACCATTAGCCACTACCTCTTTGAAATTCCTTTCCTGGAAAGTTAACTTTCTCATTGCAATCACATCAGCATGTTGCATCAGTGAATTGCAAGCCTTGGTGGCTGATTCTCTTTATACAAGGTTCCATCATGATAAGGTAGTCCTTAGGACTCATCCACACTTTATGCCAAAGGTGGTTTCGCCCTTTCATTTAAACCAAGCGGTTTACCTTCCTGTATTCTTTCCAAGGCCTCACGCCTCACATGCAGAAAGGAACCTTCATACTTTGGACTGTAAAAGAGCTTTGGCCTTTTACTTGCAAAGGACACAGCAACATAGAAAGTCCTCTCAACTCTTTGTTGCTTTTGATCCTAGTCATTTGGGACTTCCAGTCTCCAAAAGGACACTGTCCAGCTGGATTGCACAGTGTATATCTTTTGCCTATGAGAGTAAGAACCTTCCTCTTGAAGGCCATGTCGCAGCTCACAATGTGAGAGCCGTGGCAGCCTCAATGGCTCATCTTCACTCTGTGTCTATCGATGAAATCTGTCGAGCAGCTACTTGGGCTTCGGTTCATACCTTCACAGCCCATTACTGCTTAGACAAGGACTGCTGCCGGAATGCCATGTTTGGTCAGGCTGTTCTTCAACACCTGTTCCATACTTAATCAACTCCTACCCACCATCCCTGGTAGGATGCCAGAGATCCATGGGGGGAAGTGGAGCCCTTTCACAAGGGCACATAACTTCTGGGGTCATCTCCCTGGCATCTGCAGCTAGGGAGTCCCCATATGTGAAGACTACATTCCTGCTTGTTCCTGGAGATAGCATAGTTACTCACCTGTAACAAGTGATCTCCGGGAACAGCAGAAATTTTAGTCTTCACAACCCGCCCACCTCCCCTCTCTCATCAGTCTGTTGTCTCCGAGGCAGTCCTCAAGAAGGCCAAGTCTGCCAAGGTTTCTGCCGATACTCCGCCAGGAAAAGATCAGTGAATTTTAGACTCAGTTGGGAGGAAAACATTTCAGAGTGGAATGCTAACCATGAGAATACTAACCCACCAACTTCAGGTGGTTTCAGTACCATCATGATCTTCTTCTTTTGCAGAGGCCAGTTTCCATGCCAGCAATGGAGTGTCAGACTCTTAAAGAAAATCTGCAGGAGTCCTCTATCACATCATCTGCTCTACCTATGACACTTTTGACTTGGCTGCCTGAACCACAACTATGTCCATCTTTGCTCGTTGCATGCATGGCGTGGCTCCGAGTTTCTAGGGAAGATCTTTATGACCGGTTGGTGGACATTCCCTGTCAGGGACATAGCCTATTCGGTTCTAAAGTGCAGGAAGCTTCAGAGGTGAAAGACCATTCCTCCAAAGTGAGAGAGCTTTCAGCCCAACAGCCGGAACAAGCTCAACGGTCCTTCCGTCCTCCATACTTTCACTATAGGAGACCTTAGCATTACCAATATTTTCAGCAGTATTGCCCTCAATGGTGTTTTCAGACTTATTCTAGCCCTCCACCACAATGTCAGCCTGCACCTGCTTATCCTCGGTGCCCCAGGCAGATAGAAAGGAAAATAACCAGCCGTCTCCTCAGCACAACTTTCCAAGGCGATTCCCAGGTTTTGCTTATCTAGCTGTAGAAGAACAAGTGCAGCACTTCTTGAGCACCTGGCACTCCATCTCAACAGATCGCTGGGTCCTCAGCATCTTTCCATCCAGTTACAAACTCAATTTCATGGCTACCCCCCCTCCCTCAGGCATTACTCCCACCAAGCGGAATTCCTCCTCTCCACCTACCCATCCTGGAAGAGGAGATATCTGCTTTGCTCTCCAGCCGTACACTCCAGACTATTCTGGAATTGGAATGCAACAAGGGCTTCTACTCCCGGTTCCTTCTTATTCCCAAAAGGTCTGGAGGCCTTCACCCTATTCTTGACCTCTCGACTTCAACCTCTATCTCAAATTAGAAAAGTTCAAGATGGCATCCCTAGCTACCATCTTACCCCTCTTGCGACAGGACAACTGACCTCAAGGATGCCTACACCCATATTCTCATCCATCCTTGTCACTGAAAGTACCTTCGTTTCCACTTCAAGTCGGATCATTACCAGTACAGGGTGCTACCCTTCGGACTCTCTTTAGCTCCAAGAGTTTTCATGAAGTGCCTGGCAGTTGCCGCAGCACACCTGCACAAACAAGTTGCGTGTTTATCCTTATCTGGACGACTTGACTTATCACAGGTTTCAACAAGGCCTCGATTCTGGCCTCTGTACTTGCAACTGTCTTGCTCTTGCAACAACTCGGCTTCATCATCAACTTCTAAAAGTCTGAGTGCGAACCTTTGTCAGATTCTGGACTTCATCGGAGTTCGTTCACACTCATGCTAGAGTTATGTTTATCTTCCTCCAAGCTTCTTCACAGGCCTCTGCTTGCAACATCCTGCACCTGTTGGGACACATGGCAGCCTTAGTACAAGTAGTTCTGTTTGCATGTCTTTTTATGTGACCTCTCCAGTGGCATCTCAAACTCAACTGGAATCAGCATATTCAGCCTCTTTGCTGCCAGGTTCTTCTCTCCTGATCAAACCATCAGTTGTACCAGTCTGTTCAGTGGTGGACCCTTCTGTCCAGCCTGATGGTAGGGTGTCCTTTTCTTCATCCGCCACACCTACTTACTCTAACCACAGATGCCTCCCACATGGGCTGGGGTGCTCATTTCATCATCTCATGACTCGGGGTCATTGGTCCAACAAAGAGTCTTCTGTACACATCAACCTGCTGGAGCTGCGTGCAGTCTTCTATGCCCTTTGGCCTTCTGCTTTTGGATCTGCAACCTTGTATGCAAACTGACAATCAGGCCTCCATGTTTTACATCAACAAACAGGATGGTTTCGGTTCCCTTTGACTTTGCCACAAAGCCATCCACCTGTGGCTCTACGCCCAGTCCATCGGAGTTTTCCTCACTGCAACTTACCTTCCCGGAGTCCACAACCAGCTAGTGGATTTCCTCAGATGATACCTCGATCCCCATGAATGGTCTCTGGACCCCTTGGTCCTCATCCCCATCTTTCAGATCTGGAGAACACCCGAAACTGATCTTTTTGCATCATACAATAATACCAAGTGTCCCCTCTACTGTTCCCTTTGTCCCAGCCTGGGTAGATGGGCAGTGGATGCTTTCCTCATCTCTTGGACGCATCGCCTAGTCTGTGCCTTTTTGCCTTTTCTTCTCATTCCTCGGACACTGCTCAAGGCCTCAGTGGACAGAGCGATGCTTTTCCACATCGCCCCACGATGGCCCAGACAGATGTAGTACCTGCATATCCTTGCCATGGCTTGTAACAGTCCCTGGTCTCTACCACTTCATCCTTTTCCTTCTGACGCAGCAGGATGGTCACCTCCTCCACCCCAACCTACAGTCTCTGGCTCTAACTGCTTGGAAAGTGACCGGCTAGAGCAGGGATGGCCAACTCGTCCTAGTGCACCACGATCCAACTTGGTTTTCAGGATGTCTTATGAGGTATATTTTCATCCACTGCCTCCCATTGTATGCAAATATATCTCATGAATATTCATTAGAGACATCCTGAAAACCAGGCTGGATCATGGTGCACTAGGACCGAAGTTGGCTACCCCGGGCTAGAGCATCCTTCTCATTCCATGCCAGCTGATGTCCAAGCTATGCTTCAGGCATCCCAGTACCCTTCAACATAGCACTCCTATGGCTTTAAATGGACTCGTTTCTCTAACTTGGCTTTGTCATGGGGTGCATCCCCCTGCTTGCATCTGGAGAAAGCATAGTTGCTTACCTGTAACGGGGCTTCTCTGTATACAGCAGGGATATACAGCCACACTCGCCTGCCTGCCGTTCCCTCACAAAGAACATACAACTCTTTTGCTGTCGCTACAATCATTCTGCTGAAGACAAGATGCAGTATCTGATAAGTTGCAACTGCCTCACTACTTCTGCTCCTTTTTGAATCTTTGTTGCTTTACTTTTGGTGGCCCGCTCTGAGTGAGTGTTAACTCTGCGTTTGCCTGCTTTGAAACCATCTGGACTTCTCTGAGCTCAGGGAGACCCGAACACTCAGGCGCTGTCAGCAGTGGCGGCATCTGCTGTATATGGAGAACCCCCATTACAGGTAAGCAACTATGCTATCTTTTACTGCCACGGTCTGAAAGAGCAGAGAAATGAGAAATACTTGTCATGAGAAGATGTTCTGAGTGCCTGCTCCAGGGTTGCTTAGCCAAAACCTGCACACAGAATGGGTTTGTTGAGCACCGTCCAGTAGGGTTTAGGAATCCTGCAGTCCGCGTGATGGCACAAGCAAGCTTTTTCTTGTTTTCTTTTTCTCCATATGCAGAAGATGCATCGCTATTCCATCTTTGAGCAGGCAAGGCTTGTGGAAGCTCTGCTGGGGCATCTGGGTCTTCGGAACCAGAAAGTGAACCTCCTGTCTCATGATTATGGGGACACAGTGGCCCAGGAGCTGCTCTACAGGTCAGTACCACAAGTGGGCAACTCTGACATTAACAAGGATATCCTTCCTTGCAAATAGGCTATATCACGGCAGGTCCCCGGGTTACCAAAACTTATCTTTAAATTAATCCCCGGTGGCTGGATTGGAATAAAGAAATTAAAGTATTTATTCACGTCTTTTTTGTTGCATTCCACGGTTCTTACCTGGTCCCACACACATGTACGAGACAGTCCCTGCTCAAAAGAGCTCCCAATCTATCCAAGACAGACAAATAAAACAAACGGGGGACTGGGATAGAACTACGGGGAACTGGCTATAGTACACATTGGTGGTAAACAGGAGAATAAGGGGATCAAGATGAGTCAGTAAAGGCTAAAATGTTGGGGCAATATATATGAAAAACATAGTCTGTCACTGCTAAGGCTGGGGCTGGGCTTCATGGGCAGTGGCTTTATCTTAGGGTTACCCTATCTGCTTGATCCAGTCCTGGCTCTGTCTTCCCTTATGCATAAGCACGTCATGCTACTTGTTACAGGGAAATGGGAACTGTATTTCCAAGCATTCAACTCTTAGAGACTCTTCCCACTCACTTTCAGACGATTAAGGTTTATTTGCCTTGAACAAAGCAGTGTACAAAAACTCGAGCATTTTAAGAAAAAAATTATAAACAAACCGGGGATGAAAAAACAGATATTCATACCAAATAATTTGTGCTTAACCCCCCCATCCCATGACGCAGGAGGTTCAGACAAAAGGTGAAGAAATGGCAGCCGAGCCCATACCATGGAGAAATCGGCCAATGATACTAATCTCCACAGCAGATAAAGACCATGCAGTCTGCCCATCCATCAGAACCGTAAAGTTCTACAATCCCTTCCTCTTTCTCTGAGATCCTCTATATTTGTCTCATGCTTTCTTGACTTGAGATCCAACACCTCCAGTGGGAGGCTGTTCCACGTAGCCTCCACCCTTCCCTGCTTTTCAGCACGGTCTCAAGCGCCTTGGCGTAATTACTCTCCCCTCTGACATCAGGAGGGGGCCCATTCCATGGCACACGGGGCCAAACACAGAAAAGCCGTAGCAGGTGGTGGGAACAATGGCGGACGAAATGGAATGAACAGATCTAACTCTCCTTAAAGAAGTTTGTGACATTTCAGATAGCACGGCGAACCCGATGAACGGGTAAAGGAGTTTTAAAGTGGATTCTGTACCTAACCGGCAGCCGGTGTTGCTCGTACAAAAGAGGGATGGCATAATCGTAATAACATTTTTACCACAATATTCTGACTAGATTGTGGTCTCTCTTTATCAGAGAAGCATTGGCCCCAGCCAGCAATGAATTGCAGTATCAAGAACTAGTGCTCTGAATGCTGGACTGGCTCATTCTAAAAGGGGGGGTGGGAGATGGATGTGCTAAACATAGGAAAGTTTTAAGCATCTTTTTTTGAAAGTGTTTGCTTTGCTGCAGATTTGGAGAGTATCACATGGAAAGCGGCGGAACTATACCTAGTACTAGGGTACACCAGACTACATATGGTAGGAAGTGGTTTGCAAGAGGGGGGCCTCCAATATTGGGAATATCTGTATCTCAGATCATGTGCCAGTGGGTCGAGGAGTATTTAAGAAGTGAATTTAGGTATTTTATGAGCTGCCCTGAAAGCAGCAGTAATGGTTTTTTTTATTAAATTGGGAAGAGGGGGCAGGAAAAAGTGCCGGTGAGAGAGAGAAGCTGGATACTCTGAAAAACTACACAGACTGGGACAGATGCATCAGGACCATGGAGGTTAGATAGCGATAGGGTTAGGGCTAGGCTCAAGGAGCTTCAGCTGCAGGAATACATTTTCAGTTGATTTGGATTAAATATTGGTTCTCTGAATTAGGCAATAAACCAAGTAGGCTACTGGCCAGGGAAGTGAAAGAGCAGGCGGCAACCACAAATGTGCAAAAACGTCAAAGGGGGAGGGAATACGATGTTTCATGAGGCTATAAAGGAGCAATTTTTTCAGTTTGATAAAGAGGGTCACCTTGCCAAGAAAATCCAGGGGTTGCTGGGTCGCCAGGAGTTGGCATTGACTCAGCGGCACACTTTGCATTTGTATAAGGAGAGTCAGGTGAGTGAGGGAGAGACTGACTTTTATTTAGTAGGTTTGCAGTCCCCATCTCGCCTCCAGAGACGAGGGAGAGACTGCATGTCCCTATTTTAGGAAGGGAGGTGCAAGAGTTGATCAAGCGATTGTCCAGGGATAAGGCGCCTGGACTGGATTGCCTTACAGGTGCTTTCTACAAAGAAATTCAGGGGGAGTACTGGACATTCTTACAGAGCTATTTAGTAAACTCCTGGGGGGGGGGGATCTTGGCACCACTGATGCAATGTACAAAGATTACAGTGTTGCCTGAGGAGGAGAAAGACCCTTTGGTATTCAGTTCCTATAGGCCTGTCTCACTCCTGAGTGTGGATGTGAAAATCCTGGCTTGGATTTTAGCTTCTTGTCTAGCTAAGGAAATTCATGGATTCCTCCCAGGGTGTCGGGCTATGCACAGTGTGAAGAGAACCTTGCAAGTAAGCTGGGAGGCCCAGAAGGAGCATGATCCATTTGTATGAGTAGCAGTCGATATAGAGAGAGCATTTGATCATGTTAATCGGGCTTCCTAATGAAAGTGATTCAGCCTGTGGGTTGGGGTGCCATTTTTCCACTTCTAATGAGTAAGCTGTATGAGTATCCTGAGGCAAGGGTGAAAGTGAATAGGAGCTACGCTGAAGCATTTTAAATTGGAGGGGGACCTCCAGAACTGCCCCCATCCCCTGCTCGGACCAGCAGTGGAGGGCCCAATGTTCTCTCACCCAAGGAGAATGTGGGTCCAACTGTGATCTGCCTGCATAACTGTGATCCTCCAAAATGGCAGAGTTTCCTACCACTGCAGGTAGCGTAGAGCGGGCTGGGGCCATGTGCACATTCACAGTCTGCTGCACTGGTGAAGTTGGCTGATTGCTGCTGTCTTCTCTACTGATGTCTCACCTGGATCTGCTGCACATGTGGCACACAAATAGCCTGCAAGAGCCCCAGGCCAGCAAACGCCACAAGTGAAGCAGAAGCGGCCGCAGCACACCATGCCTCTTGCTATTGCCAGAAAGCACACCACATCTCCTCAGCAGATGATCACTCCCCCTCAACCCCACAACCATTGCAGTCTTAGGATAAGAGTCCCAGAATACCGCAGCTCGATCCCCACCCCTAGGTGTGCTCAACCAGTGGGAAGCACACTACCTCTATGGTTGCCCCTGCCCTTAATCTTCACTATTACTTGACTTTTGTTTTGTTTTTTTGCCAAGACGGGCAAGACAAGGGGGAGGAAGGAAGGAGAAAAGAAATGGTGGGGGCAAGCCCCTAGTCCCTATCCAACCAGGTTAGATTTCACCTGCACCCCACTTGGGATGAACTGGACTGGGAACCTGGACCCACAGGCCAGCTCAAGCCCCTGGGCAGCTGCAGCTGTGCCCTGAGAGCCACCTGCAAAGTGGGCTCGACCAGGAAGTGTGACCTCAGGCTGGGCCTGTGAGCCAGAAACCTGGCCCAACTGGGAGAATCAGAAACTCTTAAACTGAGCCCTGGAGCTTCAGAGCAAAAAGAAACAAAACGCTGCTGCACTAGTCCAGCGACAACCATTTGCTAGAGATGGAGAAATACTGAAGGGTGCCCTCTAGCTGCACCAATCCTTATGCCAGTGATGCCACAAAATGTTTCTATTATTTCTTCCTCTGTCGCCCTCCTGCCAGCAGATGATGGAACTATCTACTTGTCTGGACCGGTCTAGCAGGATGAATTGGAACGGCTGATTTATTTGGGTTGACGGAAGAAGTAAGGGTGGAACCTGCAATTGATGTGCGAGGAGTACTGAGATTTGGTCTTGCTGGAGTTGTACAGTAACATGCTATGATGACCCTCAATGGGGGAGGGCGTTTATGGGTTGATATTATTATTTAGAGTATTGGATGTGAACTGATGGGGGGTTGATTGGGGGGGGGACAAGTAGACTTTGCAAAGGGATTCAGTTACATGAGGTTGGGGGGGTAGAGGGCATATACTGTAGATGGAAAACCCTATTCACTCAGAGTGTTGGGATGTTTATGTAAGAGTTGCTGGTTATTGTGATTTGTGTTAAATGCTGGAGTGAATTCATATAAAAAAATGAAAAATATAAAAAAGAAAAAGAACTAATGCATGTAGAAGCTGCTGTAAATCTTTCTTAGCCAGGAAAAACTACACTGCACCAATCCTTTGGAGGGCAAAGAAGGCAGCACGAACTACCCATTGATACATGACATCAAACTGAAGGGTTGTGCCCACTTTTACTCCTGGTATTGTAACAACATTCCTGACGGGCAGAGGTACTCCTTGATTACAGGAGCCAGTGTGAGCACTATGTGAAAACCAAATATCCTCCGAATTATCTGGGTTCAGCTTAAGATTGTGATCCCTAAGCTGTGGCATCCAGGCGAGCGTTCAGTGGAGCAATATCCAAAGATGCAGTATCGGTGCTGTACGGAGCCCGACTGTCATCGGGGTGTGAAAGGGAATTAGATGTAGCGCCTGCCTTTTCTCACATGTTCAGGGTGAGTTACATTCAGTTACTGAAGGTATTTTCCTGTCCCCAGAGGGCTCAGAATCTAAGTTGTGCAGGCTAAGTGACTTGCCCAGTATGAAAACAGAGTAACCCTAAAACCTTCAATCTATGTAAACAAAGATGACAAAAAACAGATTAATGGCGTGCAACCTTTATCCTCAGCCACCATATATATACAGGGACTGTGGGAGAACAGCAGAGTAGCTTAGAGGATGGATTTCGTGAAGCTATTTTCCTCTCCCAGAAATACAACAGTCCAGTCGGGCTCTGTACCTAAGGGAGGGGTACCCACTCTGCCTTCATGGTGGGCAAGTAAAACTTCCCCAAAATCTAGAGGCAGGGAGTAAAGAAATGATGGGAAGAAGAGGATATGAAGAAATTAGAAGCCTCATATTTTGCTATGTGAGGAACCCAATGGGAAATCCAGGGGATGGTTGGTAAGAAAAAGGCAGAACTGCATACCGCCAGTAGTGGAGGTGATCCACTATCCATTCCCCTTAGGACATACACACATAAGCACTTAATATGCGTTTCTGTTTTCTTGGTGGGATTCTTTACAGCTTGAGTTGGGGATTATTCTGCTAGGGATGCCGGTCATTTCATTTTTTAATTCCTTTTTAGGTTTGACTACAAAAAGACTGGACACATCACAATTAACAGCCTCTGTTTATCTAATGGAGGTAACTATTTTTCTTTAAATAATGATCACGTGTCAGTAGTGGTATGTACAGAGACTGTAGCCTCAGTTTGTGTGCCTTTATACCAGAGGGGTCAAACTGCAATCCTGGAGGGTCACAAATCAATCAGGATTTCACGATATCCCAAATGAATGTTCATGCACTGCCCCCAGCCCACTCTGTTCTCTCTTCTTTCCTATGAATGATGAAGTTCATTGTTTGAATATTTTTGTATTTTTATTAATGATTTATGTAAACTGCCTTGATTTATTCAGAAAGGCGGTATATCAAGTACAATAAACTATTGTATGCAAATATAGCCAATGCATATTCAGCCTTGCCTTACACTTACTGTATATATTCCAAAATATTTTCTAAACTCAGACAGGTTATGCGACTTTTACTTATAGACTAAAAAAATTGACCCTTGATTGCCTCTAAAATCCTAATCACGACACCTATCCTCTATTGTAGTTCTTCCTCTAGTTGTTTAGCTGGTCGCTGCTTTATCTCGAGCTGTAGCTCTCACTGACCTACTCACAGTGATGATGGCAGCCTTTCCTCTTTATGCAGTTCGGCTGACTGGGAATGTGAGCAGGACTGACAGTGGTGGACTTACCCCTTGGGTGCGCTTTGCATAGACTGCTGGCTGAAGGAACAGTCCTTCAGTGATGATGCGTTCTCATCACTGAAGTTTACTTCTGTTCAACCAGGCAGAGCTGCAGCCCTCTGGCAACTGCCTAATTTCCCTACTGGGAAAGTCACCCGTGGGACTGAAGGAGGGGGTCCTTGCAGGCATGTGATGGAAGAGGCGCAGCTATGGTTGTAAGTAATAAATTCCATTTGAATTTTGCGAGCTTGCAAATGATATTTTGGTGGTTAAATCTCATTTGAAAGTTCTCATGTTCTTACCCTCCTGTTCAAAAGAAGCTGAAATTCTCCATCATAACGCTGGTGAGCAAGAGGTCTTGTTAATGCAGGTAGCCTCTTAAAGGGCCAAATGACTATTTGAAAATGCAATTAAACACATACAAGATGATAAACCACTCAAGAAACTTCGATACAGTAACCCGAAAAATATGATGTCTCTAGGAAGTAATAATAGAGTGGAGGAGTTTGCCTAGTGGTTAGAGCAACTGCCTAGTACCCAGAAGATCAAGGGCTTGATTCCCACTGGCACTCCTTGTGACCTTGGGCAAGTCACTTTACCCTCCATTGCCTCGGAAGAAAAGGCTGGCAATCTACTTCCAGTGGTACATTGCCAAGAAAACCCAGAGATAGCTGGGTCACTATAAGTCAACACTGACTTGATGGCACTTAAAAAAAACAAACAAAAAAAAAAAGGAAGTAATAAACAAAACCTAATACAAAACATTTTAACACAAGAAATATTGAATCTCGACATGGCATAAATTAGAATCCCTTGGGAAGCGAGAAATAAGTAAAGCCAGGAGGAGACAAAAAAAAGGAAAATAGAAAATTATAGCCCTATCTACTTAACAAATTTAGAATACACACCCAGCATAGTGCTGACCCATCCCCTTATTTGTCAGAATGGAAGCTGAAAACATTTAATATTTATGAATTAAAATACAATTAGGGCAGCTTGAAAAAATCTTCACATTTTTCTATTTTAACAAACATCCACTAGGGCTGAACATCCTGAGGCAAAGAAAGAAATGTCTTTCGCCTATCCTGTGTAGACCTACAAAAGTCTGGCTAGGCTCAAACTGTCTCAGGTCTAGTAGCTTGAGCCAGCACGTCTGTTTAGGCTGACACCATTTTGCTTCCCCATTATGACTGTGATTTAAAGTATCTCTGGCTATAGAGACTGCGCCATTTTCATTTGTTCCCCATCAGTCCGAACCACTGGGTTCGACCCATCTGGCAGTGGAAAAGATCAGTAATAATGGAAGGGGCTAAATGTCTTTCACAGCTTCTGAATTCTATTATCAAACCAAACTGGAAAAATAAAACTGAAAACTGTTCCTATAAAACTCTTACTTTATTGACTCATATTGCAACTATTTATCATTATATCTGAATATGTGTAAAGAACAAACACTTACATGACAGCTACCTAAATCTATCCTGATGACTACCATAGTCAGTATCCCCAATGAATATGTCTGAGATATATTTGCATATGATGGCATTATAGTGTTATGCAAATATCTCATACATATACAGGGTGGCCCAAAAAAAGTGAGAACATCTCGTAAATTAAAAGCTTAAATAGTTTACTTATTTACCTTTTTTAGCTATATAACATCTTTATTTCGACAATTTCCGGTTGCCGTCTTTTTTTTTTTTTTTAATTTTTCAATCATTTAAATCTGTCTTTTTGAATTTTTAAGTAACTTATATGCTACGAGATTTCTCACTTTTTTTGGGCTACCCTGTATATTAATGACATCCTAAAAAACCCGACTGGTCATGAGGGTCAGCAGAATAGGCTTAGGCAGCCCTTATGTAAGCATTTGTGTTGCCCTTAATGTCCATGGAAAGAGTGATACCAAGCTATGATGGAGAATTTCTGCTTTTTAATGGTAGGATAAAGGCATGAAAACTTTTAAAATGAGATTTAACATCCCACTAAAATACCATGGCAAGCTTAGAAAATTCAAGTGATATTTATTTTCATGCCCTGATGTGTTTTTAGGCTTAATACTTCTGTAATTCTGTTCTGTGGTGTTTGATTCTCGTTATCAAAGACTGATCATTATAGAAAGATACCTCCCACCGTACAGACTTAGCAGCTGGCTAGGAAAAAGGCGTTAATTGTCTCG
Organism: Ichthyophis bannanicus; assembly: GCA_033557465.1. Lineage (NCBI taxonomy): Eukaryota > Metazoa > Chordata > Amphibia > Gymnophiona > Ichthyophiidae > Ichthyophis > Ichthyophis bannanicus. The sequence goes on along the minus strand of CM066038.1, from coordinate 47,374,372 downwards.
GAGAAGAAAACGCCGTTGGGAAAAAGCCATTCCATGCTCTTTGAGCTTAGTGTACTCTGAAGACATGGGACACTGTGTGCTTCAACCTTGGAGCCATCATTCATGGCTTAGAAACTGATCAGTACTTCTAGCATGGAAGGGACATTTTTAATTTTTCCCCCCTTATTACATAGCTAATATAATATATCCCCCTTTTTTGTGACCCAAGTGGTTTTTTTTTTCTGCCCTTTTTATACTTCCAGCCTAGTCTGACTAGGACTAGCACCTGGTGCTATGAACCTTCATTTTACAACTACCAAGGTGTTTTTCTGCTTTCGTGTCTGCAATTCCCTGCCCACCTGTACATGCTCCCCAACCCAGGGTGACCAGAAGACTCAAGTCTGGAATCTGACTAAGGATTTTTTTCATGACAGTATGCAGCGTTGCCACCGAGCCACTGTACTGAGGGCAGGATGAAGATATAGGCAAAATCAGCACAACCTTATGAGCCAAAAGCAAGAGAGGGAGTGCAGATTTGGCAAACCACCTACATGAGACTGGAAAACTGCTGACAGATGTGGGAGATTTGGGGCCATAGTAGAGTTGTCAGCCAGCAGCTTTAATTGAGGGAGGCAGCGACTGGAAGAACCTTTAAATTGACCATAATCTGTCAAACATCCCCAATGGTGGACATGCTTTACTCCTTTTCCTCTATATGGCGACAGTCTGCCCAGCCCACATCTTCCCTCGTTGCTTGTCTGTCTTTATTCCTGTTCCTCCCCTCTCTTGTTCAGACTTCTGTTCCCTCCTCTGCCCTTCCCTAGTTCATCTCTCCAAAACAGCCCAGAGAAGCTGCAGGGGCTGATCCTATGTATGGCAGTAGTTTCTGAGTGAATTGAAAGACTATATAGTGTGTATTTATTTGCAGGCCACATAATGGCCCCTCTTGCTCCTGGATGGAGGGCGGGGCTTGGGAGCTTTTGGATTTAATTATGTGCCTTTTCAAATCTGAGTTGAAGGCAAGTAAGAAATTCAGGTTCAGTTGGTAGGTCCAAGCCCAGATTAGTACCTGAGGGTAATGGAAATGACCATGTAGAGTGTCGTCGGAAGACATGGGATTCGACCTTGGCTTTCATGGTTCTTAACCTGCTGCTCTAACAGCTTTGCTCTTGTTTGTGAAAGGTGGTATATGGAGTAAATGAATAAACATAAATGTGTAGATTACTCCTCTAACCAAGACACCTCAAGAAAGGTGAGGTGGGGTGGAACAACCTTTTATAGAAAGGTCATGACTGGGGGTCCCCAGGAGTGAGTAGAGAAGAGTAAATGCTGTTTTGTGGGGGTGAGGTGGGAGAGAAAGAAGTGAATAGGAGCCCACAAATGTATGTTTTCCTACAGCCTAGTATAGTATTAATGTGGTCCTACCTGCCAACCTAAGTATTGGCCATGATGCAGAGTGTAAAGAAGGAGTTTCTCAGCAGAATCTAAATCCTGAGGAATCTTCTGGATAGCTAGAAATGGGAGATGAATTGCAAAGACCCTCTCAGCAGATTAATTTGCTGGTCCTCCCTTTTGCTGTCATTTAGCGGCAAAATGCAAACCTTGCTGAGAGCGAAAGAAAGCAGCAGGGTTCTCCTTAGAGAAGAACATCTGCTGCTCCTCATAAAATGCGATAGTGGCAGTATATCGGCTCTAGGATCTGATGCTGCATCCAGAGAGGGCTCGTACTGCTGCTGTTTCCATCTTTGATTGTAAAAGCGGATTATAAATTCTGCAATTTAAATTCTGTTACCAATTCATGGTTTCTTTTTCAAGATGAAATTTTTGCACACTGCTCATGATTTATTCCAGTATTTAATTCTGTGTTTGCACATTAATCAAGAGACTTTTACCAGCTCTGTCCTAGTCCTACTTTGTCCAAAGAGGAGATTCATTCGATAGATATTAAGAGAGCTATAAAGCTGTAGTTAAAAAGAACAGAAACTTTCACAAAATCCGAATAGTAGTCTTACTCTTTTCTTAGCGAGCAAAGTCTAATTTGTTTGATTTCTTGATCGATGTTGAATTTCAGATGCACATACAAGATCAAATTAGCCAGCACCTTTGTTGTCTTGTTCTGCAACATTGCCATTTTCCCTCTCTGTAAGAGAAACTACCAAACTACTGCTTGGCATTCCATACGTATCTCCACTAAGCACTACAAGGAATTCTTCAAGATACAGTCAACTCGGTCTTTTAAAATTTCCGGATGGAGAGCCATTTTAGTCCATAGAAGCAAAAAGAAGCTGGGCAAGTTTATAGATGATAGGAACCACTTTGAGGCAAGAGTCCTCTTTCTCAGATGCATCCCCTGAAAGTGCTGCTTTTATAATTCCCTTGATGCAGGCTGCGTATCAGATGGAACAGGAATTCTGCCTTGCTATCAATTACTATTCTCTTTAATTTCCACAAGCTGCACCATCCCTCCTAGTTTCCAAATGAGATTGTTGGCCATATGAACTTCAGCTATATGAATAGATATTGTGGTGATTAGTTTGTAATTTTTTGGAGCCTTTTCCAGGTAACACTAGATGAGTAGCCTAGTGACCCAAGAGAACAGGGTTTGATTCTCACTGGCCGGCCTAGTGCACGTCACTTTACCTGCCATTGCCTCAGAAGAAAGGCCTGGTTTTCTTCCAATCACACCTTGCCAAGACAACCCAGGGGCTACTGGGTCACCAGGAGTCACTTTTGACTCGATAGAACACATTACATTGCATCATAGGTGAACCTTCAGCCTTACACCATCCCTGAAATTGTGATAACTAAACTTAACAGTTGTGATCATTGAAACACCATCCTTCCTACCACAATTCTGTAAAAAATGCAAACTTGGCTTCATGCATTTTAGATTATAAACTTTGTTTTATTTGAATTTGTGTGCCTGCTTTCCCTGCAGTTAAAAGAATGTGCTGATGGCATCTTTGAGCGCTTGTGGCTGGCAGGATCTATTGTTTTGTTCTTGGACTGCCGCTGCCCTTTGCTACCTCAGGCAAACCCCCATGATCGACTAATCAGAACTTTGCCTCTACTTGGGGATACATTAGGCAACCATCACTAGCCAGCTGTACTTTGGTCAATTGGCAGAACTGTCTTGAACCTTGATGAAGGAGGCTCAGTCTCCTGTTTTGGATTTGATTTGCATTTTCTTCAGATTTAATTATTAGCCTTTTCCAAATATTGAGCTCAAGATGAATTACAAGCAGATAGACAAGTTATTTCCTTGCTCCATATGGCTTATAATCTAAGTTGTACCTGAGGCAATGGAGAGTGAAGTGACTTGCCCATGGCCACAAGGAACATCAGTGGGCAAAATGAGATTCGAGCTGTGTGTCTTGGTTCGCAGCCTGGTGCTCCAACCACTGGGCTACTTCACTTCATGGTACTGCAACTGTAGATAGCCCTTGTGTGGACAAATGGACTAGTGACTGACAATAAAACACAATTCCTATTAAACACTTAAATGAAGGCACCATTGCTAATTATTGTAGTTATTTACTGGTTGACTTAATTGAATAATCTTACCAATACTTCTATCCTTTTTTCAAGACACAGGTGATAGTAACCATCTGACTACATACAATTTGAATTGCTTATTCCATTCAGAATGGTTTCTTATTTTAATTATAAATCTGGGGACAAGTATAACGCATGTGTTTTGCAAAGAAACCTTTATACCTTCCAATCTGGGTAGGAGGAGATTTTATCTCCAGGAACAAGCAGGAATGTAGTCTTCACATATGGGTATCGTCGGTACCGACGGAGCCTGCGCGGGAACGCTCCCCAGCATCCAATAGGAACGCTTTTGGGAGCATCCCTCAGCACATACGCGCTGCCTTCCCGCCTTTCCAACTGTCCCTCTTCAATTCTTCGTTTTCCGTGGAGCCGACAGGACTCATACCCTGTCACCGCAGAAAATTCCTTCTTTAAAATTGTTTTCTTGTGGTCGCGTTTGCCTCCGCACGATGCCTATCGGTACCGCCGGTTCTTTTCTTTTTCTTTTCTAAAAAAAAATAAAATTTTATACTTTGAACTGTTTCTCTTCAGAAACTTTTCTTTTTTCGGTGCTAGGCACCATTTTGGGCATTAGGCCTCGTATTCCTAAAACATGGAAAAACCAACTAGTGGTTTTAAAAAGTGCACTAAGTGTGGCAGTACCATTTCCGTCACCGACACCCATGACTGGTGTCTTAAATGTTTAGGGCCTGAACATTCTCCATCTGAATGTCTCTCCTGTATGGGGATGACTAAAAGAGGAAGACAGAACAGGGCTGCAAAGCTCGGTACCCTCTTTTCTTCGGATGCCAGATCCGTTGCATCAACGTCTTCAAAGCCTCCTCTTCCTCCCATGGATTTCAGGTAACTAAACATAAAAGCCGGTCCTCAAAGGGTAGCTCTCCTGCTAAGCATTGAGAGGCCATTGGCATTGCCCTTGAGGGAACCACACCGGCAAAACAGCCCCGGTGGGAGACTTCGGCTTCCAAAGCATCAACAGGGCTCCAGGATGTTCGAGGCCTCGACCTCGCAAGAACTACTGGTGCCATGCTCAGGGGTCCCAGCCGTCTTCACCGGTACCGACACCCAGGCATCGGCAGCGTTGATAGACCAGAGATTCCTCACTATCGAACGCAGTACATAAGAACATAAGATATGCCATACTGGGTCAACCAAGGTCCATCAAGCCCAGTATCCTGTTTCCAACAGTGGCCAATCTAGGTCATACGTACCTAGCAGTTTCCCCAAAAGACACAGGTTCTGCAATGCTTGTACTAAGTCAAGCATTGATATCCTGGGTCCGTTCTTAATAATGGTTTATGGACCTTTCCTCCAGGAACTTGCCCAAACCTTTTTTGCAGCTCTCCTCACAGCTGCGGTACCGTTGACACCTATGGTTCAACGGGCACCGGTACCGACATCGGTACTGATGCCGGTACCTACACTGGTACAGATACCGGTACTAGTACCGATTGTACCAGCCCCGGTGGGAATTTTTCCCACACCGTCTTTGGCTGGCATCGACAGATCGGTACCGGATCAACTCGGTACCGACTTCGATCGATACTGGGACCGTGTTTTGCATGAGCATCGTGGTCAGGAATACTTCGAATCCTCCGATTCTGAAGATTCTGACAATTCTGCTGGTACTAGAGTGTTTCTCCCGGAAGATTCTTCTTCTCCCCAACGCAGAATGTCACCTCCAGAGGACATGTATGTTCAGGATTTTATTCGTGATATTGCCAAAGGCCTTTCAATCACGGTAGCTCCTGAAAAGGAACCCAGAGCAAAGGAATTGTAAATTCTCCAATATCCTAAAGCTCCAAAGGAGGTAGCCACTCTGCCCATCAATGAAATTCTTCATGACTTGATGCTCAGAATGTGGGAGATACCTCTAACTACATCTCCTCATTCTAGGAGGCTTGATACTATGTATCGAGTTCCGCCATGTCCTGGATTTCAAAAGACTCGGCTGCCCCACCATTTAATGGTGGTGGAGTCAGCCATGCGTAGGATGAAAAGTGCAAAGAGGCATGCATCCAATCCTCCAGGTCGTGAATGCAGGGTCTTGGACGCTTTTGGGCGCAAAACCTTTCAGGCTTCCATGCTTTCAGCTAGGATCAGTTCATATATATTATATATGGGAATGTTCCTCAAAGAAGTTACAGGAGACTTGGAGCTTATGAGCCCACTTCTCCCAGATGACAGGAGACAAGACTTTCTTGCTCTAGTTAAGCATGCTCAAGATGTCTCCAAGTTTGTGAATCGTGCAGCCTTTGACTGCTTTGAATGCATCAGCAGAACTTCTGCTATTGCCATTGGAGCATGACGGATTGCCTGGCTTCAGGCATCAGACTTGGAGACGGGTACAGGACAAATTAGGCAACATCCCTTGCACAGGAGAGAATCTCTTTGGCAAGAATTAGCAGGAAAAGGCCAATGGAATAGATGCTGACAATATCATGTTAGATTGTCAATCTACAGCCACTCCAGCCAAAAAGAAGCCTTATAAAAAACCTTCTTTTAGCAAAAAGATGAAGTTTTATCCTTCCTATACCCAACAGAGCCAAAGTCAGGGTCAAGTTGCCCAAAAGGGACAAACTAGACAACAAAAGAAGCCAAAAGGCCCGAGAGCTCAACCAGCTCCACAGGTTCAGCCCCCTCAAGGACTTTGACTCCTTCCTAGAGAGCTTAGCCATCCTGCCCTTGAGGGGTCTTCAACCCCCCAATATTCCAGGCAGGTTATGCCATTTTATCAACAGGTGGCATCAGATAACAGCAGAAGATTAGACTCTGTCCATTGTAGGAGAGGGGTACAAGCTCCATTTTCACAGCATGCCCCCTCCTAAAATCCTAAGGCAGTTCAATTCACAGACCTCTGCAGGCAATCTGCTAGGTCACAAGGTCTCAACACTTCTTGCCCAAGGGGCAATAGAGGAGGTACCCATTCTCCAACAGGGTACAGGGTTCTACTCCCCCTATTTTCTTATTCCAAAAAAAACAGATGGACACAGACCCATTCTAGACCTCAGAGAATTGAACAAATATCTGTTCAGAGAAAAGTTCAAAATTATTTCTCTAGGAACTCTTCTGCCATACCTTCAAAGTCAGGATTGGCTTTGCTCTCTAGACTTAAAGGATGCATATACTCACATTCTGATTCATCCAGATCACAGGAAATTCTTATGATTCCTTTTCAAGGGAAAACACTTCCAGTACAGGGTGCTTCCCTTTGGTCTGGCTTCAGCACCAAGAGTATTCATGAAATGCATGGCAGTAGTAGCTGCATTCCTGCGAACCCTAGGGATATTCATCTTCCCTTACTTGGACGACTGGCTCATTCGAACCCCCACGGTTGCAGAAGCCAGCATTGCACTGTCTCGCACAACGTGAATCCTCCAATACTTGGGATTGGTAATAAACTTCCCAAAATCCCAACTTGTTCCTTCCCAGTGCCTGGAGTTCATAGGAGCCTGGTTAGACACCAGACAGTCAAGGGCTTTCCTTCCACAGGCCCGGTGTCGTCGCATAGTGCAACTAGATTCTCAAGCAGCAGGGAAATCCTCCCTAACTGCTCGAGAACTCCTACAGTTACTGGGACACATGGCATCCACAGTTCATGTAGTTCCTACGCTCGCCTCCACATGCGAGCAGCCCAGTGGACCCTATCCACTCAGTGGTCACAGGCCACGGGTCATCTATTGGACAAGATGACAAACTCTTGACTGATTTTGTCCCTCCAATGGTGGCAATCACTAGAAAATCTGTCAGTGGGGTCTCCCTTTCAACAACCCCTCTTCCAGGCCACCCTAACAAGAGATGCATCACAGGTGGGTTGGGGAGCACACCTGAATCATCTCTCTACCCAGGGTACCAGGACTCCACAGGAGGCTGGTCTACACATAAACCTCAAGGAATTAAGAGCAATCTATTTAGCTCTTCGAGTGTTCTATGCCCAGCTCAGCTGCAAGACAGTCCTAGTCCAAACGGACAATCAAGTAGACATGTTCTATGTGAACAAGCAGGGCGGAACAGACTCTCTGTCATTATGCAACAAAGCTTTATGACTGTGGGCCCTCACCAGAGAGCACCAAATTCACCTTCTAGTGGTATATCTTCCAGGCATTCAAAACCTTTGGGCAGACAAACTCAGTCAAGTACTGCTGTCTCACGAGTGGTCTCTCCGCCTAGACCAGGTGGCAAAGATATTTCATTTCTGGGGTACTCCAGACATAGACCTCTTTGCAAGTCCACTGAATGCCAGACTTCCCCGGTTCTGTTCCAGGCAATTGTCAGGCAAGGGATGCCTTCCTTCTTCACTGGGGTCAGGACTTCCTTTATGCCTTCCCACCCATTCCCCTCATCCCTAAAACACTCTTCAAGCTTCAGAGAGACAGGGGTCGTATGATCCTCATAGCGCCACGGTGGCCATGCCAAACGTGGTATCCCCTGCTTCTACATCTCTCTCAAGCTGCACCTCTGGAGTTAGGGCATGCTACAGATCTCCTTTCCCAAGAGAACGGGATGCTATGGCACCCGAATCACCAGTCCCTGCCTCTCACGGCCTGGTTGCTGAAGGCTTAGATCTCCAGGATTTCAACCTGTCCCAACAGGTAAAGGATATCCTTCAGGCTTCTAGAAAACGTTCCATAAGAAGATCTTATGCCTTCAAGTGGAAATGTTTTACTATATGGTGTTCCAAGAAGGGGTTAAATCCCCTTGTCATACCTTTAGAATCGATACTAGAGTATCTCCTTCACTTATCAAATTCTGGTCTGAAGACCAATTCGGTAAGAGTCCATCTTAGTGCAATTGCAGCTTCTTATAAGCCTCTGAGTGGACAACCAATTTCCTCTCATCCACTCATATCCAGATTTATGAGAAGTCTTCTATTAACAAAGCCTCCCATTAAACCACCACTGGTGGCATGGGATCTAAATCTAGTCCTCGGGCAGCTCATGAAGCCGCCTTTAGCCACTACAACCCTTAAGTTTTTGTCCTGGAAGGTCATCTTCCTAATTGCAATCACCTCTGCACGTCGCATTAGTGAATTGCAAGCTTTAGTGTCTGATCCTCCTTATACTAGGTTTCATCATGATAAGGTTGTTCCTAGAACTCATCCACACTTTATGCCAAAGGTGGTTTCGCCTTTTCATTTAAATCAATCTATTTTTCTTCCTGTATTTTTCCCGAGGCCTCACACCTCTAATGCAGAAAGAAATCTTCATGCTTTGGATTGTAAAAGAGCCTTAGCCTTTTACCTACAGAGAACACAGCAACATAGAAAGTCCTTGCAACTTTTTATTGCTTTTGATTCTAGTCATTTGGGACTTCCAGTCTCCAAAAGAACTTTTATCCAAATGGATTGCCCAATGCATATCCTTTGCTTATGAGAGTAAGGGTCTTCCTCTTCAAGGCCATGTCACAGCTTATAATGTGAGAGCCATGGCAACTTCTATGGCTAATCTCCACTCTGTGTCTATTGATGACATTTGTCGAGCAGCCACCTGGGCTTCGGTACACACCTTCACAGCCCACTACTGCCTGGATAAAGCCTCCCGTCGGGATGCCTTCTTTGGCCAAGCTGTTCTGCAAAATCTCTTTCAGATCTAATTCAACTCCTACCCACCAACCCTGGTGGAATGCCAGAGATCCATGGGAGGAAGGATGCCTACCTTTCTATGATGGCACCTTCCTGGGGCTATCTCCCTGGCATGTTCAGCTAGGGAGTCCCCATATGTGAAGACTACATTCCTGCTTGTTCCTGGAGATAGCATAGTTACTCACCTGTAACAGGTGATCTCCGGGAACAGCAGGAATTTAGTCTTCACAACCCACCCACCTCCCTATGAGTTGTCTATCTCTTTGTTTCTTTCCTCTCTCCCTCTATCCTTTCACTCAGCTATAAATTTAACTGAAGAGGGACAGTTGGGAAGGCAGCGCGCATGTGCTGAGGGATGCTCCCAAAAGCGTTCCTATTGGACGCTGGGGAGCGTTCCCGCACAGGCTCCGTTGGTACCGACGATACCCATATGTGAAGACTAAATTCCTGCTGTTCCCGGAGATCACCTGTTACAGGTGAGTAACTACGCTTTATGCAAGGACTCTGTGTTTTAAAATCTGTCTTCATTGAGCCCACAAGGCAGTGAATATTAGAATAAAAATTCAATAATTTTTTTTCTGAGGGAGAGAATTCACCATTTCTTCTACTGCTGTTATTGACCCAGATCTTTTCATTCCCCCTGTGACTAAAAACAGAGTTTTGAAAGGGAAACGGAGGTTTTTTAAGGCCAATCAGTTCATGTACAGCAGTTATATAGCATACAGGATCAGCTGTGAATTTAAATGTAGAAATGTGGGACAAACAGCTAAGAAATGAAAGGACAGAACAATTGGGGAAAAATAATGAGAGAAAATGACAATGCGGTTTGATATTCATAATGGACCCCTCTGAGGCATTTGAAAGGGCTGGATCAATAGTAGAGGAGGAGGCAAGTTGAATTTATCTCCCACAGAGAGAAACATGTCGAATTTCTACTTTAAACACGTTGAAACCTGGTGGCCTCAATGAGATAGGGCTCAGGCCATGCTCTTAAAAATAATGAATGTCTGATGTTATGAGGGCCCACATAGTTGCAAAGTCCAAGGCTACTTTTTATCCCTGGACACTGCATCATTTTTCAGAGTGAAAATGTACATGTACTTTCACCTTGAGAATTGCCTAAGAACAAAGGATCTAGATACTTGCAGATACTTTTTCAGACTAGAACAAGTATGTACTTTTGAAAATACAAAAGTTGTGATCCCTACCCTAACCCCACCCCTGGTAATCGCTTTGCAAAATATAGGTAAAAGTGCTACATTGTGGAACAGTGTAGTTACTCCTGCCTACGATGAGCTGGTCAGTCTTCAAATAGCCTATATCTGCAGGTAAAACTCTTACATAGGTAGTAATGAATGCTGTAGATAGAAGATTTGTTGGGGATGGGTGAAGAAGGTCCCTGGGTAAATGAAACATTAAATACCTCTGTAGAAATTAGTTAAAGGTCCACCAAAGAAAGCACTAACCCACGTTGCTAGAAGATACCCAGTCCAAACTGCCACTAAATCCAAGTCAACCTGAACATCTGGGATCCTATTCCCCATGCTATGGGAATTATACACTCCGCTTTCCAAATGTTGTCCCTTTAACTAATTTCTGGTTATTCAGGAAGGACTCTTTTTTTTAAATTATATACTATACACTCCACCAGCCTAAATTGCCCAACACAGGCCGTGTTTCGATTTCTTCATCAGGGGAAATCTAGGCTTAGTACATATAATAAATATATAAACCATAAAAACATACAAATTCTACAATAATATATATTAAAAACAATAAAACCATATATAATCATTAAAAATTATAGAGAATTATTATTAAAACACATAAAAGCCATTAAAAACAAACATAACATATACATCATTAAACAACTACCAAATTGTCAGTTAATACTTACATTAAAAAATAACTAATTAATAACAAACAACTCATCCACAAAAAGACATTGATAGGGTAACAACACCAGCCTTAAACTGATACTTCTATTGATAGAACCACTTGTATTGGATATTCGTAAACTAAAAGAGAGAAGAGGAGATGATTATCCATTACACACGTAATTCAATAACCATTAGGCATGCATCACAACACAAACAAAAGCTTGCCGGAGCAGGAGTGAGTATACCCTAACCTTAAATGAATCTGTATGTAAAACTTGAACAACATAAATAAATCATTAAAAACTAAAAACATTAGCAATTAATCAAAAACTTCAATAACTTAAAAGCTAAATAAATGATTAAATAACTAATAAAACCACCTAATACTCTTACACACACATTGGGGAATTGTAAAATGATCATAAGATCATAAAACCAACCGTGTAATCTATGCTAATACCACTAATAAGAGAATAATAACTCTCAAATTTAGTTGACCAAATTTAATTTCCACAAAAGGAGCTCAACTTCTCCTATCTTTATATTGCCCATGATTGCTCATGCTTATTTATAGCTTTGTAAAAAAAAAGGGGGGCCTCCTTCATCGGGCCCTATTACTAATTTAAACTTTACATAGCCATCCATCTCATTGCAGCAAAAGACTATTGTTACCAACATCATATGGCTAGACGAGCCTTTATCAAACAACACAGTTCCTGTGGTTTAGAACAAATCTTATAAATGAATCCCTCATTCTCAACATGTCAACTCCAAAGGAAAATAATCAAACTATGGACAAGACGGCCCATTATTCTAACATCGGCATCATTATCCAGGGATCACACGACCCCCTCTTATATATTTAAGGACGGCATAAAAATAACCCCCCATACTCATTTTGTTAAAAAAAAAAACAGTTTTCCAATCGTTTCATATACTAGTCCATAGTAATTCATATCTTATACTACTGGGCATATACATTAGTGAATCTCTACAACACAAAAAAACTTAATATTTAAATCATTGTATTAAATTAAACCCGTTTATTTCTTGAGACCCATCTCACAATATGCGCATACTTAAGACCACGTTTGAAAACTTTCCTACCTCAAATGTTCGTGTAAGACTCTTGTACAGTCCCGAATCACTGCGTTACGACCATCCGTTCATCGCAGGACCGTACTCTGTCAAAAAAAAACGCTCGCCCTTGCGCTGTGAAGAGTTGTTAAACGCGGGGACCCTATTGCGTCGTCATACTGGGATTGGCTGATTTTCCTTAAACTCCACAGTTCATTATCTTCTTCATTTCAAAACACTCTAATAATGTAAAATATCTCGTCTCCCACATCACTTATTATAAATATATAAATTGACGTCATCGAGAGCTTCACCTTCCTCCAATGGATCTCAGATATCAACCTAAGTCTTCATCGAAGGCTGGCTGCCCCCCCAAGGGTAGATCTTCTAAGCATTGAGATGCTTCGGGCATCTCATCACCTTGGAGCAGTGGACTTTAACAATAGTAGGGGATGGATACAGACTATCTGCGAAGCCTACCCCCTCTGGCTTCACCAAGAGAGTTCCATTCTCAGACCCCTTTCACTGCTCTATTACTACATGAGATCATCTCCTTTCTATTGCAGGGAGCAATAGAAGAGGTTCCAACATTCCAGCGGGGAATGGGCTTCTAATCTCCCTACTCTCTTATTCCAAAGAAAACAGGGGGATACAGGCCCATTCTGGACCTTAGGGACCTAAACAAGCATCTTCTATGGGAGAAGTTCAAGATGGTCTCCCTGGGGACCCTTTCTTTCCTATCGCCAGAGTCCGGACTGGCTCTGTTCTCTAGATCTAAAGGAAGCGTACACTCATGTTCTTAGCTGTCCAGAACACAGAAAATTCCTGCGCTTCATGTTTCAGGGAAGACTCTATCAATACAGAGTCCTACCTTTTGGCCTCACCTCTGCCCCAACAGTCTTCACAAAATGCATGGCTGTAGTAGCTGCATTTCTAAGGACTCTAGGGATATTTGTCTTCTCTTACTTAGACGACTGGCTCATAAGAGCAAGCACTTCTCCAGAAGCCAGTCTGTCCCTTTCACACACCATGCAGGTGTTACAACACTTGGGATTTGTCATAAATCTTCCAAAGTTCCAACTCGTCCCCTCTCAGACTCTAGAGTTCATAGGGGCCCTCTTAAATACTCAACAATCAAGGGCATTTCTGCCCTACCTCCACTATGCTCATCTCAATCAGTTCTTCAACCAAAAAAAAGGGAAACACCTCTATATGATCTTTTTTTGTTGGAACTCACACCATGAGGGGAAAACCCCTCTCGTTGTGTGCTGTTCCATTTTACTCTGTATTTAAATTAGGGATTCAACCCCAAAAAAAGGATCAGAGGGAATAATTACCCTCCTAATCAACTGAATGTATGAATAGCCACACCGGGGATTAATCAGAGTCGCTTAGCTTAGAACCGGAACATGTCTACCAAGAGGCTGCAGAAATTTGTAATGAAACGCACAGTCCCAGCAGTAGCAGCGATCATAACGCTGAAATCCATGTCTAAAATTCTGACCGGAATACACCGCTTCGGGATCTTAAGTAGAAATGCCTCCTTTCAGCAGACAAACCGTGTTCCAGGAATCCCCAGTTCCCAAGCAACTGTAAGAGGGGAACCCCCTTGTTTCATTACAAATTTCTGCAGCCTCTTGGTAGACATGTTCCGGTTCTAAGCTAAGTGACTCTGATTAATCCCCGGTGTGGCTATTCATACATTCAGTTGGTTAGGAGGGTAATTATTCCCTCTGATCCTTTTTTTGGGGTTGAATCCCTAATTTAAATACAGAGTAAAACGGAACAGCACACAACGAGAGGGGTTTTCCCCTCATGGTGTGAGTTCCAACAAAAAAAGATCATATAGAGGTGTTTCCCTTTTTTTTGGTTGAAGATATATATATGGGAAATATAGTGGGGTTTTAGTGGTGCTATAGTTAATATTATACGCATCTCAATCAGTTGGCATCTCAAGCATGTCTCAAGAGCTATCTTACTGCTTGAGAAATGCTACAACTTCTGGGCCATATGGCATCAATGGTGCATGTAGTTCCATATGCCCGTCTACACATGCGCACAACCCAATGAACACTAGCATCCCAGTGGTCTCAAGCCTCGGGTTGCCTAAGGGACAAGATAAGTCTCCATCCTTCTGGTCTCATCTCTCCAGTGGTGGTGTTCCCCAGGAAATCTCCTTGTAGGGTCACCTTTTCAGATGCCTGCACATCAATGTACCCTGACGACAGACGCATCCAAACTAGGCTGGGGAGCCCATCTGGGATCTCTCTCTCCACTCAAGGCCTCTGGTCTCAGTAGGAGTCACAACTCCACATAAATCTGCTGGAGCTCAGAGCCATTCTCTGTGCTCTCAAAGTGTTCTAGGACCATTTCATTGCTGCAGAATCCTAGTCCAAACCAACAATCAAGTGGCCATGTTTTCTTTATCTTTATCTTTATTCGTTGCTTGATATACCGCCCAGGCAGGTGCATCAGGGCGGTGTACAATATAATCAATCAGTAAAATCAAGAAAGGGAAAAGGAACGCCATTATTTGGACAGGATAGCGAGAAACAGAAAGGCAAAAGTGGGAGAGACACAGGTTAGGGAAGATACTTGTGGGAAAGCCAGTCACTCTTAAGGGTCTGGTAGATCAAAAGCCTGCTGAAAGAGATGGGTCTTAAGTAGGGACTTAAAGTTTTGAAAGGAAGGCTCGGTACGGAGGGCAGGTGGGAGCGAATTCCAGAGTGCTGGGGCCAGAAAGTAAAAAGCAGAGTGACGTGTCATTTCCAAGTGAGCTGAGGATGGAGAAGGGAGATAGAGACAGTAACCATGTGCTGAGCGAAGGAGACGGGGGGAAGGTTGTAGACGGATGGAGTCGGCTATGTACTGAGGAGAACCAACGTGCAATGCTTTGTGAGTATGAGTATTTTGTAGTGAAAACGGAAGTTAAGTGGGAGCCAGTGTAAACGGAGGAGGAGGGGAGTAATATGGTCACGGGGGGAGGAGTAAGTGAGTAAACGTGCGGCTGTATTCTGGACTAATTGAAGACGTTGAAGTTGATACTTTGGGAGACCTGCCAGAACAGTGTTACAGTAATCTAACCTTGAACGAACTAGGGAAATAACTAAAGAAGTGAGAGAGGAGGAAGGGAGAAAAGGGCGAACAGCTCGAATTTGACGGAGGAAGAAGAAAGAACGACGAATAAGTGAAGAGATGTGATGTTGAAATGAGAGGGAGACATCAAGAGTGACACCGAGATAGCGGAGGGAAGAGACTAAAGGGATAGGAGTAGAGAGAGAGTGGAGAGCAGGTGGGTGGAGACGTGTGAAAAGAAAGCCAAAGAGCAGCTGATTTAGCGGGGTTAACATGAAGAAAGTTAATGGTTATCCATGCAGCGACACGAGAGAGACAGAGGTTGAGTGTGGAAAGATCCGGTGAGAGAGAACTAGTGTGGTGAACAAGGATATCATCAGCATAGAAATAACCAGAAATCCCAGACTGTTGGACAATAAGTGCTAAGGGGGCCAGAAAAATGTTGAAAAGGAGAGGTGCTAGAACAGAACCCTGGGGGACACCACAAAGGGAGGGGTAGGGAAGAGGAGGTAGATGAGCTAGTCTTGACTGAGAAAGTGCAAGAGGAGAGAAAAGAACGAAACCAGGCAAGGACAGACCCACAGATCCCAAGGTCGGCCAGCCGAGTGAGAAGAGTATGATGATCCACAATATCAAAAGCAGAAGAAAGATCTAAAGTCACCACAAAGGAAAGATCACCTCGATCGTGAGCCTGATGAACTTCACTGAGAAGGGAAGTGAGAATGGTCTCTGTGCTATGGTCTGTGCGAAACCCGGATCTCTGTTCTCTGTGAACAAGCAAGGCAGAACAGGGTCTTGGACCCTCTGCAGCGAGGCTCTACATCTTTGGTCCATTGCCATACATCATCACATTCACTTCCAAGTGGTGTATCTCCCGGGCAAGCACAATATATTAGCGGACAGATTAAGTCGAATCCTTCTCCCCCACGAGTGGTCTCTTCATGTAGACACAGTCTCCTACATTTTTCAGACCTGGGGGACTCCAGAGATAGACCTTTTCACAAGTCCTCAGAATGCCAAGCTCCTTTGCTTCTGTACCAGGACTCCTGTGTCGGACAGCCAACAGGTGGATGTTTTTCACCTCCACTGGGGACACTGCTTCCTGTATGCCTTTCCTCCCATTCTTCTAATTCCCAAGACTCTTTTCAAACTCCAGGCGGATAGGGCCTTCATGATACTCATAGCCCCATGCTAGCCATGTCAACCGTGGTACCCTCTGTCTGTCTCGGGCTCAACCCATAGATCTGTGGTCTGCCCCAGATCTCCTCTCTTAGGAGGAGGAGATGCTGCTCCATCCCAGTCTGCTGTCTCTCCATCTCACAACATGGCTGCTGAAAGCATAGCCTTCCAGGGTATTCCCCAGGAGGTTAAGAACATCCTCTTAGCTTCTAAAAAGCCACCCACCAGACGGTCTTACGCTTTCAAGTGGCGTAGGTTTTCTATCTGGTGTTCTCAGAAGAAATCTTACTCCCTTCTCAGTTCCGGTGGGGTGCTGCTTGAATACGTCCTCCACCTATCTTCTTCTGGACTCTAGACCAATTTAGTAAGAGTATATCTAAGTGCAATTGCGGCCTTTTATGTACCCTTAGATGGCCAACCCATCTCCTCTCAACTGCTCGTAGCATGCTTTATGAGGTGTCTTCTATTAATCAAGCCTCCCATTAAGCCACCACCAGAGGCATGAGACCTCAATGTTGTTCTAGGGCAGCTTCTCAAGCCTCCTTTTAAACCTCTAGCTACTATGTCACTTAAATTTCTCACATGGAAGGTCATCTTCCTCATTGTCCTCACTTCAATAAGGCGCATTAGTGAGCTCCAGGCCTTGGTGGCTGACCCACCTTACACACCATTCCACCATGGAAGGTAGTCCTTAGGACTCATGCTCACTTCATGCTGAAGGCGTTCTCGCCCTTCCATTTGAACCAGCCTGTCTACCTCCCTGTGTTTTTCCCTAGACTACGCTTATCTAGGGCAGAAGCAACCCTCCACACTCTGGATTGTAAACGTGCCTTAGCTTTTTATCTTCAGAGGACTTGAGAACACTGGAAAGCTTCTCAGCTGTTCATGTTCTTTGACTCTACTCACCTCGAGTTGCCAGTCTCCAAACGTGCTGTCTCCAAGTGGATAGCAGACTGCATCACTTTTGCTAATGAGAAGGCAGGACTCTCCTTCAAGGGTCATGTCACTGCCCATAATGTTCGAGCCTTGGCTACCTCAATGGCAAATCTCTATAATCCGTAGCTATTGATGAGATCTGCAGAGCAGAAACTTGGTCTTCAGTCCATACTTTCGCTGCTCACTACTGTCTGGACAAGGACTCCCGCCGGGATGCCATGTTTGGCCAGACTGTTCTCCAGCATCTCTTTCAGACTTAGAACAACTCCTACCCTCCGTCCCGTATTTCGATACCAGACATCCATGGAAGATACATGACTTCTTTTAGGCATACCTGGGGCAAACCACAGCTGATTCTGAGGTCATCTCTCTGGCATCTTCTAGCTAGGGAGTCCCTTATGTGAAAACTACATTCCTGCTTGCTACTGGAGATAGCGTAATTACTTGCCTGTAACAGGTGATCTCTGGGAACAGCAGGAATTTAGTCATCACAACCCACCCTCCTCCCCTAGGAGTTGTAGGTTGTCTTTTCTTTCTCTCCTTATATCTCAACTTATCTGAGGAGGGAGAGCTGGAAAGGTGGGAAGGCAGCTACACAGGCACAGTGGGATGCTCCCAAAGGCTTTCCTTTTGGACAATGGGGATCATTCCCACGCGGGCTCCATCGGTACCAATGTCACCCATATGTGAAGACTAAATTCCTGCTGTTCCCAGAGATCACCTGTTACAGGTGCGTAAGTACACTTTTTCTGAGTCAATGGAGTGTTAAGTGACTTGCCTAAGGCCACAAGGCGTGCTAGTGGGAATCAAACTTCAATGCTCTAACCATTAGGCTACTCTTCCACTCTGGAGTGTATGGAATGAGATGAGAAAATAAGTAATGTGGGTAGCTGGTATAAAATGACATACATCGTTTGCCTGGAAAAAGTAGTCTGAGAAAAAGCAGATGAAAAACTTTGCAGGAACTGTTTTCTGCAGCAGTAATCAAATCAAACTGGGTGCAAGGGGTTTGCACCAAAGTGGGCCGTTTAATTATGCTCTCTAAGTATTGTTTGATAGTTAGAATTGATCTGTACCCCTTTGCATTGAAGCTGCATCTCAGAAATACTCTTGCCTTTGTTGAGCTGCAAAGACCATCTTAGAGCATGAAATGGCTTTGGGGGTTTTCTGCTCCACTGTAATTCAGATGTGCTGATACAGTATATTTCTAAAAGCAGAATTTGAGTAGAGTAGCAGCCTAGTGGTTAGGGTAGCAGCCTGGGACCAGAAGGACCAGGGTTCAAATGCCACTTGTGGCCTTGGGCAAGTCACTTAACCCTCCATTGCCTCTAGTACAAACTTAGATTGTAAGCTCTTGGGGGACAGGAAAATGCGTACAGTACCTGAATGTCACTTGTCTTGATCTACTACTGGAAAGGCATGAGCCAAATATAGGACTTAAACCTGCTCTAGCGACTCCCATGGCTTTTGGTGAGGGTACTTTCCATGCAACCTTGGGCAGTTTGTAGATTTGTAGACATTGGGCACACTTGAGAAACGGGCCATTTATTTTGTATCCATTTTGTGCAGGTGGCTGGATTGGGGGGGGGGGTTGAGTTCTTTGGTGAAATGTTATGTGTAAACATTCCCCACGATTATCTCCTCCCAGCATTCCTAAAAGTCTGTGCATAATTTCTTAATGAATTATTTTACCCAATTAAATAGTAAATGTCCTCCTTATGGAGAGAGGACTTTGCTTGTTTTTTCTTTAGGCAATCCTTAATAATGAGTTTGTCATTAATAGTCACTGCTTTGGGGTTTTCTGTTCCGGTGTGGGGGTGTGTAGGTGAAACGGACGACTGTTAATAACTTTGTCCTTAAATCACTTTAGGTATTTTCCCTGAGACGTATCATCCCAGGTTTCTTCAGAAGGTACGCCGCTGGCCGTTTGATTTTGTACTAAAAAGATTTGATTTTATTTCTTTCTTTCTTGACAAATGCTTTATTCCCCACTTATGTTCAATAGAGAGCCCAAAGCAAGTAACAATAAAGTTTTCCAAAGCACATCATAAAAACACAAATACATAGACAGCTACAACAGTTCCCTCCTCCTCTTGCCCCACCTCATCCCTAATCTCTCCTCCTCAAATACTTCCTGATTTAACCATGTTTTAGGAATCTTTCAAAACCACAGGAAATTCAGTTCATCCTTGACTGAACCCGATGGGTATTGGGCCAGGACATAATCACATGGCTGCTACTTTACATGTTACTGAATAGATGTGCCAGGCACGGATCTGCTCATTGCAAAAGGACGTGACCCTTTTTCTGCTCACGCACCTTTTCCATATCAAAATGCAAACTTCTGAAAGTGTGTAAAGGGCTAGATTATAACTCGTGACCTGTAAATTAAATCTTGTGTTTCTTTGTGCTGGTTTCAAGAGCCACTTGGTCATGGAAGCTTTAGACTTTATGGTGGCAATTTTGGAAAGGATTTTTCAGGTGTGGTCCCCCTTTTTACACATGTTATGAAATTCCCCACACTATATGTGCATAAAAGTAAGAAGAAGGCTTGTGTTTGTATGCAATCTGTGATAGGTTTCCGTGGGTCAGGCTTTTACTACTACTATGTGTCATGTGTATTATGCTCCAAGGTGTACGCAGCGCCGTACATATACACAAGGGAGACGGTCCCTTCTCAATAGGGCTTACACTCTATGCAAGACAAACACAACTGAGAAGGGACTAGAAATGGTTTTGACACACATGGATGATACGCAGGAGAATAAAGGGACAGGCTCTAAAAGTCTTGATGAGGTGGGGTTTTAGCCTGGATTTGAATAGAACCAGAGATGGCGTTTGACACCTCGACTCTGGTCTGTTCCAGGCATAGAGTGCGGCTGACAGCTAGGAGAGCACCACTGGCGTAAAGGGTGGCGATAAGAGCAAGGAAAGGTGATAAAGAGAGCTCAAGCAATGCAACGGGCGAGACTGGGTTTTCCCAAATAGTCTTCACCAGGGCTGGCCCAAAGGTTTCTGCAGCTCCAGGAAGAAGCTGCTGCCGCCGCCCCCCCCCCAATCTTCTCAGCTTGCAGTAACGGGGGGAGGGGCGCAGTGGTGGCAGCGGATGTATGACTCCATTTTGAAAGTGTGGTGCACACCTGTCACTGCTGCAAGATGAGAAGATGGATTGGGGGGGTAGGCAGCATGACTTCATTTTGAAAGTGGTGTTTGCGTGCCGCTGATTTCAAAATGGAGTCATGGCCCAGCCTGGTCTTTACCTGCCAACGGTGACTAAGGGATTTGAATTAAATTCAGGCACATTTGAGAAGTGAGAGAGCATTGCATCTAACTTCTAAGCTGAGCAATTTGATGTCTTTGTCTTCTTTGTTCTTTACCCCCAAAAGTTGCTGAAAGATGGCAGTGTGCTGTCTCCCATCCTGACCAGGCTGATGAACTACTACTTATTTTCCAAGGGGTGAGTTTATCCTTTGAGATACCTCCTGAGTATCACCATGTTTCTGGCATAGAATCAACCCCCCCCCCCCGCCAATGCCACAGGGGAGGGGAGGAGGGGGCTGAGACTTGCACCAAACTCCTGTTCGTGACTTATTGCCTGTATAGACCAGTCAGGGCCAGCTTAACCATTAGGTAGTCTGGACAAATAACCACAGCTTCTGGGGGGTAAAGAGCAGCTGCAGTTAAAACAAACAGGTAAGTCTGCACTGCCACACGTGCAGTATTTAAGGAACCATCAACACACATTGTTCGCAACTGGATGATATGCGATATTCATATGGCCCATTTATCTGGGCAAATAGCTTTTGAAAGTTGCCCTCTTTGTGGCTAATTCGGGTCACTTTAGTGAAAAGTCCTAAAAGGCACCTATTTTATGATGAGATGAGATAGGCACCAATGTTCGTTTTCTAAAGTAGACTGCTATGAGGATCCTCAGTATGCATAAACATGCATATTTTAGGAAACGTGCACCTGTGTTGCAACTTGACCCCAGCTCTGGCCAAATTTAAGTTCTGGGAATAACCTTCTTGTGGTCCATCTAAATGTAAGTGCAGCTTTTCTGCGTGTAAAACATGCTTTACGCACAGAAATTACCACCAAGCACATTTTATGCATGGGAAAGGGGGTAATAACATAAAAATGAGGTGCTCTGAAAGAGGGCACCTACCTTGATGTGGACCATGCATAGGAACTGCTGGGGCATAGTGGCCAGAGATGGCACAGAGTTACAACATAAGTGCACATTTCCTAAAATATGCAACGTACCCGCATAGTGACCTACTGCAGAACGGCATGGGGGGTTGTTTTGTTTTGTTAAGTGCCATCAAGTCAGTGCTGACTCCTGGTGACCCAGCAGCCCCTGGATTTTCTTTGCAAGGCAGGACTAGAAGTAGATCGCCGGCCTTTTCTTCCAAGGCAGTGGAGGGTAAAGTGACTTGCTCAAGGATTGTCAGCAGAAATCGAACCCAAATCTCTTGGGTACTAAGCTGTTGCTCTAGTCACTAGGATACTCCTCCACTCCACATATATGCGTGTATCTTATAAAACGTGTGCACAAACAGAGTACATGGATAAATTTACTGCTTTCTCAGAGTGGGTGTACATTTGTGTGCTACTGGGGTTGGTTCTGGGTTGCCCTTATAAAATAAGCACCTTTTTCCAACTTTTGCCATTATAAAATTACTCCTTGAAAATTTAGGAAGGTGCAGAGCTGAAAAGTTGCAATGGGTTTCTGCAGCACTTACAAATGACAAAGAAATATAGGAGAAAAAGAAGGTGAGGTGTGTTAAGACTGCAGGATCGATCAGGTTGGATTGCTTTCTCAAAAGAATAATATGCTGTGTGGCACAGCTGGGTTAGGTGTGCCTGTGGATGGCGGGGTGGAAAGAGTTAGATCTGCCTTGCTGATCCCACAGCAGGCTTATGGCTTGATCAAGTGCAATATGTTTGGGGATTGTTAAATCAAAGGCATGAGGAAAGTTAACTTTTACTGCACCACACCCTAACAACCCTAGTGGTCTACTTTGGCTAGACAGTTGCCTAGGGTCACCGCTTCTTGGGTGACAGCAAAGAACAGCTTCATCCATGCAAAACAATAGACCCTGACAGCCATGCAAACTCAGAACCATCAGCATATACTTTTACCCATAAGGATGGTAGACGATGTTCAGATTGTCCATTTACTGGAGAAAATAAACATTTACTGCATAAATGACTTTGAAATGATGATTTGTATGTGTATATATAGAGATAGATATAGATATACACAAACATAAACAGCAGAGTTTAATATTGAAGAGTATGGTGGTTAATTCTGCATTTTTCCAGGATGTGTCTGGGTGGAATGCTCATGGCATCATTGAGTTGAATTATTAAAATGTCATTGCGGCTCTATGTGCCTAAAACTTAATCAGGGGAGGGGGCACAAACCTGAGGTTTTGCCCTAAGGTGCCTAATAGGGTGCCTTGCACTGGCGGTGCAATTTTATGTAAGTACTATGGAGCTATACATAAGACTTAGTGAACTATTGGAGACAATCTCTGCTTGTTGATGCTAAGACTTTAATCACTGATTATAAGGATAAATTTACTTAAGATCAGGAGAAACATTTTCTTAAGCTGAGCGATAAAACTGGAATAGGATTTCATTGAAGCATTTTCTACAAAGAATTTTAAGCATAAACTAGGCATATTTTGGGGGATTAAGTGCATCAATGGATAAGGGAATGTATAAGTAGCAAAATGACTGCTTTAAGGCTTTCAGAAGGCTGTGATGGATCGTCTAAAAAGTCAGCTGTGGTATACATTTGGGGATTTGGTTTTTTATGTGAAACCTTTGTTGGTACAACCTAATGGTGATCTTGTTAGGATTTTTTGTAAAAATCTTGTTTGATGGCCATGTCAGAACAATACAGAGCAGGGGTCAACAACTTCTGACAGGGCACATGAAGCTCTAATGGAAGGCACCGCGGAATGACCGTATCTGTCAGCGCAGCAGAATCTCTTTTTGGTGCTTGTTCCTAGTGGAAAATATCCCCCCTTCCCCACCATGGCATGGCAACATCGCTGCAGTTAGCCAAGAAAAAAAGTTCTGCGCCACACACATAGAGAGGATCCCCCATGCTGTAGTACAAAGCAAGAAAACGATAGTGCAGAATGTCGAAGGGTTTATAAATAATACATTTATTAATAACAGTATGCCTGTATCGGTACTTATTTCATAAACCTTAAAATGATTACCTACAGCAACAAATGAATAATTATTCCTATGTAATCATTTTTAAATTTCTAGAAATACTGTAGCTCCTCACACAGGCATATAATGCTGAAACACAGCTGTGGTGTTTTTAATAAATGTATTGTTTATAAAGCCTTTAGAGTCCTGGCACATTGCCTGCCTTTTCTTACAGTTGGTACTGCTACATGTGTTCCCAAGGTGGTCTAGACAGTAAAGGTGCTTGTGATCAATGACGGGAAGGTCACATTCATACACCACTCAACAGCACCCTACTGCCAAACAAGAGAGAGACCTAGTCACATATGCAAAACAAATGTGCAAACCTTTATAGCTGTAAGATTTTATAGCAAACTTTTATAGCTGTAAAGATTTATTTTTCTTAAATTTTGCTAGGATTTGTATTCTTCGTCAGAAATATTTTTAGCACCTGGTCTAGGGCAGCATTTACCCCCGTGTTGGAGCACTGTTCACTCCCCTCTCTCTCTCTCTCTCTCTCTCTCTCTCAGAATTGGCGAAGTTTTCGGCCCCTTCACGCAGCCTTCAAACACAGAACTCTGGGAGATGTGGACAGGAATTCGAACAAACGATGGAAATCTTGTTGTGGATAGGTACTGCTCCTTTTATTAATGTCTTAATAATGATTTTTTTTTCTTGATCCCTCATAAAAAGAAGAGTCACAGTGGAAAATGGACTGCTATAGGTTTATTATTCATTGATAACTGAGTCTAGCTTCAGATCAACTGTAGAGTTAAGCTGAGCTGTATAATCTCATTCGACATAGGCTCTGAGCTGTTTAGGGGCAGGAAACCTTCCACATTCTAGATCAGTTTGACTGCTCTTGTAGACCTGTAGTGCAGGCACGCGTGGCATGGAGACTGGTTGGGAACTGTATTAATTATAGGAATGGGGGCACTTTAGAGCTCTAGACTTGCAAATGATATGTAAAATAGCAAAGAAAGGGAGTGTCCTGACCACTTAACATAAAATATATATTTCTCTGCATGTAACTGAATGGAGCTCTTACCCCTGAGCGAGTCTGTCTGTATTAATTATGTCATCTTACTTAGTATTTTGCAGTACATAAATCAGAGGTATAAACACAGAAACCGCTGGGTTGGAGCGCTGATTTCTGCTTCAGTTCCATGTGAGTAATGTAATTTGGTTGTCTTCAGTCCTGCTAACCAGCTGCAGAAAGGGTAGCCGCCACTGGCGTGCATGGTTGAAGGAAGTTGGTATTTTAGCCATGCCACAGAGGTTAACAACACTTCTCATTAAGAAAAGGCAGTGAGGGCTTTAGGGGGTCATTTTTCTGAACTTTTCATGCATTCAAAACCTCTCATAAAATGACCCCACTGGGGGCACGTAGGTACAAGTAATGCGATGACAAGAATATGCATACAGGTGTATGATCTGTGTCTAGGCATGTTCTGAGGTGAAAGTGGAGTTTGGGCAGCATTGTAAAGTACACAGTAGCAGGTCTGGTGCTACCATTAGGCAAAGTAGGTGGCTGCCTAGAGCGTTTATGTTTATTTTATGCTTAATATACCGCCCAACAACACAAGTATCTGGGCGGTTTACAATAAGACTATAAAATTAAAAAATTTTAAAAAATGCCGCAGAAAAGAAAAGGAACGCCATAAAATCAAAGAAACGGAAAAGAGAAAAGACAAAGGAGAGAGAGAGAACAACAGGGAGAATAAGGGGCAGAGACTGCCTGGAGCTTTGGCATCCTGGTGACACTCATTGCCACCTGCTGCTTATACCCTCCGACACAGACTTCTGGTTTGCATAACTTGGAAGTTGCATTGGAGGGGGCAGAAGTGGCCCGTCCTAGAAGCCACGAACTGCGATGCAGCACCCGGAGGCTTTAGATAGCTGCTGCGTCACACTTTGAAAGCTGTTGCCGCAGGCCTGGAAGAGGGGTGGCCCTAGGATAGGGGAGGGGCAGTAGGATGGACGGCCCACCTAGGGCACCTCTAATCCTTGCACCAGCCCTGCACACCAGGTTGTGACGTACACACCTATGCATGTACATCACACCCCCCCCCCCCCCCTGTTTTTTGCAGGATCTGTGCTAGTATTTTGAAAGAATTAAATTTTTAAAAAAGACCTTACAAAATATCTGGGAAATAAAACTCCAAATAGCAAAAAAACAAAACAAAACCCCAGAATACTATAAATTAACAAGTGACCTCAACCACAAGTGAGCTTATACAAGCCCTATAGGGCCACTACTAGCCATGCTCCATGATCATTACTGGTCCATTGTTTTTATAGTATATGAATCATAAAACCACACAAAAACCTTAAGTGTGTCAAATTATATCAATTTCAATAAATGTGATATACCAAAAAATTATAATCAACAAAACACAAAACTCCAGGGGGAGAGCTCAATGACAAATCCTAAGTGTGGATGGAGTAGCACATTTGAGATTTGTTGTTGAGCTGCTCTTCTGGAGTTTTGGGTTTTGTTGATATCACTTTTTTGGTATATCACATTTATTAAAATTGTTTTTGAGTTTGAAATTGATATAATTTGACACACTTGAGGTTTTTGTGTGGTGGTATGATTGCTCTATACTATAAAATAATGGACCAGTGCTGATCTTTGAGCATGACTAGTAGTGGCCCTGTAGGGCTTTTATGCTAGAGGGCCAGTAAGCTTGTATAAGCTCACGTGTGGTTGAGGTCCTTGTTAATTTATAGTATTCTGGGTTTTTTTGCACTATTTGGAGTATTTTAAAAGAGACACAAACACTTGTATGTCTTTTTAAATAAGGCTACTTTTCCTCTAATCCTAGACAGCCTGGTATAAAATTGCCCCCTTAGAGGGTACTTTTATAAGGTGTGCCTAGGTTAATGTGCATGTGCTTCACTTTATAAAATAGGGGCATAGGTGATGGAATCCATGCGGTGCATCGGCGCAATCGCATACACCGACCCTAAGATTGGTGTAAATGTCTGTGCTTAGATTTCTCATGACTTATGCAGCTTCTAATAAAATCACTCCTTAACATCTGCTGACTAGAAAGGACCTGAGGTTTTAGCTGTTTATCTGCTTGCTATGCTGGGCCACTGTGTGTTCATCTTAAGATGACTCGCCTCTCCCCCCCCCCCCCCCCCCCCCCCCCCCCCCCCCCCATCTCCTCTCTCAAAAGGCACGTGTTAGCACTTGCTCTAGACTGTCATCAATATTAATCAGTGACATTTATTCAAATGTTTTGAAGACTATTATATCTTTAAATGCTTGTAAAATTCCTTATCCAAATGTTTGTAAAGCGTGTGTTTTACGTTTTGTAAATTTAAATTGAGTGAAGAAAGTCTGGAAGCTGTACCTAGGAACATCAGAACAAGGCTGCACCATACTTAGCCAGCTCTTGCATATATCAAATACAAACCCTACCACAGACACACTACCCCCCCACCTCCTCAACGAACAGGCACCCCATACACCCATAGCCCAGTGCAGACTGTCCCTATACATTGCTGCACCGCAGAACAGGTCCAACAGCAATGCAGGCTTTCCTCACACCCACATTGACCCACTACAGCACAAACATCAGATGCACATACACCCACGCTCCAGCGCAGTCTTCCCCCTATACACACTGCCCCACCACAGGCATCCCAGCAAAAGCTTCCCAGGTACCACGCAAGCATCACCGGCACACATTTGATTTATTAAGGTAGACGTGGAGAAAGATTCCATGCTGCTTACCCTCAGGGTTATCTACTCTTTGGAATCCTGCTGGATTGGCCACTGTGGAAAATAGGATACTCTGAACCAGTATGGAAGCTCTTATGACTGAGATTTTCTCGCTTTACACACTTTCAGATGACTATTCCCTGGCTTGAACTTGTAGACTAGAAGTAGAAAGATTACCGATTCTAAACCCAGTGCTATACTGTCTGCTTCTACTGAGGTGTAAAATGTGTGCCATTAGGCTTCTTCCCTGTGAATACCAGATGCAAGCAGTCTAATTAGACAGGTTTTACCCAGCTCTGAACTGAAGTCCTTCAGGGCCAGAAAACAGAACCGCTGCTGTGGTATCTGTACTGTAGATCCTGTCTCTGTGTGTGTGTGTGTGTGCGCGCGCTACGTGTAAGCCATACAGAAAGTGACTGAGGCAGACTTTGAGATGGTGCTAACATTTTGAAAGGTTGCAGATTCCTGTTGAAATCTGGGGCAGCAGGAGCCATTGTCGAATGGCCCAGAGGCAGTGTGGGTTTCCTGCACTGGCCACGGGCTCCCCGATCCTTTCATTAGATGTTGCCATGGGGCTACTCTAGAAGGTGGAATGTCAGCATGTAGCAAGGTTGGTGGCTTAAAGCTTGATTTTACTTTTTTGCATAGAGATCGGGATATTCACAGTGCCCTGAATATTTTACAAAAGGCTGTGCTGAACGAGTGAGCCTTTTGTAAAATACTTATAAGGTTGCCAGGAAATAGATGTGTATTTGCCAGTACCGCCACTGAGAACAGCCCTGTTGGAAAGAAACAAGTTGAGAAAAAAAGTGAGTGACGACATGTGGGTCATGTGTGAAGCACGTTTCACAAAGAACTAGTCTAAGGAGTTGAGTGAAATGACTCTTTCATATTTGGGCTGGTGCTAGCACAGAGCTAAGCACAATTGCGCTCTCAAGTCACTGGTGGAGGCTTTGTGTCTAAACAAGCAGATAGCCAACACTTATAGCTGCCTCAGAGCAGATGTAAATGCCAGTGGGAAATAAAAAAAATATATATAGGGTTATAAAATGTTCTTGACTACCCTTTGAATTCTTAGACTATCAAGGTGGTTTACAAAATAAAATAGATAAATAAAACACACACAACAAGCGTTAAGGAAAAGAAAAATCCCATGTAGCGTCCCATCCTCCAAGCTAGTGCTAAACAGAAAAGGAGACAATAACCAGAGTATTAAAAGCAACATCAATCATCACAATTCATTTGGAGTGTTGTGTTCAGTTTGGAAGATCATATCTCAAAGGATGTGAAAAGACTTGAAACGGTTCAGAAGATGGCGACCAAAATGATTTGGAGCGTGCACCAGAAGAAGTATGAGATGCGACTTGAAGACCTAAATATGTATACCCTAGAGGAGATGAGGGGCAAAGGAGATATGATACCCTTTTAAGTATTTAAACATCTGTATTAATGAACAAATAAACCTTTTTCAAAAAAGGAGAAAGTATAAAACTAGAGAAATTGCAAGGAGGTAAACTTAAAAGCAACACCAGGAAATACTATTTCACTGAAAGGGTGGTGGATGCTTGGAATGCCCTCCCGATGGGGGTGGTGAGGGCAAAGACAGTGATGGAATTCAAAATGCCATGGGAGAGACGCAGCGGATCCCTTTATTCCAAGAAGATAAAATCAAAATAAACTTTAAATATATTTTTTACCCCACCAAATGGAGGGGGGTGACCTGCACGGAGTAGCGGGTACAACCCTAAATAAAGGCATAGATGGGGATGACCTGCATGGAGGGACGGGTACAACTACTTTGACCATCTTACTAGGCAGACTAGATGGAACATACTGGTCTTTATCTGCTGTCGTTTTCAATATTACTATGTAGAACTGAATGTGGACTGGAAAATTGCACCTTGAATATTGTGTGCAATTCTGGTCGCCGTATCTTAAAAAGGTTCAGAGAAGAGCCACCAAAATGGTAAAGGGGATGGAAGGATACCCCTATGAAGAAAGGCTAAAAAGGTTAGGGCTCTTTAACCTGGAAAAGAGACGGCTGAGGGGAGATATGATAGAAGTCTATAAATTAATGAACAGAGTGGAACGGGTAAACGTAGATCGATTGTTTATGTTATCAGAAAATAGAAAGACTAGGGGACATGCAATGAAGCTACAGGGTAAACTATTTAAGACTAATAAAAGAAAATATTTTTTCACTGAACGTGTAATCAAACTCTGGAATTTGTTACCGGAGTATGTAGTAAAGGCTGTTAGTGTAGCCGGGTTTAAAAAAGGTTTGGACAAGTTCCTGGAGGAAAGGTCCATAAACCATTATTAAGAAGGGACCCAGGATATCAATGCTTGACCCAGTACAAGCATTGCGGAACCTGTGTCTTTTGGGGAAACTGCTGGGTACATATGACCTAGATTGGCGACTGTTGGAGACAGGATGCTGGGCTTGATGGACCTTGGTCTGACCCAGTATGGCATATCTTATGTTCTTATAAAAGTGTGTCTAATCCCAGCTTTAACTTAGAAAATGAAGATTCCTGTTTAAGATGCAGCGGTAACGCATTCCAAAGGACAGGAGCCAGATATACTAATGGTGATCAATGAGAACTTTCTAAATGGATCCTTGGAGGAGGTGGTTGATAAAAAAGCAAAGTTTGGGACAAGCGGGAAAGTAAGGAATAAGGCAGGCGGGTGGTGTGCAAAGCATGATAAGGGAGAATTACAACTCTAATTGGAAGAGACACTGAAAGCCAAGGTTGGTCAGCATCAGCTTCCAGTGTGATAGGGTTTAATCTCATAGCAGCCATAAGAATTTTGACAGCCATACTTTGAATTAATTAAAGCTGTTCTGAGAATAACACATCGTAACCATTAATACGAGACAAAACCAATGCATTAAGCAACCATAAAAGTTCCTGTGAACACAAATCTTATGAAGAACAGAGTACGCAGATCTCACAACGGCAGCTATCTGAGGCCCTAAAGTCAGGGAAGAGTCTAAATTTTACACATGGAATTCCATTTTAAAATGGGAAATACTTATGTGATTTTGGAACTGCCCAAACCATGCCAAGAACACACTTTCTTCAGATCTATGCATCCCACAGCTTCTACATGCGTCACGAGTATAACTGCAAAATTGCCACTTACACATGATGTATGTTTACAGGTGTAGAAGCCACACAAGCCTTCTAAAATGACCTCCTTAGGACTGTATCGGAGCTTGGTACTGTTTCGTGCATCATGCTGTCAGAAAACGGCCTGTTCTGTTGCTCCTCACAGCTCTTTGGCTGCACTGGCAGGGTTTTATTTGAATGTTTAGTGCTGAGAGTAACTTCTCCCTCCTTTTGCCATGGACTCAGCTCTGGAAGGAGATACCCAGCATCATCTACTCCAGCTCACGTGTACCGACACCCAAAATCCACTTCTATATTGTCCTGCTAGATCAGACCAGGCACGTGGGCTGTGTTCCCTTACCAGCAGACTGGCGGAGACAAAGAACCAAAGAAAAGCCTCACTCCATGCCTCTATTCACCTCAGCCACCAGAGGTCCCTTCCGTATTTCTTTGTCTCCAGCAGATAGATGGATTTTCTCCTCTCTGAAGATTTGAGAGGAAAAGATTGATTTAAAACACTTGTGAACGACAGGCTGCAGGTTGATCTCTTACTAGAGTGTGACATGGGAGACTCCACTAAACTGCGGTCTTTTCGGTAGCCATAGGAGGAGGAAAGCGTAGTTACTCACCTGTAACAGGTGTTCTCCAGGAGCAGCAGGAATCAGTCCTCACTTATGGGTGACGTCGGCGCCGACGGAGCCCTCGCGGAGCAATTTTCCCCAGCTTTCAAAGAAAGCCTTTGGGAATTGCAGCGCGCATGCGCGGTCGTCTTCCCGCCCGAGGGTGCCATCTTAGCCAGTCAGATGACATAGCTAAAAAAGACAGCATAAAAATTTGCAAAAACAACATAAGCAGACGATTGCAACTCCAAGGGGAGGAGGGAGGGTAGTGAGGACTGATTCCTGCTGCTCCTGGAGAACACCTGTTACAGGTGAGTAACTACGCTTTCTCCAGGACCAAGCAGGAAGTCAGTCCTCACTTATGGGACTCCCAAGCTCAAGGCTACCGGAGACCCTAAGCACAAAAATGAGCTCCCTCTAGCTCAGCAGCACAGAAGGATAGAATCTTCGCTGAATTATCACCCACCGGTAGCCCACATCCGGGATGGAGGGTAGGAGTTGCTCAGACCTCAAAGAGATTACGGAGGACTGCCTGTCCGAAAGCACTGTCCCTACGGGACTCCCTCTCGAGACAGTAATGGACCGCAAAAGTCTGGCTCGAAGACCAAGTAGCGGCCCGGCAGATGTCTGCCAGCGGAACAGAGCGGAGGTAAGCCACTGACGTAGCCTTTGCCCGAACGCAATGAGCCGTGACTCGACTTTCTAAGGAGAGTCCGGCTGCCCCATAAGCCCAAGAGATACAGTCCGCAACCCAGATGGACAGAGTACGCTTGGAGACCGGGAGCCCCAATTTATTGGGGTCAAAAGACACAAAAAGCTGAGCAGCTTTACGGTGCTCCCGCGTACGGTCAAGGTAGAAGTTCAATGCCCTTCTACAGTCCAGGGTATGGAGGACCGTTTCAGCTCGGCTGGAGTGTGGTCTGGGAAAGAAGGTTGGAAGTACCACCTCCTGATTGATGTGAAAAGGGGAGACCACTTTAGGCAGAAATTTTGGGTGAGTCCGTAGGACTACCCTATTCTTGTAGAACCTAGTGTAAGGGGGATCAGACACGAGGGCCTGCAATTCACTTACGCGTCTAGCGGAAGTGAGGGCTATCAAGAACAGTGTTTTCCAAGACAGAAAACGGAGAGAACAGGTAGCCATAGGTTCAAAAGGCGGACAGGTGATCCGCTGCAAAACCACATTCAGGTCCCAGTCAGGCGCTGGCGGGCGCAGAGGTGGTTTAAGTAGAAGGAGACCTCGGAGAAACCTCGCTACGAGAGGGTCGTTTGAGAGAGGTCTGCCGTCCACCGGCACATGATGTGCTGAAAGAGCACTGAGGTGAACTTTGACGGAGTTGGACTTGTCCCAGATTAGAGAGGTGCAGCAAGTACTGCAAGATCACCGACACCGGGCAGGAGAAGGGATCCTGAGACTGTTGGGTACACCAGACTGCAAAGCGACGCCATTTAAGGGCGTAGCATTTGCGGGTAGAGGGCCGTCGCGAAGCCAAGACGACCTCCTCCACCTCCGCCGGCAGGAGAAGGGGAGCAAGGACTACCCTCTCAGCAGCCAGGCCATGAGGTTGAGAGACCTGAGGTTGGGGTGCAGTAGGGACCCCTGATCCTGAGTGAGGAGATCCGGTTGTACCCCCAGAGGGATTGGATCCTCCACCGCCAGTTGTAGCAGGAGCGGAAACCACGGCTGCCTCGGCCAGCGAGGGGCCACCAGGATCATGAAGGCTTTGTCTCGGAGAACCTTGAAAAGAGTCCGAGAGACTAGCGGGATGGGAGGGAAAGCGTACAGAAGGCTCCCCGACCATGAGATCAGAAAGGCGTCCGCCGCAACCCGAAGGGGGTGTGGCTGACGAGAGCAGAAGCGAGGAAGCTGCCGGTTGTGAGGACTGGCAAAGAGATCCACCGTGGGGAGGCCCCACCGGAGGAAGAGCTTCTGAACTACCAAGGGATCCAGACGCCACTCGTGCGGCTGGAGGACCCTGCTGAGTTTGTCCGCAAGGCAGTTTTCTTGGCCCGGGAGATAAACCGCCTTTAGGAGAATGCCGTGACTGACGGCCCAAGAGCAGAGCTTCTGTGCCTCCCGGCAGAGGAGGAAGGAGCCCGTGCCCCCCTGCTTGTTCACGTAGAACATGGCAACTTGATTGTCCGTCTGGACAAGGACGGACTGGTGGGAAGTCAGGTGGGAGAAGGCCTTGAGAGCTAGGCGGATCGCCCTGAGCTCCAGGAAGTTGATCTGCTGAGCAGACTCCCACGTGGTCCAGAGGCCCTGAGTACGTGCCTCTTGGCAATGTGCTCCCCAGCCCAGGAGGGATGCATCGGTGGTCAGCACCCGGGTCAGCTGAGGTGACTGGAAAGGCATTCCGAATATTAGGTTCGGCTGCCGGAGCCACCACCGGAGAGACGAGATCAGCGGCTCGGAGACGCGCACTAGGTCTGCTAGGCCGCCTGTGGCTTGTCGCCACTGCTGGCGGAGACACCATTGAGCAGACCGCATATTCAGGCGGGCATTGGGGGTCACATGGACGGTGGAAGCCATATGGCCGAGTAGTCTCAGGAAGCGCCTGGCGGAGACCAGGGGCTGGCTGCGAAAGCGGTCGGCTAGGTCCATGAGCCGTTGAGCCCTGTCGAGCGATAGGTACGCTCGCGCCTGAGGAGTGTGCAGCCTTGCGCCGATGAACTCGAGATCCTGTGAGGGGAGCAAAGTGGACTTTGCGAAGTTTATAACAAAGCCCAAGTGCTGCAGAAGAGTCACCGTGCGGCGCGTGGCGTCGGTGACCTCCCGAGCGGACGCTGCTCTGATGAGCCAGTCGTCGAGGTACGGAAAGACATAGAGGCCGTGAAGCCTGAGATGGGCCGCCACGACCGCGAGGCATTTTGTGAAGACTCGCGGTGCGGAGGACAGGCCAAAGGGCAGTACTCTGTACTGGTAATGATTTCCTGCCACCACAAACCGCAGGTATTGGCGGTGGCTTGGGTGGATGAGGATGTGTGTGTAGGCATCCTTTAGATCCAAGGAGCATAGCCAATCTCCCTGCTGGAGGTAGGGCAGAAGGATTCCAAGGGTAAGCATTTTGAACTTCTCCCGCACAAGGAACTTGTTGAGGTTGCGCAAGTCCAGGATGGGTCTGAGGCCCCCTGTTCTCTTTGGTATCAGAAAATACCTGGAATAAAAGCCTTGACCTCTCAGGTGGTGTGGCACCGGTTCCACCGCCTGTTCCTGCAGAAGACCTGCTAACTCCTGAAGGAGCAACTCCCTGTGCAGAGGGGGTCGTGGAGGTTCTCCCGGAAAATAGGAGGGAGGGACCTGGTGGAAGTGGAGAAGATAGCCCTCTCGCACGACTTGAAGCACCCAGGCATCTGCGGTGATGCTGGACCACCTGTGGGCGAAGTGAACCAGCCGGCCACCGGTGCTGGGAGGAACCAGCGGGGGGGGAAAGGCTATGCTGTGTGAGTCAAAAACCCCCACCCTGCTGAGCAGGGGCTGGTGGTGCAGGCTTGGGGGCTTGCTGCCTACGGGACCCGTTACCCCGTCCCTTGGCCTGCTGGCCCTGTTGGGGAGCTGCAGGGGCCTGATAATGGGGGTAGTGTTTGTAGGCAGCCGCCTTCCTCGGGTAAAAGGACTTTTTCCCCGAGCCCTTCTTTTTCTGGGAAGGGGCGGAGGTCTTCCTAGAAAGCCTGGTCCTGGTGAGAGTCTCAGTCTCAAT
The DNA here is from genome assembly GCA_033557465.1 of Ichthyophis bannanicus. Classification (NCBI taxonomy): domain Eukaryota; kingdom Metazoa; phylum Chordata; class Amphibia; order Gymnophiona; family Ichthyophiidae; genus Ichthyophis; species Ichthyophis bannanicus. Next base: position 47,339,733 of record CM066038.1, on the reverse strand, counting down.
TTGCGCAGCCTTTTCCGCCATGGGTTTGCCAAAGAGGTTTTCGCCTCGGCAGGGGACATCGACCAACTTGTCCTGCACCCAGGGCTCAAGGTCTGACGACTGAAGCCAAGCCTGTCGGCGGGCACCGATGCCGGCTGCGGCCACTCGAGCCGATGCTTCAAAGCCATCATAGGCTGCTCGGGACATGAACTTTGAGCATTCCCGAATGCCAGTGGACAAGGCTAGGAACCTCCGCAAGGGTTCCTCGGACAGACCAGCGGAGAATCCGGCTAGCTCTTTAGCCAGATCCCGGAGATACATGCCCATGTATAGCTGGTAAGTCTGGACACGACATGCGAGCATAGAGCCCTGGAAACACTTCTTGCCAAGGCCATCCAGGTTACAGGCCTCCCTTCCAGGAGGCACCGAGGAGTGCATCTTCTGGCTCTTAAGACGATGCATGGCCGATTCCACTACCATGGAATGGTGTGGCAGCTGTGCCTTCTGAAAGCCAGGGCTCTTGCGGACTCGATAGATAGAATCGACCCGCTTGCTCAGGACCGGCGAGGAGGCCGGACTCTCCCACATGCGGAAGAGTAGTCGTTCCAGCATAGGAGGAACCGGTACAGTAAAGTGTTCCCTCGTGGGAGAGTCATACTGGAGGGCGTCGAGCTCTTCGGCTCGAGGCTCCTCCTCGGGATCCGCAGGGAAGGCCAAAGCCTTGGCCATATCCCTAACGAAGTCCGAGAACCGGGCATCCTCCGGGGGGGACTGCTTCCGAGGCTCGGACTCCGGTGAGTCCGATGGGACACACCGAGTCCGGAAAGAATCAGGTGACTCTTCATCCTCAGACTCCCAGACCGACTCCGACGAGGACTCGGTGGGGTCGGCCCGGGCAGGGCGCGGCGCCAGCCGCCCCGACGCCGAGGGAGTCGGCGTCGGCGACCTCGGTCCCGAACGGGAGGCCGAGGGTGACCTCGACCGAGGATCGACTCGAGTTCTCATCGACTCGAGGATCGGCTCGGTCTCCGGGGTCGACTTGGACGTCGACGTCCCGGCGGTCGGGGCAGCGGCGCCAGCGAAGCCAGCGAGCAGTGCCCTCTGCTGGTCCATGAAGGCAGACAGTCTGCTCTCCAAGGCCGTCAACCTGAGTCCGAGCTCAGGTGACCCAGCAGCCCCCGACTCGGGCCCCGACGGCGTCGGGCCCGACGTCGGCTGTCGCGGAGGCGAGTCCAGAAGGACCACAGGACTTACCCGGGCAGGCATCTCCGACTCCAGGCGAGGTCGCTTCGGGATGTGTTCCTTCTCCAAGGACCCGGGGCGGCTGTCGGGGCTATGCGACCTGGCCCTCGCGGAACCAGGAGCGTCCACCGACGCCGCCTTCGCGGGTTTCACCTTCCGACGATGGTCCCCGGAGGGAGAACCCCGGTCGGAGGAACTCCGGCGACGGTCCGAGCTGGAGCCTTTCGACGCGGAGGCCTCCGACGAGGTCCGGGTACGGCTGGGGTCAGCGAAGATTCTCTCACGCTGATGCCGCCGACTTCTCAACGCCTTTGAGGACATTTGCTGCAGGGCCCACAGATCGGTTCCTCATGATCCGGGCCCAGGCAGCGGAGGCAAAAAGTCGTGTGTGTCGGTTTAGTGACATATTTCGGTCACACCGACCACACCGCTTAAACCCACTGGCAGCCATCAGGGGAAAAAAGGGCCCTGCGAGGTCAAAGGGACCGGGCTGCCAGGGAAAAACGAAAACGAAAGCTGACTAAGTCAGAAAAACCGAAAAAAGGAAGAGGACTCGTGACCGGCGTCGCGAGTCCGGGCGGGAAAAAGATCGGCGTCGAGCCGAAGGAAAAAAGGATAAAATAAAGAAGAAAATCAACTTTTTCGCGGGGACAAGACGGGGACGTCTGTAGGGCTCCGCGGAAAAAAGAAGACTGGCTAAGATGGCACCCTCGGGCGGGAAGACGACCGCGCATGCGCGCTGCAATTCCCAAAGGCTTTCTTTGAAAGCTGGGGAAAATTGCTCCGCGAGGGCTCCGTCGGCGCCGACGTCACCCATAAGTGAGGACTGACTTCCTGCTTGGTCCTGGAGAAAAATTGATTCAGCTCCACGTTATCATAAGAGCCTGTTGAGCAGCCAGGATTTGGAAAGATCTAGAAGAATAAACTGCCTCACACAACCACCCCCCCCCACCCGCTTTCTCTCGAAGACTGCAGAAAGCTCTCAGAGGGATCTGCCTGCTAGACACCTTAAATGCAGTGCTGCAAAGCCAGAGAAACAGTTCCTGGAGAGTAGAGCTGAGCCTAGTGCAGGTTTCGGCCTGGGGCTCTCAGGGGTGAGTACCAATGCTTCACCTTGTCACTGTCCTTGTTGGGGGCTCCTGCTTCAGTCTTCCTGGGACACAATTCAGGGTGGACCGCTGGCGACTGTTAGTGCAGTGTAGGGGTTTCCCACTGTTTTCTGCATGTTAGTAGCGTTTTTGCCTATTGTGCACCTGGCAGTCACACGGTCCTAACACGCATTCTGTCCAAGTGGCTGCAACACATGCGCATTGCTTTAAAAAGTGCAGTTAATGCATACTGCAGTAAACACACAGTTAACATGCACTACAGTAAAAGCGCAGTTACCATGCGCCTTTGGACCGCTGTAGCCTTAGCATGTGCTGTTGTGATACTTACCTTAACTCGGTCTTCTTCCAGGAAACGTTGTTTGACCTGTGGCAAGCGAGGGGCCTCATCTCTGGATTCTGGACTCTGCTCTTCTGTATGGCAGCCTCTGAGTTGTTCCTGGAGGGCCTGTTCCCCTCTCTTAGCCAGAGGATGCAGTTAGTCCGGCCTTGCCTGCCTCAGTCAGGCCAGGAGGTGACGGATCATGCTGTGGCTAAGGATAGCCAGCTGACTGGAAGGTCCGGCGACCAGGCTGTGAGCCACTTCTAATCCTCTAGGGAATCTGCAGCGGCGATGCCCTCTGGTGTTGAGGAGTCTTTTGTGAGAGATGAGCTTCCAGACCAGATTGTCCCCCCCCCCCCTGAATTCGTTTACTTCTTACAGCAGGCCTGGTCCTTCTTGCATAGAAATTCAGATCCTGTGGCCTCTGGGTGCCCCCAGATACAATTTTGTGGGGGACAGACTTAGAGTACAAGCCCTGATCGCCTGCCTTTGGCTAAGTATCTCCTGCAAGAAGCATCCCTTGAAGATATGGATTGTGATTTGGATTCAGAGGTCTTGGTGATGGGCTATGATGAGGATGAGGATGAGGAATGGCTTTCACCTTCAGAGATGAGGCCGAGGTGATAAACCTCTTCTAGAAGGAGCTGCTAGTGTTGACTGCCAGGATTTCATCCGCCTTGTACTTGATAGATGCTCCAGGGACGGAACAGGAGTCAAAAGTACACCCACTTCTGCAAGGCATGTAGAAATCCACTACTGTCTCCCCGTTCCTGGAGGTGATCAAGGATATGATCCAGTCAGAGTGGGATTCTCTCAGCCCCCCACCTCAGGGGTTAAGAGGGTGTAAGAAGATGTATGCTTTCCTGGAGAATGAGTGTGGGGTGTGGCTTGAAATTCTCAAGGTGGATGCACAGGTCACAGCAGTTACTAAATGGACCACCATCCCTGTGGAAAGCGGCACAGCCTTAAAGACTCCTCTGGACAAAAGGAAAGCCTTGTTGAGAAGCCAGTTTGCTGTGGTAACGGCTGTCCTTCAGTTGTCAGCATACACAAGCCTGACTTCTCGAGCCCTGCTTCAGTGGATTCAGTCTCTTCTGCCTGATGATACTACCTTTCTTTTGGAGCCGGCTGCGGCCTTTCTTTCTGATGCCATGTAAGACCTGGTATGTGTGGCATCCAGGGACAATGCTCTGTCTACTGTTTCATGGAGGTGTATCAGGCTTCGACACTGGGTAGCAGACTCCTACTCCAAAGCCTGGCTTATCCAGAGCCATTCCCTTTCAGAAGCATCTTGGGTGGCATCCCAGGTGGTATCCTTTTTGGAAAGCCTAGACTGTGTGATCAGTTGGGAAAAGAGCCAGCTGCTGCCTTCCCAATCCTTGGAGTTGATGGGAGCACATTTTCTCCCAGAGGAGAAAGTCAAAGACTGTTGGATTGCCTGGTGCTATTCTGTACGCAGCAGGCTCCCAAAGTCTGGGATTATCTTCAGCTGCTCAGATTGATGACGGCGACCAAGAGATGATGCCTTGGACGCATGCGCACATGCAACCGCTCCAGCGGTCCTTGCTGGTCCCCACGTGCTCAGGCTCCCACTCCTGCTGATGGTGAAGGTCAACTTGCGATGGTGGCAGCAGCCCTGGCATCAGAGGAAGGGCATTCCATTGGACGATTTCTCCTGGATCCTCCTGACGATAGATACTGGGCTGGGGAGCTTACTGCCATGACCAAACGGCCCAGGGCCATTGGAACCCAGGGAAGCGGTATGGTCCATCACCTGTCTTGAGGTGAGGGCCATCAGGATGGCTCATCTGTGCTTCTGGTTTGTGGTTGATGGCTGAGTGGTTAGTGTTTTTGGACAATGCTGCGGCAGTGGCTTATGTCAATTGGCAAGGCGGTAGGAGGAGTTCTGGGGTAGCTCTCAAAATGGCTCTCCTGTTTGCTAAGGTGAAAAAGAACCTCCTAGCCTTGTCGGCACAGCACATTGCTGGGGAGCACAATGTGGAAGTGGACTGCCTCAGCCAGCACTCTCTGGATCCTGGAGTGGGAGTTGAGTCAGGAGGTGTTTCAGTTGATTCTGCGCCGCTGGGGTCACCCTGAAACCAGCCTTGGGCAAGTCCGTGCATGCTTATATGTGTGTTTCTTCCATGGCCCCTGGTATGGGGAATGCGATTCGGCTTATCGAGCGCCACCTGGGTAGGATTGTTCTGGTAGCACCAGATTGGCCATGGAGAGCATGGTTCAGAATCTGATGTGGCTCCTTCAAGCACCTGCTGCTTCTTTCTCAGGAGCTATTGCAGTAGGGACCAATCATCTTGGAGGACCCAGCTCCCTTCTCACTTATGACATGGCTCTTGAAAGGAGACTGCTAGCTAGCATACATACCGATATGGTGCCTCTTTGAGTGCTGGTGCAGCTCACAGCACTTAGCTTCTGAGGCGGCCAAAGTGTCCTCCCTGTTGGCCTTTCTTCTGGGTGGCCTAGAGAAGGACCTCTCACTTAGCTCCCTGAAGGTTCAGGTGGCAGCTTTGGCCTATTTCGGTGGTCCTGTGGCAAGCAAGGTCTTTACTGAGGAAGATGTAGAGATGTACTGCAGAATAATTGAAAGAAATATCAATACACCAGGAAGATGTATTACAACTATTTGATCAACTGAAGAGCAGCAAATCACCTGGACCAGATGGTATACATCCAAGAGTGTTGAAAGAACTGAAATACGAGATTACCAACAGCAGATCTGCAATCTATCATTAAAATCATCTCTAATACCTGAAGATTGGAGGATGGCCAATGTGACGCCAATTTTTAAAAAGGGTTCCAGGGATGATCCGGGAAACTACAGACCGGCGAGCCCTGATGTAAGTACCGGGATAAATGATAGAAACCATCATAAAGAACAAAATTACTGAAAATGTAGATAGTCATAGCTTAATGGGAGACAGCCAACATGGCTTTAGACAAGGAAGATCTTGTCTTACTAATCCGTTATGTTTTTTTGAAGGTGTGAATAAACAGGTGGACAAAGGTGAGTCAGTTGATAAAGTGTATCTGGACTTGCAGAAAGCCTTTAACAAGGTCCCTCATCAGAGACTTTTGGCAAAACAAGAGTCATGGGATAGGAGGCAGTGTACTACTGTGGATCAGGAACTGGTTAAAAGATAGAAAGCAGAGGGTAGGGCTAAATGGCCAATTTTCCCAATGGAGAAAGGTGAATAGTGGAGTACCCCAGGGATCTGTGCTGGGTCTGCTGCTTTTTAACATATTCATAAATGACCTGGAAATGGGAATAATGAGTGAGGTTATCAAATTTGCAGTTGACACAAAACTATTTAAAGATGTTAAAACCCATGAGGATTGTGTAAAATTGCAAGAGGATCTTGATAAATTGGAAGACTGGGCATCCAAATGGCAGATGAAATTTATTGGGACAAGTGCAAAGTTATGCACGTAGGAAAGAATAACCCAAACTATGGTTACACGATACAAGGTTCCACCACCCAGGAAAAACAATTCAGGCATCATCGTGGATAACATGTTAAAATCCTCCACCCAGTGTGCAGCGGCAGCCAAGAGAGCAAATAGAATGCTAGGTATTATAAGGAAAGGAATGGAAAATAAAACAAAGGATATTATAATGCCTCTGTATCGTTCCATGGTGCGACTGCACCTTGAATATTGTGTGCAATTCTGGTCGCCCTATCTTAAAAAGGATATAGCATTATTAGAAAAGGTACAGAGAAGAGCCACGAAAATGGTAAAGGGGATGGAAGGAAAGCCCTTATGAAGAGAGGCTAAAAAGGCTAGGGCTCTTCAACCTGGAAATGAGACGCTGAGGGGAGATATAATAGAGGTCTATAAATTAATGAATGGAGTGGAACGGGTAAACGTAGATTGATTGTTTACGTCATCAGTATATAGAAAGACTAGGAGACATACAATGAAGCTACAGGGTAACCTATTTAAGACTAATAAGAGAAAAAAAATTTCACTCAACGTGTAATCAAACTCTGGTATTTGTTACCGGAGGATGTAGTAAAGGCTGTTAGTGTAGCTGGGTTTAAAAAAGGTTTGGACAAGTTCCTGGAGGAAAGGTCCATAAACCATTATTAAAAGGGACCCAAGATAGCACTGCTTGACCCAATACAAGCATTGTGGAACCTGTGTCTTTTGGGGAAACTGCTAGGTACTTATGACCTAGATTGGCCACTGTCGGAAACGGGATACTGGGCTTGATGGACCTTGGTCTGACCCAGTATGGCTTATCTTATGTTCTTAAGCAAGTCCTTCGCCTTGCACCCGGATGTCTCATGTTTTCTCTAAGGAGTTTGATGTCTGCATCCTCCCCTTCAGTCTGTGATCCCTTCCTGGTATCTCTCACTGGTGTTCAGGGCCCTGATGGTGGCCCCATTTGAGTTGTTGAAGCGTTCTGCCTTTAAGGATTTGATGCTCAAGGCTGTCTTCTTGGTCACAATTTCTTCTGCAAGGCAGATCTCCGAGCTGCAGGCTGTCTTGCCGGGATCTTTAGCTGTCCCCTTTTCAACAGAGGAGGTTTCTGTTTGGCCTGTGCCTACCTTCCTTGCCTGAAGTGCTGTCTCCTTTTCACATGAACCAGGTGGTTTGCCTCCCCTCCTCTAAGGAGCAGTGTTGGGGGAAGGATAAGGATCTTTGCCTTGTGCTTCTCCGGTACTTGGAGGTTATGAATTCCTTTTGTAAGTCCGACCATCTTTTTGTACTGTTTTCTGGCCCGTGCAAAGGTGAAGCAGCAGCCAAGTCGACTTTGGGGTGCTGGATTAAGGTGGTTATTGCCTCAGCATATCTTTTATAGAACTGGCTGGTTTCAGAGGGTCTGCATGCCCTTTCTTCCTGAGTTCAATGTCCTTGTGGGTGGTGTGGAGCTCTGTAGCCAGATATTTGTTGGGCAGCAACATTGGCATCACTTTCCACTTTTGTCAAGCATTACCACTTGGATGGCCACACGTGGGTGGACACGACCTTTGACTGAAGAGTTTTGCTGACCTGCTTTGTCTTCTTTCTGCCCAGTGGTGGTATAGCTATGGTACATTACACTTGTCTGGATGGTCTAGCAGGATGTTATGGAAGGTGACATTTTGCATACCCGATGATGTCCTTTCCTAGATCAGTCCAAGGCCCTCCCCTGAAACTGTATTTGTTCTCTCCTACTGCTGCAGTACCCTTGGGTCCATCATGATTCTGTATGTGGCTCTGAAGGCTCATCTTTTACTGACAGCCTTCTATTTTTACCTTCCTATAGATAGTTCTGTACTGTTATTTACTCATTGTTACCCACATTGAGGTTGTATGAGGCTTGCTCTGTTGCTCCCATTTGCTTTGGGACAAATACTGAAGGAACTTTGAGGCGGATAAAGGCACAAAAGTGATATTATTGAAACCTGGGATTTTCATTGGTTCTTTGTCTCCACCAAGCTGCTGCTAGGAGAACACAACCCATTTGCCTGGGCTGGTACAGCAGGACTTAAGGAAAGGGCATTGGTAAGTAAAATGTCACCATTTTAACCCAAATGCCAAAGCGTGATTTGAAAAAGATATGGAGTTGGGGTGTTTTACTGTACACCTCACTCATAGATCTCTGCTCCAGTGACAACATCCATTTTTCTATTTTCTAGCTTTTATACTGCAGGAACAATGCTTTGCTATGAATTTAAGCAGCTTGTAATCAATTGCAGGTTTTTTTTTTTTCTTTTTCCAGTGCACTTCATTTATGGGCCACTAGATCCTGTAAATCCTCACCCTGAGTTTCTGGCACTTTACAGGTATTGTACATGGGTGGAGGATATACCAATGCCTGTATATTAATGACCATGGCATGCTCTGTCTAAGGGATTATTAAATCTGGCTTTGCATTGCTTCCGCATCATCATCATTTAGGCTGTTTGTGGTTATTCACTTTGCTCCTTATATGGTGCCTAGAATTTTACAGGCACAGTTGTAAGCTGACAGCATTGGAAGTGTGACTTTCTGGAATTTTAATGGTGAACATTCACAGTGTCTAAGATGAAAAGAAATTTTGCTGTGGCACTGCAAGATTCTGAAGAAGGACAGTGACCATAATTACACCTGGCTTGTAATTTTGCAGTCTCTTCCTGAATTGTGTAGTGCCAGAAGATTCCAGAAATGATCCTGGCAGCTGAGATTTAATGTTAAAAAATGCAAGGTCATGCATTTGGACTGCAGCAATCCAAGGGAGTGATATAGTATAGGGGGTGAAGTACTTCTGTCCACAAAAGAGCAGGACCTAGGTGTGATTGTGTGTGTCTGATGATCTTAAAGTATTTAAACAGGTAGAAAAGGTGACAGCGAGAGCTAGAAGGATGCTTGGGTGCATACGGAGAGGAATGGCTAGCAGAAGAAAGGAGGTGATAATGCCTCTTTATAGGTCTTTAGTGGGACCTCATTTAGAGTATTGTGTTCAATTCTGGAGACCACACCTTCAAAAGGATATAAATCGGTTGGAGTTGGTATAGAGGGTGACTACTAAAATGGTTAGTGGTCTTCATTATAAAGTATATGAGGACAAACTTAAGGACCTTAATATATACACTTTAGAGGAAAGGTGGGATAGAATTGACTTGATTGAGATATTTAAATACCTCTGAGGCATAAATGCACTGGAGGAGAGCCTCTTTCAATTGAAAGCAAGCTATGCTACGAGAGGACATAGGATGAGGGTGAAAGGGGACAGACTCAGTAGTATGCAGATTTATTTACAGAAAGAGTGGTAGATGCATGGAATAGTCTCCCAGTGGAGGGGGTAGAGATGAGAACAGTATCTGAATTCAAGAAAGCATGGGACAAACATAGAGAATCTCTAAAGGGAAAAAAGGGGACTGTTGTAGTGGTTGATATGGAAGGGCAGACTAGATAGGCCATGTGGTCTTTTTCTGCCTTCATGTTTCTATTCTGTTTGGCACAGTTTTCTCCCTAGCACACCAAGTACAGGTAAGACTAGCCTTTCTTTAAATGAATACCTTTTGGTAAAGTGATTCATTATACAGCCAATGAAGCAGAAGATGGGAGGGGAGAGGTAGGAAGGGAACGCAGCCATTCATTAAACATTATATGAACTGGAAGAGGTAGGGGAGGTCTGCTTTGATGGCTCAGTGTTGGTACTCTGTCCTATTTTGAGTTCCAGGCTGCCTGGGATGTCACAGGGGCAAAGGTTACAGCTATCATTCAACAGGGGCAGCTAATGGGCTTTGGTCCCTTAGGTTACAGAGGGAGCCATGGCTGAGGATGGCTGTTGTCATGGAAAGTGTGAATGAAGGCTTATGATGTTTTAGCCCACTGAAAGCCAGTTCAGATTGAGCTGGGCCACTCAGAAAAGTGGTGGAAAAGGAACTGTTTAATACAGTGTGTATAACAAAAAGGCGGCTAGGATGGAAATAACAAGTGCTTAGGAAATAGGACCATATGTTCCTTTGAAATGAAATACAATGTAGGGGATTGTTTTGTTTTATTGCAGTTTTCCATGCTTGTACTGCTGTGGTTCTGTTAACCCTGCCTGTCCAATAACTGGATTACAGGGCTGTGTTGAATGATGAATCTGAATTATGATTACTTTGCCTCTCTCCAAGAGTGAAGTACTACTTGTAATGGAGTAATTACTACCTATGTATTCTCAGTGCTGCACTCTGAATAAAATGCTCCCTTTTCTTCTTTTGTATGGCAAGCATACAAAAGATGCATCATAATTTAAAAGGATGCAGGTGGCCTGGCTGTCATCCACTGGCTCTAAATGGATGGCTTGCTGTATACCTGTCCACCCATGCAGTTTGGCAAGTTTGTGTTGTCCATAGATGTAAGATTGCTGCAGCCCCAGTTAAAGAATGCAGAGAGGAACCCAAGTGCTATGTTATGACTATAACATGATGGCAAGGGGCCACAGTCCTGCTAAAGCTCTAGGCCTCGGTCTGCATTGTTGCAGTCCTAGTCCTCCTCTACCCCGTTTATAAGCTTGCATTTGTTGTTTTGCTTCCCTAAAAAGAAGCAGGGCTGGATTAGCCTATTTTGGCAGTCTTAATAGTTGCCTCTGTTAAATGTTTAACTGCTATATACTATTCCCCAGTTAATACTTGTTTTTATTCCCTTGTTACCTGTAAACTTGGACAAGTTCTCTAAGTCTGAGTGTAATGTTGTTCAATGTAAACTGCACTGATGACAAATAGTGTGGTATATAAAAGCTGTTAAATAAATAAATAAATACTAGCTGACAGCAGTAACTGTATTCCTACTGCAGCAGTCAGGATTGAGCTCTGCAGGTCTAGTCTTTGATCTTAGATCCTAAACCTTGGCTGTTCAGGCCATAGACTTCCTTGTGTTTGACCATGTATATTGAAATAAATCTCTCTCGTGCCTTGACTAGATTGTAAGCTATGTAGAGCAGTGACTGACTGTTTCTTCTGTGTAATGTACTGTATGTCTAGAAGCAATGAGTAGTAATTACAGCTGCCTGGAAAGGAGATGGCTCTGGGGATAACTTGCACTAATTCTCAGCCTGGGCTGAGTATGCACAATGAGGCTAAACACTGGCTGCTTTCTCAGACACTATAGATAGGCTGTGCAGCCTTTCTAATGCAATAATATATACATTGAGCTCTCGCCTGAAATTTTAGGAAAGCAGGGCATCCTTGGAATAGCATCAGGCACAGTTGAGGCTGCTTGGTGTTGACTAATGCCTCATGTTGTTTTTGACTGGTAGTTGGAGCCCTGTCCTAGTTGCATGAACTGATCTTTGCCCAAGCGGTACAAAGCTGCTGTTCACATTGTCATTTCTCTCAACAGAAAATTGCTTCCAAAGTCCACGGTCTCTGTCCTGGATGAGCACATCAGCCACTACCCACAGCTGGAAGATCCCATAGGCTTCCTGCATGCCTACTTGAATTTTATCAACTCTTTTTGAGCGGATAACTGCATCTGGCCTGTTGTTCTTCCTAGAGTATTTCTCCCAGTTGCCATCTGCTAGTAGATGTTGGTGGTGAGAGGTAGCCCTTCATGTTGGCCAAGTCACCAGCCTGGACAAACATGCTCTCTGCTACTCTTCCGCTGGAATACAGAATGTTTCAATCTGTCCTCGAGGCTATTTACTATGGCAATAGTAAAAGCATTTCACCTGCTGCACAGTACCATTCAGCATTTTGTTTGTTACTTGATTGTGGTGCAGAACAGACCATTATGGGGTACCAAAATGAGACACTGCAGACCTGCACTGGATCCTACCTCACCAGCTTTCTAGTGCCTCTTGGCAGGCCATGATGCCAGATAGCATAACTCTGCTACCACAGTTTCATCTTTCCCAGTGTCCAAGCCTAGGCCTCAGTCCTCACTGCATTGGCTAATATCAGCCACCCTAAGGGTTATGTCTTCCATACAAGTGCTGAATGCTATGCCCCTTTTTTTAGGATACCCTTTAAGAACTAAAGGCAAATGCACTTTGAAGAGCCATGGTCAGGACTTTTGCAAAATTGTAAGCGTAGCTTTTAGCACAGCAGTTTGTAAGCAGAATACCTCTTTTTTTTCCCCTCGAGGAATCTTGAGGAGTGTACATAATCTGAGCCAGCATTATTAAGTACACTTCCTCCATAAAAATAGCTGAGATGTTTTTCCTTCAGTCTCTGTTTTGAACTAATAGAGCTCTTTTGCAAAGTAGAAGTAGTTTATTTTTTTGTTAAGTGCTTCCAAAGCCCTTTTATTTCTATGAGCTGTTGACCTCTAGCACTGCAATGTTTGTCATTTAAATTCCCTTCCACTGTTGTCCAGGGCAGATGATGTGGACTAATAAACTATGCCCATGGCTCTGGTGGTATTATAGCTTCATTTTCCTTACAAATTCTACAACAACTTCAACTTTTACCTCTGCCAATTATAACTTGCAAGTTTTTAATTACAAAGAAAAAAAAATACTAGATAGTATCCCACAGTAACTATTAAAATCATATATCCTGTTCAGCCTCTAATGCCATGGTAGAATTGACAACAGCTCTGTCTGCATATATACTACATAAGACTTGATTGGTCCAGTCTCCAGGAGGAGGGGCACTACCCGATGTTGGAGGACTAAACTGGATTACCGAACAGGAAAATCATATATCCTGTTCAGCCTCTAATGCCATGGTAGAATTGACAACTAAGAAAATAAAATACATATCTGATTTGTGAAGAGGCAGCCCATCAGGTGCCAGGGGTGGGGAGGCATGCCTCCCGCCTGTGCGCACACACGTGTTTGAGAGACCGGAGAAAAGGAGAGGTGTAATTCCCTAACTACCAGCCTATGAAAGTTTCTACGATGCAGAGGCTGGAACTGCTCCTGCTACATTATTTTTGTGGGGTTTCTCTCTGGATACAGATACACCTGGCCGATCTGACCTATGGCTTTTGACTGTGTCTCTTCTTCCCCTCCCCCACTCGATTCTATTGCATTAGTCAGAGTTTGGAAAGGATAGAAATGATTTCCTTGACTTTGTTAAACAGAGATCGTTTTGTGTTGGGGGGTTTTTGAGGCAAGCTGTTACTTTACATGGAATTGGCTTGGAATCTTCTACTTCTGCCCATACTAGGTGAATACAATTTTCTTCATGGAAAAACCAGGGCGCAGATCTACAAGGCTGAGGCATGGCATCAGCTTTCCCTCCCATTAAGAGCCCCACAGGTCAGCTTCTCTTACACCACTGCCTTGGTTCTTACAGCCTCAATCTTTGGAATCCTTGTGACCCATCAGATCACGTTTGAGGGTTCTCCTCAGAGAAGAATATACAAAGATAAGTAAAGCTAAGAAATGGGGGAATCTTATGCTTGCAGCTAAAGGACAGACATATGGGGAGGGGTGCAAAACAAAACTGGCAATAAGATAGAAAATCTCCTCAGGGACTTGAACTAGATAGCTGCAGGAGCTACAAACCAACCGTGCTTAAAAAGGCTCTGCAGTCTGCAATCCCTAAAGGGGCACAGCACACTAAAGAAGCTGGTAACTGAGCAGCCATCCCACTACCCACCCACTGTGCCAGCTTCCCTCAGCAGCTGCCATCTCAGCAACTGTTAAAGGGCCAGAGCCTGAACAAAGGCTCAGAAGCTAAAAGCATTTCCACAACGGGACGGCTCCAGTTTCCTCTTCAGGCTGCACAGCCTATCTATAGTGTCTGGGGAAACCATGAAAACTTGAAGAATAGAACTCACCATTTCAAGGGCACCTCCAGCACCTACTTGTCCTTCGTTATCTGGGTCCATTTGCAGGAAAAACGCTGCAGATGCCCTCCCACATGCAGCACCCTGGAATGGACCCCAAGACCATCAATAGATGGGACAGGAGGAGCTGAAAACATGGCATTGGAGGAGTTTTCCCTGGTGTGGCAGATGCCCCAAAAGGACTGAGGCCTGGATCTTGACTTGTTGGACACAGATGTGGGCTTTCCAGGACGGTAATTTTATTTATTTAACTAGGCTTATAGACTGCTTTTCTAGCAGTCAAAGCAGTGTACATTCAGGTACTGTATATTGGTCCCCCGAAGGGCTCACAATCTGTTTTTTGTGCCTGAGGCAATCAAGAGTTAAGTGGCTTGCTCAAGGCCACAAGGAGCACCTGTGGGACTAGAAACCCCAGTCCTTCCAGCCCAAGGTTGCTGTCCTCTGGCTCAAGGTAACTTGTCCTAACCACTAGGACACTCCTCCCTCGTGATGGAAGAGAAGAGCATACAAGGTATCTGTGATAAAAGCTGTGACAGATTCCAGGCAAGGCAACACTGGATCTTCAGGAAGGAGTTGAAGCCATCGTAGCAGAGCCTGGGAGGCAAGACCCACACACACTGCAGCTTGCAACACTAGGGTAGATGACGAGAAGGAAGTCTTTAGAAGACTCTCAACCTTCTTGTCGATCTGGTCTCTTTAGGCAATTCCACCCTCAAACAGAATGGTAATATGGTTAGTAACGGCCATAACAATAGCATCCACTCTGGGAAAGCACAACCATTTTTCAAGATCCTCTGGGGACCAGACATAAACACCCTAAGCGACGAGCAGAGCACAAGGACACATCAGGAGAGTCTCACTCCATGGTAACCATTTGTTGAAGCTCAATAGGGAAGGGAAAAGCCTTTTTATACCCACAATGGGATCCACTCAAACCTTTGAGGGATCTGAAGAGACAGGAGTATCACAGAGGTGAAGAGCCTCAGCAACCTGGGCAATCAAACTCAGGAAGTTCCTCCTTTCGGAACAGGCAGATGTTCTGCCCATCATCCCAAGAAGTCTGCTCTTCCTCTTTTGATAGAGAAAGTTCCCCTTCTTCCTTATCAGACTCAGATTGAACGGAGAAAGCCTCCAAGTGGCACTCTACTTCTTCTCAAACAGGGTGCAAGTCCCCTGGAAGAGAGGGCTCTACAGGGTTGGCTGGTAGAAAGAGGAGCCAACACCACTGCAGTGCTGAGTCTTGCACACTTTTTCCTGAGGCGATGCAGGACAAAGGGGCCCTTGTATGGAAGCTTTCTGCCATGCCTCCCAAGCTTGGCGAAAGAGAGCCCTAAACCGCTCATCCAAAGACTCGTGTCCTGGCTGAGAGAGCTGTACAAGAGAATGTTGAGGAAGAGAAGAGTTGGGGCATGTGCTATGTGCAGGAAGAAGAATGGAGGAAGAGCATCCTAAGGGCCCTGGAAAGAAGCCAGCTCAGGGGCCCACAAGGTTGCAGCTGGTAGAGACACGTAACCTCAAGGGCCACTCAGATCATTACTACACTTGGAGCAGAGGTTATTAAGGAGGGACTTACGTTTCCTACCGCAAGCTAAACAACACTGCAACGAGGAGGGTATGATTAAAAGGGTGAAGAAGGCCTAGCAGCAGGAACAGGATGAAACCTCAAGATGGCTGCTGCACTGAGAAGAATTTGGCAGGAGGAAACTGAGGATTGTCAAAAACAGGCCCACTCCAAATAGCCAAGGCCTCTAGAGTTCTGCCCAAGCTTCAGGAGGGGAAACAAAGACAGCAACAGCCACAGGGCATACCCAGGCCCCGTGAGGAATGTGGCAAGCACTAGCAGCATGAGAAGCCGGTACTGAGAATATGACAGCACGAAAAATGTTAAGGTGACAGAGGAGCAGGGCTTTAGCCTTACAACAAGAACATGTAGTAGCCACTGAGATGAAGGGCCAGGAAGACAACCAGTTGGTGCTGGGGCCTCGCTCCAATAGTCTCTGCTGTCACCTTTTTTTTTTGTTGTTGTTGTTTAATAAAACATTAATGAGCTTGAGACTGACCTGACTGCAAGCACCAAGTTAAAAAGAAGCTCAGATGTCAGGTTGTACTGTACCTCATTGTTCAGCAGCTCTGCTGTTACGGGGAAGGCTGATTTGGTAAACAGGAAGCTGCACTGTACAAGTACAGAAGCACTTCACCAAAGCGGTGCTCAACTGATCCTCATGATCAGGAGCATCTCAAGCCTTGGAGCATGAACCAGTCCTCTTTTTAAATAAATAGTTATTTTTCTCAAAGTGTTTGATCTCCCACAGGAGAAAGACATCCACCATCTGCTGAGACAGAGAAAATACTGAAGCTCCCTCTAGGGTTGCGTGCCTCTGTACCAGGGATGAGGTCACAAAGCTTCTGTGTCAATCAGCTGACGGGGGAGCACTACCCACTGGTCTAGCAAGATGATATGGAAGTCCCTTTTAGGAGCCTCACTTTAACATCTCTCCTGGAAGGCAGTATGAATCACCTCTGTCAGAAGAGTAAGTGACTTGCAAGCCCTAGTTCATTTTCCCCATACTCTTGTTTTACGTACATCTTCTGAGTTCATAGCAAGGATAGTTTCTGAATTCAATTCAGTCAGAACTTTTTCCACAAGCTCTCACCCTAACCTCACAGAAGCTACCATCCATATCATGGGTTGTAAGAGAGCCCTTTTAATATTATCTAAAAGCAAGCCAAGAGATAAGAAAAGACTGCAGCAGTTTGCCTCATGTGACCTTAATGCTGCAGGTCATGTGGTGAACAAGCATACTGCATCCAATTCCATTGTAGAAAGGCTCGTGAACCATCAGCTAGGTTGCATAATGATTAACCAGTCATGTGCCAAATCAACCTCCATTCTAGACAATTGCCAGGCAACCACATTGACTTCCAGCCATATTTTAGTGAAAGCAGAATTAGTTACCTGCAGTGGGGGTTATCCGTGGACCGTAGTGAAATGGAACCATTCAACTCCACCCTCCAATTCCCTATTTCATCAGCATCTAAGCTATAACATATAATGAGGCGGTAACAGTAGTCAGTGACGCAGCCACATATGTTCAGAAGGGCAGTGGGACTCTGAGCTTTTACTGGAGAGCAGATGTTCTGGAACTGGACACCACCAATGAATTTGCACAACTTTGTGGCTCCCTTTCTCAGCTGTCCACAGAGAACCCCATTACAGGTAAGCAATTCCACTCTTAAAATACTGTTTTAATACTGTATATAGACTATGCACAGGAGAAAAAAAGCTGGTTAATCATTGGCCATGTCCTTCTGCCCTTTCCCCTTTAAAGCCTGTTTCTGAAAAATAATCTGCAGCTCATCCACTCCCACAAAGCAATGGACAGCTTTTGACTTTTCATCCAGAGTGTTCAGTGCTTCCTTTCACATACAGTGACCCAGTTTATTTTCCCATGTTGTACTTTTAGTAAATCAGTAACCAAAAGATGATATACAGCTTCCAAGGAGAGGAAACATTGGCAGTACATCAAGCTCTAGCTGGGCTGTAACAAATGATTTTTCAGTAAGTAGCAATTTTCGACATCCTCAAAAGCAGAGTGTAAAATATTATCATGCAGCCTTTGAATATGGCCAACTGAATCAGAACCTGGCTTTAAGAAGGCAATTTGCAAAGCCATTTATGCAGGTAAATGGCACTTTCTTTGCATAAACTGGCCACCCTCCTTCTAGCCACATTTGGGGGAGGTGGTCCCAGGAAACTATTTTGAGCAGGATCAGAAAATGCTTCAGAAAAATTTTCAAATCTATACATATTTTCCATTAAAATAAAAAAAAATGTGGCTTTGAAAACAGAATCCCTCTACTTTATTTTTCAAAAAGCAATGCAAAGGTCCATGGCTATTTTGTACTTGTGGCAAGTTTCAAACTAACATACACTTTCTTTTTGACATATGGGGCCAAATTTTGCACAGAAACACCACCCCTCCCCTGAAATCTTCCCTAGGCTGCTGAAGAGCTCACTGCAATTCCCCAGCACGAGCACCTGCTGCTACTGTCACTGCCAATGTGCTTTCTTTATACTCTCTAGTATAACTGTATCAAGTGGTCAGATACTGAATGGATAGATCAGGACCTAGTGGGAGCTGTACTCTGCAGTGATGGGTGCAACTCTTCCTTGGATACAGAAATGACAACCCTAAATCCAGTTTCAATGGAGCAGTGACCTTCTTCCCTAATTTCCAGCTACTGCTCCAAAACTAACCCTGATTTTTCAGTCAGGAAAGGACAGGCAGGAAACAAAGAAAAAAATATTTTATTAATTATTGAAACTGCAGAACCTCAAAATGGAGTATGTGCTGTTAATAAAAATGAATTTTGGACAAAACACACCTGAGTTGTTTCTGTGAAGTTACTTCCATTTTTTATGTTTAGGGAGAGAACCTGGGAATGTAAGGAGAGCCAAGTCTCTGTAAGTTGGTTTCCATCCCTTACATAAAGGACAAAAGGGGAGCTTAAATTAGAAGAGTAAGAAGAGGCATCTCTGACTTACTGGCCACTAAATGAATTGTTAGTCCATTAGTCAGAGGGTCAAGGCTTTCAGCCGTGTTTCTGAAATCTGTTAGTCATAGCACATGTCCACTCTCCTGACTATGCTATCACGTAGCAGCCAGTCTGATCAGTATTTTCCGCTCCTGATCTTTGATGGGGTTGGTTTTAACCAACAGAGGCAAGAATGACATCCACAGGTGTTTCATCTTTACTTCTGACCGTCACCTGCATAGTGACACCATCTGCCAGAGCAAGTCGGGACCGCACCAACACATCATAGCCCCCACGAAACACACCTGTTCGAGAGGAACACAGAATGTCAACCATTTTAATTTTATCAATCATGGGCTAATGCCCTATTCCTGTCTCATCATGGGTCCTAATAGTCAGTGCAGGGAACTAAAGCAGGATCTGATGCTAGCAGAAGAACAGAGTCAACTGTGTCACTATGTTTCAATGGTTCCAAGACAGCAATTTGGGCCCATGTGTGTAGAGCATTTTGCACAGGTACACTAAGATAAGGGGAAATTAGGCCTTACCTGCTAATCTTCTTTTCTGGAGTCCCTCCAGTCCAGTGGGCTGTGCTCATGTACCAGCAGGCAAAGACTGAGAAACACAAAACTTGAGTGCTATGAAAAGTAGCCTATGCCCCCTGACCATAGCCAGTGTGAACTTCACAAAGCAGAGAACAGAGACCCAAACCCCTATTCTCCACCAGCAATGCCCAATGCAATCATTCAAGAAAGGCAACGCCATCTCTGTGCAACTATAAATCATCCTCTCTCTTTTCTACTCCCTTCTTTTTTTTTTCAAATTTACCAGAAACGTGAAGACCTCTAACACAGGGAAAACAGAAGAACCCAATAGGACTCCAAATCCAGAAAGAACCACCAAAGCCCCAGCAGCATAGTCTGTCCCAACCTCGTCTGCTCAAACATTCTAGTCTTCAAGAGCAAACGCGAGACAACATCTCATACAGCAAATACCCTGAGTGGGTCCTAGACTAGACCAGAGGAACTCCAGAAAATAAAATGAGCAGATAAGGTCTAATCTCACCTTCCTCATCATCCAGTCCAGTCGAGTGGGATGTACCAGGACAGTATTAACAGATAGAAATCTAAACTCCAGCCTGCAATACCTGTGCTCCAAAGGCTGTGTTTGTCAAGCCTGTACATCCAAACGATAATGCTGCACAAAAGAATGAAGAGGCAAAGTGGCTACCTTGCAAATGTCCAGGGCAGGGACCAGACTAACCTCTGCCGAGGATGAAGCTTGATCCCTCAGAGTGGGCCCATAAACTAGAGGGCACTTGGCAACCCATAAACAGATGCAATAGCTTCTCTGATCCAGCAAGAAATCAAAGCCTTAGAAACCGCTTTGCCCTTCCGAGGACCACCAAACAAAACAAAAAGCTTCTCCGATTGCCTGAAAGACTGAGTCACCTTCAAGTACCACTTGAGAGACCTACACACATCCAGCTTATCGCTAGCATCTGCTGAATCCTGCGTCTCTGAAAACATAAGATATGCTATATTGGGTCAGACCAAGAATCCATCAAGCCCAGTATCCTGTGTCCAACAGTGGCCAATCCAGGTTACAAGTACTGTACCTATCAGGTTCCCAAAAGGTACACACAGATCCATGCTGCAGGTCCAATGGCCAAGCAGTGGATTTCCTTGGTCCTCTTTAATAATGGCTTATGGACTTTTCCTCCAGAAACTTGTCCAAACGTCTTTTAAATCCACTTGTACCGACAGCTTTTACTACATCCTCTGGTAATGAATTCCAGTGTTTGATTACGAGTTGAGCGAAAAAATATTTTCTTTGATTAGTCTTAAATGTGCCACATTGTAAACTTTCTACTTTTTGAAGGGGTAAACAACTGATCTACATTTACCTGTTCTACTCCATTATTTTATAGACCTCTATCATATCTCTCCTCAGCCGTCTCCCTTTCAAGTTGAAGAGCCCTAACCTTTTAAGCTTTTCCTTGTAGGGATATCCTTCTGTCCCCTTTACCAGTTTTGTCACTCTTCTCTGTACCTTTTCTAATTCTGCTATATCCCTTTTTAAGATATGGTGACCAGAACGGCGCACAGCCCTCCGCAATCATGGCCTTCAAAGTCCTGTGTACCGGAAAAGAGCAAGGGGGCTTTCGGATGTCCTCTAGCAACAGATCCTCCGCAGACTCATGTCTCCAGGCTAGACTCCTCTGCAATATGCAGTGTCACCAGGGACTGCGAGATAAGGGAAGGGTGCTCATCCTGATGAAAAATCCACATCTCTGTTAGGACTTCCCCCACCAGGAGCTCCCCCTCTTCCAGTTTCTCCTAGGGCAACTCTTCCAGGGTTCCCTCCAAGGGGTCCAGGAAATCCAATGACCCCATTGAGTCTGCATCCATGTCCTCTTCTGGCTGCTCCCTATGTGAATGCTTAGCTGCTGTGGGAGGTCCCTGTCCCCTAGCGAGGGAAGGCTTAGTACCTACCAGGGAGCCCTCACTCAGCCCCCGTTTCAAACAGAAGGCTTGGTGAGGCAAAAGAACAAATGCGGGAGTCAAGGGAAAGCCTCCCCCTCCCAAACTCCCTCTAGGCAGCTCAGCCACAGCCCCAGTAGAAAAACTTCCCATGGGATGAAGTACCAGGGGCTCAGCTCCATCTTGCACTGAGGAGTGAGTGGCAGATAAAATGGCGACACGTCCTGACAAAAATCACTATACCTACACCTCCTCCAGGAGCACGCTCCTGCTCCCAGGCACCTGCGTCGCAAGCCTCCTATGTTCCTGGACCTTCACCGAGCCGAACGGTAGCAGCAGCGATGTTCTCTTTAACACAGCCGCAGCACAGCCCGACTTCGGGGAGCTGTGCCCGGCGGCTGCCGCAGGCCGCACATCAACCATGATCCAAGTCAGACACGTAGCACCGCCAACTAAAAAAGTCTCTCTCCCCTGAGCTCTCCGGCCCCCACCAGCACCAATCCCCGTACTTACCCAACAGCTGCCCCTCAAAGACTGATCACTGCTCCCTACCTCAGGTCTTCACCTTTTTTTTTTGTTGCTGTTGTGTTCATTAGGAACCTTAAAGGCACAGGAATGTATTCAGCCTCTGGTCCCCTTCCCAAAGGTTGGGAAGAGGGAAGAGGAAAGAGGGAGCCTGAGGGCGGCTAGGAGAGAAGTGAGGTGAGATCCAACCCCACCAGGTTCTGCACCCTGGGCCCACTACTTAAAGCCTGTGGGCCAAATTCCACACCAGATTATTCATGCTATGCTCATCCACTTACTGGAGGCTGAGAAATACTAGCTATGGTCAGGCGGCACAGGCTACCCCACAGACACTAAGAGCGTAGGGCTATCTTTTAGTTTGTTATGTGGTGTTTGTCCTTCTTTACTATCTTGTACAGCAATGCATTTCTTATTTCTATTAGTGTTTTATTTTATGTATTTTTAATTTAGTGTACACTGTCCTGTAGGCTCGCAAAGGGCGGTCTACAAGTAGCAATTAAACCATAAACCACTCAAGTTTTGTGTTTCTGCGTCTCCACCTGCTGGTAGATGAGCATAACCCACTTGTCTGCACTGGAGGGACGATAAGGAAAAATGATAGAACTAGCTCTCCGTATGGTTCTCTACCTGGCAGGTGAGGTAGGCAAGGTCATACTGCATACGTACCAGCAAGATAGAGAGTGTGGGAGTTTTTGTTCTCGGCCACTTTATCAGACCTCTCGCATGGCTGCATTCCCAGAAACTTGATAATGTTACTAACGGCTTCTATTCAGAAAGAAAAGGTTTGTGAGAATTAAAGGCAAAGACACATTGCACACATAGAGACTTGGGTCAGTATGGTGACAAAATGGTAACATTGATTCTCCAGGACCAAGCAGGAAGTCAGTCCTCACATATGGGTGACATCGACGTCGATGGAGCCCTTGCGGAGCATTTCCCCAGCTTTCCATGAAAGCCTTTGGGAATGCAGGCACGCATGCGCGGTTCCCTTCCCGCCTAAAGGTGCCATCTTGCTCAGTCTCTAGTTTTCCGTGAAGCCCACCGGATGCGAGTCCTAGTCATCCCGGAAAATTGTTTGATTTTTTGCGATTCTTCGCTATTTTTCTTCTCCGGTTCGACGCCGGTTCCCCTCCCACCGGGTTCGGTACACCGGTATCAAGCCTGATCTTCTTTTTTTGGTTTTTGCCCTTAGTGGCTGGCGTTCGCGCCCTTTTTCCTTTTTCCCTGGAAGGCCGGTCCTTTGACCTCAAGGGGACTCTTTTTTCCCCGATGGCTTCCAGCGGTTTTAAGAAGTGTGATCGGTGCAAGAAACTGATGTCTCTCACCGACACACACGACTGCTGCCTTCGGTGCCTCGGTCCTGATCACGACCCTAAGACGTGTGGACCATGTGGGAAAATGTCTTCCAAGGCACTGTGAAGTCGTCAGCACCAAAAGGAAAGGCTTTTTTCTGACTCGGCCTCTGGCCGGGCCCGGACCTCGTCTGAGGCCTCGACATCTCGGGAGTCGGATCCCAAGCACCGTCGTGGCTCCTCGGACAGGGGTTCCCCCGACCGGGAACGCAAGAGGAAGAAGCGGCTCGCGAGGGCGTCGTCGGAAGAGGTCCCTGGCTCCTCGAGAGCTAGGTCTCAGACCCCCGATTGTCGCCCCGGGCCCGTGGAACAGGAGAAGCCTTCCAAAGTCCCTCGACTGGTGCCGGAGTCTGCTGGACACGTAAGCCCTGTAGTCCTCGTGGACTCTCCTCCCAGGGAGCTGACGTCGGGCCGGCGCTGCCGGGGCCCGAGTCGGGAGCTGCTGAGTCTCCTGAGCTGGGTCTCAGGTTGACAGCCTTGGAGAGCAGACTGTCTGCCTTCATGGAACAGCAGCGGGCACTGATGGCCAGCCTGTCTGGCGCATCTGCTCCGACCACCAGGACATCGACATCGTAGTCGACCCCGGAGACCGAGCCGATACTCGAGGCCATGAAGGCTCGAGGTCGACCTCAGTCGCAGTCTCCCTCGACCTCCCGTTCGGGACCGGGGGTGTCGACGCCAGTGCCTTCAGCGTCGGGGCAGGTGCTCGCAGGCCCCGCAAGGTCGGACCCCGATTCCTCATCGGATGAGTCTGTATGGGAGACGGAGGACGAGGAGTCCCCCGACACCTTCAAGACTCGGTGCGTCCCATCGGACTCACCGCAGTCTGAACCCCGGAGTAGATCCCCTCCGGAGGATACCCGGTTCTCGGAGTTCATCTGGGATATGGCCACTGTGTTGGCTATCCTTGTGGACCCCAAGGAGGAGCTGAGGAGCTGAGGAGCTCGAGGCCCTGCAGTACGACTCTCCTCCGAAGGAGGCCTTTACTGTCCTGGTTCCTCCGATGCTGGAACGGCTCCTCTTCCGGATGTGGGAAGCACCGTCCTCGGCGCCGGTTTTAAGCAAGCGGGTCGATTCAATCTATCAACTCCGGATGAGTCCTGGCTTTCAGAAGGCGCAGCTACCACACCATTCCATGGTGGTGGAATCGGCCATGCATCGCCTGAAAAGTCAGAAGATGCACTCCGCGGTGCCCCCTGGCAGGGAGGCTCGAAACCGATGGTTTTGGTAGAAAGTGCTTCCAGGGCTCGATGCTTGCTTGCCGTGTCCAGTCTTACCAGCTGTATATGGGCATGTACTTGCGAGGCCTGGCCAAGGAGCTGGCCGGGTTCTCTGCTGGTCTCTCCGGGGAACCCTTGCAGAGGTTCAAGTCCTTGTCCTCGGGGATCCGGGAATGCTCCAAGTTTATGTCCCGCGCTGCCTACGATGGCTTCGAGGCTTCGGCCCGTGTTGCGGCAGCCGGCATCGCGGCTCGACGCCAGGCATGGCTACAGTCATCGGACCTCGAGCCATGGGCTCAGGACAAGTTGGTCGATGTCCATTGCCGAGGTGAGAACCTTTTTGGCAAGCCCATGACCGAGAAGGCCGCACAGCTCGAGACCGAGCACCTCACAAGGACAAGACTGTCTAGAAAGACTTCTGCCCCTTCTCACAAGAAGGGGGGCTCGGGTAAAAAGCCCTTTTACCCGAGGAAGAGCACTGCCTACAAACAGTACCCACAATATCGGCTGCTCAAGCTGCCCCTCAGGGTCAGCAAGCCAAGGGGCAGGGTAATGGGCCCCGTAGGCAGAGGACCCCCAAGCCTCCGGCAGGGTGGGGGTTTTTGACTCCTTAGGCATAGCCTCTCCATCCCTGCTCTCCCAACCCTGCACAGGAGGTCGCCTCGCTCTGTTTGCCCACCAGTGGCCACTCATCACTGGAGACAGATGGTTGTTAAGAATAGTCCACAGGGGCTATGCACTACACTTCCAACAACTGCCTCCTCCATACTTTCCAGGGGAGCCTCCAAGGCCTCCCCTGCATACAGATCTTCTCCTTCAGGAGCTACAAGGTCTGTTGGTGGACAGGGCAGTGGAGCCTGTGCCTCCCCACTTACAAGGTCGAGGGTTCTACTCCAGGTATTTCCTAGTACCCAAAAGAAGCGGTGGCCTTCGACCTATTCTATATCTCCAAAACCTCAACAAGTTCCTGGAGAAGGAAAAGTTCAAGATGCTTACTCTTGGAACCCTTCTGCCCTACCTCCATATGGCTCCTTAGATCTAAAGGATGTGTATACTCACATCCTCATTCATCCAGACCACAGAAAGTACCTCAGGTTCATTGTGGGAGGAAACCATTATCAGTACAGAGTACTACCTTTTGGCCTCACCTCCGCTCCCAGGGTCTTTACCAAATACCTGGCAGTGGTGGCGGCCTACCTGAGAAATCAGGGTCTCTTTTTCTTCCCCTATCTGGACGACTGGCTCATCAGGGGTCAGACATGCCAGGAGGCCAGACAAGCCACCCTCAGAACTATTGCTCTTCTTCAAAGCCTGGGGTTTGTCATAAACTTCGCAAAGTCCACTTTGCTCCCATCCCAAAACTTGGAGTTCATAGGGGCAAGGTTGGACTCTCTGCTGGCAAAGGCATTCTTGCCAGAGGACAGAGCCCAAAGATTGATAAACTTGGCAAGCCAGTTTCTCAGCAGGTCACTGGTCTCCGCCAGACTCTGCCTGAGGCTTCTAGGCCACATGGCTTCGACAGTACATGTGACCCCCAATGCCAGGCTCCATATGAGGCCTGCACAGTGGTGCCTTCGGACTCAGTGGTCACAGTCCACCGGCAGTCTCAGAGACAGGATAAGGGTGTCCAATTTCTGAAATCCCTCAGCTGGTGGCTGCATCCACCCAATCTGTTGCAAGGGGTGCCTTTTCAGATTCCTGGGTTCACAGTGGTGTTGACCACTGATGCCTCCTTGCAGGGCTGAGGAGCTCGTTGTCTAGGCAAGGGCACCCAGGGCCTGTGGTCTCCCTGGGAAGCCGCACAGCAAATCAATCTACTAGAACTCAGGGCTATTCGGTTAGCCCTCAAGACTTTCTCTCCAGCCCTGGCTCATCAGTCTGTCCTAGTTCAAACAGACAACCAGGTAGCCATGTTTTATGTGAACAAACAGGGCGGAACTGGGTCCAGGCTCCTTTGTCAGGAAGCACAGGACCTTTGCTTGTTTGCCCTCAAACACAACATGCTCCTCAAGGCTGTGTACCTCCCTGGCCAGGAAAACTACCTGGCCGACAGGTTGAGCAAGATTCTACAGCCCCACGAGTGGCAGCTCCACCCTTTGGTGGTTCAGAAGATTTTCCTGAAATGGGGTCTTCCATCCATAGATCTGTTTGCCAGTCCACTGAACAAACAGCTGCCAAAGTTCTGCTCCAGGCAACCGCATCCTCTGCGGGTAGCAGCAGATGCTTTTCTGATTCCCTGGTCTCAGGGCCTCCTGTATGCGTTTCCTCCCACGCCCTTGGTGGCCCGAACTCTGTTCAAGATTCTTCAGGACAGGGCCTCGGTCCTGCTGGTGGCTCCCAGGTGGCCGAGACAGCCTTGGTTTCCACTTCTGCTTCAGCTGGCAGTGGATCCCCCACTGCCTCTGGGGTTGCAACCCGACCTTCTCTCTCAGGATCAGGGTTCCCTTCTGCACCCCAATCTCAAAGCTCTCAATTTGATGGCATGTGGGCTGCAAGGGTAGTCTTGGCTCCCTGGGGCCTCCCTCAGGAAGTTGAGGAGGTTGTCCTAGCCTCTAGGAAACAGTCCACTAGGAAAACCTATGCTCTTAAATGGAAAAGGTTTTCCGTGTGGTGTCACCTACGTACAGAGGATCCCTTCTCCTGTACTGTACCAGTAGTGCTTCAGTACTTACTGCACTTATCAAATCAGGGACTTAAGTCCAATTCTGTTTGGGTCCACCTCAGCTCTAGCAGCTCACCACTCACTGGTGGAAGGACATTCTCTATCGGTTCACCCCTTGGTGTCCCGGTTTCTCAGAGGCTTGCTCTTGCTCAAGCCTCCAATCCGTCCTCCTGCTCCTGAGTGGGAATTGAATGTGGTCTTGCAGCAACTGACTCCCATGCATGGTCCCACAACCCTTGGAGAGTATTTGAGGAGTCTGAGTGGGAGTGGCCGGCCAAGGTACCTGGGACAAGCTACAGGGTAAACTATTTAAGACAAATAAGAGAAAATATTTTTTCACTCAATGTGTAATCAAACTCTGGAATTTGTTACCGGAGGATGCAGTAAAGGCTGTTAGTGTAGCTGGGTTTAAAAAAGGTTTGGACAGGTTCCTGGAGGAAAGGTCCATAAACCATTATTAAAAAGGTATCCAGGATATCAATGCTTGACCCAATACAAGCATTGTGGAGCCTGTCTCTTGGGGATACTGCTAGGTACGTATGACCTAGATTGGCCATGGTTGGAAACAGTATACTGGGCTTGATGGACCTTGGTCTGACCCAGTATGGCATATCTTATGTTCTTATGACTCGCCCACCCTTTGAGCCGATGGCTACTTGTCCTCTACGCTTCCTGTCCTGGAAGACACTCTTCTTGGTAGCCCTAACCTCGGCTAGATGAGTGAGTGAGCTTCAGGCCCTGGTCTGTGACAGGCCTTACACCAGATTCTATAAGAACAGGGTAGTCCTCAGGACTCATCCAAAATTCCTCCCAAAGGTTGTCTCCTCTTTCCACCTCAACCAGGAGGTGGTTCTTCCAACATTCTTCCCTAGGCCTCATGCAAGCCAGGCTGAAGCAGTTCTGCATACCCTGGACTGTAGGAGGGCCTTATCCTTCTACCTTGATCATACGCAGGGGCACAGAAGGGCTACTCAGCTCTTCATATCTTTTGACCCTAATAATTTGGGGTTGGCTGTGTCCAAGCGTACCTTGTCCATTTGGGTGGCTGACTATCACCTGGGCTTACAGGGCGGCTGACCTTCCTTTGCAGGGTCGGGTCACGGCCCATCGTGTCAGGGCAATAGCTGCCTCAGTGGCTCATCTCCGCTCTGTACCATTGGTAGACATCTGCAGGGCTGCTACTTGGTCTTCAAGACAGACTTTTGCGGCCCATTACTGTCTGGAAAGGGAGTCCCATAGGGACAGTGTTTTTGGCCAGGCAGTACTCCGGAATCTTTTTGAGGTTTAGGCAACTCCTGCCCTCTGTTGGGCTACCGGTGGAGGTTCTGTCAGTGAAAAGCCTTTCTTTGATGCTGAGACTAGAGGGAGTTCTCTTGTTCAGCCTGGGTTCCTGGTAGCCCAGAGCTAGGGAGTCACCCATATGTGAGGACTGACTTCCTGCTTGGTCCTGGAGAAAGAGTAGTTACTCACCTGTAACAGATGTTCTCCAGGAGCAGCAGGAATCAGTGCTCACTACCCTCCCTCCTCCCCTGGGAGTTGCAGTTGTACATAGTTTATTTTTACATTTTGTGTGCTGTTTTAGCTATGTCATTTGACTGAGCAAGATGGCACCTTTAGGCGGGAAGGGAACCACGCATGCGTGCCTGCATTCCCAAAGGCTTTCATGGAAAGTTGGGGAAATGCTCCGCAAGGGCTCCATCGACGTCGATGTCACTCATGTGAGGACTGATTCCTGCTGCTCCTGGAGAACACCTGTTACAGGTGAGTAACTACTCTTTACTGTCCTCTCTCCCCCACCTTTTGTATCTGGCCTAAATGGAAATTACACTAACCTGGTAATTGTAGTTCCTGGAGGGTCCAGTTTAGTCCTCCACAATCGGGTAGTGCCCCTCCTCCTGCAGCCTAGAGACTGGACCAATCAAGTCTTCTGTAGTATATATGCAGACGGAGCTCCCAGAAGCCCCCAGTGTACTAGTAACAAAGCATACTTAACGAAGCAACACATTAGATTAATATACAAAATGACATAATGAAAATGACATAATTAAGGAACAATTTGTTTCCCCCCACAAACATATCCAACTTTCTCCCCAAACGAGGAAGTCAGAACACTGTATTGCGCTGGAACAGACGCCCCAGAAATCAAAACACAGCTCCGTATCAGAAATCTCAGGAGCTGACTGAACACCTGAGAAAGAAAGAGCCATAGCCAAAAACGCGGCTGCAAAAAAAAGGTTCGAACGGCAAGAGGAACCGTCTTATGATCCACCGTTCGGAAAGCGCGCCGCATTATTATATCAGATAGTCGGGAGGGAAGGAGGACTAAACTGGACCCTCCAGGAACTACAATTACCAGGTTAGTGTAATTTCCATTTCCTGTTCGGTAATCCAGTTTAGTCCTCCACAATCGGGATGTAACAGAGCAGTCAAGACCGGGCGGGACCTTACCATCCGGCGCGCCGAACAAAACAGGAATCCCGAGCCGCTGACACATCTAAACGATAGTGTTTACTGAAAGCATGCAGTGACGACCAAGCGGCCGCCTTACAGATATCTGCTGGCGGAACTAGGCTATACTCCGCCCAAGAGGTCGCCTGAGCCCTAGTGGAATGAGCCAGTAGCCCCTCCGGAATAGACCGCTGCTGCAACAGATACGCAGACGCGAACGCTTCCTTGAGCCATCTTGCAATGGAGGCCTTAGCCACCGCTTCCCCTTTACGTGCACCACCGAAGAGCACGAATAGCCGGTCAGTCTTCCTAAAAGATTCGGTAGCCTTCAAATAACGACGAAGTGCACAACCCACATCGAGACGGTGAAGACCTTTGTCCGCCGACCCGACAGAGTGCGAAGAAAGAACTGGAAGAAACACTGCCTGATTCACATGAATAGGAGAAACCACCATTGGCAAAAAGGAAGAGACCGGGGAAAAAGACAAAAAAGGTTCTCGGCAGGACAACGCATGTAGATCTGAAATACGCCGTGCCGAACAGACGGCTACAAGAAAAACCGTCTTCAGCGTAAGATCTTTCAGAGACGCCCTACTCAGGGGTTCAAAAGGTTCACGAACCAGGGCCCGCGGCACTAGATTCAAGTCCCACAGAGGAACGAAAATCCTGCGGGAGGGCTGCAAATGAACAACAGCCGTAACAAAACGACGTACGTCCGGATAAGAACCGAGGAGACGGCCTAAAACTTTGCCTCGATAAC
Organism: Ichthyophis bannanicus; assembly: GCA_033557465.1. Lineage (NCBI taxonomy): Eukaryota > Metazoa > Chordata > Amphibia > Gymnophiona > Ichthyophiidae > Ichthyophis > Ichthyophis bannanicus. The sequence continues at coordinate 47,309,884 of CM066038.1, read as the reverse complement.
AAGAGACAGCCGCCAACCGGACTTTCAGGGAACTAGCCGCAAGGCCCTTATCAAAAGCATCCTGAAGAAACTTAAAACGACAGAAACGGAAACCGTCGCCGCCCGGACTCCACGCCGGGAGCACCAGTCTTCAAAGATCCCCCAACTCCTAACGTAAGTAAGAGAAGTGGACTTTTTCCTCGCCCGCCGTAGGGTAGAAATCACCGCGGGGGAGTAACCCATCTTTTTCAGCCGAGCCCTCTCAATGGCCAAACCGTAAGCGAGAATCGACCCACGTGGGGCATCCGCAAGCGTCCCTGAAGAAGAAGATCCGGCCGCGCGGACCGGAGCCAAGGAATGCCGTTGCGCAACCGGACCAGATCGGCATACCGGGGCCTCCGAGGCCAATCCGGGGCCACCAGGAACACTCGATCCCGATGGCCCTCGATGCGCTGAACGACCCGGCCGATCAGAGCCCACGGAGGAAAGACATAAAGAAGACCGGACGTTGGCCACGGCTGAATGAGAGCGTTGAGCCCCTCGGACCTGCGCTCCCTTCGCCTGCTGAAGAAGCGTCCTGTCTTGGCCGATTGAAATGTCGCCATGAGAGCCATGATGGGCGGCCCCCACCGACGAACTATTTGCGCGTAAACTTGCGGGCTTAGCTGCCACCCTCCGGGGTCCACCCGCACTCTGCTGAGAAAATCGGCCTGACCATTGTCTGCGCCTGCAATATGCGCTGCCGGGATGGCCAGAAGACGAGACTGCACCCAATTGACCAAGGCCGTCGCTTCTGAATCCAGGGCCACGCTGCCGGTGCCCCCTTGGCGATTGATGTAAGCTACGCTGGTCGCCTTGTCCGAGAGGACTCGCACCGGCCGGTCGAGAACTAGGGCTTCGAGGGCCAAGAGGGCTAGCCGCACCGCCCGTAATTCGAGGCGGATTGATCGACCAAGAAGTCTCCAGGGGAGACCATTCCCCTTGAGCGAAGCGGGTCTCGCAGTGAGCCCCCAGCCGGTTAAGCTGGCATCCGTTGTGAACGGAACCCAAAGTGGAGGCTCCAGGGAATCCCCGCGTCAGGTTCTCGGAGGAGAGCCACCACCGGAGTGAACGGCGAACCGCCCTTGAGCAAGGCAATCTCCTGTTCAACGAGTCGAACTGGTTGGACCAACGGCGCAGCAGAGCACTCTGCAGCGGGCGCATGTGGAAGCGCGCCCAGGGCACCACCTCCAAGGTTGCTGCCATCGTACCGAGGAGCTGCAGGTACCACCATGCAGACAGAGCGGGCATCCCCTTGAAGAGTCGGACAAAAGACCGAATGCGGCGCTCCGGCAGGCACACCAAGCCCCGTGCTGTGTCGAGGCGCACTCCCAGATACTCGAGATCCTGCGTCGGGCACAGACAACTCTTGCATTCTTTCACCACCCAGCCGAGGGACCGCAGCAGAGCCACCACCCTGCTCGTGACGTGCACACACTCCCGACTGGACTTTGCCCGAATCAACCAGTCGTCGAGATACGGATGGACCAGGACGCCCTCTCTGCACAAGGCTGCCGCGACCACTACCATCACGTTTGTGAAGGTGCGGGGGGCCGTGGCGAGACCAAACGGCATGGCCGGAAATTGGAAGGGGCCCCACGGAAGAGCGAAGCGGAGAAACCGTTGATGAGACGGCCGGATGGGAATGTGTAATGTGGTCTTCAGCGGCTGTGGAAGATCCTGCAGCAGGGGCTCTGAGGAGGGGGGAGATAAGGTGCTGAGGGACCCAGCTAGCAACGCAGTGGGTATGGGGAAAACCTCCGGGATGCAGCGTGCAGGTGGAACACAAGCAAGCTATTAATGTTCCCTTCGGCTGAGTACATTTCACCTATAATACAGCCAGAGAAAAAGGCATTGTAGAGACTTAAACCACCTTTCCTCTTCTTGTGTGGGGTTTTATTTCTTTCTTTTTTTTTTTTTTTTTGCATTGAAAACAAAAAGCAAGGAAGGCTCAGGGAAACCCAAGACTCTTCAAGAAACGGATTGTGAAACTCCACGTGCCTCCACAGCATGATTAAATGTGTGGAAACTGCTGTTTAGAGCTGTTTCCTCTAAAAAGGAACACTGAAGAGAAAAACAAAACAGCCGCTGGCACCGAAAAACTGTCAGGTATTCACAGAACTGAGAAGGGAACTGGCAGTCATTCACTGTGCTGGCATAGAGAAACTTTCAAAGTCAGGGTAAGGCAATTACAGTGACTGAAAGTAGGGAAATTAGAGTGGGATCCCTCCGCTGCCATTCAGACCTCCATGGTAGGGGCTGAAAGGTGTTTCTGGGGAGGGATGTAGAAGCGCAATCCAGCTGTAGGAAAATTACAGTGAGCATGCTTAATTAGGCCGAGCCCAAAACAGACAGGATCCAAAACGCTGACTTAAAACCTCAACCAAATGGTATATTGAATAAGACAGGTACAATAATCAGTAGGACGTACAAAGTAACCCGGCTGCAGTTTGGGGACTAAAAATTTAAAATAGGAACTTCAAAACTCAGAGGCAGCCGGTCCGGATACAGCTGAAATCATCCCAGAGCAGCTGAGGCGAGGAAGAAAAAACAAAAACAGAGTACTCACAGTTTTCATACAAAAAATGATACCTGAACTTCCTGGAGGTATCCAAACTCTCGTGGTAAAGACTCAGTGCAGCGTAAAGCCAATGGAGAGCTCCCCTGAAGCCAAGCTCCGGAGTTCCCAAGGTCATCTGGGGAAGCAAGATGCTGGGGGAAGAGCAGAGCGGATGCATGAGGTCCCTGTGTCTCTTCTGACAGCCTATGCAGCGTAACCGGAATAAGGCACAGGGAGAACTAAAAACAAATAACTGCGTCCCGCAGGAACAGGCATTCAACAATATTCCCCATAATAGGTAATGCCTCAGCCAGCCTTCTTTGTTGGGCACAGTGGGGAATGTAACCCATGAGCCCTGCACCCTTCGTCAGTGACTCAGCATTGTACTGTGGCTCTGAATTGCATACTGTTCTCTATCCATGCCTTCTGTACTTTCTATCCCTTCTGTTCATACATAGGCAGAGAAAAAAGTAACCTCTGCACAACTGACATCTAGCAAGTGTTGTGGAAAAAAACTGAAACAGCAATATAGCTGTGAGAAGCCAGCAGAGAAGCAATCTGGCTTCCCGCCCAAAACCGAGGCTCATTAGCTATTCAAAATGGCCGCCAGCAAAAATAAAACACAAAAAGAGTGAATTAAAACCCCCAAAAACTAAGGAATTAACTTAAAAAGTCAAAGGAGAAGGTGGGAGGGTCGCAGGCATGAGAGAAATGCCTAAAATCGCTGAAAAATCAAGAAAAATCAATCGAGTTACCACAGAGCTGCAGACAGCAGTGGGAGAAAAACATTCCAGGTCTGAAGAAACTGAGGTGCAGCCCCTGCAGATGCCAGAGTCAGTCACTGCACCTCTGCGGGACCCGCCAATCACGTATTGGGGTTTGGCATACATGCTAAGGCAACCTCCGCTCAGCGGGAAAGAATGGAACAGAACCAGGGAAGCCCACACCAAAGGGACCAACCCTATGTAAAACAGTACAGACTGAAATTTAAAACTTTTTTTTTTTTTTTACAGACAAAACACTCCCCAGAATCCTAGGGGTGCCCTGAGCAAAATCGCCAGCAAAAGAAACCCCAAAAATGCAAGGGGAACCCGTGCACAAGTGTTAAAAAGTGCCTTTAAAAAGCACACTTTAGAAATTCAAAATGGCCGCCGCACTTTTTCACCCGCGGTAAAAAAGGGCACGAAAATACAAAGGTAACTAAATAATATGGAAAAGAAAGAAAACATAAGAACATAAGATATGCCATACTGGGTCAGACCAAGGTCCATCAAGCCCAGTATTCTGTTTCCAACAGTGGCCAATCTAGGTCATACGTACCTAGCAGTTTCCCCAAGGGACACAGGTTCCACAATGCTTGTATTGGTTCAAGCATTGATATCCTGGGTCCCTTCTTAATAATGGTTTATGGACCTTTCCTCCAGGAACTTGTCCAAACCTTTTTTAAACCCAGCTACACTAACAGCCTTTACTACATCCTCCGGTAACAAATTCCAGAGTTTGATTACACATTGAGTGAAAAAATATTTTCTTTTATTAGTCTTAAATAGTTTACCCTGTAGCTTCATTGCATGTCCCCTAGTCTTTCTATATTCTGATAAGGTAAACAATCGATCTACGTTTACCCGTTCCACTCCGTTCATTAATTTATAGACTTCTATCATATCTCCCCTCAGCCGTCTCTTTTCCAGGTTAAAGAGCCCCAACCTTTTTAGCCTTTCTTCATAGGAGTAGCCTTCCATCCCCTTTACCATTTTGGTGGCTCTTCTCTGAACCTTTTCTAAAATTGCTATATCCTTTTTAAGATATGGCGACCAGAATTGCACACAATATTCAAGGTGCGGTCTCACCATGGAACGATATAGAGGCATTATAATATCTTTTGTTTTATTTTCCATTCCTTTCCTTATCATACCTAGCATTCTATTTGCTCTCTTGGCTGCCGCTGCACACTGGGCCGAGGGTTTTAACATGGTATCCACAAGGACGCCTAAATCTTTTTCTTGGGTGGTGGTTCCTAATGTGGAACCTTGCATCGTGTAACCATAGTTTGGGTTGTTCTTCCCTAGGTGCATAACCTTGCACTTCTCCACATTAAATTTCATCTGCCATTTTGATGCCCAGTCTTCCAATTTATCAAGATCCTCTTGCAATTTTCCACAATCCTCCTGGGTTTTAACAACTTTAAATAGTTTTGTGTCATCAGCAAATTTGATAACCTCACTCGTTATTCCACTTTCCAGGTCATTTATGAATATGTCAAAAAGCAGCGGACCCAGCACAGATCCCTGGGGTACACCACTATTCACCTTTCTCCATTGGGAAAATTGGCCATTTAGCCCTACCCTCTGCTTTCTATCTTTTAACCAGTTCCTGATCCACAGTAGTACACTGCCTCCTATCCCATGACTCTTTAGTTTTGCCAAAAGTCTCTCATGAGGGACCTTGTCAAAGGCTTTCTGAAAGTCCAGATACACAATATCAACCGACTCACCTTTGTCCACCTGTTTATTCACTCCTTCAAAAAAACATAACAGATTAGTAAGACAAGATCTTCCTTGTCTAAAGCCATGTTGGCTGTCTCCCATTAGGTCATGACTATCTATATGCTGAGTAATTTTATTCTTTATGATGGTTTCTACCATTTTTCCCGGTACTGATGTCAGGCTCACCGGTCTGTAGTTTCCCGGATCACCCCTCGAACCCTTTTTAAAAATTGGTGTTACATTGGCATTCCTCCAATCCTCAGGTATTAGAGATGATTTTAATGATAGTTCACAGATTACTAATAGCAGGTCTGCAATCTCAAATTTCAGTTCTTTCAACACCCTTGGATGTATACCATCCGGCCCAGGTGATTTGCTACTCTTCAGTTTATCTAATAGTTGTAGGACATCTTCCCGATGTATCGATATTTCCTTCAATTCTTCCACACCTTTAAATACCACTTCAGTCGTGGGTAACATCCCTACATCTTCCTCAGTAAAGACCGAAGCAAAGAATTCATTCAGTCTCTCCGCTATCGCCTTGTCGCCTCTTAGTGCTCCTTTAACCCCTTTATCATCTAATGGACCAACTGACTCTCTCACGGGTTTTTTGCTACGAATGTACTTGAAAAGGTCTTTATTTCGCGTTTTTGCTTCCGCAGCAAGCTTCTTCTCAAATTCTCTCTTTGCCTGCCTTACCAATGCCTTGCATTTGACTTGCCAGTGCTTGTGCTGTTTCCAGGTTTCATCATTTGGCTCTTTTTTCCATTTCTTGAAAGATGCTTTTTTGGCAACAACAGCCTCTCTGACCTCAGCTTTAAACCATGCTGGCAATTTTTTGGACTTCCTTCCACTTTTCTTAAAGCGTGGAATACAGCTGGTCTGGGCTTCCAAGATAGTATTTTTCAACAACACCCAAGCTTGATGTACGTCTTTAACCTTTGCAACTGCTCCTTTTAGTTTTTTCTTAACTGTTTTCCTCATTCTATCATAGTCTCCCTTTCGAAAGTTAAAGGGTAGTACTGTGGATTTCCTTACTATCCCTCCTCCACTAATTAAATCAAAGGCGATCATGCTATGATCACTATTGCCAAGTGGCCCCAACACCCTTATCTCTTGCACTACATCTGGTGTTCCACTAAGGACTAGGTCTAATATTGCTTCCCCTCTGGTCGGTTCATGAACCAGCTGCTCCAAGAAGCAGTCATTTATTTCATCTAGGAACTTTATCTCCCTAGCATGTCCTGTTGTGACACTGACCCAGTCGATGCCGGGGTAATTGAAATCACCCATTATTATTACTGCACTGTAACTTTTGCTAGCTTCCTTGATTTCTTTGAGCATTTCATCATCCATTTGTTCATTCTGGCCAGGCGGACGATAGTACACCCCCACTGCCATCGCCTTCCCCTTTTTACATGGAATTTCAATCCATAGAGATTCTACAGCAAATTTTGTTTCTTGCAAAACTTTAATCCTTTCTGACTCAATGCCCTCTCTAACATAGAGCGCAACCCCTCCACCAATTTGATCAGCTCTATCATTTCGATATAGTTTGTACCCAGGTATCACAGTGTCCCACTGGTTGTCCTCCTTCCACCATGTCTCTGATATTCCAATCATATCTAACCTCTCTCGTTTAGTGCTATATATTCTAACTCTCCCATCTTGTTTTGTAGACTTCTAGCATTTGCATACAAGCATTTTAGAGACTGTATTTTATTCATATTAATTTGGCTATTGGTAGACGTGGGTAATTTGGGATCTTTAAGTTCTGTCTGCTCCATACTCGAGGGCATTTGGGCTACTTTACTCTTTTTTGGAACCTCTCTGCTTTTTGTAGTATCCTTCAAGGATACATTCTTCCGAACCATGCGCTCTTGGGCGACTGTCGGCTTTCCCCTATTATCTAGTTTAAAAGCTGCTCTATCTCCTTTTTAAAGGTTAATGCCAGCAGCCTGGTTCCATCCCGGTTAAGGTGAAGCCCATCCCTTCGGAAGAGCCCCTCCTTTCCCCAGAATGTTCCCCAGTTCCTAACAAATCCGAACCCCTCATCTCTGCACCATTGTCTCATCCACGCATTGAGACTCCGGAGCTCTGCCTGCCTATTGGGTCCTGCGCGTGGAACGGGAAGCATTTCGGAGAACGCTACCCTGGAAGTTCTGGATTTCAACTTCCTCCCTAAAAGCCTAAATTTAGCTTCCAGAACCTCCCTACCACATTTTCCTATGTCATTGGTACCAACATGTACCAAGACAGCAGACTCCTCCCCAGCACTATCTAAGACCTTATCTAGGTGGCGTGTGAGGTCCGCTACCTTCGCACCAGGCAGGCATGTTACCAGGCGATCCTCACGTCCACCAGCCACCCAGCTATCTACATGCCTAATGATCGAATCACCAACTATAACTGCTGTCCTAACCCTTCCCGCATGGGCACTTGGCCCTGGAGAAACCTCCTCGGTGCGAGAGGGGTTTACATCACCTGGAGGACAGGTCCTAGTTACAGGATCACTTCCTGCCACACCAGGGTGATGCTCTCCTGTCACGTGACCTCTCTCCTCCATGGCAACAGGGATGCTGCCAGACTGGAGGTGGGACTTCAGGACTATATCCCTGTAGGTCTCGTCTATGTACCTCTCTGTCTGTCTTATGTTTTCCAAGTCTGCTACTCTAGCCTCTAGAGAACGGACTCATTCCCTGAGAGCAGAGAGCTCCTTGCACCTAGTGCACACGTAAGACCTCTCACCAGCTGGGAGAAAATCATACATGTGACACTCAATGCAAAAGACTGGAAAGCCCACATCCCGCTGCTGGACTGCTGTCTGCATCTTAGTTTTAAGTTTGTGTTTAGATCTTTAAGTTCTATATGTACTAAAGGGTGCAATGGATATTTATACCACTAAAACTGTACCTAAGAAGTTTAATATACCTTGTTCACCTGAAGCTTAATTAATCTCAGGTCCTTGGTGTATGACTGATTTGGGTAATGAGCTTCACCTGAGAGCACCTCCTGTCTTTTAAGTTGTGCAAGTACCTATAAAGCTGTGATTTTCCCAGGGGAGGGTGGGTGTGGGGAGGGAGGGAGGGAGGGATATAACACTTATTAAAAAAGGGCTGCTACACAGTACCTTGTCCTGTGCTGCTGAGGAAAACTATATTCTGATTTGATTTAAATTATAGCTCTTTGCTGCTACTAGGCTCTAACCTATTATGAAATTTAAACTACAAGCTCTCTGCTGGATTCTAAATTTAACCAGAAAGCTCTCTTCTGTGTTTTAATTTGAAACTAAAAGTATTTTGCTGATGCTAGGCCCTGAGTGACTATGAAATTTAAACTACAGCTGTCTACTGGGTATGAAAGGTAACCAGAAAGTTCTCTTCTGTGTTTTTAAATTGAATCTTAAACTGTTGCTACTAGGCCCTGACTGATTTAACAAAAAAAAAAATAGTGGGTTCACAGATTAATTAGCTTTAAAAGAAAAAAAATTCCTTTCAGAAAAATTCCCAGAAGTATATACTCACAATTTCAGATTTCTCTCCAGAAGTAACAGCCCCCCTTTCCAGTCCTTCAAGACCCTCTAATACAGGGCAAGCGAAAAAAATCAGGAAAAAGTGCAATTTGGGAGCCAGGGGAGCCGACAGAGCCTCTGACAATGCAAACAACAGGGAGCTGAAAAGTTAAAGCAAGGAAAATTCCTACCAGCTCAGGAAACAGCAAGGAACTCAGCCAACTTCTCCAAGTGACAGGCAATGCTGAATCAGGTATGGCTCTTCCCCGTACAGCCTAGGGGAGAGCTCAACCCAGGGTTCAGAAATTCCCAGGCAGGAAGGCAGGAGCCCAAGCAGGTCTGGCTTCCCCCAGGATGTCCCCTGTGCAATGCTTTTTTTTTTTTTAAAGATACAGCTACCTAGCAAATAAATGGTAAATAAATGGTAAATAATGGACCAAAAACAAAACCCCAAAAGAACTAACTAGTGTTGCTCCTTCAAGTGTCACTTAGTGTGCCCAGAAAGGGCACAGAAGTCCTCAAGCTGCAAGGAGACTGGACACACTGCGGGCTTCTGGGAGCTCCGTCTGCATATATACTACAGAAGACTTGATTGGTCCAGTCTCCAGGCTGCAGGAGGAGGGGCACTACCCGATTGTGGAGGACTAAACTGGATTACCGAACAGGAACCTTATTTTTTTGATTGTAATTAAATTATCCCCATTTTATTGTAAACCATTCTGGTGAAGGCTTGAAGGGCAGTATAGAAAATGTTAAATAAATAAATGCATAGTGCGCTACCCCCATTCAGGTTGTCTTCTAACAGAACAAGGCTGTGAATACAAGAGCAGAGGTAACCCAGGGCAGAGTACATAGCGCTATGGGGAAGGTGTAATGCATAGGAGGACTAGCTAAAGAGCGGTAGAGGCAGATGCGGAGTGTTACACTATATCACCCTCCGAGCCATGGGATGATGCTTAGCACCATTTTACATTAGCATCTGCTCTTTCACAGCACAATTGATGTCATCCTATCAGTGAGAAGTTGTGTTGTCTTCTGCTTCTACTCCAGCCTGAGGAAAATGCAGAAAGTCCTACCTTCCAGTGTTTTAAGGGAACTGAGAGCAAAGGTCTCCTCCTTCTCAAACTGATCTCCAATCTCCTCCCAGGCTGCTGCAAAGTTGGGCTTCACAACTTTCTGCACATGGTCGGCCAGCGTCACCTCCAGGTCCTCCAGCTGCCAAGAGAGCGAAGGGGAGGACAGAATTGTTTCATCTGCGTCCAGAACGGGGAAAACGTCCCACATCACATGCTGCAGATCAGTCCTGCCCCCCTATCTGTGCATAAGCTAGAATGATGCATTTGCACTTACACTGAAGGATTCAGACGTCCATCTGCTGCTGCTCCTACTACTACTCTGTATAGCACTACAAGGCATACCCTGCGCTGTACAGAGACACCGAAGAGACAGACTATGCTCATAAGAGCTTACAGTCTAATCAAGATCGACAACGCAACAAGTGGGAATAGATATATCTAGGGGAATGATAAGAAAGCACATCAGAGGTGAACAGGAGACTAGGGGACCAGGATCCAAAAGCAGTCTCAAAGAAGTGCATTTTTAGCCTGATGCATAAACTCATGTAGTTTGTTCCAAGCATAAGGAGCAGCAAGGTGGAAGGATCGAAGTCTGGAGTTGGCAGTGGAAGAGAAGGGATCTGCTAGAACGGAATTCCCGAGGAGGGGTGTAGGGAGAGATAAAAGAGAAAAAGTAGGTAGGAGCAGCTGAATGAAGGCACTTAAAGTTCAGTAATAGAAGTTTGAACTGGATGCGGAAACAGATAGGGAGTCAATGAAGTGACATGATAAGAGGGGCAACATGAACATAGAGACACTAGCGGAAGATTAGCTGGTAGCTTAGTTTTAAAGAGTATATTAATCCCAGGTGGCCCCAGTGCTGCATAAGCCTGGGATTAATATACACATGCAGGGACTTTGCTAACTGTAGCTGTACATAGGGAAAATAAAAAAATCTTTAGCGGGCAGAAGCTCTGAAAAGGCAGGCTTGTTCTGGATCATGAGCTAGAGCCGTGTTTTTCTGAATCTCTTAACATTTTATCTTAATCCAAAAAGCACACAACCTTCCCAGATAGAACTGCCTCCTTAAAACTCACCACTGCTGCAAAGCAGGTACCAGCCCATCTCTAAAATACTATAGTCTAACTCCCCCTCCCTCCCTCCCACACACATACAATCTGCCTGTACATCTGGCAAGCCCTCAAAGTCAATGTATCACCTGAAAAGGAATACATATTTAATAAAGGTTGAACCAACAGTTCAGCATGTCAGGGAAAGAACGCCACAAGTCTACAGTACGGCATCTGCTGCCACACCTGTGATGAATTCATTTGAGAGACCATGAACGAGACCTGCATAGGGGCTTAGTGATGCATTACTGCTCGCTATCCATAACTACTCTCCTGGAAATGGAGTCAGGCCGTGGATCCCTGCTGCTGTTATGAAATTGCAGGACTGAGATCCTAGCAAAGGCTTCCCCGACTCTGGGAGTGCCCAACATCACTCAGATGATCTGAGAAGGCAGCAGTGTCCTACAGGGGTGATGTTATGGTGCTTGATGCTGCCATGGTGAATTGCAGAAGAAAACTGGGTCCTGCCAAAGATTGCTGCCAGTGTACCATGTGAAGGGTAAGATATAGCACAGTAACGAAATGTAGTCCTTGAGCACTCTTATGTCTGGTTTCCAGAGTATTTACAACAAAAGGCAATTTGCTACTAGCAGATTTAAATTGAACACTTTGCTGTAAAGAACTGAATCTGTTGAAACCAGAGGAACAGAACAAGGTGAACCCGAGAAAGAGAGAACAAGAAACTCACCACGTATTCATCATCATATCCATCGTCATCCGGCAGCCCTGTGCTTGGATCACAGTCTCGCACCACAAATTTCATGGTGCAATTAAAGGTACAGGACACTGAGGATGAAGAGACACTACAGTTAGCAGTGTCATAAGCCTGTGGAGAGTGCAAAGAGAGCCTATGCAGTACGTATATGTGTACAAACATGCACAAACAGGGGGCAAAAAACCAGGGCAACCAAAATTTCAGTTCAGGAAGAAGAAAGCAAAACACAAAAGTAAACAAAACCCAACGAAATAGAAAAGCAAATTCCCTCTCCTGAAAATAAATGAGCAAGAAATGTGAATCCATGACAACTTGCAGATGCCATTTTTCTGTTTCCCCGAGGAGCGCAAGTACAGCAGAAGTCAAACCTACATATACTACTAATAATGGCAATGACCAAGAATAACTTTAAACAATATTTCACACAATTTCTCCAACTTTCAAGTGCTCAGGCCAGCCCAATATCCTAGCAGCGCTGCTGCACTAGGTGATCTGCGTGCAGTCAGGACTGGATTCCTGTTTACTGGGCTTGCAGGGGCTGGGGGTGTCAACACTGGAAATGATTTTGCTGACACAGCCAAGATACTTGTTGCCATGCACCACAGACATGCTAGTGTGAATTCACAGCAGCTTTCCCATAAAAGGCACCTGCAGTGGGATCATCTTCGGGCAGTTTGACAAGTGTGTAACACATTCCTGGCTGGTTGTAAGATAGGCTGGGGGCTGCCACGTACTGGATTACTTCATAAGAGTCTGAAGCTTCCATCTGCACTGTAACCCGTTCTAATAACTGGTCGTTCAAGGTATTTGTGCAGTCGAACTGTAAGAGAGAAGATGCAACAAGTAGGTAGTATTCCTCCTGACTATTCTCTCCACACTATAGCGTTGGTTGTTACTTGGCTCTTACAATTGCCATAAATAAGTAATCATGAGATGGGGGGTAAATGCTGGGAACATCTTTTACAGTCCATATAGATACACTGACTATTCCAGGAAGAAAAAAACTCCATAGATTTAGCTTTTTAGTCTAATTTTCCTCTAGTCTTCCCAATCTGCTAACCTTGTATCAACCAGTATGTGTCTGGATATAAAGCTTTGTCCTAGATAACCCTCATCAATGCTGGAGACACACCCAAGCATGGTACCCCTCCCCTTCCCCTCACACTTATGCATTGTCAGTAACTAGGCAGGCCTGAAAAACTGCAGCCAACTCCCAACAGTATAGCATGCACGCATGCAAGCTCGCAATTCCTACAACCACTGCACAACCCCTCTAAGGACTCTTACCTGGAAAACAATGTGATCCATGAAAACGTGCTTAATACAGCGAACAAAATATTCAGTCTCAGCTTCAGTCAGCTGGATGGACTCAGAGGACTTGAACAATGGACCCAAACTCCTAAACTCAGGAATGGCAGCCAGTTGCTCTGCAGTGACGGAGAAGACAGTTACAAACAGAGAGCTACAGGAAACCTTCCCAAACACACCTCTTTATGTTGTATATTATCCAAAAGGCCTTTGTCTAGTTACCTTCCACCATGACTATAAAAATCTAGTCAACTTAACAATGAACAAATATAGCTGTTCAATCAAGATCGCAGCATACATATATGTAGACAGTGAATGGCATAAGGGGACAGGTGTGTGAATGAAGGTTGTTCCTGCTCTGCTAACTTGTCTTAAGCTGGAAGTCCACATACAGAACTGCGATACTGCTTCATACACAGTGCAGCAGCGAAAAACCAACATGGCATAATTTGCCTGCCATGTCAGAAATTACTTTTGTAACATGGAAAGCTGCGAGATACTGGACCATGGAACACTTGCACCACGCTGGGCTAAAACATTCCTCTTCATAATGAAGGGGTTAGAATGCATTCAGACCTAAAAGCCAGCACACTGCATGAGGAGGTCTGCAGAGCCGGTACATCATTCAGTGCTACAGATATAAACATGTGGGGAAACCAAACACCACCCAAAGAGCAACAGCTTTTCCACACGGAGCACATCCCACCAGCGTCCTAGCAGGGATTGAAACTGTAATAAGGAAAAAGTGTCTTCCTTCTCAGACTCTCACCTTGGAATATGTCCTGCCGAGTAGGGGCTGTTTTCTCAGGCTGTTTATTGGCAATGGGGGCAATTTCTGTAAAGAGACATTTATCAAACAGAGGAAATGTCCAAAACAACATTCTGTCAGTCTCAAAAACTGGCCAAACAAATAGAAGAAACCTTTCAGCTACATCAGGGCTAGCAAAAAGTGAAAGGTGCTGGAAGTTAGTGCAATAGCCTGTAGAATTACAGTGGATTCTCTCCGGTCACTGCATTATACTAAGGAGTAACAAGAGTGGGAAAGCAGTTTATATATGCACCATGAGGTGACATGCATAGTAAACGAGGCACCTTATATCCCACCTCTGCAGATATGCTATCACAGAGTCCCGTTACCTGGCTTCTGCTCAAAGAAGGGAGTGGTGGCCAGAGGAACAGTCTTCATGTCAAAAGGGTTCTCAGAGGGCTCCAGGGTGTAATGGTGCAAGGCTTTTTCCAGCCCAAGAATGGACACGGTTAGAGCTGAAGAGTGGATATGGAAAGTCATGGAATGAAAAGAGAGAGCTTGGAGAGGCGTTTAGCACAGTCACATCCTCAGGACATGCTGACTGCTTCAGAATCAGCCTGGGTATTTAGTCACACTGAACAGGGGATTCTTTTTTCAAAAAGAGCTTGAACTTCACTACATTTCATTGCAAACACTTTTTGTAAGCAAAATGAGATCCATTAGGTACATTTCATTCAACTGAACAGCTTTGGAGGAGTAAAAAGGCCTTTTATTTTCACCCTTCTAGAGTTGTTTGCCTTCATACATGATCTCATTTTCTTGCTAGAGGAGTTAAATTTCACTAATACATTTTAAAAAGAATGTTCGCTAAACACTTTTTATCCAATCAGATCTCTGTGCATCGTACTATGGCAATTTTCAAACTTTCAGTTAACTGTCGGTACTGTCAACGGAAAATATGCACCAGTTCTCAAGGGGAAAGTATGAGCATTTAGCCTCTTTGCATATTGCCTGAGGAAAATGTGCCCGCAGAAGTTTGTGCTTGTTTTCTCTGTGGGTACTTTTCTTGGCATGTCGGCTTCCCCAGCCTAAACCTGCCTTGGGAACACCTCGGCAAAAATATAGATAGAAGTAAGTATGTTCCTCAGTGTGTACATTTCACCTATATACAGGGTGAGCAATTCTGAAACTCTTTTACTCAGATGAATGGCTTTTGCATTTGCCCTCTAATATCAGAAACATACATGCAGTCGCCTGGTAATGTGGCAGGGTCCATGAAAGCTTCCACATGGGAAAACGAATAGCAACACTATTCAAACAGCTGCGTAACGAGGCTCGGGACAGGGCATACAGTTGTGGTAAACGTTATTGACACCCTTGCAGTTCAACCCCTTAATGTCTAATATCTCCTATTCAATATCTACATACAGCCAATTTGTAGCATTATAAAATGATTCAACATCGATTACAGAATATACGCAGACGACATCATAATATTCACCCCCATAAACAACACACCCCCAGACTACTCACAGTTCACAGCATGCTTGGAATCAATGTCAGAATGGCTCAACAGTCAAAGCCTTTCCATAAACTACAAAAAATCTGAACTGATACACATTACCAGAAGTACGATATTCTCACTGCCAGATTCAATAAAAATCTTCGACCAAACTATTAGCAATAAAAGAGAAGTCAGATACCTCGGGGTCACCTTTGACCAACAACTCAGCTTCAGCCACACATCAAGAAAACAACCAGATCAGCCTACCACAAACTCAGAATGCTACGCAACCTCAAACCACTGCTCACCGGCAACGACTTCCGAACTGTCTGCCAAGCCATAATAATGCCTATATTAGATTTTGCAATGCAATTTACCATGGGCTCCCGAAGAAAACGACCCACCCCTTGCAACTGGTACAAAACACTGCAGCCAGAATCATCACCAGAACAGCAAAATACAAACACATAACACCCAGCTCCATCAACTACACTGGCTCCCTATGACTGTACGCACCAAGTACAGAAACATAATAATAATCTTTAAAACACTAAACAACCTCACACCTAAAACTCTACAACCACTGATCAAGAAAACACTACCTACCAGAACAAGGAGAGGAGCCGATAACTTCCTAGAGACCCCGCTAAACTTCAGGAAAGCAAACCAATCCACCTGCAACAGAGCCTTCTCCCTATTTGCACCCAAGCTGTGGCATGATCTCCCCACATCAACACTTGAGATCAAAGACTTAACGGAATTTAGAAAGGCAATAAAAACCCATCTGGTTCCTGGAATACTTTGAAGCTACCCCGGAAGATTATTAACAGTAACAGCAACTGGACCATGAAACACAGCTAGAGCTCTTGTATATAGTTAGCAACTGACAATTGCTTGTTCTACCCCAATGTAACCTCCAAGTTGAATAACCCTGTTCCATGTAAAGCTTGTTGCTATAACTGTTCATTATGCTCCATCACACCACAGACAGATGAACTTGAAATAAAAGAGCAGCATCAAACCTGGGAGAACTTCAGCATACCATCAACACATCAAATAGAGGACAAAATAAATGAACTCAACACAACAAACTCACCATCAGACCCATGCCCAGTGTCTTGGCTCAAAGCCACAAGAAGCCTGCTCTCTCATCACTTTCACAAAATCGTCAAAGATTCACTCCAACAAGGATACATGCCACAATCCCTGAAGCACGCCATGATACGACCGATACTTAAAAGCAACAACCTAAGCCCCTCTGAACCAAAATCATACCGTCCTATCTCCAGCCTACCATTCCTTGCGAAAATAGTTGAAAAGACAGTGCAAAGACAACTTCAGGACCATATTGTTATGAATGCCCCAGTGGACATCCATCAGCATGGCTTTAAACCCCAACACGGAGTGGAAACACTACTCACTTCCCTCTTTGACAATCTCCTAAGAGGCATGGATAACAAAGAACGGATTCTTAGGAGAGTGGAGTTCTGACCTTGTCCGGTGGCTGGGATCACCTGCGGGCGCTGAGCGCTGATTGCTGACGTCTAGCTGTGCCTGATTTAAACCTGGGCTGCACCGCAGGACAAGGCCGCAGGCGTGTCCCTTGGGCGTGTGCCTGAAGGGGCGTGACCAAAGGGGCAGGCCACACCCCTTTGGAGCACTTCGGAGGTGAAAGTGAGTGATTCTCCGTAATGGGGAAAAGAAGGAAGAAGAGTGTGTCAGCTGCATCGACTACGAAGCCTCAAAGAGTGAAGGCCCTATGGATAAACATCTGATAAGGCAGGTTTTGGAGGATCGTAGTCTGGATGCATCAGCTTCTGTAAGTACTTCCTCACTATCTGTCTCATCCCCGATTGGGGGTTTAACCCTACCCCGCTCATCATTCGATCAGACTGCGTTGGTAGCGGAAGGTGGTGGAGGTCCCTCCTCTCCTTTTGCCCTTGTACCGGTTTCTGGACTAGCTTCGGATCGGGTCTGTCCAGTTGTTAAACAGTTGCCATTGCCTAAAGTGGTTCATATCCTGTCGTCGATGGGGAGTGCTTCTAGTCTTTCCTCGCCACCTCAGGATGTGACACTGAAAGATTTATGGGCGGTAGTTACCTGAACTGAAGCTGTCTTAACAGGAACTATGGGACAAATTGAAGAATTTACTCGAGACTCTGTTGCCAAATTTGGTGATCATGATGCCCAGTTTGTACTGCAGGGGGAACGTCTTAGTCAGGTTGAAGCTAAAATGGGTACTGTTCAGGCAGTATCTGTAGCTTCTGTAAAGGATAGTCTATTTTCATAGGCAACTTGAAATGTTTGAGAATCTCTCTCATTCTAAGAATTTGAGATGTTTAAATTTTCCTGTTACACATTCTCTCTCCCCTTTAATTTTATTTCATAAATATTTGAAAGAGGTTTTGATGTTTGAGCAATCTGAGGATTTTAAGGTTACCAATTTGTTTTATGTTCCTAGATTTAAGAAAGTGGTTAATGATGTGGAAGGGGGGGTACCTGACCAGTTGATTTACCCTCAAAGTTTAGATATATCTGAATTTCTTGCGTCCTCTTCCGATAATATTTCAGCTCGAGCGACTTTGATTATATCATTTGTATCTGAATTGGACAAGAATTCCGTTTTGAGAGCATATTTTCCTAAAAAAGATGTTCTTTTCTGTGGCCAGAAGGTTACTCTCTTCCCTGATGTGTCTCATACAATCCAAATTTGCCGTAAGGCTTTTTTGGATTTGAAAGATCGCACCTTAGCTATGGGGGCTACTTTTTTTTTTTTTAAAGCTCCCATGCAAGTATGTAGTAGACCATCTTGGGAAGCGTTATGGCTTTTTGGAACCTGATCAATTAGTGGTTTTTCTTAATAGCAATGAGTCTCAATCTGGAGTGCTGGGCTAGTATTATAAGGGTTTGGCTTCTTTCTTCTCATACTACCTGTGACCTTGTAAATGTTTCTTGCGAATGGTTTTCTTTAGTTTTTTTTTCACTCTCATAATGTGGACTTTTATGTATATTATGTGTATTTTCTAAGAATTCCATGAGTGGATGGTTTTCTTTGTATTATATATTTGATTTGTAATCTTTTCATATTGCTTGATTTGCTTATTGTATGGAATAAGTTGAAATTCAATAAAAAAAAAGAACAGATTCTTGCTAGTGTTCATGGACATCTCGACAGTCTTTGATACTGTATCACACACCAGGTTACTGCAACACCTGCAGCAGATAGGAGTATGTAAGAACACTGAAGTGGTTTACTTCCTACTTGGAAGATCGAACGCAACAAGTCAAATGCACCCAAATGAAATCACTACAGTTCCCCGTCATGCAGGGAATACCACAGGGCTCAGCCTTGTCATCAATGCTCTTTAATATTTACATCCAACCCATATGCAACATCAAACGCCACAAACTCCACTATTATATCTATGCTGACGACATCATGGTGTATGCTTCAGTCAATCTACTAGCACTTAACACAACAATAACCAGATGCCTTAAAGACCTGAATGCCTGGCTCACAGTCAATAACCTGACGGTCAACTACGATAAAACTGAGGCAATGTTCGTCACCAGGAACCCCACCTTCATTCCACCACAAACTATCAGCATTCTAGACAAACTCATAGTAGTCAAAGATGAAGTTAAGTACCCAGGCATCACAATGGACAGAGCTCTGAATATGAAATTCCACATCACCAAAACCGCAAACAAGGACTATCAACGTTTGAGGACCATCAAAAAAATCAAGCCAATACTCCGACAGGACCACTTCCGCACAGTGTGCCAAGCACTCATCACACCTCTGCTTGATTACGGAAACTCGTTATATTAAGGCCTCCCTCAGCAGACCTTACACCCACTCCAAATGGTGCAAAACACTGCAGCACGCATCATTACGGACACTCCAAGAACTGAGCACATCATCCCCGTCTTACAGCAACTGTACTGGCTCCCAATGATAGCCAGAGCAAAATTTAAAAACAGTCCTAATCATTTTTAAAATCATCCACCATCTCTCGGCAGACGCATTCCAAGACATCATAACAAGGGATATCAGCGATAGACCAAGAAGGACCAATAATGACAACATGATCGGCATACCTGCAGGTTATCACAAAACTAAACAAACAACTTCAAGAAGAGCTCCTTTACTACTGGCGTCCACACTTTGGAACTCTCTCCCAACGAGCCTGAGGGCATTAAATGACATCATAGACTTCCGCAAGGCCTTTAAAACCCTGCTCTTTAGAGAAACCTATGAGCAGACAGACAATGGTCTCAACTTGAACGGCAATGCAACAACCTCCGCCAACTCGATACCCACTCACACCAACTAGACATACAAGTTCATTGTACAATGTTAAATGTAACCCCAATTATGCTGTCTAAATGTTAAGTACCCTCATGTTAAGTGTAACCCTCCGATTGTGATGTGACCACTTTGAGTGAAGGATAAGGTGGTATACAAATCTGTCTAAATAAAATAAATAAAATCTCCTAAAAAAAAAAAGTGGCCAGTGAAATGGCTTCGGACTATATATGCACACGTTTTGACACATAAAAGAATCAAATAAGACAAGACTAATTAAAAAAGAAAAACTGGGACATTGTCAGGACATGATTATTCTAAATCAAAATAAGAGCTAAGGTGAACTTATTGTCGTAAACCCCTGGATTGCCAATCATAACAAGAGAAAGTAACTTATCTTCTCATTAAGGAGGGTAGTATTTATCTATCTAACCTCTCTGAGGTATTGGGACTGGCCTCAGTAACGTGGTAAAGGGGTTGCACTTACGAGACTATTTCAGGCTCTTATTTTGATTTACGTTGATGAGGTGTGAGAGTTAATGGGAGTTCATTTTTGTTGGTAAAGACATGATTATTGGCACTCTTAAAAACAATTTAAATCAGTTTGAACAGAAGAACCACATTCCCATGGCAGTAAAATTAGACACACATGTGATCAATTGTCAGTATTCACATGACTTGAATCAACCCATGAATGATGGCTCTAATGTTTAAAATGGCCACATTCACCTCCTGTCCCATTTTCACAATGGTGAAGACAAGAGAGCTGCCTGAGACCATCAGAAAAGCCATTATCACCAAACATCAAACTTCAAAGGGGTACAAGGCCATCTCCAAAGACCTTGGGATTCCTATGTCTACAGTTCACAATGTTAAGACGTTTTCTGCACATAGAACTGTCAAGAACCTCCCAGGACATGGTGGGAAGAGGAAAATTAATCCAAAACGTCTTCGAATGTTAGTGCGAACTGTTGGAAAAACACCATGTACAACAACCAAAGAGTCTAAGGCTGATCTGGAGCAACCCACACCATATGCTGAACACTAAACAAAGGAGGATTTTATGGGTGAAGGCCAAGGAGGACCACACTGCTCAAAGACAGATATAAAAAGCCACATCTGATCTTTGCCCAAACCCACCTTGAGAAACCACAATCCTTCTGGAAAAAGGTTAGGTGGACAAATGAGGCCAAACTTGAGTTCTTTGTCAATACAAATCAGCGATATGCTTACAGGCGAAGAAATTAATCTTATAAAGGAAAAACACACCCTTCCTACATTTAAATACGGTGGAAGTTCCATAATGATGTGGGGCTGTTCTGCTGCCTCAGGAACTGGAGGTCTGGAACATATTAAAGGAATCACGAAGTCAGAGGACTACCACGGTATTTTGGAGCAAAATGTGCCAGTGTCAGAAAGCTACGTCTGGGTTGAAGGTCATAGGTCCTCCAGCAGGAGAATGACCCAAAACATACATCCAAAAGTACAAAAGAATGGTTAAAAAAGAACAAATGGACTGTTTTAAACTGGCCAGCAATGAGCCCTGATCTCAATCCAATCGAGAACCTTTGGAAAGAGCTGAAATCTACCATTGGTAAAAGGAATCCTGGAAACATTCATGAGCTGGAACAAATCGCAGTTGAAGAGTGGGACAAACTACCAGCAGACAGATGGACGAAACTTACAGATGACTACAAGAAACGTTTGGAGGTTGTCATCACTGCGAATGTTGTGCAACCAAATATTAATGAAGGGTGCCATTAATCCTGTCAAGGTCATATTTTTTTCTCTCAGAAATTACTAAGTCTACATTGCACAGACATCTTTTTTTTTGTTGTATACCTTTGAACATACTATTAAATTATGATGACATACAGTTGGAATATTTCCATTTCTCAACTGTACACAGCGTACCTAAAGTGCAAGGGTGTCAATGTTGACCACAACTGTATGGGCCAATATTAGCTCTCCTGCAGACCTTTAACTTACCAATGTCCGTAATAGAGTGCATCTCAGACAAAAAATTATAATCAACAACTAGGAGCTTTAGGAGGAAAGTGCTCATCTGAAACATGAGCCGTCATGACGACGCCACTTGGAAATGTGGCCATTTCCCCCACTTATCCACATAGAAAGTTCTGTGATCAGACCCAGACTGAATTATTTTTTATTCTAGTTCATTACAAATTTTCTCCTGTGGGACTCACCACTGAATATATAGGTGGCATTCAGAGCCACCTGTCGTTCTTTCAGCACATTCAGGTAGAAGGTTGCCCGGTCCCGCACCTCATCATCACTGTCCATCATGCACCTGAGCAAAGAAGCAAAGCCTAGCTGGGTTAGCAGAGGTCAAGGGCTGACTAGTAGAGAGAGAGCACCCTGCAGTGAATCACTAACACTCCAGACTGACAACAAAACCGAGCAAGTTTTGCCCAATTCCCTTCCATCCACAGTCATAGGAATATATTAAAAGACAATCAGATCAATGCATAGAAATCTATCTAAATCCTGCAGTCACAAATGCCTCTCTGTAAAGCTAAGACCTATGGACTGCCTGATGTTGTTTCTGATCTCAACTCACAATTAAGCTAAAGGATTAATTTAACAACTTCATAGTAAGTCCCAAAAAATGCTTGAGATTATGCTCTCCTACCAGCAGAGGGAGACAGAGAACCATTGGTTTGATGACATCACCCACATAGGATCCTGTGCAGTCCACAGTCAGCTAGTATTTGTCACAAAGCAAATAACAAAAACCCTTGTTCCAAACAAGAGGGTCATACAGTAAGGACAAAAAAAACCAGATTAACTTAACACACCTAGAACCACATCCCAATGGGTGCCAAAACCCCTGGAGACCAGTAGGCCAGAGGGAAGTGCTACTGAAAGGGGATTTCAATAAGCCAAATATTGATTGGCACATTCCTGCTGCAGTATCATCTAGAAGTAAGGAGATCCTGGATTCTCTACTGGGAGAACTATTCAGGCAATTGGTAACAGACCCCACATGTGAAGGGGCCATACTGGACTTGGTGCTTACCAATGGTGAAAGTGTTTCTGATATTATAGTGGGAGATCATTTTGCATCCAGTGATCAGCAGATGGTGTGGTTCAGTATTAGGACTAGAGGGCTGATAGAATCCATTCAAAAGCGAGGGTCTTAGACTTTAGGAAAACTAACTTTGTCAAGATGGGCCAATACCTCAGGGAGTCGTTAGCGGGATGGGAACAGCTGGGGGATGTAGAAAAACAGTGGCAAAACTGAAAGAGGACATTTTAAGGGCAACCAACTTTTTGTTAAAATGGTAAATAAAGGTAAAAGGAAAAGGAGACCACTATGGTTTTCAAAAGTAGTAGCTGAAAAGGTGAAGAAAAAGAGGGAGGCCTTCATGAAATACAGGAAATCACAGAGAGAGGAAGACAGGCATCTATATTTGGAAAAACTTGAGAAGCTAGCAAAGTAGTCAGGAAAGCAAAAATTCAAAAAGTGGAGGAAATAGCCAATGCAATAAAATGGGGGGATAAGACATTTTTCAGATATGTTAATGAAAAGAGGAAGGGCAAAAGTGGTATTGTCAGAATCAAGGGTGAAGGGGAGGAATATGTAGAAGCTGAGGAGGTTAAAGTGGAATTGCTTAAACAAATATTTCTGTTCTGTGTTCACAGATGAAGAACTAGGAACAGGACCTCAGAAAACACCCACAAACAGGAACAGAAGTGAGGGGCATCTTGAAGAAAGCATAGTTACTCACCTGTAACAGGTGATCTCCAGGAACAGCAGGAATTTAGTCTTCACATATGGGTATCGTCGGTACCGACGGAGCCTGCGTGGGAACGCTCCCCAGCATCCAATAGGAAAGCTTTTGGGAGCATCCCACAGCGCCTGCGTGCTGCCTTCCTGTTTTTCCCAACTGTCCCTCTCCAGTTGAGTTTAAAGCTGAGACAAAAAAAGAGAGAGGGAAAAAGAGAGAGAGATAAAGAGATACAACTCCTAGGGGAGGTGGGTGGATTGTGAAGACTAAATTCCTGCTGTTCCCGGAGATCACCCGTTAAAGGTGAGTAACTATGCTATCACCAGGAACAAGCAGGAATGTAGTCTTCACATATGGGGACTCCCTAGCTGCAGATGCCAGGGAGAAAACCCCAGACATTATGTGCCCTTGTGAAAGGGCTCCACTTCCCCCCATGAATCTCTGGCATCCTACCAGGGATGGTGGGTAGGAGTTGATTAAGTATGGAACAGATTTAACAGCCTGACCAAACAAGGCACCCCGGCAGGAGTCCTTGTCTAAGCAGTAATGGGCTGTGAAGGTATGAACCGAAGCCCAAGTAGCTGCTCGGCAGATGTCGTCAATAGACACAGAGTGAAGAAGAGCCATAGAGGCTGCCATGGCTCTCACATTGTGAGCTGTGACATGGCCTTCCAGAGGAAGGTTTTACTCTCATAGGCAAAAGATATACACTATGCAATCCAGTTGAACAGTGTCCTTTTGGAGACTGGAAGTCCCAAATGGCTAGGATCAAAAGCAACAAAGAGTTGAGAGGACTTCCTATGTTGCTGTGTCCTTTGTAAGTAAAAGGCCAGAGCCCTTTTACAGTCCAAAGTATGAAGAGTCCTTTCTGCATTTGAGGCATGAGGCCTTGGGAAGAATACAGGAAGGTAAATCACTTGGTTTAAATGAAAAGATGACACCACCTTTGGCATAAAATGTGGATGAGTCCTAAGGACTACCTTATCATGATGGAACCTTGTATAAGGAGGATCAGCCACCAATGCTTGCAATTCACTGATGCGACGTGCTGATGTGATTGCAATAAGAAAGATGACCTTCCAGGAAAGGAATTTCAAAGAGGTAGTGGCTAATGGTTCAAAAGGCGGTTTCATAAGCTGCCCAAGAACCAAATTTAAGTCCCATGCCACCGGTGGTGGCTTAATGAGAGGCTTAGGTAAAAGAAAGGCCTCTCATAAATCTCGCTATGAGAGGATGAGAGGAAATAGGTTGCCCATTTAGAGGCTTAAAAGAAGCTGCAATAGCACTCAAATATACTCTCACTGAATTGGTCTTAAAACCTGCATTTGATAAATGAAGGAGATAATTCAGTAATGACTCCAGAGGTATTGCAAGAGGGTCAAGACCCTTCTGCGAGCACCATATGGTAAACCTTTTCCACTTGAAAGCATAAGAGCGTCTTGTGGAAGGCTTCCTGGAAGCATACAGGATATCATTTACCTGCTGAGAAAGGTTAAGACCGTGAAGTTCTAGGCTTTCAGCAACCAGGCCCTGAGATGCAGAGACTGGGGATTGGGATGCCACAGCATCCCGTCCTCCTGAGAAAGGAGATCTGGAGCAGATCTTAACTCCATAGGTGGAGCTTGAGAGAGATGTAGGAGCAGAGGGTACCACATTTGCTATGAGAACAGAAGCTTGAACAGGGTTTTGGGAATTAGGGGAATGGGTGGAAAAGCATACAGGAAGTCCAGGCCCCAATGGAGGAGGAAAGCATCCCTGGCCTGACAACCCTGAGCCCGAATTCTGGAACAGAACCGGGGAAGTTTGGCATTCAGCGGACTTGCGAAGAGGTCTATGTCCAGGGTTCCCCAAATTTGGAAAATATTTTGGCCACCTGGACTGCATGGAGAGACCATTCGTGTGGAAGCAGAACTCGACTGAGTCTGTCTGCCCAAGAGTTTTGAATGCCTGGAAGATACACCGCAAGGAGTTGAATCTGATGCTCTCTGGCGAGGGCCCATAGTCGCAAAGCTTCATTGCATAGCGACAGAGAGCCTGTTCCGCCCTGCTTGTTCACATAGAACATGGCTACTTGATTGTCCGTTTGAACTAGGACTGTCCTGTAGCTGAGCTGGGTGTGGAATACTCGAAGAGCAAGGAAGATTGCTCTGAGTTCCAGGAGAATGATGTGTAGATAGGCCTCCTGTGGAGTCCAGGAACCCTGGGTAGAGAGGCCTTGCAGGTGGGCTCCCCAACCCACCTGTGAAGCATCTGTTGTTAGAGTGGCCTGGGGTGGGGGTTGCTGAAAAGGAGACCCCACCAAAAGGTTCTGGGGTGACTGCCACCATTGGAGGGACAAAATAAGGCGATCTGAGTTTGCTATTTTGTCCGACAGGCAACCTGGCACCTGAGCCCACTGAGTGGATAAAGTCCACTGGGCTGCCCTCATATGGAGGAGAGCATAAGGAACCACATGCACGGTGGATGCCATGTGGCCTAGCAACTGTAACATTTTTCGAGCAGTAAGGTGAGGTTTTAACACTGCCCAACATGAGATCATAGAGAATCTCATGAATAGGTAGGGTAGCTGCTTCCTTAGGAGGATATTGCAAAATATCTAATTGCTTGGCTCTAGGCTCTGACTCAGAGGCCACTGTAATGGAGAGGCCTCTAGCCACTTCCCTAATGAAGTCTTGAAAAGACAAATCCTCTGGAGGGGACATTCTTCGTTTTGGAGAATCAGACTCCTAAGGAAGAAGCACCGGTGCATCGACAGAAACCTCTGACTCAGAGTCTTTGGAGGAATCGAAGTATCGACTATCCGGATGCTCCTGTAAAGCCCGATACACATACTGAGTAGGATCGACATCAGGAGTAAGTGGTACCGGTTCGGTACCGATGGGCATCGTAGGACAGGGTACTGTTGCAGCTGACACCGAAGCCGATGTCGATGCAATCAGTACCGGTACCCCAGAACACGGCAACAGGTGATCGATCGAGGCCTCGCCATCGATGTCAACCTGTGACCCCATAGGTAATGCTTTGGAAGTCAAAACTTCATGCCGGGGTAATTTTGCCGGAGCGGAGTCCTCGAGGGCAAGCCCGGAGGCATCTCGATGCTTGGAGGGAGATTTGCCCTTCGAGGACTGGCTAGATTTATGTTTGGTTACCTGAGATCCATGGGAAGGAAGAAGCAGCCCTGGAAGACGTCGATGCCACCGAGGCTGCATCAGAGGGAAACAGGGTACTGAGCTTGGCTGCTCTGTTCTGCCGACCTCTTTTAGACATCATGGTGCAGGACACACAATCCGTGATGGAATGGTCAGGACCCAAACGTTTTAGACACCAATCATGGGTGTCGGTGACAGAAATAGTACCGCCACATTTTGTGCACTTTTTAAACTCGGAAGTGGGCTTCTCCATGAGGAGAAAATATTTAGGCCTAAGGCCCAAACTGAAAATGCACAGTTGAAGAAAATAAGGTTTTTTGTTTTTTTTTTGAAGAAAGAAAGAAAAGAAAAGACCGGCGGTACCGGTCTGACGTCGAAGGCAGACGCGACACAGAAAAATAAAGAAAAAAATAAAGAACTTCTTCTGCGGTGACAGGAACACGACCTGCTGGCTCCGCGGAAAAGAAGAACTGGAGAGAGGCGGTTGGGAAAGGCGGGAAGGCAGCGCGCAGACGCTGTGGGATGCTCCCAAAAGCTTTCTTACTGGACGCTGGGGAGCGTTCCCGCGCAGGCTCCGTCGGTACCGACGATACCCATATGTGAAGACTCATTCCTGCTTGTTCCTGGAGATGCTGTTCTGTTGCTGTTCCTGGCTCCCTGTTGTGTCTCGGACCCGCCTCCCGGAAGTGACGTGGACGCGTGCAACGCGTCCATGTCAGTGCCCAGGTAACCAGTTGCCTTCAAATATCTGACCAGTGGCGTCCCACAAGTGCTGCTACGTTCCTCTGCTCTCGGCTGCTATATTGTACCTCTATGCTGCCTGCGCTTTGTTTGTATTTCTTGCAGAAGCTGTTCTGTTGCTGTTCCTGGCTCCCTGTTGTGTCTCGGACCTGCCTCCCGGGAAGTGACGTGGATGCGTGCAACACGTCCACGTCAGTACCCAGGTAACCAGTTGCCTTCAAATATCCGACCAGCGGCGTCCCACGCCGAAGGAGCGCGCAAAAGGAGCAAGACGCGCTCCTTGGGCGAGCTCCTTGGGGCGCTTGCCCCCTACTGCAGTCTGCAGGTCCTAATGTCCCACATGCTGCCCTTCTAACGTCTTCCTCTATAGTACTTCTTGTCCGGTTTCTTCGGCTTATGCTACTGTTTGCCTTGGCTGTCGGTCCCAATACAGCCCACCTCTCTCTGCCCTTACTTCCGCAAGCATCCTTGGATCCCCATATTCTCCATCCCATGGCTGCCATTCCTGTACATTGGGGCCATCGCCCCTCTCCTACTCTTCCCGCACCAACTGGAATAACCGCCCGTAATGTGCATAACTTTCTCTCTTGCCGGCCCAGTCAACCATCCTTTCACCCCCCTAATATTGTCTCCCCTTGTCCTTCCCTTCTGACAGTCTCTCTTGCCCTCCTGTACTGCCGGTCTCTCCGTACCAAGACATCTTATTTATGACCTTCTAAACTTACACTCACTTGATGCACTTTTCCTCACGGAGTCCTGGCTCCGTGATGGGGAAGATGGGCTCCATCAATGCCTTCCTCCTGGCTATTCCACCTTTCACACCCTCCGGTTGCACCGCACAGGGGGAGGAGTTGCTGTCATTCATCGATCGTCTCTCTCCTTTTCTCTGGTCTCACCCCCTCTCCAATATCCCGAATCCCTCCTTTTTCATACTACCTCCTCTACGCCCCTGTACTTCCTTCTTTTGTACGCATCTCTGTCCTTAGGCGCTGATCTCTGGTACTCTCTCCTCCTCTCTCTTTCAGAAGCCGCCCTTCTATCCCCCCATCTTGTCATTCTGGGCGATTTCAATGCCCATCTCGACTCTCAAACACGGCATCGGGATAAAGTTCTTTTCTCCCTCTTCAGTGACCTCTCTCTCGTCCAACATGTATCCTGCCCCACCCACGCCTCAGGCTCCACTCTTGATTTGATTCTCACCCCGGTCTCCTCTCCATTCTTGCCGGCGCACATCACGCCATCATCTCTCCCCTGGTCCGACCATTGCTGTATCCTTTTCTCCCTTCCCCTCCCCACACCTGCAATATCCCCCTCCCTATTCTCCTCTTCCCCACCTCAGCGTTTGAAACGCCATATTACCTCTTCGACAATTCAGCGCTTTCCCTCAGCTGAGTCCATCTTCCCTGCTAATTTCTCATCTCTCTCCACAGACCAGCAAGCTGATGTTTGGACTTCCACACTCTCTCACTTTTAACTCTATCGCCCCTCTCCATCCTGCTTCTGTCCACTCCTCCTCGCACCACCCCTGGTATCATCCAGGCCTCTACTTACATCGTACCCATCTCCGCCGTGCAACACGGTTATGGCGTAAACACCCTGCAGACGCTTCCCTCTCTGCCTTCCATTCTTCCCAAAAATTCTACAGCTCCCTGATAACTTCGGCTAAACAATCTTATTATTCCAACCTTATTACTTCCTCCTCTAACTCCTCTCGTCAACTCTACCAGGTTCTGAATTCTCTGTCCTCCTCATTATCATCTCCCTCATCTTCTTTCTCTTCTCCCCCATCGCTCCCTTGCTCTGCTCCCAGTCCCACAACTCTTGCTACCTTTTTCTTTAATAAGATTCAGACCCTTCGCTCCACATTTGATCCCTACCCACCCTCCTCTCTCTCCTCCCCCTGCCTCCTCTGCTTCAGTTGTTCTCAGCTCTCCACGACTCACCCACACATTCCCCCACACCTGGTGTGAATTTCGGCCCATTACCGTAACCGAGATCACCAAAGCACTCACGACCTCCCACAAAACAAC
The DNA here is from genome assembly GCA_033557465.1 of Ichthyophis bannanicus. Taxonomy (NCBI): domain Eukaryota; kingdom Metazoa; phylum Chordata; class Amphibia; order Gymnophiona; family Ichthyophiidae; genus Ichthyophis; species Ichthyophis bannanicus. The sequence goes on along the minus strand of CM066038.1, from coordinate 47,280,868 downwards.
TTGCCCACTTGACCCATTGCCCTCTTCTTGGCTTCACGACCCTTCGCTCACACTTATTCCTTTCGCCCTCACTATTATAAACTCCAGGCTCGCTTCTGGCTGTTTTCCCACTGCCTGGAAACACGCACTTGTCCGTCCTCTTCTTAAGAAACCTACCCTCGATCATCAAACTGGCGTCCTGTCTCCAATCTCACCTACCTTTCTAAGATCCTTGAGAAACTCGTCTTCCACCAATTCACTGCACACCTTGATTCTACTATCTCCTTGCACCCCCGGCAATCGGGTTTTAGGGCCGGCCATAGCACAGAAACTATCTTCGTGGCACTTCTTAACGAACTTCACCGGGCTCACGAAAAGGGTGATTTTTCCATCGCTGTCTCCCTGGATATCTCTGCAGCATTCGATGTTGTAGACCACCGCACTCTCCTCTCATGACTATCCGATCTTGGGATTCACGGTACAGTCCACCGGTGGTTTCAATCCTCTCTCTTCTCCCGTACCTTCACTGTTCAATCTGGTACCACCTCCTCCGCCGCTCTCCCCTTACAATGCGGTGTCCCTCAGGGCTCCATTCTCGCACCCCTCCTCTTCAATGTTTTTCTCGCCCCCCTCGCCTTACTAGTCCAACAATCTGGCCTATCCACCTATTTTTTTGCTGACAATATCCTCCCGATTCACCATACATCACCTCTAGCTCCTGATCTCTCGCTCCTCAACAATTGTCTCACTTCCATTGCCACCTGGTTCCGTGAAAATTTTCTTATCGTTAACCCCTCTAAATCAGCAGCTATCTGGTTCATCTTCGGAGCTCCTCCACCCACCCTGTCACCGTTTATGTCCAATTCACCCATCCCCCTGGTCTCAACCCTCCGCTATCTTGGTGTTACTCTGGACTCTTCACTCTTGTTTCATCAGCACATCTCGGGAGTGGTGCGTAGTTCCTTTTTCCATCTCCGCAGGATCAGGTCTGTTCGCTCTCTTCTCCCACCCACATCCCTTACCACTCTTGTTCTCTCTTTGGTGATTACTCGGCTTGATTATTGTAATTCCTTACTCTCAGGTCTCCCCCAATACCAAATTCGAAGACTGCAATTAATTCAAAACACAGCCGCACGTCTTCTTACTGTCTCCTCACACCGGGACCCCATCATCCCACGCCTTCTCTCCCTTCACTGGCTTCCTGTTAAGGTACAATTTGTATATAAAAGTTACTCACCATCACCCATAAGGTTCTCTATACTAACACTCCCTAGTATTTAGCTGATCTCATCTTTCTTCAACCCACTCCTCACATGCTCCACTCGGCATACGGCAACCGCCTCTTCCTGCCTTCACCCACCCAGGCCCACCTCGAATCCACCCGACATGCTGCCTTTTTCTTTATAAGTCCCGCCCTTTGGAATTCCCTTCTGTGTTCTATTCGTACTGAAGCATCCTTTCCCCAGTTTAAAGCTCTTCTCAAAACACACCTTTTCTGTTAAGCCTTTGATCGTCCCACTCTCTAGCCATTCATAACGTGCTCATTTTCTATCATTCAACATCATGGGTTCTCCCGCTCACCCACTCCCTTCCTTATGTCTCTTCCCGTAGTGTTTGTCTGATTCTTTTCCTCTGTCCTTCACTATCTTTCTCCCTCCCTTTCCTATCACTTTCCTATTAATTTAATGGCGTTCCTTTTCTCCCTATATTTTCCTGCAGCCCGTGTTTTTTTTTTTTATTATTGTACACCGCTTTAAAGCCTCAGGCCTAGGCGGTATATCAAATGTTGTAAATAAAGATAAAGAAAGAACAAGATGGCGGGCTTCTGCCATTTGTGGACAGCACAGATAATGTGTGCAAGCTGCTCAACCTTATCTGGCACTTGCCTACTGGGCATAAATCCAACCTGATCCATTCCCACAAGTGCCAAAATGACTTTGTTCAGCCTGGTGATCAGCAGTTTTGCTAGCAATCTAAGTTGAGCAGGGAGATGGGATGATAGGATGCACATGCTTGCAGGTCTTTCCCTTCTTTGGGGATCAAGGAAATCCCTGCCCAACCCACTGTCTCAGCCAGTGGCACCCCCTCCCGGGGTAGATTGAAGAGTTGCCCCAACGGGGTTTGCAAGAGTTCCCCAAAGCGCCTATAAAATCTGGTGGTTAGCCTATCCAAGCCTGGCACATTATCGAGATTAAGCGCTTTAACTGCTCCCCATATTTCATCAGGGCTGATCTCCCACCCCAACTCCATGGCCTTTCAGGGCTCCAATTTGGCAAGGGGACAGTCTAGATAAGAGGCAAGATCCTCTACTGGAGCCTGCAGCAGTGTGGTATAAAGCGTCTGAACGGCAGCAGCGAAAGAATTTCTCATCTCCTCCCCCTGCCTATGCTGCATGCCATGCTGATCCCAGACTGCTAGGATCTGCAAACGCAGCCGGCTTTGCCTCAGTTGGGGCACTAGAAACCGGCCAACCTTATTGCCCTCCTCAAAGGCCTCCTGTCTCAGATGCTGCATCCTATATTGGATCTCCTCTGCCCCAATAGCATTAATTTGAGTCCGTAACGCTAACACCTGGACCCGGACAGACCTACCTAACTGGGATCCGTCTCTTTCCTCCAACCACTGCAATTCGGCGTGCAGTCGAAAAAGCCAAGAACTCATCTCCTGCTTAAGTCTCACCCCTCATTTAACCAGAACCCTGTACAGGGTGGCCTTAAAACTATCCCAAATCAGCCCCCACCTCACCTCCCCATTATCATCGAGGCCAAAGTATTCTTTAATCAGCCTCTCGACCTCTTTCTGCACACACGTGTCTTTCAGCAAAGCTTCACTGAGCTTCCAGAATTGCCTCACTTTGCTGTCCACCTGCAGAGCTATATGAGCTTCCACTGGTGCATTATCTGACCAGTTGATCACACCCATATTGGCCCCCTTGAGTTGCCCTGCAAGCTCTTTCCCCACCCAGAGCATGTTGATCCTAGAGTAGGAACCATGTACACGAGAGAAGAAGAATTTCATTGTCCCTGGATGTAAAAACCACCACGCGTCCACCATACCCAGACCCCTCGTGAAGGTCTTGAACTTAGCCCTGGGTCTACTTACCTACCCTTCCCCTCTCCCCAGGGTTTTAGTAATTTTTCATGAGAGGTTAAAGCTGGTAAAGGGGCAGTTACCACATAAGTTCTCTGGAAGCCCTATTGCTCAGGTGTGCAAAATAAAATGTGTCCTCCCCATTGGGACTACTGTTCAGAGATGCCTCCATTTTGGTTGGCCTGTTATTGCCAGCCACATTTACATCTACTGTAAGTTGAGATGATTTTAACCTTCACATGGATGAGGAGCCTTTGCTACAACTGCATTTTTTTAAATTGGCCATGTCTTCTCTGGCCTACCCATAATGCAGACCATTGATTGGATATGACCTCTGTGGGAGAAGAACTTCTACAGGTATCCAAAAATCAGTGCCACTAAACCTGTTCTGTGGTCTGAATGTTTCAGTGTGGACTGTTACACTGCTATTGTTACCAAGGGACACACAATGTTACCTGATAGGACAGTGAAACAAAGCTGTGCATTTATAGATGTTCACAAACTAAAGGAATCAAGGATTCCTCAGTTAGCTAGAGACAATATGTCATCCAGTGTTGATCTGTGGCAGCCTTCTGCTGCATTCTTTGGATTTAGTGGTTCCTCTTCATGACAGAGAAACGACAAGGGTGCATTGTGCCCCTTTGTTTAATAGAAATGTGAAAGAGTAGAAGTTTAAGTTGCATCAGGTAGAGTTATTAATGTAAACCTGAAACAGAGGCTGAAATGGAAAAATATGCTCCCCCTACTCTGGTTCTATGGTCAGTGCCTCATTATCACAGGGATTTATGCCCTTAGCATTACAATGGAAGACCCTTGATCTTTCTGTTATGGGGAATTATCGACCAGTGTTTTCCCTTCCATTTTTTAATGAAGATACTTGAGAAACTAAACACCACACCTAGTGGACTTCATTAAGATATACTTATTATTTGATCCTTATCAGTTTGGATTTCACCAGGCACAGACTTACTGAAACCCCCAAAGTATTCACTTTTCAACTTGTATTCTCTGCATGGGTTACCTCTAGCATGGAGAATACAATATAAATTGGCCCTGATTCACTATGTGCTCTCTTGTTAAGTACCACTATGCCTTAATACCGTTTTTGAAATCTATAGACCATCCCCACATACAGATCAAAAGATTCCCAACTCTAGCACATTTCATCAATCAGGCCGTACTGTTTTTTGAAAACTTTTAATCATTTTTGATATACTGCATTCAGTCAGGGCAGCTATTTAATTATATTGATTCATTCATATTCATGATCGAGGAGATCCAGCACACAAAACACTGTCCCATCCAAAAAAGCTAAACCTTCATATGGCCTCCTCCTTATACGTTTCAAGCCTGTGGAATGTACTCTCCAAAAAGATACGGGTCACTGAAGACTTCACAAGCATTTGCAAGGAAAGCGTAGTTACTCACCTGTAACAGGTGTTCTCCAGGGACAGCAGGAATCAGTCCTCACATATAGGTGACGTCAGCACCGACGGAGCCCTCGTGCGGAGCAATTTCCCCAGCTTTCAAAGAAAGCCTTTGGGAATACCTCACACATGCGCGGTCCCCTTCCCGCCCAAGGGTGCCATCTTGCTCAGTCAGATGACAGATAAAGACGGCAAAAAATAATAAAAAGCAATATGACTACAACTCCAGGGGAGGAGGGAGGGTCGTGAGGACTGATTCCTGCTGTCCCTGGAGAACACCTGTTACAGGTGAGTAACTACACTTTCTCCAGGAACAAGCAGGAAGTCAGTCCTCACATATGGGACTCCCTAGCTACAGGCAACCGAGAACCTATAGCTGAAAAAAGGCTCCCTCTAGGCGAGCCACAACAGCAATGAGAGAACTTTCTCCGAGAATGCATCCCCCACAGTAGCCTCACACCAGAGGGCTGGAGGGTCGGCGGTTTCCTAAATCTCGAAGAGATTCCGGAGTACCGCCTGACCAAAAACGCTGTCCTGTCAGGATTCCCTCTCCAGGCAGTAATGGGCTGCAAAAGTCTAGCTTGAAGATCAAGTTGCGGCCCGACAGATGTCTGCCAACGGAACACAGTGGTGATTAGCTACTGATGCGGCCTTAGCCCTGACACAGTGGGCCGTGATACGACCCTGCAGCTGAAGGTCAGCTGCCCTGTACGCCCAGGCGATGCAGACTGCCACCCAGGTGGATAATGTGCGCTTGGAGACCGGTAGACCCAGTTTACTAGGGTCATAAAAGAGACGAAAAGCTGAGAAGCCCTCCGATGTCCCCGCGTACGCTCCAGGTAGAAGGCGAGCGCCCTCTTTAGTCCAGGGTATGCAGAACTGCTTCTGCCCTTTTGGTATGTGGCCTGGGAAAGAAGGTTGGAAGAACCACCTCTTGGTTGAGGTGAAACGAGGAAACCACTTTTGGGAGGAACTTGGGGTGTGTGCGGAGCACTACCCCGTTCTTGTAAAATCGTGTGTATGGCCTATCTGACACTAGAGCCTGCAGCTCACTCACACGCCTAGCCTACGTGAGCGCTACCAGAAGAGCACCTTCTAGGAGAGGAAGCGCAGATGGAAAGTGGACATTGGCTCAAAAGGAGGGCGAGTAAGTTGCTGCAAGACCACGTTGAGATCCCACTCCGTCGCCGGAGGGCGGATTGGAGGTTTCAGCAGAAGCAGGCCCCTGAGAAACCTGGCTACCAAGGGTGAGCCGAGAGAGGCTGACCGTCTATCGGTGCATGGTTAGCCGACAAGGCACTCAAGTGGACCCTGACAGAGTTAGACTTGAGGCCTAGCTCCGAGAGATGAAGTAGGTACTGTAACACCTTGGGAACCTGAGATGAGAAGGGTTCTACAGTATGTTGGTGACACCACACTTGGAACCTGTGCCATTTATATGCGTAGGATTTTCTGGTGGATGGCCTCCTGGAGGCTAACACTTCTTCTACCCCTTCGGGTAAGAGAAAAGGTGCAAGGCCTACCCTCTCAGCAGCCAGGCCATCAAATTGAGGGATCTGGGATTGGGGTGCACTAGGGAACCCTGCTCTTGGGTGAGGAGGTCGGGCTGTACCCCCAAGGGGAGAGGGGTTTCCACCGCCAGTTGAAGAAGTGGGAACCAAAGCTGTCTGGGCCACTTGGACGCTACCAGGATCACCCAGGCCTTGTCCCTGCGAATCTTGAAGAGCATTCGTGCTACCAGAGGCACAGGCGGAAAAGCATACAGGAGGCTTCCCAACCAAGGGAGAAGAAACGTATTTGCTGCTACCCTGAGGGGGTGCGGCTGTCTGGAGCAAAAGCGAGGCAACCGGCGATTCTGTGGACTGGCAAAGAGATCCATGGACGGGAAGCCCCAGTGGTTGAAAATCTGCTGGGCAATCTCCCTGTTCAGTTGCCATTCGTGGGGTTGAAGAACCCTGCTCAGTCTGTCTGCCAGGCAGTTCTCCTGGCTCAGTAGGTAAACTGCATGGAGAGACACGTGTCGAACTGCGAAGGAACAGAGATCCAGAGACTCCTGGCAAAGGAGCCGCGAACCTGTGCCGCCCTGTTTGTTCACATAGAACATAGCCACCTGGTTGTCCATCTGTACTCAGACAGACTGGTTGGAGAGGACAGGAGGAAAGGCTTTTAGAGCTAAGCGAATGGCCCGGAGTTCCAACAGGTTGATCTGGAGTGTGGCCTCCTGAGGAGTCCACTGACCTTGAGTGCAAGAGCCCTGACAATGGGCTCCCCAACCCATCAAGGAGGCATCCGTGGTCAGCACCCTGGTATGCATGGGAAGCTGGAACGGTACCCCCCCCCCCCCGCAGGAGGTTCCCTGATTGTGACCACCACCGCAGGGACTGCACTAGGGGTTTTGATATTGCCACTCTGTCGGACAGGCGCCCCGTGGCCTGTAACCACTGGTCCCGCAGGGTCCACTGAGCTGTCCGCATGTGCATGCGTGTGAAAGGAGTAACATGAACCGTGGAGGCCATGTGGCCGAGCAGGCGTAAGAACCTCTGTGCTGACACCTGGGGTACTTGACTCACCATGCCCACTTGACAGCAGGCGGTCTGCCCTGTCCAGTGGCAAGTAGGCCCTCGCCTGTACGGTGTCGAGCCTTGCCCCTATGAATTCCAAGTTCTGGGTGGGGAGCAAAGAGGACTCTGCGTGATTGATAATGAACCCCAGATGCTGAAGCAGAGCTATTGTGCGAGCTGTGGCGGGGTGCACCTCCTGAGCTGACTGGCCCCTTATGAGGCAGTCGTCTAGGTAAGGGAACACAAAGATCCCCTGGCTCCTTGGAGCGTAAGCTAGACCAAAGGAAAGCACTTTGTATTGGAAGTGGTTTCCTCCGACCACAAACCTGAGGTATTGTCTGTACCCAGCCAACAACTGAGTCTAAAGTAACCCTACCTAAGAAACAATCCTTCCCTAGTGTTCGTATATTCCAGCCTCCTTCCTGCAGATCAGGCGCATACTGTCGTAAAGTGATCACTGGATTTCATTTGGATCCTTGTAATTATTATTTCATTCATTCACCCCAACCCTGTTGTTGCAATTTATTATCTCTTGTATATAGTACAACCCTGTTGTTGTAATTATTATCTCTGTATATAGTTCAACCCTGTTAGCCAAGTTGGTACTCCTGTTCCTTGTAAAACCAAACAGAATGTTGTCTTGATCGTTTTGTTATATTGTAAACCGCGCTGATACCGAATAGTGCGGTATATAAGCAAATGTAATAAATAAATAAATAGTGTGTGAAAACACAGGACCAACAAAAGAAAACAGCGCTAGCCACTCAATTTGAGCAGAAAACAAAACCAGGAAGCGGCAGGTTCAACACCCAACACCTTTATTGTTACAAAATAAGTGGCCTAAACCCAACACAGGACCGTGTTTCATATATCACTTCATCAATTAAAAATACAGATTTGGTCTCCTCATCCCTTCTGTTTCTCCGTTCTTTTATATGGGATTTTCTATAAGCGTTCCTTTTAGTATATTTATATTATTCCCTTTGATCTTTTAATTAATGTTTTCTGTATTTTTAATTGTATTTCATTATAATTTTTATGTTTGTGACTGATATTTGATTGATGTATTACAACAAATTTTAGATATAGATATGTATTGTTCTTATAATTTTTAATTAGATTTTCATTGTACCTCGTTTTCTTTGAGTTCAACAGGAGTTGTTGTGTTATATGAAGTTTTTAGTCATTTTTGGGTTTCATTTGAGACAAAAGATGCCTGGTATAGTCCAACAGTCTTTATGTGTAATATAGTTTTCTTATGTTTATATTTATTGTTTTAGCTTTCTTTTGAATATTTATTGTTTTAATTTTAACTGTATTATTTCCTAATGTAATTTTATAATTTATATGTTTTTTTAGTGTGCCCTGATAACCCCTGATGAAGTGATATACGAAACACGGTCCTGTGTTGGGTTTAGGCCACTTATTTTGTAACAATAAAGGTGTTGGGTGTTGAACCTGCCGCTTCCTGGTTTTGTTTTCTGAGGATGTGTGTGTAAGCATCCTTTAGGTCCAAGGAGCATAGCCAGTCTCCCTGCTGGAGGTAAGGCAGAAGTATCCCAAGTGAAAGCATCTTGAACTTTTCCTTTACAAAGAACTTGTTGAAATTTCGCAGGTCTAGGATGGGGCGAAGGCCTCCTTGTCTTTTTGGTATCAAGAAACACCTGGAGTAAAAGCCTTTCCCCTGCAGGTGGTGGGGCACCGGTTCCACTGCCTGATCCTTGAGAAGACCAGCCAACTCCTGCAAGAGGAGGTTCCTGTGCAAGAGGGGTCCGAGATGCTCTCCTGGGAAATAGGAGGTAGGTACTTGGCTGAAATGGAGCAGATAGCCGTCCTGGACTATCCTTAGAACCCAAGTATCGGATGTAATGGCTTGCCACCTGTGGGCATACAGGGACAGTCGACCTCCTGTGCAGGGCCAAACCACTGGTGGGAGAGGAGTTATGCAGAGGGAGTCAAAAACCCCCTCCCTGCTGGGCAGGAGCAGGAGCTGGAGGCTTGGGGGTTTGAGGCTTACGAGGGCCATTCCCCCGTCTCCTGCTCCTGCTGGGGAGCTGGGAAGGCCTGGTAAGTGAGGTAGTTTCTGTAAGCCTATCCCCCTTCCTCGGGTAAAAGGGCTTTTCCCCCCAAGGTCTTCTTCCTGTGAGGAACAGATGTTTTCTTCGACAGCCTTGTCCGGGTCAAGTACTCTAACTCGAGTTCAGCAGCCTTCTCAGTCATGGGTTTGCCGAAGAGGTTATCTCCTCGGCAGGGGACATCGACCAACTCGTCTTGTACCCATGGCTCGAGGTCAGACGACATGAACCAAGCCTGGCACCTTGCACCGATGCCGGCTGCGGCTACCTGGGACGAAGCCTCGAAGCCATTGTAGGCTGCTCGAGACAAACTTCGAGCACTCTCTGATCCCAGTGGACAGGGCCTTGAAGCGCTTCAAGGGTTCCTCGGAGAGGCCAGCAGAGAACCCCAGCAATCTCCTTTGCCAGATCTCTTAAGTATATGCCCATGTACAGCTGTTAGGTCTGGACACGGCATGAAAGCATCGAGCCCAGGAAGTACTTTCTGCCAAGGGCATCCAGGTTCCGGGCCTCCCAGCTGGGAGGCACCAAGGAGTGCGTCTTTTGGCTCTTGAGCCTTTGCATGGCTGAATCCACAACCATGGAGTTGTGCGGCAGCTGTGCCTTTTGGAACCCGAGGCTCTTACGGACTCGATAAATGGAATCGACCAGTTTGCTGAGGACCGGCGCCAAGGCCGGGGACTCCCACATGCAGAGCATCAACCGTTCCAGCATCGGAGGCACCGGTACAGTAAGGGCCTCCTTCGGAGGAGAGTCATACTGGAGGGCATCAAGCTCCTCAGCTCGAGGCTCCTCCTCGGCATCTGCAGGGAAAGCCAAAGCCTTGGCCATATCCCTCTCAAAGTCCGAGAACCTGGTGTCCTCCAGGGGTGACTGTCTCCGAGGTTCCGAACCCGGGGAGTCCGATGGGACGTAGCGGTTCCGGTGGGTATCGGGTGAGTCTTCCTCCTCCGTCTCCCAAGCTGAGCCCTCCGAGGAGGACTCGATGGGCTCCAGCCTCGAGGGCTTCGAGCGTGTCCGTCCCGACGCTAATGGCCCCGGTGACAACCACCTTGGTCACGAACGGGAGGTCGAGGGAGACCTTGGCCGAGGATCGACTCGAGCCCGCATGGACTCGAGGATCAGCTCTGCCTCTGGGGTCGACTTAGATGTCGAGGTCCTGGTGGTTGGGGCGGATGCACAGGTGAGACTGGCTATCAGCGCCCACTGCTGGTCCATGAAGGAAGACACGCTGCTCTCCAAGGCCGCCAACCCGAGACCCAGCTCAGAAGGCTCCGCAGCCCCCGGCTCGGTTCCCGATGCTGAGACCGACGCCGGTTCTCCCGGAGAAGAGTCCACGAGGACAACAGGCATTACCTTGTCCGACGCCTCCGGCTCTGTACGAGGTATTTTAGCAGGCCTCTCTGACTCGGCACTCCGTGACCTGGAACCCGAGGGCCCTGGCCGATCGGAGTCCTCCAGAGATGCAGCCCTCACGGGTTTCTTCTTCTTACGGTGCTCCCGAATGGGAGACCATCTTTCAGAAGACCCCGAAGGTGCTCGGGTTCAGAGTCCCGAGACGTCAAGGCTTCTGACGAGGTCCTGGCCCGGATGGATCCAGACTCGGAGAAAATAGTCTCGTGCTGGTGCTGCCTGCTTCTCAGTGCTTTGGAGGACATCTTGCCACACGGACCGCAGACCACCGGGTCATGGTTGGGTCCGAGGCAGCAGTCATGGGTGTCGGTGAGGGACATAAGTTTTTTACACCAATTACGCTTCTTGAACCCACTGGCAGCCATCAGGGGAAAAAGGGCCCCTGCGAGGTCGAAAGACCGGGCTGCCAGTTAAAAGAAAAAGAGCGCGAACGCTAGTCACTAAGGATAAAAACGAAAAAGTTAGTCGGACTCGATACCAGTGTACCGAGCCGACACGTGAAGGGGAACCAGCATCGAACTGGTACCAAAAATGGTAGAAATAGTTAAAACACAATAAACGTTTTCTGAGGAAAATGGGACGACTTCTGTCGGGTTCTGCGGAAAAAAGAAGACTGAGCAAGATGGCACCCTTGGGCGGGAAGGGGACCGCGCATGCGCGAGGCATTCCCAAAGGCTTTCTTTGAAAGCTGGGGAAATTGCTCCGCACGAGGGCTCTGTCGGCGCCGATGTCACCCATATGTGAGGACTGATTTCCTGCTTGTTCCTGGAGAAATATAAAAACTCACTTATTCCAGAACACTTCAGAAATAAAACAAAGCCCATGCACAGTGCCCTGTCAAATGTTAAAATGAACATCTATCTCTTCCGTTGGCCACCTAGTTACCCTCTCCTTGACCTTTATCTCCTTTGACAAATTGTATACTCGTTAAATACACATTCTGTTAAATTATTAAATTTTAAACTATGTAATATTGCTTATGCTCCATGTAAACCGCTTTGACTATTGTTGTTTTTAAGTACTGTCGAGTCTGTGTCAACTCATGGAGACCCTCTGGATAGTTGTCCTAAACTGTGTTCGGTCTTCAGGCAGTTCATTGTTGACAGACTGGCACCCATAGAAGGAAATTACACTTACCTGGCAATTGTTGTTCCTTGAGTGACTCCAGTTCAGTCTTCCACCACTGGGTAGTGCACCTCCTCCTGCAGCATGAAGACTAGACCAATCAGACTCGTCACCACTGGATATATCCTACTGTGCTTCCCATCATCCCCCAGTGAACTATTGACAAAGCAGACTCAAAGAAGCAACAAATAAGTAGCCAAGAAATAACCAAATATCAACTCTAACTGAAAACTAACATATTAAACTGCAGTCAAAACTCATTTAACCCTGGACTTCCCTTGGAATACCAAGGGATCCAATAATCTTCTTCTCCCCCCCAGCCGCCTTTACACGGCCCCACTGAGAGGAACAGGAGAGAGAGAGAAGAGAAATCGACAGAGCAGGCAAGCCCCAACGAAAGCTCCAGAATGAATACTTATAACTCCACTGTTCTCTGACTGAGCGACAATGTCTTCTCCCTAATTGAAGAAATGTCCATTGGAAATACGCCCCGGGTGGGCATGAGGACTGAACTGGAGTCACTCAAGGAACAACAATTACCAGGTAAGTGTAATTTCCATTTCCTTATTGTTCCTCCAGTTCAGTCCTCCACCACTGGAATGTAACAGAGCAGTAATCATTGGGAGGGACCTTTCCAACCGGCATGCAAGACCGCTAAACCGAAACAGGCATCCTTTGCCACCAACACGTCCAGACGGTAGTGCTTACTGAAAGTATGAGGAGACGACCAGGTGGCTGCCTTGCAAATTTCCTCTGGCGGTAACAAACTATGCTCCGCCCAAGAGGTCGCTTGAGCTCTAGTGGAGTGAGCCAGCAAACTGATCGGCACTGCCTGACCTTGCAACATGTATGCCGACGCTATAGCTTCTCTAATCCACCGTGAAAGCGACGCTTTCGCTGCCGCTTCACCCTTGCGGGGATTGCCAAACAATACGAACACTCAAAAATAGGTCTTTTCTTCAGAATGTGAATAAATGAATCAGTGAACAGTACTTTCCAAAAAATATCATAGACATTAACCAGCGCTGCCTTCTTAAACACAAGCCTTACCAGGCCACATTCCACAGACGGAAAAAAGTTATTTATATCTCCTATTTAAAGGGTCTCAGACTTATGGACAACGGACTTGAAACGGCCCGTATGTCCCGTTTGCATCAATGACCCAAATGTGTGACTACAATAAAGCTAAATCTTCAGTCATACAAATTGTTGAAAAAGCCTTGTCACACTGCTACCAACTCGAATCCCCGACGCCAACTTCGAGTACCACTGTTGCGTTTCACTTCTCGTTTCATCAGGGGCTTAGGTCAATACGAACAGCCGATCCGACTTATGGAAGGAACTGGAAACTTTCAAATATCGATGCAACACTTGTTTGACATCCAGACGATGCAAGCCACAGTCTGAAGCGGATTCCACCGACGAGCCCAATACCGGAAGGGAAACTGACTGATTTAGATGAAATGGTGACAGCACCTCCGGCAGAAAGGAAGGCACTGGCCGCAACACCACTTTCTCTCTGGAAAAGGTCAGGAATGGCTCCCTGCACGATAAAGCCTGCAATTCTGAAATTAGTCTCGCCGAGCAAATGGCCACCAAGAAAACTGTCTTCAGAGTTAAGTCCTTAAGAGATGTCTGATCTAAAGGTTCAAAGGGACTCTTGACCAACACCCCTAGCACCAGATTGAGGTCCCATGGCAGAACCACCGCTCTATGTGACGGCCGCAGCCGAAACACAGCTTTTAAGGAAATGCTGCACATCGACATGAGCTCCCAGGGACATTCCCTGAACTTTACCTCTATAACAAGCCAGAGCTGCCAACTGAACCTTTAAGGAACTGGCAACTAACCCTTTATCAAAACCATCTTGTAGAAAACTAAGAACCACGGGAACAGAAACTGTCGCCGCCTGCACCTGTCACTGTGAACCTCAGTCCTCAAAAATACGCCATACCCGTACATACGCAAGCGAAGTGGACTGCTTTCTGGCTCGAAGCAACGTCATGACCACCACAGTCGAATAACCTTTCCTTTTCAACCGCGCCTTTCAATGGCCAGACCGTAAGCGAGAATCCATCCAACTTGAGGCATGGCCAGGGGCCCCTGAATCAACAGATTTTCTTTCACCGGTAACCTCCAAGGCTCTCCGTCGAGCAACCGGACCAGATCAGCATACCACGGCTGCCGAGGCCAGTCCAGCACCAACAACACCACTCTTCCGCTGTGTGCCTCGATACGTTGCACCGCTCGACCTATGAGCGCCCACGGTGGAAAAACATACAGAAGACCCGACGACGGCCAGGGCCGTATCAGTGCGTCGATGCCTTCTGACATTTGCTCCCATCGCCAGCTGAAGAACCGACTCACACTGGAAGGTCGCCATGAGATCCATCACCGGTTCCTCCCCACCGGTGGACAATTTTGGCAAACAGTTCCAGATGAAGCTCCAATTCCCCGGCATCCACCCGAACTCTGCTGAGAAAATCCGCCATCACATTGTCCTTTCCCGCGATATGCGCTGCCGAGATAGCTTGAAGATGTGGTTCTATCCAGAGGAACAGAGTGTCTGCTTCCTCTCCCATGGCCACACTTCTTGTTCCATCTTGCCGACTGATGTAAGCCACTGCCGCCGAATTGCCTGAGAGAACTCTTATCGCCTATCCTTCTACCAGGCATTCGAATGTCTGAAGCGCAAGGAGCACTGCCCGATGCTCGAGCTGATTGATCGACCAAGCACTCTCTTGGACGGTCCACACACCCTGTGTGAACCTTCCCTCGCAATGTGCCCCCCAGCCTGCAAGGCTGGCGTCTGTCAACAAGGGGATCCAGAGTGGCTGCTCCAGCGGCATGCCCATCTTCAACGGGTAAAGCCACCATTGAAGGGCTCGTCTGACCCGGAGGGGGCAAGGCAGGCGTTTGTTCAATGAATCCATCTGGTTTGACCAATGGCGCAGTAAGGCCCTCTGTAATGGACGCATATGGAACCTGGCCCATGGCACCAACTCCAAGGTCGCCGCCATCGTTCCTAGAAGCCAAAAATACCACCAAGCTGATGGGGCCGGCGTGCGCAAGAATCTGCGGACCAGACTTCGAAGGCCCTGCGCCCTACGGTCCGGGAGAGATACCGTTCCGCCCGCTGTGTCAAAGCGAACCCCTAGATATTCGAGGTCCTGTGATGGAACCAAGCGACTCTTGGTTCCGTTGACTACCCAGCCGAGACGTTGCAGCAGACACAACTTTATCTGTCGCGTAAACTCTCTGCCTTGGACTTCGCTCGAATCAACCAATCTTCGGGATACGGATGCACCAGATTATCTTCCTTTTGCAACGCCGCTGCTACCACTACCATAATCTTGGTGAACGTGCGCGGAGCTGTTGCCAGGCCAAACAGTAACGCTTGAAACTGGTAATGCCCCCACGGAAATGCGAACCTTAGAAATTGTTGATGAGTAGGCCTGATAGGGATGTGCAGATAGGCCTCCGTGAGATTGAGGCAAGTCAGGAACTCCCCTTGCTGGACTGCCACCATGACGGATCTCAAGGTGAGAAACTCTGAGGCAACGATTCACACCTTTTAGACCCAGGATAGGGCAGAGCGACCCGTCCTTCTTTGGCATCACGAAATAAATGAAGTAGCGATCTACCCCATAATCGGCCGTCAGAACAGGAACGACCGCTCCTAACTGCAACAGCCGGTCCAAGGTCTGCTGAATAGCCAGAGTCTTGCGTTGTCCCTTGCTGGGGGGACAGAACAAACGAGTCCCTGACCAGACAGGCAAACTCTAGAGCATAACCTTCGCGCCCGATCTCCAACACCCACTGATCTGATGTTATTTGGAACCAAGCAGGAAGAAAATCCTGAAGCCGACCTCCAATCGGTTGGCTTCCTAACGGGGTCCGCCTCGTTTCATTGGGGTTTACGGTTAAGGGAGGAGGCGACTGCTGCGAATCCTCTGCCTGCCCCCCGAAAGTCCTGGGGGCTCTAGGGAGAAACCTACCACGCTGGAGGCCCCCTGAACGCGAAGACCGAAATCTCCAGAAGTCTCTAAACTGACCACGACAGGAAGAGAAGGCCTTGCCTTGCTTAGGCTTATCTTCCAGAAGTCTGCCGCCCTTGGTCTCACCCAAGTCCTTTACCAACTTATCGAGATCTTCCCCAAACAGTAATTTACCCTTAAAGGGAAGTTTGCTAAGATGCGACTTAGAAGATCCATCCGCCGCCCAATTACGCAGCCACAGCGAATGACCACCAAGGAGGCCATGCTATTAGCCAGCGCTCTGACCAAATTATAGTGGACGTCTGCTAAATAAGCGGAAGTGGACTCGAGGTGAGCGACCTCCATCAAGCTTTGCTCCTCCAATCGAGCTTCTTGCCGTAAATGCTGAGACCAACGAAGACATGCACACGCCACTCAGGCCCCACAGACAGAGGCTTGTAACGATAAAGCATCGGCCTCGAGCGCCTGCTTCAATAAACTATCCACTTGACTATCCCAGTAGAAGGCAGTGCGACCTTAAAAGGATGCACAGGATAGGAGTCTTTTTGGTAACCGCCGAAACTGCCGCATCAACACGCGGGGAATTAAACTTTTCCTTGTCCTTATCCGTCAACGGGTAAAGTCTATTCATAGTCCGAACACCTTTCAAACCCGCTTCAGGTTGATCCCATTCAGTTTGAATCATCTGATCCACCACTCTGTGAACCAGAAAGACAATCTGGGATTCTCTCACAGCTTGGATGAGGGGATCTTCTAACCCCTCGTCCTCCTTTGGCTGCGCCGTAGCCAGATTAAGCATTTGGATGGATTCCGTAATCAACGTCACAAGTTCCTCCTTGCGAAAAACCCGTATGATTCTTGCTTGATCCTCCGGCTCTGGTATCTCCCCTTCTTCCAGTTCCTCCACACCGGATTCGAGGTCAGCTTCAACCTCTTCGGACTCCTGCCACTCCACTGCCGTCGTCTCAGTGTCAGGGTACCGAGACCTCTTTTCTGGTTTTGGGAGAGTGGAATCAGCTTCTTCCCCTTTGGAAGGATGCAGAACCTCCGGTAACTTCCCCAACTGGCCTAACCAAAAAGCCTGATGCATTATGAGGACAAAATCAGGGAAAAATGCCCTAGAGATGCCCCGGCCCTCAGCACCGCCCAACGGTCCCGAAGGCATATCCATGGGCAGACCCGACGGCCCCTCCAGGGAGGGCTCACCTTCGACAGGTGCTGGAGGACCCTGGGAGTCTTGAACTACCTTTTCCTCAATCTGCAGTTCCACGTTAGAGGACACAGTAGCGCAGCCCCGGCAAATACCGGTGTCTGAGACCGTCCCCTCTGCGCGAACTGCAAACACCACACTGCGGATGCGAAGACATGGACCAACCAGGGCAAGGAGGAGAGGACTGTGCGAGAACTGCCAAGCAAGCCCCCCACAAAAACTACTTTTCAATATATTTAATAGCTTATTTATATTTATATATTTATCCTCTTTTTTTTCAATAAACCATACAGTTATTTCCACAAACAAACCAATAATCCTAAATCAATTGTCAAAGAAAACTGACTAGACCCTAACTAAGAGCTCCTTATTTGTTCCTCAAGTGAGCCCAGCCCTAGGCTCACTATGTCCTCCTGCTGCATGGAGACTGGACACACTGGGGGATGATGGGAAGCCCAGCAGGATAAATCCAGTGGTGACAAGAGTTTGATTGGTCCAGTCTCCATGCTGCCGGAGGAGGTGCACTATCCAGTGGTGGAGGACTGAACTGGAGGAACGATAAGAAACTGCTGTTACTGTATCGATCCATCTCATTGCTGGCCTTCCTCTTTTGCATTGACCTTCTACCTTACCAAGCATAATGTCTTTCTCTAATGATCTCTCTCTTTGCATGATATGTCTAAAGTATGAAAGTTGAAGTCTTGTCATCTGAGCTTCTAAAGGTTTGATCTCCTCTAGTACTGACTGGTTTGTTTTTTGGGCAGTCCATGATATACACAGTATTCATCACCAGCACCATAATTCACAAAGGCATCAATTTTCTTCCTGTATATTTTCACTATTTTTAACTAATGTACTGTTCTAACTAGATTGTAAGCTCCGACGAGCATGACTCTGACGGGCAGGGACTGTCTCTTGTATGTTGGCTCCCTCTTCTAGGTTAGCTGTGCAGCGTTGCATGCATGGCGCTTTAGAAGTGCTGAATAGTAGTAGTAGTACTACTATCACTTGTTGAATACACATTCTGTTAAAGCATTAAATTTTAACTATGCAACGTTGCTAATGAACCATGTAAACCATTTTGACTATTGAAGATTTCTATAAAAGTCAATATATATTTGCTTCACTGCACTTCGAGCCCCAGGGCCATCAGGATGATTCACAACAAACAACTGAAATGAAGGAACCGCGAAAGATTGTTTCCCAAATATCTTTACTGAATTGATTAAAGGCAGGCAGTCAGTCTTTTACTACATAAAAACTGCTTTTTGAGGATGTGGATAGAGGATAATTTCCACCGGCACAGACTTAAAGGATATTAAGGAATTATTGACAAGACATTTCAAGACGAACAGAGTGGCATCTGCTATTTTGTTTTAGTAATAGATTATGCAAGTTATGCTATCCTCTGTGAGCTATTGCAGACTACAAATGTTTTCAATAAAATAAATACATAAATAAAATATATACTTAGCCCACAGAGCAACAGCACCATACCTCTGTAACAGGACCAGTACACTGGGAAGAAGGCTCTCATTCTGGGCACCAAATTTGGCCAATGCACTGACAGCAGCTGAAAAACAAAAAAACCTCTAAGCCTCTGTTTGTATGCCCATCCTTCTGCACCAAAATGTCAAAGTTTTAAAGTGCCACTGATGAAGGGTATTGCCTCCTTCGCAAGTCCTCGAAGCTGCACAAGAGCCCTGTCCTCCTTCCCAGGTTCCTGTCTCCAGGTCAGGTAAGGCTCCAGGGCCAGCCCAAGAGTACTGGGAGCCCTTGGCAAATCAGCCTTATGCTTTCTCCACCAACTCTGACTTAACGGCAATTCTTGATGCTGATCTCATGCACTGTGAGATCAGCATCAGGAAGTTCTGGCCTCATGATCACATGTTTTGAACGTGCTTGCGGTACCAGCCTTGAGGAAGATTAAGAAAAGCGGTAGGGGAACTGCAGTACATGCTCCTACCGCCCTTTCCAGCTCAGTCAATTCCCTTTTGCTGGGGAAGATCCCCATCGGCCATGCTGTTCCCCAAATTCTGGTGCCCTAGGCAATTGCCTAGGTTCACCTAGTTGCAGGACTGGCCCTGTAAGGCTCCTAGATGCTGAGCAACAGACTCCCCGTCCTCCCTTCTAGGTCCATCACAGATCCTGCACACAGAGCTTTTATCTCCAATTGCAGGCTTCCCTCTACAAGCCTAGAGAGCTCCTGCATGCTAAGCAGAAAAGCCTCATATGGTTTACTTACCTGCCCTGACAGCCTCATTCTCCAGCACCACTCTGTTGAAGATGAAACGGATGTACTTGGATGGTACTGGGGTCCTCGGCCCTTCCCGGCCCAGCAGATGCAGGATCTTGGTAGCCAGCACAGTGTGCTCACAGTCCTCAATGAACTCGCAAAGGTGAGCTAGACCAGACTCCTTGCTCTCAGGGTTCTCCTCAATGATGCTAATAATGCAGTCTACAATGGCTCGTTTGTACTCAAAGCCACCCTAGGGAGGTGAAGGGGAGACAAAGTGTGTTACTGAATATGCAGTACCCCTAAACCTTCCAGCACATTTCTCCTTACCGCAAATTCACAAAAATATTGCGCCCAAACCCTCTCTAGTATCTCTTCTCACCTTGAGCTCCTACAGCAGGATTTCTCATATCCATTCTGGGGACACCATAGCCAGTTGGGTTTTCAGGATATCTGTAATCTGTATGAGGATCAACTTTTACGTATTAGAAACCGTATATGTCAATTTATTTCATGCATATTCATTTTGGAAATCTTGAAAATCCAACTGGCTGTGGGGCCCTCAGGACAGGTTTGGGAAGTCCTGTCCTACAAACAGATACCCACATGCTCATACTAAAACCTCATTTGATATCTAGATCCTTTTTTTCATCTTTAATTGTCTTAAGTCAGCTGGTGTCAAGACTTGTTTACAACCTACTAGTAGGAGAATGACTCTCAGAATAACAGCACCAAAGCACAACTAGCAACTCTCCACAGGAGTAAGGTAACAGGACATGGCATGGGGGACTTGGCTTCCTACTATAGGATTCAACATGTATAAACACTTCCACTTTATATACATATCTACTTGCACTACTTCAAAGTGGAAGTGGATCATCTAAAACCATAAAGTACTTTAATATTTTCAAACGAAAAGGGAAGACTTAAATAATTCTTTTAGTATGAGTTTATCGAATAAAGTAAAAATGACTCCCCGAGGCCTAGGACAATAGAATTGTACACTATTGTGCTCTAATTTTAAGGAGGTCCTACAAAAAAGCCTTTTGAAAAATCTGTTTTGGATAAGTGATATTGGTACAAAACTGAGGAGGACTGAGGGGTGATTGATAGGTCCCTACAATAATCCCCAAAAATGCACAAATGCTCCCGCACAAGTTTGGACTTGCCCAGAGGCAAGTGTAACCAAGTATATATACTGTGTTTGTATACCCATATATTTCACAACTTCCCCCCTACTCTGCCCAAAATATACTGCAGGAACACCCATGCGCGTACTGCGTAAAAGGACACGTGCTCCTCAGCATAAGGAAAAGGAAATGTCTAGAGATCAAACATTACTACGTCGGGAACAAGAATGGATCTTTCGGTTAAACACCTTAAGTCCCAATGGTCTCAATACCTCTATTGAATGGGGAGCATGTTAGAGCAAGCTTCTCGTTAATACGATCAAGTTAGTCTCACTCAATCTCCTCCTCCTCCCCTCCCACATGGGTTTAAATTCTGATGTGGGGGTCAATCCGCATGCGCGGCGTTTTTGTGAGAGGTGGATTCACATCGAAGGGAGCCGTGAGTAACGCATTGGGAAGCCTGCATGACTAACTTCTATTTTTTGGATAAGACATTTACTGAGATTGATGTTTTCATCTTTGTTAAGGCAATCCCCTGACGAAACGCTACAGGTGAAACGCTACGGCGCCCAGTAAATGCGTCGGGAGCATGGAAGTTTAAAGTTGCCATAGCTGTATGGATTACGGCTTATGAAACAGCATGGATGGCAAGATTGAAGGCTCTATAGTTTGAAGAACTGACTATGAACTACAGCTTCTGTGTTTCAAGAATATGAGATTCTGAGATGCTCGATTTAAAGGACAATCCAGTGTAAAGCTAAGTAGTTCCATAGTTATTTCCCTTCATCTGCTGCTTTCTTCATATCATTAGGCATTTGCAGTCCGTTAACAGCAGGCAGCTTGAGTAAAGCATAACCAAAGATTAAAGCCTAATCGAGTGAATAATAAAACAATAAAAAAAATAAGAAATATCTAAAAAAAATAAGATACAAGAATAGTATCAGCGACATTGAATGGGTCATTGATGTATGAAAGACACTCTTCACTGCATCCAATAAGTAGATCCAGTGAGCAGTCTAAATCTGAGACCTAGTCGCTAATACATATAGTAAGTTAGTCAACATGATTAAGGGTTAAAAGGTGGAGCTTAATTTGAATTGTGTAGCCTCAGCATAATGGTGACATTAGACCTTTCCTAATACTTTTCTTTCCTGGAGTCCCTCTAGTCCAGTCCAGATGAGTGAGTTATGCTCATCTACCAGCAGGTAGACACTGAGAACACAGTCGACGTATGCTATAAGTAGCCAGTGCCAACAGCCAGTATCATCCTCACAAAGCAGAGAAAACTGAGAACAAAATACCAATTCTCCGCCAGCCATACCCTCTCCAACAAACACCATGAGAAGGGCAAACCAACAAAGTCCTACTGACCTCCAAATTGGGCCTCTTAGCTACATACTCATATACTCCTAAGAAATGTTAGGTCTTTTTTTTTTCTTTTGTAGTTGGCAAAAACTTCAACAAAAAACGTGAAGGCTCGGAACACAGAGAACAACCAAACTGACAAGAGGGAGCTCACAGCAAACACTAACATGAGCTGTCCCAGATGTGCCTGCTCAAAAAACTGATTCTGCAAGAGCAAATGCCAGACAGTCCTCCACACAGCAAAATGTCTCGGGTGGCTCCTGGAATGGACTGGACTGGAGGGACTCCAGGAAAGAAATTAGCAAGTAAGGTCTAATTTCACCTTTCTAATCGTCCCTCCAGTCATTGCAGTACTAAAGATGGGTGGGAATCAAAACACCGGCCTGCAACACCCATGCCCCATAGGCCATGTCCTGCCAGGCCTGCACATGCAAATAGTAATGCCACATAAAGGAATGAAGAGAATACCACGTTGCTGCCTTACAGATGTCCTAAGGAGGCACCATACCAACATCCACCCAGGAAGATGCTCGAGCCTACGTAGAGAGAGCCCACAAAACAGATACACGGACGCAATAGTCTCTCGGATCCATTGAGACATAGAAGCCTTTGAAGCCGCCTCACCTTTGCAAGGACCCCCAAAACAAGGTGAAGAGCTTCTCAGAATGCTGAAAAGGTTGAGTCTTACCACTTGAGAGACCTACTGACATTGAACTTATAACGAAGACGGGTCTACGCAGAATCCTGCAAACCCAAAAACGTCAGCAGAGACACTTCTTGATTTGAGGTGAAAAAAAAGACACCACCTTTGGCAAAATGGAAGGAATTGGATGCAGAACCACTTTCGTTTTAGAGAACATCACGTAAGGCTCCTTACAAGACAAAGCCTGGAGCATGGAAATCTGATAGCCTGAACAAATCGCCACCATAAATATTTATTTATTTATTTTATTTACATTCTCTTATATACCGCGCTATTCTGCATCAGTGCGGTTTACATTGAACAAACTGAAATTACATTGAACAGGGCATTATAACTTGGAGATAACTATTTTACAGGGAACATGGGCTATGGAGGGTTAAGTGGCTTGCCCAAGACCACAAGGAGCACCTGTGGGACTAGAAACCCCAGTCCTTCCGGCCCAAGGTTGCTGTCCTCTAGTGGGATTTGAACCCCCGACCTTCCGGCCTGAAGTACCTTGCCTCAACCACTAGGCCACTCCTCCACTACCTTCAAAGTCAAATCTTTCACTGAAGTGTCCCAAAGCAGCTCAAAGGAGGCACCCCCAAGGCGACAAGCTCTAAATGAAGGTCCCCCAAGAAAACATGGACCAACAAGGATGACTAAGATGCTTAAAGCCCCGAAGGAAATTAATCACATTTCCATGGGCCACCAGGGTCTGACTCTGAACTTGACCACTGAAACACAGCAAAGCAGACACTTGAATCCTCAAAGAACTTAGGGCCAACCCTTTCCCAAACCCAGCTTGCAGAAAAGCCAGAATATCAGGAAGTGGGGCCCCAAGGGACGAATGCCACACACTCCACCTCAAAAATGCACTATAACTGCACATAGGGTCAAGGATGTCGACCGCCTGAGAGCCTGCAGTAATGTGGCAATGACCTGAGGTGAGTAGCCTCTGTGTCTCTGCAGAGTCTTCTCAAGTGCCAAGCCATAAACAAGAACAGACCCACGTCCAGCATCCGCACTGGCCTCTGAGTAAGCAGGTCTACATCCACTGGCAAGAGAAACAGTTCCACTATCAGTAGCTGCACCAGATCCACATACCACGGACGTCAAGGCCAGTCCAGCGCAATCAACATCACTCACCCTCAATGAGACTATCTGCTGCAGGACCCGACCAATCAGGGGCCATGGAGGGAACACAAAGCTGATCTGCACTTGGCTAGAGTTGGACCAGGGCATCCAGTGCCTTGGACAAATGTATTCTGCAGCGACTGTAGAAACAGTTGACCTTGGCATTCGCCAGAGATGCTATTGAGTCCATTGCTGGCAGCCTCCAGCAATCCATTGGAACACTAACTCCAAAAGAGCCCATTCTCCAGGATCCAGAGAGTTGCAACTCAGGTAATCTGCCTGGACATTCTCCTTCCTGGTGACATGGCCGGCTGAGAGCATCAGTAAGTGAGCCTCCGCCCTCTGCTGCTACCAGCGAACTCAGAATGCCGCTCTGCCAATTGATATACAGCAGCGTCATGGCACTTTCAGACAGTACTCGCACTGCCCTGCGGCTCAGCAGAGGAAAGAACACCTCCAGAGCCAGATGCACTGCCTGCATCTCCAAGTAATTGATTGACCGTTGACTCTCCTCCATCTGCCCTGAGTCACCTGAGAGACACAATGTCCTCTCTCCCCCCAGCCAAACAGAATGGCATCTGTGGTCACCACCACCCAGTTCAGGGATTTGAGACACATCCCTTCCATGAGCTGCTCTGGATTCAGCCATCACGAAGTGGAAGGCGAACCTCCATAGATTGCAACTGGGAAGACTACCATGACAGGTGGTCAGTCTGAAGGGCCTGCACATGTAACCTTACTCAGGGCACTCGTTGCAATGTGGCTACTATAGAGCCCAGCACCTGAGGATAGTCCCACATCCAAGGTCGAGGGAGCATCCTCAACTCCTACACCTGGGCCTGCAACTTTGCAATCCTGCCCTTTGGGAGAAAGGCCATGTCCTCACAGATGTCGAATCGAACCCCCAAACACTCCAAGGACTGGGAAGGCTCAAACCTGCTCTTGGCCAAGTTGATCAACCAGCCTAACTCCTGAAGACACCTGATAACCAGGGCTGTTGCCTCTAGACTCTCCTGGAATGACTGTGCACAAATCAGTGAATCATCTAGATATGGATGGAAGAGGACCCCTTGCTTGCACAAGTCCACTGCCACAACCACTATAACCTTGATGAACACCTGAGGAGCAGTGGTCTGGCTGAAGGGTAAGGCCTGAAACTGAAAATGTCCTCTTGGCACCACAAATGGCAGAAACCGCTGGTGATTAGGGCGAATAGGAATGTGCAAATAAGCTTCGGTCAAATCCAGAGGAGGTCAAAAACTTTCCCTGGCACACTGCCACTATTACTGAATGCAAGTTCTCAATTCGGAAGCACGGGACTTTTAGGGCCCTGTTGATCCCTTTCAGATCCAGCCAGGACCCCTCCTTCTTGTGAACCACAAAATAGATTGAATACCGACTGGAGCCCCAATCGGCCTGAGGGACTGGCACGACCACCTCTTGAACTGCAACAGGTGTTCAAGAGTCTCCTCCACCACCCAGGCCTTGCCTGATACCTGGCATGGTGAGACCATGAAGGCATCTGGGAAGGGGCCTGACAAACTCGAGGACGCAACCATTTCTGATCACTTCCAGCACCTGACGTAATCTAGGCTCAAGCGGGAAAGAACAGTTGCAGGTGACTGCCCATCAGCTGAATCCCTGCCAGGGCCCCCACCCCCCCACACACTTTCTTTGGGAAGACTTGGCAGCACCAGGAGCTCCAGAGGCCCCCCTCAGCCTCTTCAGGAGCCACTGCGAATGGCTCCAGAGGAGATCTCTGCAGATTAATTGCCTGGGCAGGACAAAACTTACGAAAATCCTGACCATGGCCCCTCTAGACTTATCCTCCAGCAGCTTAGGCACCTTGGAATCTACCGAACCTTTGACCAGCTTCTGCAAGTCCTCACCAAACAACTTCTTCCCTGCAATGGGAAGCTTGCTAAGCCTAGTCTTAGAAGCCACATCAGTAGACCAACTGCGTAACCATAAAAGACGCCACACTAAGACCACTGTAGCTATGCCCTTAGCCGATCCCCAAAATAAAAAGAGCAGGTCTTACAGAAAGGCTGACCCAGACTCCAGCCTAGC
Source organism: Ichthyophis bannanicus (assembly GCA_033557465.1). NCBI lineage: Eukaryota > Metazoa > Chordata > Amphibia > Gymnophiona > Ichthyophiidae > Ichthyophis > Ichthyophis bannanicus. The sequence continues at coordinate 47,255,370 of CM066038.1, read as the reverse complement.
TACCTCTGCCCAGCCAGCAGGATCCACTATTTATTTATTTATTTACATTCTCTTATATACCGCGCTATTCTGCATCAGTGCGGTTTACATTGAACAAACTGAAATTACATTGAACAGGGCATTATAACTTGGAGATAACTATTTTACAGGGAACATGGGCTATGGAGGGTTAAGTGGCTTGCCCAAGACCACAAGGAGCACCTGTGGGACTAGAAACCCCAGTCCTTCCAGCCCAAGGTTGCTGTCCTCTGGAATCCTCCAAGACCACTGGAGACAGGCTCTAGCTATGTAAGTGCTGCATATAGCTTCCTGCAGAGCCAGCCCAGACATCTCAAAAGCCTGCTTAAGCAGGACCTCCATATGCCAGCCCTGGGGGGGTCCCTTCAAGGCCGCACCACCCTCCACTGGGATGATAGTCTTATGAGTAACCACCATCACAAGCATATCTACCCAAGGCAAGCGCAACTTTCCCTCTACTCAGGGGGAATCTGGTACACCCTCGCTATACTCCGACCAACGTGCAAACCCGCATTTGGAGAGCTCCACTCCTCTGCAATCATTGCATTTAAGGCCTTGTGGACTGGAAAGGACCGAGGGGGCTTTTGAATGCCCTCCATCAGCAGATCCTCTGAAGACTCCAGAGGGCTCCGACCTAGGCTCTTCCACAATGCATAAAATGGCTATGAAATGAGAGGGAAGCTCATCCCAGTGAAAAATTCACACTACTGTTAGATCTTCCCCCACTGGGAGCTCCCCTTCCTACAACTCTTCCTGAGGGTGCTCTTCCATCCCCTCCAAGGGGTCCAATGATCCCACCGAGCCTAGCTCCACTTCCTTCTCCAGTCTATGCAGAAGACCCTTATCCCCTAACTAAAAGAGGCTTGGTGGGTACCAGGGACCCTTTATCCAAGCTCTGCTCCAAGACAAAGGCTTGGTGAAGTAGTACCATGAACTATGGGGAAAAAGAAGCCTCCAGACCCTGCACTTCCCTCAGACAACTCAACTGTGGTTCCAGGAGAAAGCTCGCCCATGGGCTGCAGGATCGGGGGCTCAATTCCCTCTCGACCTGCAGAAATCGATGTATTCAAAATTGCGGCGGTTCCCACCAAAATTGTGGGACTGCAGCTATCACCGGGAACACAATCCTACTCCTGAGTGCTTGCCCTGCAAGTTTTCGGCCTCCAGCCCTGAGCCTATTCTGAGGCTATCCACAGCAGTAGAGTTCTCCCAAACGCAGCTGCGGCACAGTTTGACTTTAGACAGCTATGCTCTGCAGCTGCTGCAAGCAATGCATCAACCACGTCCATGGCGCGTGGACACTCCCTCATATTTGGATGCACCCCCCCCCCCCCCCAGTGCCGATCCCCAGACTTACCTGATGGTCACTCCCCTCAAAGATAAGGTGCTTCCCACAGCCAGTCCTCAGCGCTGCCTGCTCCGGTTTCTGCCTGCTCTTTTTTTTTTTCTTCAATCCTTAAAGGCACAGGAGCCCGCGCAAGCGCTTACTTCCTCCCAAAAGATCAAACGTTGGGGAGGAGGAAAGAGGGAGCTTACTGAAGGGGGGTAGCTGAGGGACAAAGGGGGGGGGGGGGACCTGGCACCACTGAGTTCTGCACCCCGAGCCTGCAAACCATGCTATTGGCCCAAAGTTCAGCACCAGACTGCACAGGCTATGTTCATCACCTGCTGGAGACTGAGAACATACTGGCTGTTGTCAGCTGTCACAGGCTACTTATAGCATACTTTGTTTTCCGTCTTCACCTGCTGGTAGATGAGCATAACCCACCCAACTGGACTGAAGAGATGATTAGTAATTTACAATGGCACTCCTTGTGATCTTGGGCAACTCACTTTACTCTCCACTGTCTCAGAAGAAAAGGCCTAGCAATCTACTTTCGGTGATACGTTGCCAAGAAACACTAACTTGATGGCACTTAAAGAAAAAAAAATTTCCACATGAAATGCTAGGTTGTGTCTGTTGGATTAAATCTTTAAAAGCCCTGAAAATCAAAACTAAAAACAGTAAAAGTCCCAATACAATGGGCAATTACTAAACCCCATAGAGGAAGTAGGAAATGTTGATGATACAATCAGTGCCACTAGTTGAAACATCAATTTTAGGGAGGTGGTGTGGGGTAGCCTATAATCAGGGGTATTGTCCATCCTAATGGGCACTAACGGGTCTCTGCACTGGCAGACTCAGTACGGAGGCTGCTCCTTAGCTCAATAGGTTAATTACTGTCATCCCCTCACTCTTAGGCAGAGATAAGGGCTGGTGTCACAGGCTCTGCTGTACCCAGAGTAGAATGCTATCATGTCAAATCTGACACACTTCCTGACAGCTATACAAAGGGAACTGCCGACACTGCCCTTAAAACAAAGTACGAACTGGAGCACTAGAGAATCAGTTGCGGCTTATCAAAATGGGGCTCATTTGAAAAATCAGTCTCGTTACTCGGATGTCTGGTGATCTGCTGTATCATCACAAAGCAACAGGAATATAATAGAAGATTTGAGAAACTAAATACAGCAAATTCTTGTCTTTCCCTTACAATAAGCAGAGAATGGAAGGTGAAATTTTCCTTACCGTTAATTTCCTTTCCTGGAGTCCTGCTAGCCCAGTCCAGACAAGTGGGTTAAGTCTCCCTGCCAGCAGATGTGAGACAGAGAAAGTAACAAGAGCCAAACCAAGTTGCAACATCACACCTGGCATATGCTCCAGGCACAGCTAAGGGTCTCTTCAGTACCCTCGTAGAAAGCAATGGAGGCAAGAAGCCCGTTCAGAGACCCCAGCTCCAATAAGCACAAGATAACTATGAACTATATACAGAAAGGTCGTGACAATATATATACAGAAAGGTTGTGACAGACTCTATTCTGGTTGTTAAGACACTATTCTGTTCTATGTAATTATCTCATGTATATAGTTTACCCCGGTTCTCCAAGTTTGTACTCCTGTTCGATGTAAACCAAACAGCTTGTTGTTATGGTCTTTATGTTATAATGTAAACCGCGCTGATGCCGAATAGTGCGGTATATAAGAACTTGTAATAAATAAATAAATAATAAATACACCGAACAGTTGTGAGCACAATACACACAGACCATCGGGGTGGGTCCTGGACTGGTCTAGCAGGACTCCAGGAAAGTAAATTAACGGTAAGGAAAATTTCACCTTCCAGATCGTCCAGCTAGACCAGTCCAGACGAGTGGGAAGTACCTAAGCTAATCTCCCTGTTGGGTGGAACGAGAGTGCAGCAGATGTAAAGTACCCGTGACCCAAATTGAGCAGCTGCTCGTGCTTGTACATCAAGATGGTAATGTCACGTAAAGGTAGACCAGAATAACCACGTCGCTGCTTGACAGATAACTAAGGGAATATGCGAAGGCAGACTCTGCTCACAACATGGCCTGTGTGCATGTGGAATGTGCTTTGAGGCCTGCGGGAAGTGGCCTGTGGGCCAGCAGGTAAGCAGAGACAGACAATGGTTTCACAGATCCACCTGCCAAGCATTGCTTTGGACACTACATGACCCTTCTTAGAGGATGAAGAGATGATCCAAAAGACAGAAGGGATTAGTGATTTTCAGGTAGCATAAGAGCACACTCCGGACATCAACATACCAGAGATTTCTGAGCACTGTTTGGGAGAGAAGGCAGGAAGGGAGAGAACCTGAATAACCTTTGGCAAAAAGAAAGGGACCATGCGCAATATGACCCCTGCAGGGGAAAAAGACAGATAGGGGTCGCAGCAAGACAGGACTTGCAATTCTGAGATGTGCCTGGCAGAGGAAATTGCAACCACAAAGATAGTCTTACATCCTTAAAAGGTGCATGCGTGAGAACGTGGAGAACAAGTCCCAGATCTCATGATAGAAGCACCAGATGAACAGGAGGCTGCAGGGCTCATGCCCCTCGGGGGCAACTGTCTGACATCTCTGTGAGGAGCAAGGGAATGGTCCGCTATGGGACCGCAAAAAGACAACACAGCTACTTGTACAATCCATCCTGTAGGAAGGCCAGGATGGAGGGAATGAGAATCCGCCATGGGAAAGGTGACACTGCTTGCACCAGTTGGTGAAAAGAAGTCAAATGCGGGTGTAGGCCACCGATGTAGAAGTCTGACGGGCCTTGAGCAGAGTGGAAGTGGCTGCCACTGAATAGTCTCGCTGTGTCAGGCATCACCTCTCAAGGGCCACGCCATAAGCAAGAAGGGAGTGGGGTCTTCCATGAGGATGGGACCCTGCCTGAGAAATAGTAGATAATCTCAGGCAGTGGGCAAGGGCAGTTGGAGGAAACTATGTAGCTGTTTGCAGAGCTTGATCCAGTGCGCCTGAGTAAGAAAGACCCTGCCAGCACGAGTCTAGAGTCCAGGAAGTCTAGCGTCTGCGATGGTGTGAGACAGCTCTTGCCTTGTTGATCACCCAGCCTAGAAGTTTGAGGACGTGAATGACCCGTTGCACGGCCACCTATGTCTTGAGGAAGGACTTGCTGCAGATGAGCCAGTCATCTAGACAGGAATGGATGCAAATTCCTTCTCTTCAAAGTGCTGCAGCAACGATCACCATGACCTTGGAGAAAGTCCATGGGGACATTGCGGCGAACTGATAATGACACCCAACAATGGCAAAATGAAGGAATCACTGTTGATCCGGGCAAATGGGGATGTGAAAGTAGGCCTTAGCAAGATCCAAGGAGGCAAGGAACTCGCCTGATCTGAATGCCTGGATGATGGATCTGAGGGTTTCCATGCGAAAGCGTGGTAACCAGAGGCAATGGTTGACATCTTGCAGATACAGAATGGGGCAAAAGGCTCCATCCTTCTTTGGGACAATGAAGTAGATGGAATAAGGGCCTTGTCCTCGCTCTTCTGGAGGTACTGGTGCAATGGCCTTTAAATGCAGGAGATGGTGGAGGGTGTTGCGAACGACTGCCTGTTTTGGACCCACCCCACAGAGTGAGAGGACAAAGGCATCTTTGATGGGTATTGCACAATCCAGGTCACAGCCCAGTCAGATGATATTTAGGACCCAACGGTCCGTTGTTATCCAGGCTCATTTGTGATTAAAGTGCTGAAGGCGTTCTCCCACCTGCACCAGGGCGGAATGGGCACCTGTCCCATCAATGGGAGGCTCAGGGAACAGCCTTGCCGCCAGCGAGGGCACTTTGGGAATAGGGATGGCAGTTGTTCTGAAAAAAATTGGACAGATTGGCTGATAATGATGGCGCAGAGTATTGCTTGCCTGGTTGGAACTTCCACGCGTCGCGGAACTTGGGGAACGAAGTAGTAGAAGGACACTTTTTGGAGGAACTCAGACTTATCTTTGGGCAAGCGTTGAGGCTTAACCTTTCTGAGGTCTTTGACCAATTCAACCCTCTTCATAGAACACTACGGTGACATTACTTAAACCATGCAACAGACACCTCAATTCCCCCCACGTCACTATAAAGCGTAGTTACTCACCTGTAACAGGTGTTCTCCAGGAGCAGCAGGAATCAGTCCTCACTTATGGGTGACGTCGGCGCCGACGGAGCCCTCGCGGAGCAATTTTCCCCAGCTTTCAAAGAAAGCCTTTGGGAATTGCAGCGCACATGCGCGGTCGTCTTCCCGCCCGAAGGTGCCATCTTAGCCAGTCAGATGACATAGCTAAAAAAGACAGCATAAAAATTTGCAAAAGAACATAAGCAGACGATTGCAACTCCAAGGGGAGGAGGGAGGGTAGTGAGGACTGATTCCTGCTGCTCCTGGAGAACACCTGTTACAGGTGAGTAACTACGCTTTCTCCAGGACCAAGCAGGAAGTCAGTCCTCACTTATGGGACTCCCAAGCTCAAGGCTACCGGAGACCCTAAGCACAAAAATGAGCTCCCTCTAGCTCAGCAGCACAGAAGGATAGAATCTTCGCTGAATTATCACCCACCGGTAGCCCACATCCGGGATGGAGGGTAGGAGTTGCTCAGACCTCAAAGAGATTACGGAGGACTGCCTGTCCGAAAGCACTGTCCCTACGGGACTCCCTCTCGAGACAGTAATGGACCGCAAAAGTCTGGCTCGAAGACCAAGTAGCGGCCCGGCAGATGTCTGCCAGCGGAACAGAGCGGAGGTAAGCCACTGACGTGGCCTTTGCCCGAACGCAATGAGCCGTGACTCGACTTTCTAAGGAGAGTCCGGCTGCCCCATAAGCCCAAGAGATACAGTCCGCAACCCAGATGGACAGAGTACGCTTGGAGACCGGGAGCCCCAATTTATTGGGGTCAAAAGACACAAAAAGCTGAGCAGCTTTACGGTGCTCCCGCGTACGGTCAAGGTAGAAGTTCAATGCCCTTCTACAGTCCAGGGTATGGAGGACCGTTTCAGCTCGGCTGGAGTGTGGTCTGGGAAAGAAGGTTGGAAGTACCACCTCCTGATTGATGTGAAAAGGGGAGACCACTTTAGGCAGAAATTTCGGGTGAGTCCGAAGGACTACCCTATTCTTGTAGAACCTAGTGTAAGGGGGATCAGACACGAGGGCCTGCAATTCACTTACGCGCCTAGCGGAAGTGAGGGCTATCAAGAACAGTGTTTTCCAAGACAGAAAACGGAGAGAACAGGTAGCCATAGGTTCAAAAGGCGGACAGGTGATCCGCTGTAAAACCACATTCAGGTCCCAGTCAGGTGCTGGCGGGCGCAGAGGTGGTTTAAGTAGAAGGAGACCTCGGAGAAACCTCGCTACGAGAGGGTCGTTGGAGAGAGGTCTGCCGTCCACCGGCACATGATGTGCTGAAAGAGCACTGAGGTGAACTTTGACGGAGTTGGACTTAAGTCCCAGATTAGAGAGGTGTAGCAAGTACTGTAAGATCACCGACACCGGGCAGGAGAAGGGATCCTGAGACTGTTGGGAACACCAGATTGCAAAGCGACGCCATTTAAGGGCGTAGCATTTGCGGGTAGAAGGCCGTCGCGAAGCCAAGACGACCTCCTCCACCTCCGCCGGCAAGAGAAGAGGAGCAAGGACTACCCTTTCAGCAGCCAGGCCATGAGGTTGAGAGACCGGAGGTTGGGGTGCAGTAGGGACCCCTGATCCTGGGTGAGGAGATCCGGTTGTACCCCCAGAGGGATTGGATCCTCCACCGCCAGTTGCAGCAGGAGCGGAAACCACGGCTGCCTGGGCCAGCGAGGGGCCACCAGGATCATGAAGGCTTTGTCTCGGAGAACCTTGAAAAGAGTCCGAGAGACTAACGGGATGGGAGGGAAAGCGTACAGAAGGCTCCCCGACCATGAGATCAGAAAGGCGTCCGCCGCAACCCGAAGGGGGTGTGGCTGACGAGAGCAGAAGCGAGGAAGCTGCCGGTTGTGAGGACTGGCAAAGAGATCCACCGTGGGGAGGCCCCACCTGAGGAAAAGCTTCTGAACGATCAAGGGATCCAGACGCCACTCGTGCGGCTGGAGGACCCTGCTGAGTTTGTCCGCCAGGCAATTTTCTTGGCCCGGGAGATAAACTGCCTTGAGGAGAATGCCGTGACTGACGGCCCAAGAGCAGAGCTTCTGTGCCTCCCGGCAGAGGAGGAAGGAGCCCGTGCCCCCCTGCTTGTTCACGTAGAACATGGCAACTTGATTGTCCGTCTGGACAAGGACGGACTGTTGGGAGGTCAGGTGGGAGAAGGCCCTGAGAGCTAGGCGGATCGCCCTGAGCTCCAGGAAGTTGATCTGCTGAGCAGACTCCCACTTGGTCCAGAGGCCCTGAGTACGAGCCTCTTGGCAATGTGCTCCCCAGCCCAGGAGAGATGCATCGGTGGTCAGCACCCGGGTCGGCTGAGGTGACTGGAAAGGCATTCCAATATCAGGTTCGGCTGCCGGAGCCACCACCGGATAGACGAGACCAGCGGCTCGGAGACGCGCACAAGGTCTGCTAGGCCGCCTGTGGCTTGCCGCCACTGCCGGCGGAGACACCATTGAGCAGACCGCATATTCAGGCGGGCATTGGGGGTCACATGGACGGTGGAAGCCATATGGCCGAGCAGTCTCAGGAAGCGCCTGGCGGAGACCCGGGGCTGGCTGCGAAAGCGGTCGGCTAGGTCCATGAGCCGCTGAGCCCTGTCGAGCGGTAGGTACGCTCGCGCCTGAGGAGTGTGCAGCCTTGCGCCGATGAACTCGAGATCCTGTGAGGGGAGCAAAGTGGACTTTGCGAAGTTTATGACAAAGCCCAAGTGCTGCAGCAGAGTCACCGTGCGGCACGTGGCGTTGGTGACCTCCTGAGCGGACGCTGCTCTGATGAGCCAGTCGTCGAGGTACGGAAAGACATAGAGGCCGTGAAGCCGGAGATGGGCCGCCACGACCGCGAGACATTTTGTGAAGACTCGCGGTGCGGAGGACAGGCCAAAGGGCAGTACTCTGTACTGGTAATGATTTCCTGCCACCACAAACCTTAGGTATTGGCGGTGGCTTGGGTGGATGAGGATGTGCGTGTAGGCATCCTTTAGATCCAAGGAGCATAGCCAATCTCCCTGCTGGAGGTAGGGCAGAAGGATTCCAAGGGTAAGCATTTTGAACTTCTCCCGCACAAGGAACCTGTTGAGGTTGCGCAAGTCCAGGATGGGTCTGAGGCCTCCTGTTCTCTTTGGTATCAGAAAATACCTTGAATAGAAGCCTTGACCTCTCAGGTGGTGTGGCACCGGTTCCACCGCCTGTTCCTGCAGAAGACCTGCTAACTCCTGAAGGAGCAACTCCCTGTGCAGAGGGGGGCGCGGAGGCTCTCCCGGAAAATAGGAGGGAGGGACCTGATGGAAGTGGAGAAGGTAGCCCTCTCGCACGACCTGAAGCACCCAGGCATCTGCGGTGATGCTGGACCACCTGTGGGCGAAGTGAACCAGCCGGCCTCCGGTGCTGGGGGGAACCAGCGGGGGGGGAGAGGCTATGCTGAGCGAGTCAAAAACCCCCACCCTGCTGAGCAGGGGCTGGTGGTGCAGGCTTGGGGGCTTGCTGCCTACGGGACCCGTTACCCCGTCCCTTGGCCTGCTGGCCCTGTTGGGGAGCTGCAGGGGCCTGATAATGGGGGTATTGTTTGTAGGCAGCTGCCTTCCTCGGGTAAAAGGACTTTTTTCCCGAGCCCTTCTTTTTCTGGGAAGGGGCGGAGGTCTTCCTAGAAAGCCTGGTCCTGGTGAGAGTCTCAGTCTCAATTTGTGCAGCCTTTTCCGCCATGGGCTTGCCAAAGAGGTTTTCGCCTCGGCAGGGGACATCGACCAACTTGTCCTGTACCCAGGGCTCAAGGTCGGACGACTGAAGCCAAGCCTGTCGGCAGGCACCGATGCCGGCTGCGGCTACTCGAGCCGAGGCTTCAAAGCCATCATAGGCTGCTCGGGACATGAACTTTGAGCATTCCCGAATACCCGTGGACAAGGCTAGGAACCTCCGCAAGGGCTCCTCGGAGAGACCAGCGGAGAATCCGGCTAGCTCTTTAGCCAGATCCCTGAGATACATGCCCATGTATAGCTGGTAAGTCTGGACACGACAGGCGAGCATAGAGCCCTGGAAGCACTTCTTGCCAAGGCCATCCAGGTTACGGGCCTCCCTTCCAGGAGGCACCGAGGAGTGCATCTTCTGGCTCTTAAGACGATGCATGGCCGATTCCACTACCATGGAATGGTGTGGCAGCTGTGCCTTTTGAAAGCCAGGGCTCTTGCGGACTCGATAGATAGAATCGACCCGCTTGCTCAGGACCGGCGAGGAGGCCGGACTCTCCCACATGCGGAAGAGTAGTCGTTCCAGCATAGGAGGAACCGGCACAGTAAAGTGTTCCCTCGCGGGAGAGTCATACTGGAGGGCGTCGAGCTCTTCGGCTCGAGGCTCCTCCTCGGGATCCGCAGGGAAGGCCAAAGCCTTGGCCATATCCCTAACGAAGTCCGAGAACCGGGCATCCTCCGGGGGGGACTGCTTCCGAGGCTCGGACTCCGGAGAGTCCGATGGGACACACCGAGTCCGGAAAGAATCAGGTGACTCTTCCTCCTCAGACTCCCAGACCGACTCCGACGAGGACTCGGTGGGGTCGGCCCGGGCAGGGTGCGGCGCCAGCCGCCCCGACGCCGAGGGAGTCGGCGTCGGCGACCTCGGTCCCGAACGGGAGGCCGAGGGCGACCTCGACCGAGGATCGACTCGAGTTCTCATCGACTCGAGGATCGGCTCGGTCTCCGGGGTCGACTTGGACGTCGACGTCCCGGCGGTCGGGGCAGCGACGCCAGCGAAGCCAGCGAGCAGTGCCCGCTGCTGGTCCATGAAGGCAGACAGTCTGCTCTCCAAGGCCGTCAACCTGAGTCCGAGCTCAGGTGACCCAGCAGCCCCCGACTCGGGCCCCGACGGCGTCGGGCCCGACGTCGGCTGTCGCGGAGGCGAGTCCAGAAGGACTACAGGACTTACCCGGGCAGGCATCTCCGACTCCAGGCGAGGTCGCTTCGGGAGGTGTTCCTTCTCCAAGGACCCGGGGCGGCTGTCGGGGCTATGCGACCTGGCCCTCGCGGAGCCAGGAGCGTCCACCGATGCCGCCCTCGCGGGTTTTTCCTTCCGACGATGGTCCCCGGAGGGAGAACCCCGGTCGGAGGAGCTCCGGCGACGGTCCGAGCTGGAGCCTTTCGACACGGAGGCCTCCGACGAGGTCCGGGTACGGCTGGGGTCAGCGAAGATTCTCTCGCGCTGATGCCGCCGACTTCTCAACGCCTTCGAGGACAGTTTGCTGCAGGGCCCACAGATCAGTTCCTCATGATCCGGGCCCAGGCAGCGGAGGCAAAAGTCGTGTGTGTCGGTTAGTGACATATTTCGGTCACACCGACCACACCGCTTAAAGCCACTGGCAGCCATCGGGGGAAAAAGGGCCCCTGCGAGGTCAAAGGACCGGGCTGCCAGGGAAAACGAAAACGAAAGCTGACTAAGTCAGAAAAACCGAAAAAACGGAAGAGGACTCGAGACCGGCGTCGCGAGTCCGGGCGGGAAAACGATCGGCGTCGAACCGAAAGAAAAAAGTATAAAATAAAGAGGAAAATCAACTTTTTCGCGGGGACAAGACGGGGACGTCTGTAGGGCTCCGCGGAAAAAAAAGACTGGCTAAGATGGCACCTTCGGGCGGGAAGACGACCGCGCATGCGCGCTGCAATTCCCAAAGGCTTTCTTTGAAAGCTGGGGAAAATTGCTCCGCGAGGGCTCCGTCGGCGCCGACGTCACCCATAAGTGAGGACTGACTTCCTGCTTGGTCCTGGAGAATTGTAATTAAGCAAGGAACTGATATCCATAGCATTGTAAATAGCGCACGCTGTAAATAGCACCACAAGAATCAACGTCCAGACACACACACACGCATACACTACTCACTGCATGTGCACACTATACTCTGTATCTTATTGATTGTTTGCTGCTCAGACCGCCTTGATTGCAGGATAAGGCGGTATAGAAATACGTTTAAATAAATAAAATAAATAAATCTCTCCAGCTCAGCCCCAAAGAGAAGTCCTCCTTTAAAAGAAGTTTAGCTAGGTGACCTTTGGAGGTTACATCAGCTGACCAATTGTGGAGACAAAGCCATCGGTGGGTGCCACAATGCTGAAAGGCGGAGAAGATCATAGAAGGCATGTGTTAGGAAGGCAGCCAATGACTTAGTGAGCGGAGGTTGCATCTTCAGGCAAAACTTGAAAGAGTAGAAGAGGTAGCGTTTTTCTCGGACTTCAGTCAGGTGGTGTCTGCTGCACTCAACATCCTCACAATCTGGAGGAAACGTAGGCCTAAGGGGGGGGGGGGGCAGAGTGGGGGAGCCGTGGTCTGTGAATACTGTGCTCAGGCAAAGCAGGGACCAACTAAAGGAAAACTACACCTTCTTTTAGAGCCGAAAGAAAAATAACTAGAAGGTGTAAGGAGAAATTTCACTTATCATTAATTTCCTTTCCTGGAATCCTGCTAGACCAGTCCAGACAAGCGGGTCAAGCTCCCCTGCCAGCAGATGTTGGAGACAGAGGAAAAACTTCCAGAGCCCTGATTGGTTGGGCTCTGGTAGATATAGGCATACCCCTAGGGGTCCTCCTCAGTATATTCTGACAAGCAAACAATATTATTATTGAAACTGGCCAACAAGGCCAACTATGTACATGTGAGAAGACTGGCTCAACTATATACAGGAACAGAAAATGTGCATGGAGCACCTTTAGGACATCAGACCTGCTTGAAGCGTCTGTAGGACATCCAAGGGTACACTTTGGCACTGCCTGAAAGATGAGCGTCCGCTCTACCGCACCTTCACCACTGCAACTGACAACCGGGTGGGTCATAAGAACATAAGATATGCCATACTGGGTCAGACCGAAGTCCATCAAGCCCAGTATCCTGTTTCCAACAGTGGCCAATCTAGGTCATACGTACCTAGCAGTATCCCCAAAAGACACAGGTTCCACAATGCTTGTACTGGGTCAAGCATTGATATCCTGGGTCCCTTTTTAATAATGGTTTATGGACCTTTCCTCCAGGAACTTGTCCAAACCTTTTTTAAACCCAGCTACACTAATAGCTCTTACTACATCCTGCGGCAACAAATTCCAGAGTTTGATTACACGTTGAGTGAAAAAATATTTTCTCTTATTTGTCTTAAATAGTTTACCCTGTAGCTTCATTGCATGTCCTAGTCTTTCTATATTCTGATAGCGTAAACAATTGATCCACGTTTACCTGCTCCACTTCATTCATTAATTTATAGACTTCTATCATATCTCCCCTCAGCCGTCTCTTTTCCAGGTTGAAGAGCCCCAACCTTTGTAGCCTCTCTTCATAGGAGTAGCCTTCCATCCCCTTCACCATTTTGGTGGCTCTTCTCTGTACTTTTTCTAATAATGCTATGTCCTTTTTAAGATACGTGACCAGAACTGCACACAATATTCAAGGTGCGGTCATACCATGGAACGATACAGAGGCATTATAATATCCTTTGCTTTATTTTCCATCCCTTTCTTTATCATACCTAGCATTCTATTTGCTTTCTTGGCCGCCGCTGCACACTGGGCAGTGGGTTTTAACATGGTATCCACAATGACGCCTAAATCTTTTTCCTGGGTGGTGGTTCCTAATGTGGAACCTTGCATTGTGTAACTATAGTTATTCCCTTTTCCAGGTCATTTATGAATATGTCAAAAAGTAGCGGACCCAGTACAGATCCCTGGGGTACTCCACTATTCACCTTTTTCCATTGGGAATATTGGCCATTTAGCCCTACCCTCTGCTTTCTATCTTTTAACCAGTTCCCGATCCACAATAGTACACTGCCTCCTATCCCATGACTTTTTAGCTTCGCCAAAAGTCTCTCATGAGGGACCTTATCAAAAGCTTTCTGAAAGTCCAGATACACTATATCAACCGACTCACCTTTGTCTACCTGTTTATGCACACCTTCAAAAAAACATATCAGATTAGTAAGACAAGATCTTCCTTGTCTAAAGCCATGTTGGCTGTCTCCCATTAGGCCATGACTATCTACATGCTGTGTAATTTTGTTCTTTATGATGGTTTCTACCATTTTCCCCGGTACTGACGTCAGGCTCACCGGTCTGTAATTTCCCGGGTCACCCCTGGAACCCTTTTTAAAGACTGGAGGGTCGCCAACGTAACACCAATCTTCAGGTATTACAGATGATTTTAATGAAAGTTCACAGATTACCAATAGCAGGTCCGCAATCTCATATTTCAGTTCTTTCAACACTCTTGGATGTATACCATCCGGTCCAGGTGATTTGCTACTATTCAGTTTATCAAATAGTTGTAATATATCTTCCCGGTGTAGCGATATTTCTCTCAATTCCTCTGCAGTATCACCTTTAAATACCACTTCAGTCTTGGGTAACATCCCTACATCTTCCTCAGTAAAGACCGAAGCAAAGAATTCATTCAGTCTCTCTGCTATAGCCTTGTCTCCTCTTACTGCCCCTTTTACCCCTCTATCATCTAACGGCCCAACGGACTCTTTCACAGGCCTTTTGCTACGAATGTACTTGAAAAAGTCTTTATTTCGTGTTTTTGCTTCCGTAGCAAGTTCCTTCTCAAATTCTCGCTTTGCGAGCCTTATCAATGCTTTGCATTTAACTTGCCAGTGCTTGTGCTGTTTCCAGTTTTCTTCGTTTGACTCTTTTTTTCCATTTCCTGAAGGATGCTTTTTTGGCAGCAACAGCCTCTCTGACCTCACCTTTAAACCATGCTGGCAGTTTTTTGGACTTTCTTCCACTTTTCTTAATGCGTGGAATACAGCTGGTCTGGGCTTCGAGGATAGTATTTTTAAATAACACCCAAGCTTGCTGTAAGTCTTTAACCTTTGCAACCGCTCCTTTTAGTTTTTTCTTAACTATATTCCTCATTTTATCATAGTCTCCCTTTTGAAAGTTAAAAGGTAGTACTGTGGATTTTTTTACTATCCCCCCCTCCACCAATTAAATCAAACATGATCATGCTATGATCACTACTGCCAAGTGGTCCCAACACCCTTATTTCTTGCACCAGATCTGGCGTTCCACTAAGGACTAGGTCCAGTATGGCTTCCCCTCTGGGTCAGTTCATGAACCAGCTGCTCCAAGAAACAGTCATTTATTTCATCTAGAAACTTTATCTCCCTAGCTTATCCTGCCGTAACACTGACCCAGTCGATACCCTGGTATCGACTGGGTCCTTGACTGGTCTAGCAGGATTCCAGGAAAGGAAATTAACGGTAAGTGAATTTTCTCCTTCCAGTTCATCCTGCTAGACCAGTCCAGACAAGCAGGAAGTACCCAAGCTAACGACCTTCATGGTGGGCAGAGAGCCGCTGAAAGCACCCCGGCTCCAAACAGACTGTCCTCTCGCGCTTGGCTGTCCAGTCGATAATGCCGAACGAACGTGGTCAAAGACCTTGTTGCCGCAAGACAGATATCGAGAGGAGTGACTTGAGAACATTCGGACCAAGAAGTTGCCTGGGCCCGAGTGGAGTGTGCTTGGAGCCCCTCGGGTACCTGTCTACCTCAATATAGGCCACCTAGAAATGGTGGACTTAGAGGCCACGAGACCCCTCCAAGGGCCCGCAAAAAGAACAAAAAGATGGTTGGACTTGCAAAATGAATTGGTCACCTTCAAATAGCGGTACAGAATTCTTTTGAGATCCATAGCTCGAAGATTCTTATGCTGTCCTGAACATTGCTCTTTTGAAAAGGCTGGCAGCAAGAGAGGTTGGTTGAGATGGAACGGCGTAAGGACCTTAGGTAAGGAGGGAACGGTGTAAGGACCTTAGGTAAGGAGGGAGGGAATGGCTCGGAGAGAGACACTCTCCATAGAGAAAGGTAGGTAGGGGTCCCTACAAGAAAGGGCTTGCAATTCAGAGATTCTACGAGCCGAGGTTATGGCCACCAAGAAAACTGTCTGAAGTGTCAGGTCCCAAAGAGCGACGTCTTAAAGTGGTCAAAGGATCGGCTCATAAGAGCTTTGAGGACCAGGACGAGATCCCAGGAAGGCACCACCAGACGAACTGGTGGGCACATTACTCTGACACCCCTAAGAAACTGCACCTCGTCCGAGTGCGATGCAAGAGAGCACCCGCGCACCAGTCCACGGAAGCATGTTATGGCTGAAACCTGTACCAGAAGGGTTCCCAGGGCTAGGCCCTTATCAAGACCCTCGTGTAGAAAGGCGAGAATCTCTGGGATTCCGGTGCGCCATGGAGAGACCTGGCGTCGAACACTATGACTCAAAAACGCGCCAGAAGCGGGCGTATGCTAGAGACGAAGAACGACGAGCGTTGAGGAGAGTAGCAACAACTCCGCAATTGTAACCTTTGTGGGTCAATCTGCGGCGTTCAAGAGCCAAGCCATAAGCGAGTAGGGAGCGGGTTTTCCATAGGGATCATACCTTGTCGTAGAAGATCCGAGGGAGATTCCAGTCGTAGAGGAACTACCCACGACAACCTCACGAGATCTGCTTACCAGGGTCTCCTGGGCCAGTTTGGAGCTACTAGGATCACCGGTCCCTGGTGCCCCGTGATCCGATGGAGAACTTTCCCGATCATGGCCCATGGTGGGAACACGTAGAGGAGAACGTGCTTCGGCCATGGTTGTGCTAGCGCATCTATTCCCTGTGACCTGTGCTCCCTCCAGCGGCTAAAAAAGGCAGGTACCTTGGCATTTGATGCCGAGGCCATGAGATCCATCGCTGGCCGACCCCATCTTTGAACTATTATCTGAAAGGCTTCCTGAGCAAGTTCCCACTCCCCGGGATCGAGAGTATGTCGACTGAGAAAAATCGGCCTCGACATTGCTTGTCCCAGCGATATGTTGTGCCAAGAGGGCCTGTAAGTTCCATTCCGCAGTTGAGATAGGCCACTGTAGTTGCATTGTCGGAGAGAACTCAAACTGCTTAAGCCCGCAGGAGATGTAGAAAACCCCTTAATGCAAGGCGTACAAGCTCGTGCTTCCAAACGATTGATCGCCCACTGAGACTCACGCGGCGACCAAGCTCCCTGCGCTGTGTGAGTCTGGCAGTGAGCTCCCCAGCCAGCTAGACTGGCGTCTGTTGTTACCAATATCCAGCATGGAGTCTCTAGAGGCACTCCTCGGAATAGATTGCACAGGGACAGCCACCACCGAAGGCTGTGTCTGATTGACGGTAGGAGTGGGAGATGGAGGTGATAGTTCTCAGACACTGGCGACCACCGAGAGAGGAGCGCCTTCTGTAGACAGCGCATGTACGCCCTGGCCCAAGGGACTAGCTCGATGGTAGCCGCCATGGTTCCCAGAATCTGAAGATCGTCCCAAGCACAAGGTGAGTCCTGCAGCAGGAACAGGCGGAGTTGTGATGAAAGTTTGAGGAAGCGTTCTTGTGTCAGAAATACACGGCCCTGAGGGGGTGGAGCCTGATGTCCAGCGGGATGGACGCTTAACGCTGAAGCTCCCGAGTGGCCTACTCAGACTCCTGACTTTAATACAACTTATCTTTTCAATTGGGCTCTGATCCTACCGGGGTGCCTCGGGGAGATGGCGGGGCACAAGCCAGCGCGTCTAGAATTCGGCTCTTCAACGAACTCACATGGCAAACGCTCTAAAACTGAGCCGCCGTCCCCACAGAAGATGGTTCCACTCCGGGAGGGTCCCGCGATGCAGCAGGAGATCTTAGATGAGATCCGCGGCGTGAAAGAACTTGTGCAATCCAACGGTGAAGCACTCAGATCCATGCGGGAAGACTTCGGCAAGCTACAGGACAGGCTAGAGGGGTTATCGCTGAGACAGGACAAAATGGAGGGTACTCTTGACTCGCATGCGGTCCGCTTGGCAAAATTGGACAAGGTCGAACGACAAATGCAGGCACTTCAGAAGGAGCTGGAGGACAGTAACAACCGAGCCCGTCGCAACAATATACGGCTCGTGGGAATTCCGGAGGGAGCAGAATCAGGAGATATGAAAGAGTTCCTCTCTAAATTGCTTCCCTCCTTGCTTAAAACAACGTTCACCAAGGATTTGGAGATTGATCGGGCCCATCGAGTACCCACGACTTTGGCGCTCAACCGGAAAACCCCTCGGCCCATCATTTTCCGGTTGTTGAGATATCAGCAAGTTGAACAAATTCTAAACGCTGCCCGTGCAAACCCCCGGCTGGATTATGAGAGCCATCGGATTTCATTCTTCCCCGACCTGGCGAAGCCCACAGTGGACCGCAGGAAAAGACTCCTTGAATTTCGACCGCGTTTGCAGCAGCTTCAAGCGCGCTATGGCCTAATGTACCCGGCGAAACTTAGAGTTACTCTTCATAATCAAACCAGGACTTTTGAGGATCCGGACGTGCTTGCGGCCTATCTGGAAGCCAAAGAAGCGGACCAAATGCGCTGAACCAGGGGCCTTTCATTTGCCCATCGATTTGGAACTGATCGCCATTTTGTGTCGTCGACGCTGCACATGCAGCCTGGATCGGAGGCCCTGCGGCCTAGCTTATCGTGGCCTGCTGACCGTCGGACTCTCCTGTGAGGGACCTTTCCATAGCATGCACCTCGGTGGGCTCCGGAGCCTATGTAGCTATTACAGTTAATATGTAGAATGTTTGGCCCTCGTTGGGGCTTCCTCCCGCAGACATATGGTCACCATTAATCATTGGGGTTATGCTTCTTCTCTACTACACTTCGGTGTTTACTTTTGGTTTGGGGGAATACCAGATATAGTGCTTATTGTATATGATTTGGTTAGGTCTTCTCTGAATCAAGCAGTCAAGATGGGGGATAATGGAAATTGTGTGCATTATGATATTTTTGTCTTGAATAGACTCAGCTATTTCTATGGCCCCATGTAAGATTTTATCATTGAACGTCAAAGGTATTAATAATCCGATAAAAAGGAAGAAAATCCTTGGCTACTTAAGTCACGAAAATGCTGATTTGGTTTTTCTCCAAGAAACGCATCTAAATGCCAAGGAGACACTGAAACTCAATGTTAAACCCTACATGGTGGCCGCCTACTCTCCCGCTATAGCGAAGAGATGTGGGGTAGCCATCTTGATTAGGAAATCCTTACAAGCCACTGTTATCGATAGCAGTTCTGATACTGAGGGTCGGTGGTCCCGAGTCCACCTTAAAGTGGGTAATCTTGAACTGACATGTATATGTTTATATGCTCCTAATGTGGATGATCCTATTTTCTTTGCTAACCTTGCCCAGGTTGCACAAGCTTCTGCCAATACTTCGTTAGTAATAGGAGGCGACTTTAACCAGGTGGTTGATCCATTGGTAGATAGGCGACCACCCAGAACGAGTGGTCCCACCAAGAGTCACCTCACGCTAGCGTCTTTGATTAAAGATCTAGCTTTAGTAGACCTGTGGAGGCTGCTACACCCTTCGGACTTAGAATTCACGTTTTTCTCCCCCCCACATCAGTCACAATCTAGGATAGATTTTTTCCTCGTATCCAAAGCATTAATCTCCAGCACGGATACAGCTAAGATACACTCTCTGCACATCTCAGACCATGCTGCTATCTCCTTCCTTTTGAACACTAGTGCACAGAGGGATAATCCACGGGATTGGTATTTTGATCGGACCCTGCTTGAACAGCAGGATTTTCAGGCTGACATACGGGCTGCCATACAAGATTACTTCCACTTTAATTCACCCCATGATACAATGAACTGGGCATGGTGGGAGGGCTTTAAAGCGTCTATCCGTGCAACCATCACTAGCTATCAAATCCGTTTAGGGAAGCAGCGTAAACGGCAACTCTTAGCACTAGAGCAGCAGATCAAGGCCGGTGAACGTGTTCTTACCTCTCGTACTGACCCATGTGTGTTGATTCGCTTGCAACGCTTGCGTTTCCAATATAACTCGCTCTTAACGACCGCAGCGGCCAAAAATATTGAACTACAGCAAGGGACGTACTATCGGGAAAGCAATCGTGCCGGTAAACTCTTAGCTAACGCTCTGAAAGGTCAAAAAGAAGCCAAACGCGTAGCGGCCCTGCATAGTCCAACGGGGGGGAATTTAGTCACAAATGATACAGAGATAGTAGAGCTTTTTCGGGATTTCTACACCCGCCTCTATCAATCAGAATGTGAATTTGACCCAGAGGCTTTTGACCGGCTATTAGCTGGTATACAACGACCGACCCTTTCTGTAGAGGACAAGGAGTCACTAGATCATTCATTTACTCTTTCAGAAATTCAATTCGCACTCAAGCGATGTGCATCGGGTCGGGCTGCCGGCCCAGATGGCCTCCCGGCAGAATTTTTCAAAACTTTCAGCGCTGATTTGGCCCCATTCCTACAACTCTATTTCTCTGCTTTGGCCAAAGATAGCTCCTTTACAGGATCTTTCTCGACGGCAAATGTTGTAGTCTTTGAGAAAGAGGGGAGAGACCCGATGCTGACTGCAAATTACCGTCCAATTTCCCTTCTTAATGCTGATTACAAGATATTTGCAACCATTCTGGCCACTAGATTATCCGATAAAATGCCTGCTCTAATTCACCCAGACCAATGTGGTTTCATATCTGGTAGGTCCACTGCTGATAATGCCAGGACCTTGTGTCATATACTAGCTGCAGCAGCGCATCATGATCAACCCCTCGTCGGCCTCTCTCTTGATGCCGAAAAGGCATTTGACCGCTTAGAATGGCCCTTTCTATATGCGGTTCTCCGCTGGTATGGGTTTGGGGAAGGCTTTCTCCGATACCTTCAAACTCTGTATGCACATCCGACAGCCACTATTTCTGTCAATGCCACAAAGTCTCAACCGTTCAATCTTCATAGGGGCACTCGGCAAGGATGTCCCTTATCTCCTCTGCTCTTTGATCTAGCACTTGAACCCCTAGCCCTCCTCATCCGACAGGCCACAGATATCCATGGAGCCCCCTTTCAACATAGAGATATTAAAATTTCTGCATATGCAGATGATCTCATGCTTTTTGTATCCTTGGACTCCGTCCCTGCTGTTTTAAAAAAGATTGATAGCTATTCCCTACTCTCGGGATACAAGATTAACTGGACTAAATCTGTTGCCTTCCCTTTGAATCATCGAGTCCATGCTGCAGACATGCAGGCTTTCCCCTTTGTATGGCAGCCCCGTATGGTCAAATACCTGGGGGTTCATTATTGTTATCCATTAGAAGATACTCTTAGCCATAATGCTAAAGAGCTAATCTCCAAAGCGCGCGATCTTACCAACCGGTGGTCTCCTTTAACACTCACATGGTGGGGCCGACTGGAAACAATCAAAATGATGATAGTTCCCAAAATAAATTATATCCTAGAAATGCTACCATGCCTCCTGCCTGCACACATATACAAAGATATAGAAGGTCTCCTGATTCGTTATTTGTGGCATGGCAAACCACCAAGGATAGCTAAGCGTAAGTTACAGGCGGACAAAGAAAATGGAGGGGTCCGGTTCCCAGATTTTCTTAAATATCATAAGGCGTTCCTTCTTAAACAGGGTGCCCGTTGGTTAGATCCCCCGGTAGAAGGTAGGCCAGTCTGGCTCGACATTGAGGAGGAACTCTGTAGGCCCATTCCTCTTACCTACCTTCCCGGCATGACCTTCCAACTAGATTCCCACCATCCACCAATGGTTGTGGATACACTACTTGCCTTTAACACTTTCATTCAGTCTCAGGGACCACAACAGTGCCCGCCATATAGACTCCCGCTATGGCATAACTTGCGCCTTCAAATACAAAATAAACCGATAGCATGGACCCCCTGGTATTCCAAAGGGATATGGATGCCTTACCAATTGATTGCCAGTGAGCGCTGGAAAACTTTTAAAGAATTGCAAGAGGAATTTGGTTTACTAGCAAGAAATTATTTCCAGTGGGTGCAGCTTCAGCACTGCCTTAGGAGTGTTCGGATTCTTCCACTAACTGAAACTAATGATGAAGGTCTAGCAGAGATAATTCGCTCTATTGGGAGTCAATCTGGCGTAGCCTCTAACTTTTATAAAATGTTAAGCAATCATGAGAACAGTAGCATTCCCGCAGTCCAACAAACATGGGAACGGGAACTACAAATCACACTGACTCCTGAGCAATGGAGCCTCTTCTGGAGTAAAGTTGTTCGGGTCTCTCGGTCAGCATCGATAACCCAGACACTTTTCTATTTTGCACATAGAAGTTTCTATACGCCTGTGAAGCTTGCCAAATGGAATGCCAATGTTAATGACAGGTGTTGGAATTGCCACACCGCCATAGGCACACTAGCTCATATAATGTATGAATGTTCTACACTACAGCAATTCTGGAGTCGGGTCTGGGGTCGTATTCAACTCATTTTACAGTTTCACGAGCCTCTCTCTTGGCGGATAGTGGGACTTCGCTCTGCGGCGGGGATCCCCTCTCTTCCAAAGTCGGGCCGCTTTTTGCTAAATTTCTTGATGGGTATAGCTATATCTTTAATCACGAAACACTGGAAAAATAGCTCCCATCTAAGTCCCCATGCGTGGTGGACTCTTGTATGTTTATATAGTAAATATGAACAGATACCACGCCGAATGGCTCCCCACGCTCAAACCTTGCATCATGTTTCTAAATGGAATATGCTCAATGATTATGTGCAAACTGCCAAATGCTCTCATCTAACTGTTTAACTCCATTTATCATGTACACTCATTTATTATGATCTTCACTTGCTCTATACTGGTTCACAAAGAATGAGAATTAATCATTGATTACCCGAACGTTGTATTCCTTTCCTAGAGAAGAAGCATGGGGGTGGGGGGAAATATGGGGTTGCTTTTATATGTATGGTTTTGTATTTGTATCTTTCTGTATGTCTTTTACTTTGGTTGTGTTATAAATGGAAAATAAAATTTAAAAAAAAAAAAGAAATACACGGCCCTGGCTGGTGTCGAATCGCGCCCCGAGGAAGTCGAGTTGCTGAGAATGCTGAAGGCAGCTCTTGGCGCGATTGATCACCCAACCTAACTCTTCTAGGAAGGATACCATCGCGGATATGGTGTTGCAGGCCTCCGGAAAGGAATCTGCCCCAATGAGCCAATCGTCTAGGTAAGGGTGCACCCAGATACCCTGTTTGCGCAAGGCCACCACCGCCACCACCACCATTACTTTGGAGAAAGTCCGAGGAGCAGAGGCGAGGCCAAACGGCATTGCTCGAAACTGAAAATGCTGCCCGAGAATGGCGAATCATAGGAAACACTGGTGTTCGGTCCGAATGGGAATGTGAAAGTACACCTCTGCGAGATTGAGAGAAGCGAGAAACTCCCCCTTGCGCACCGCTTGAATGACAGAGCAAAGGGTCTCCATCCGGAAGTGAGGCACTCGAAGGCTGCGGTTGACCCCTTTGAGATCCAGAATTGGACGAAAAGAGCCGTCCTTCTTGGGCACCATGAAATAGATAGAATAACAGCCTAGTCCTCTTTCGGAGGCCGGAACCGGACGAATGGCGTTGAGAAGCAGCAGCCGCTGAATGGTGGTTTGAATTGCAATTCTCTTTCCGGGCGCCCCTCTTGGGTAGACCAAGAAGGCGTCTCGAATGGGCCGCCAGCATTCGAGATAATAGCCCCGAGAGATGATGTCGAGGACCGACTGATTGGAGATTATGTGTGTCCACTGTCAAGAAATTATGTGTGTCCACTGTCAAGAAAAAAGCGATAGCCGACCTCCTACCAGCGGCAAGGTCTCGAGTGGGCCGCCCGTCCTGTCAGCGGGAAGGGTGCATGGTACCGGAGAACTTTCCTGTACCTGGAAAGGAATCACTGTCTTTCCAGTCTCCTCAAAAGGACTGCAATCTCTGCCCAAAACGAGCAGAAGGGGCCGCAGAGGGCGCAGGTTTATAAGAGCGGTATCTACGGGAATCGCGAGAACTAGAAAAATCCGAGAATTCTGAGAATTAGATCAAGACAGTCGGCGTGAGGAGGCCTTTGGCCTATCTTCCAGCAAACGCTGAGGTTTAACCTCACCTAGGTCCTTCACCAATTTATCGAGATCCTCATCAAAGAGGAGTCTACCCTTAAAGGGAAGCTTTGAGAGTCACGCCTTAGAGGAGACATCTGCTGCCCACTGTTGCAGCCAAAGCCATCTCCTAGCTACCGTCACCGCTGCCACTGAGAGAGCTGAGACGTGCAACAAATCATAGAAGGCATCCGTCAAGAATGCAGAGATGGATTTGAAACGCCCCATAGCTGGATCCTCTGGCAGATACTGAATCCACCGCAAGAGGGCACGGGCCGCTAGGCTATCGCAGACAGTCGCCTGCAGCGATAGAGCCGAAGAAGAGAAGGCTGTCTTTAGAAGAGACTCAACTTTATGGTCCTGCTGGTCTCGGAGTGTTGCTCTGCCTTCGACCGGAATGGTGGTATGCTTGGTAACTCCAGTCACTAATGCATCCACCTTCGGATATGAGAGCCAGCGCTCCATTTCTGTTGGGGACCAGAGGTATAGCTGTCCAAGTTGGCAAGTTGTACGTAGAGAGGTATCTGCGGAATCCCATTTTTGAGACACCATTTGTTGTAGCTCTGCTGGGAAAGGAAAGGCTTTGGAAGGCTTACGTATACCCTGTAAAATGGGATCTGCCCGAGACTGTGCCTGAGAATTCTGCGGCTCAGGTGGGTCAGTGAGGCGTAGGGCCTCTAAAATTTGCCCTATTAAAGCGGGTAATTCCTCTTTCCAAAAAAGTCGGATAACCGGTGAGTCTTCTAGACCCGTCACCGAGGAATCTGATGGAGAATACTCC
This sequence comes from Ichthyophis bannanicus, assembly GCA_033557465.1. NCBI lineage: Eukaryota > Metazoa > Chordata > Amphibia > Gymnophiona > Ichthyophiidae > Ichthyophis > Ichthyophis bannanicus. The sequence goes on along the minus strand of CM066038.1, from coordinate 47,231,199 downwards.
CCATCTTCACGATCTGAAGATCCTAGGCTCCCCTCCGGCGAAGATCTGCCCTCTTCAGGGGCTGGCAAGCTGTCTTCCACAATGCATGAAACTACTTTGGGAGGACGTCCTCCCTTTAGGTCTGTGCTCTTTTGAGCCGCTTGCAAGGCGTAGAAGATGTATCCTTGTCAGGGACAGCCAAAGGCTCTGAGGGAACATCTGAGTCGGAGGAGTGCCACAGGGCCCATGCCTGACGAAACAGCGCCAGAAACTGGTCATCAGAGGGTTGAGCAACAGGCTCAAGCTGCGAGGAGGCAGATGGAGATTGTGAAAACAGGACTGGATCCATTTGAGAAACTTCCTGAGATGCAGAGTGCTGTGGCCCCTCCAATGAAGGAGGCGCTGATGCCACAGTGCTGTCCAAGACAGGAGGGCGACAGGGGGGACCCTGGATGATTCCTCTGAATGAGAGTGGCATGCTGCACACAGCCTGTCTATCAGCTCCTTTTGTTTTCTGCTGCAGACTATACACCTCTGCAAGGAGGAAGGCATGGCTTAATTTTTTTTTTTTTAAACAAGTGCTGATCGTGATAGCCGGCTCAAAACTGTAATAGTGGCCATAGAAATGCTAGAAGTAACAGAACCTCAAGGGCCGAATAAGGAGAATGGAGGCGCTATAAAACACTCTTCCTGCCAGAAAATGGCCATTGGGAGCGTGATCGCACGACAATGGCTGCCGGCCAAAAACCCCGCAAAACAAAAAAACCCTTCTGCTTGAAAAGAAATAACCCAAGGAAAGGAACCCGACTGTAGCGGTCCCGGAGAGGACAGAAGCGGGAGGAGAGGAGTGCTGTCGGCTGCCCTGAAATGCCGGTTCTTCCCCGATCGGAGTGGGGGGGGGGGGGGGGCTGTAACTTACAATTGCCAGTCAGTGCAGCCGAGGCTCAGGAGAGGACAGAGCAGCCTAGGAAAAAACCAAGGCTGTGAAATTCTTCAAATCCTTCTGTCCTCCAATCCAGCAGGCAGGCCCTCGTGGCTTGAAGCTGGGGATACCCCGAAGGAGGGAGCTCAACTGATCCTCACGATCAGGCGCTCACCTCAGGAAAAAATCCCCTCAAATGTTTAGTGTGGGAATGGGGTCTTGGGAAACCCAGAGGAACACCTCTTGTGTGCTCTGGGTACATCCAAGAAAGTACTATATTAAGAGAGATTAAATAAACACCCTCATCTGCTGGAGACAGAGAAAATACTGAGGACGACCCCTGGGGGTATGCCTATACCTACCAGAGCCCAACCAATCAGGGCTCTGGAAGTTTTTTCTCTGTCTCCAACATTTGCGGGCAGGGAAACTTGTCTGGACTGGTCTAGCAGGATGAACTGGAAATAAATAATAAAAATAGTAAGGATCCTAGGGTCCCTCAAAGGGTCCTTCTGACCCAAGCTGCACTGGCCCTCAAAGTCAGGCCCAGAAATGATCAACCAGTCAGGGTGTCTCCTACTCCCCTGGGATCAGTGGCCCAGCGACCAGAAAATCCAGAGAAGTCCAGAGACCAGCAGGCTGAAGGCCACTGAAGAGAGGAGACAAACAAAGTCCAACATCTGATGAGACAGAGAAAGTACTGAGGAGACCCCTAGCTGTGCCTGGAGCATATTTATTTACATTCTCTTAGATACAGCGCTTTTCTGCATCAGTGCGGTTTACAATGAACAAACTGAAATTACATTGAACAGGGCATAATAACTTGGAGATAACTATATTACAGAGAACATATGCATATGTCAGGTGGCTCTTGTTACTTTCTCTGTCTCAGATCTGCTGGCAGGGGAATTAACCCATTTGTCTGGACTGGTCTAGCTGGACAATCTGGAATTTGAGTGTTTACTTCTGCCAGCTTTATCACTATCATTTTCCACCATAGTGCAGCAACAAAAAAATACCAGTTGAACCAGAGGCCCACTCTGCAGAAACACCACTAACTCTTTGATCTTTATGTTCACATTTATGGTTAAACATTGAACAAATGAAAGATACCACCAATAAAGAAATTTAAAAGGCCATTATAAAACAAGAAAACAGATTATGAACGTTCTATTCAAAATAGCTCCCTCCTTAAATCTATCTCATGGCTGCCCGTCAGAATAAGACAAACTAAGCAACATTTACTACATGTAATCACCAGTTTTCCCATATAAGATAGTCTTGTCATAGCAATGTTTCCTGCTGTGCTGTTCTTACAAGATTTCATAATCCTGGACTAAGCCCCCCTTCCTGGTGCATTCAATGGTCAGAACCCTTTTCCACTTACATCGTCCCGCAGCATGTTCGAGAGGAAAGTCATTAGGACACTGTGCTTCCTGGGGTACTTCTGGCACAGAGCACTGATTGCATGAACGACCACCACCTGCACAGACAACCCAGCATCCAAAATTAGTAAAGTGCACCACGGCCAAAAAACTGGTTACTATCACATTCTACATATGGGTGTGGCTGTGTGTGAGATATTCAAAGTGGTTAGCGCAGTTAGGACGGTTAATGCCGCTGAACCATCAGCGGGTTCCGCCACTGCGCACCCCGATGCTAACTAGCTAGTATTGGGATGTACTGGGGATGGCACCTGGGGATAACCATGTAACAGCGATATTCAGCCACTGTCCGGTTATCCCTCAACATTAAAGGCTGGCCTAACTTTCACCAAAGCAAACTGGGCAGTGGCTGAAAAATCACCGCTGTCCGGTAAGCTTCAACGCTATCTGGCTGACCTGGATGGTCAATGCCAGCGGACAAATATGGCCCCTAGCACTGAATATCCAGGCCTTAGTTTCAGCGGCAATGGCTAGCCGTCACCGCTAGAAGTTTAGTTTCAAGCAGTCACTAAGCAGAACTTTAACTAGATTTATCACACTCAATCAGGATTGCTTGAACTTAACCCCACCCCCACCTTCCAAAGTGGCTGGGTTTTTTTTAGCGTATGAAAGTATATAACTAAAGTATACCATCCAATCTCTAATTTCTGATCCCCTTCACTGTAAGGGGCTCCCCCCTTCCAACATCCATCAGAACCTTGGAAAGCCCTAGAAGTCTTCCTGTGGCCCAGTGGAAGGAGAGCAAGGTCTTATCTCTTGCCTTGGCTGAATACTAAATTCCAGCAGTACCAAGACCCTATCTACAGTCAGTGACTGTGGATGGTCTATTTATTCACCACATATCAATGAACAGACCAATCCCCAGTCACAGACTGCAGTGCACAAATGAAAACTAAGTAGTGTTGCTGGCATTTAGTTTTTAGCCAAGGAGGGGAGGTAAGACCTTGCCTTCCTGTCACTGGGCAACAAGATGACTTTTGGGGATTTTCCAGGTTCTGGTGGGTGTCAGAAGGGGAGGGAAATGAAGGGCTATTTTATGATGAAAGCGATAACAGCTGGGGATGAGGGGTTTTGGGATTGGAACTATGTATAAAGAAAGAGACAACATTCCCTCCATAAAAACAAAAAACCCACCCCAAAAACAAAGGGAATTCTGAATCAGGTGGGTTTGGGAACTCGGCTATATTTTTTGTTCAATTCAAGGAAGGGAGGGAAGTTGGGCATTGGAGACTAAGTGGTCAATGCTGAGCTGCTGTGGTCAGTTTTTTTTTTTAAACCAGCTACTGCAGCCAGAAATAAACTTGATATTCAGCACTGGCATCTGGATTGTGGAACGCGCTGATTATTAAGTTAATAAGGCCAGCACTGGCCACATTATCTGTACAGTGGCAATATTTGGCACCACCGATAGCCAATAGCACAGCTTTGCTATCCTAAATTTATTTGGATAGTTTATAGTGATGCTGAAGTCGTCCCACAAACTACTAGAACAGTATCTGGATAGTGCTGGGGCAGTCTGTCAGGGTATTCAGCGGCACTAGCTCTTTCAGCAGCACATCTGGATAGCAGGTGCTTCTATTTGCATAATTGCTTTGAAAATTGACCCGTACATTTTATTTTATGCTGGGAAGGAGGGTGGAGAGCCAGATTTAGGTTTATTGCTGCATTACCTAGATTTGTCTGGCCAAGTTAGAAAACTGTGAAAAATCAACATTAGACATTTGACCTTCATACCACCGCCACGTTCATCCAGATTTTACCAGCTAAATTCAGTCTCCTAGTAAAATTTAGATAGTTAAACTTAGCCTGTTATTGCAGTTCATTTTGAAAGGCTTTGATTTAGTCAATTAAAAGGTGGCGCGGTAGTGTCTGGGCGATGCTTATGAAGAAAGCAGTACTGTCTTACTTTGAACTCATCTGATATCTCTGATACGAAGGAGGAGATCTGTTTCATGAGCCGGTCCACACTGCTCTCGCTGCCAGTCTTCAGCAATGTGGTGATTGCAAGGGTAGCAATACTGCGGTTGGAGTCCGTGATCAGATTTTCCAGATCCAGGTTGCAAGCAGTGACTGCTGAGGGGTGTTTCATCGCCACCTTGGAGGGAGAGAATGACAGGTGACAGTTCTTGAACTCCGCGATTTCCTATCAAAGGCTGCTAGAGCTGCATGTTCATCCTTAAAAAGCTCCTTTATTTATTTATTTAACACTCATTTTTATACCGCATCTTCCAGAGATCAGTTGCGGTGTACAAATAACAACAATTAACAAATCGAAGTTTGTTTTACATAGAACATCTTAAATATACATAGAACGTCTTAAAGTATCATAAATTAAACAAACTTAAATCTAGGAAAATTAAACAGTGATTTTAAACTGGAACTGTGTTAAAACAATTAACTAACAGAATGTGGTGTCTACGTACATAATATAGTACATAACAGATACAACTATATACATGAGGGAGGTATTAGGGCATAAGAGATTGGATAGTCTTTTCGTTTGTGCTATGTGTGTGGTCTATTTATGTGGAAGGTTTGTGCTTTATGTTGTCAGTTACTTGTTTAGCCTTTATCTAAGTTGAGTGCAAGGTTTTCCATGGTGTTGTAGTGTTTGGTGAATAGATACGTTTTTAATTTTTTGTGGAATTCCATGATCTCTGTTAGAGATCGTAGATCCTCTGGTAGGGAATTCCAGATAGTAGGGGCTATGTGAGAGAAAGCTCTATTATTGGTTAATTTATGTGCTTTTATGAAGTCCTTCGGAATCTTTAGTTTATTTAATTGTTCTTTTCTGTGGGTAGGCTTAGGTGTTTTTTTGCATATTAAATTACATAGTGTAGTCGGGGCCATGTCGTTTAATGCTTTGAATGAGGTAATTATTGTTTTGTATGTTATCCTACTCTGTATTGGTAACCAATGAAGGGATGCTAGTATTGGTGTTATGTGTTGGAGTGAGTTTATTTTTAATATAATCCTTGCCGTTGCATTTTGGGCTAGTTGAATTCTTTTAATGTTCTGTTTTGAAATGCCCATAAGTATTAGGTTGGCAAAATCAAAATGAGGGGTTATGATAGCTTGTGTTATATTAATGAAATCTTGTACAAATACTAGCGGGCGTAGTTGTTTGAGAATTTTAAGTTTAAAATAGATTTTCTTTATGGTGTTTCTAATGTGGGTTTCCATTGTGAGGTGTGTATCTATTATAACACCTAGATATCTTATTTCATTTTTTATTTTAATTTCTTGATCTTGTAGTGTTATATGGGTTGGGGGGATAAATGATTGATTTTTTGTTACTATTAGGACTTCGGTTTTAGCATGGTTTATGTGGAGGTTTTGAGTTTTTAGCCAAATTGTGATTTCGTTATAACAGTCTGAGAGGAGTTGTAACGGTAGGTTGGGGATAGTAAATGGAATGTACATCATAATATCGTCTGCATAGAGGTGATATTGTACTCCAAATTTTTTGGTAATACGTGTAGAATTTCTGGAATAATCATCATGTTCTTAATGAATGGACGTCTGCAATAGGCCATCTACAGCACTGGCTATAAAATTTCACATTGCTCAGCCTGGCTCTGCTACTTCAGAAAGAATTCAAAAAAGGCAATGCCTCTGGGGAACAGCTGTATTCTGGACCCTGCTGAGGAGGATGAAATGAAGGAAGCCACACATGTCACTTAATACAATGCCTTTGAGTGAGAAACGTTAAGTAATGGGAGCCATCAGTGTTTAACTTAAGAAATCAGCCTCATTGCTTCGGACTATAAACAGGGCATTCACCTTGTTCAGGGTCCTCACAGCTGCATACCTCAGCGCAGGTTTGGGAGAGCTACAGAAAAGCTGTAATACTGTGAACGAAAAAGGGCAAAACCAAGGTCAGCTCTCACAGGGAAAAGCATCTTAACATACAGCCTAAAGATAATTACTCTCTTCACTGCACAAAACACCTCAGAATAGAATCTTCATCTAGCCCTCAGTTTAAATCCCACAATCTGAGGTTCTGTCTGCAAGGGATCTTCTGTTTCCCCTTTTCAAGGGTTTATCAGTTATACTAAATATTTACCGGAAAAAAGGCAAGATAATATAGTAAGTGATGGCAGACAAAGACCAACTTACTTTATCCAATCTGCTCAGTTGTAATTCTTGCACTTTTGATGAATGTGTATAAATTCCTATATACAACCCAAAGAGCAGTTCCCCATCCACCACACTTTTTTTTTAAATGAATTTTCAATCTCCTTTCCAGTACACCAACCCCAAGCATGTCCAGAATCCAAAGTACTTGCCTCCACCATGGCTACTAGTAGCCTTTTTCAAGTTGTGTTGTCTTGTCTATGACTCTTACAAAAGCAGCACTAAATCCAGCACTCAGGTCCCCTTCCATGTCTTACGACCAACTTTTCTGATAATCCAGAGTTACCAAAATTAGCAAAGTCATTTTCCAAAAACATCCAACCTCTCTATGGCTCACTGAAGTTTTAACCACAGTCATCATGCCTTACAAGCTACCCAGTGATTCACGAAGCAGAGAACAGTCTGCCATATTGGGCCAGGCCAATGGCCCATCAAGCAGAGTTCCCTGTTTCCAGCAATGGCCACAATTCAGGTCACAAATACCTATCAGGATCCCAAAAAGTAGACAGATTTCCTCCACGTTTACCTTAATAATGGTTTATGGACATTCCTCTAGGAACTTACCAAAACTTTTTTTTTTAAACCCAGCTGCTAGCAGCTTTTGCTAAATCATCTGCTAACAAATTCCAGAGCTTAAATTATGATGTTGAGTGAAAAATAAAATATTTTCTACAATTAGTCTTAAATGTACAACTTTGTAGCTTCACTGCATGTCCCCTAGACTTTGTACTTTTTTGAAGGAATAAACAGATTCATTTTCTTGGTTTGCTTCTCCCATTCCTTCATCTGTCTCTTCTCAAAGTTGAAAAGCCTTCATTTTTTAAGCCTTTCCTCATAGGAGTATCCTTCCATCCCCTTTATTATTCTGGTCCTATTTCCCCTATACCTTTTCCAATTTCACTATATTATTTATTTATTTTTAAGATGCAGCAACCAGAGCTGTACACAATATTCAATGTGCAGTCACATCATGGAGCGATACAGAGGCATTATGATATTTTATTTATTAGGTTTCATATACCGCTCCTTCCTTTAATCAGAGCGGTTTACAAAATAACTAGTCATATCTACACAACAGTATAACTAACACTTAATTTCAGTGAACAATGGATTGTAAAGAGATATAAAGAAGTACTTGGAGGGAGGAGAGAAGAGGTCACTGGAGAGGGACGCTTCAAGGGTGGGAGTAAGGGAGCTATTTACAGAGAAAGGACTTTGCAATGGGGGGGGGCTAGAGGGGGGTTCAAGGGTGCTTATTTACAAATGAGAGAGTTGTATACAGCAAGGGAGAAAGCTGGTGTAAGGGCTTTATTGAAGGAAGAGTAGACTATGTGATGGTCCCATAGTAATCAGCGAATAGGAAGGTCTTCAGTCTTGTCTTGAAGTCCTTCGCAATCTGTAGTGGTCCTGATGTCCTGGGGGAGTGAGTTCCATAGGAAGGGTGCTGCAAGAGATAGAGCCCTCCTGGATGTCGAGTTCATTGATTTGCAGTATGAGGCCGGTGTCTGGATGATGTCCATCATTGGCCTACGTCTAGGCCTAGTGTCAGCTTTTGTCTTGATCAAGTCCTTGAGGGTGTTCGGAGCCAGATTACACTGGATTTTGAAAAGGATGAGGGCTGTTTTGAATTTGATTCTGAGCGTGATAGGTAGCCAGTGTAGTTGGCTCAGGATAGGAGTGATGTGTAGGTGTCTTGCAGAGCCTGTGAGGATACGTGCAGCCGTATTTTGTACCATCTGTAGGGGGCAAATAGTTGACACAGGCAATCCAAGGAGAATCGAGTTGCAGCAAGCCAGTATGGGTGTTATTATTGCTTGACAGACTGACCTGAAATGGTCTTGGCTTAGTATGGGCTTTAGCCGTCGAATGATTGCCAATTTGTGGCGATGTGGGAGTGGAAGTTGTTGTTGCGTGTGACGAACAGAGCTTCTGTTTTCTTGTAGTTGATCTTGAGGTTGTTGTTGGATAGCCATCAGGATAAATCATGGAGGCAGTTGGTTATAGGTGCATAGTCAGGCTTGTCCAAGTCAATTTGGGTGTAGATCATGTCGTTGTCGTCGGCATATAGTGCATATTGGATGCCGTGTTGCGTTATGATTTCACAGATGGGTTGGACGTAGAGGTTAAAGAGTAGGGCGGATAAGGAGGATCCTTGAGGTACTCCTCGTTTTAGTGGAAATGGAGACGAAGAGGTAACTCCGATCTTGACTTGTTGCTGACTTCCGTCGCGGTATGAGTCAAACCATTTGAGCATGGTGTTACAAAGTCCAACAGCCTCTAGTCTTTTGAGGAGGACAGGGTGGGATACGGTGTCGAAAGCAGCAGCTATATCGACAAAGATGAGGAGGAAGCCCGTCTTGATGATGTTTAGTCCTTTGATGAGTTTGTCTAGGAGCAGTGTAAGTAGGTATTCAACGTTATGAAGAGGTCGGAAGCCGTATTGGTGGGCGTCAAGAGGTGCATTGGTGTCTACGTGGTCTTGAAGTTGTCGATATACCATCTTCTCCAGGATCTTGGCTAGGAAGGGGAGGCTGGAAATTGGACGATAGGTTGATGGGTCGGTAGGAGAGGAGGTGGTGAGTTTGGAGACAGGGCGTATGGTGGCAAGCTAGAGAGGTGGGGGCATGTAGCCCTGGGTTAGTGAAGCGTGGGTTATTTTCTGGATGTGGCTCGCCAGATCTTCATTTGCTGACTTAACCCATGTGACCAGGCAAAGATCCGTAGGTGCTGTGCTGGTGTTGAGGCTAGATATGGTATGGGTGATTTCTTTCTTTGTGGGTATGTGAAATTTGTTCCATGTAGTATTGGGGATTGTAGTTGCAGGTGTGTGGTTTACATCTTGTGCTTGGTTCAGTACAGGAGGGTGTGTGTTTGGTAGCCAGGTGATGTGCGAAGGACTGGGGAGATTTTAAATCACTCCAGTGTTGCTTGGATCCTTTGTAAGCGTGTGGACTATACTGAAGAGCTCACAAGGCTTGTTTTTTGCTTTAAGGACAAGATTAGTATGGTGCTCCTGTTTATGTTGGTTGATTAGCTTGTTGTATTGTTCCTGTTTTTCTTGATAGAGCAACCGGTAGTCTGCGTCTTGTTTTTTTCTCCATGCTCGCTCAAGCTTTCGGAGGGCTTGTTTGGCCTCTCGTATTGATCCGGAATACCAGGGTGCAGAGTGTCTTTTTGGTTCATACTCTGTCTATGATTGTTAGCTGGAATCTCTGATGCTGCTGATAGAGTGGAGTTCCAGTGGTTTACGACAGCGTACATGTTAGATACATCATGTTCTAGTTCTGGGAGGATTTCGAGCAGGAATTGCTCCTAGTTGAATGGTTTGAATCTCCTAGTGGCCTCTTGTTGAGCTTGCAGTGTGGAGGTGTTAGGAAGGGCCACTTTGAATTGTACGGTATGGTGGTCTGGCCATGGTATCGGAATGATCAGGGGGGTGGTTATTACGTTCCTGCGTAGAGTGCTGCTAGGGACAAAGACTAAGTCAGGTGTGGAGCCCCGCTGGTGGGTAGGTACAGTAATTAGTTGAGAGTAGTCGAGGTCCTTCATGGCATTTAGGAATGAGTCTGCTTCTCGGTCTGGCATGGATTTGAGGTTGAAGTCCCCTAGGACAAGAAGTGGTTTGTGGGGGGCGTTTATTGCGCATATTGTTTCCAGGGTAGAAGCGGGGTCATCTGGAGAGCCTAGACCTCGTTTTGACAGTAGGTAGCACATTTTGCTCCAAAATACCGTGGTAGTCTTCTGACTTAATTGATCCCTTTAATACATTCCACGCTTCCAGTTCCTGAGGCAGCAAAACAGCCCCACAACATTATGGAACCTCCACCATAGTCAACTGTAGGAAGGGTATTTTTTTCTTTATAAGGTTCATTTCTTCGCCTGTAAATGTATCGCAGGTCTGCATTGCCAAAGAGCTTAAGTTTGGTTTCACCTTGTGGTTTCTCAAGGTGGGTTTGGGCAAAGATCTGGCATGCCTTTTTTTTTGTCTGTCTTTGAGCAGTGGGGTCCTCCTTGGCCTTCGTCCATGAATTTCTTCTTTGTTTAGTGTGCAACATATGGTGTGGGTTGAAACCACCACTCCAGATTGCTTCAGGTCAGCCTTAAGCTCTTTGGATGTTGTACGTGGGGTTTTTCCAACAGTTCGCACTAACCTTCGAAGACTTCTTGGATTCATTTTCCTCTTCCCACCACATCCTGGGAGGTTCTTGACAGTTCCATGAGCAGAAAACTTCTTAACATTGTGAACTGTAGACACAGGAATCCTAAGGTCTTTGGAGATGGCCTTGTACCACTTTGAAGTTTGATGTCTGGTGATAATGGCTTTTCTGACAGTCTCAGGCAGTTGTCTTGTCTTCACCACTGTGAAAATGGAACAGGGAATGAATGTGGCCACTTTAAACAGAGCCATCATTCATTGGTTGATTCAAGTCATATGAGTACTGAATTGATCACAGGTGTGTAATTTTTCTGTAGCAGGTGTTCTGTATGGACAACAGGATAAGCCCTCACATATGAGTGATGTCACCAATGGAGCCCTCTTGCAGGAATCTCTCTCAGTTCCTTCTAGAAGGCTTCTACTGTGCATGTATGCATCTTCTCGCCTGCCATTGCCATTAGTATTATAATTAGCTAAGCTAGAAAACTCCAAGGGGAAGAGAAAGAGTTGTGAGGACTTGAATAATCAGGATAAGTGCTCACATGTGATTCCCTAGCTACTCGCTGTCTCGCAACAAAAAAGAGAGGAAGGAAAGATGTTGCAACAGGCAGACACCATGAACAACAACATATAAGACAGTCTCAGTGGACCTTAAGCACTCAGTGAACAAAGACTATGAACAAGCTCCATGATGTAACATCTGTCACTCTTCCCATCCCGGACTCTTCTCTAGTGGATGAAACATTCCATTCTGGCCAAAGGACTTCCTTTCCAAATTCCCCCCTATCAAAACTCCTCATGACAGATGGGTCAAAGCTTGGTTGGGGAGCTCGTGTGTCCACCTGGTCTCCACCAACCACCCCCACCTCAGTCTATTTAGGTCTTTCGGGACCTAGTGTTGTGTGATGTTCAATGTCTTGAAAAAGCTTCTTGTAAAGTATTTTTTAATAGTTTGACATATGATGAGTGAATAGCATTATGTCAATTAAGGGAGAATACAGCCATCATGATCAAACAAGCGGATAAAGGGGGAGCGATTATAGCTTTGGATTCTTCACATTACCATCAGGAGATTAGATGGCAACTTTCAGATACAACTACCTATCGACGGTTTGAGGAGGACCCAACTAAGCGTTTGAGCTTATTGATTCACGACTTGACAAAAGATGCTTTGGAAAAGAAGTCCATTAACAAAAAAAAAAAAAAAAAAAAAAAAAAAAAGGAGTTTGAGTTTTTGAACGTGAAATTTCCTCGAGTTCCGTATTTGTATATTCTCCCAAAAATTCATAAGAATGCCACAGCACCGCCTAGTTTTCCCATATCATCTGTTGGGTCCCTTTTGGAACCACTGTCCATTTATTTAGATTCATTTTTATGATCTTTGATTTCATCTATTCCGTCCGTTGTTAAGGAGACAACTCATTTTTTGACCCATTTGGATCAAGTTCAGCTACAGGAAGTGCATTCTGATTCTATCCTTGTGACTTTGGATGTCTCTGGGGGTCTTACAGTCATTGAAAGGGCAGTGCAGGGATGGAGTGATGTTAGTCCCGGACAATTAGAATTTTTAATGGCATTGGCACGGTTTGTGCTTTGTGAATCATTTTTTTGCTATGACGATGTGCTGTATCAGCAGAATACTGGCATAGCAATGGGGGGTCACACTAGCACCATCAGTGGCCAATTTATATATGGTCCATTTTGAAGCATCTAGGTGGACATATGCCACCCCTCTGCTTTACACACTTGGGTTCATAATATCAATGACATATTTGCTATTCGGGTTGGATCTGAAGATGCTCTTGTACAATTGCATTACTGTTTTGAACCATGTAGATGACCATATTCAGTTTTCTTTAATGTATGACACATCCTGAAATCTAGGATTGCATGGAATCCTCCTGTTTTCTTTGACACCAGGAAATAACTGGCAGAACAGGCTCAACCATATGCATCAAATCATAACATAAAAAAAGCCATACTGGGTCAGACCAAGGTCCATCAAGCCCAGTATCCGGTTTCCAACAGCAGCCAATCCAGGTCACTAGTACCTAGCAGTTTCCCAAAAAGACACACAGGTTCCACAATGCTTGTATTGGGGCAAGCAATGGATTTCCCAGGTCCTCTAACAATGGTTTATGGTCTCTGCCTCCAGGAATTTGTCCAACCTTTTTTAATGAATTCCAGAGTTTGATTACACATCGAGTGAACAAATATTTTCTCTCATTAGTCAGATGGGTTACACTGTAGCTTCATTACATATCCCCTAGTCTTTCTACTTTTTGATTGCGTAAACAATCAATATACATTTACCTATTCCAATCCATTCATTAATTTATAGACCTCTATCATATCCCCCCCCCCCCCCAGCCGTCTCTTTTCCAATTTGAAGAGCTCCAACTTTTTAAGCTTTGCCTCATAGGAGTATCCTTCCATCCACTTTACCATTTTGGTGGCTCTTCTCTGTACCTTTTCTAATTTCGCTATATCTATTTTAAGATATGGAGACCAGAATTGCACACAATATTCAATATGTTGTCGCACCATGGAATGATAGAGGCATTATAAATATCCTTTGTTTTATTCTCCATTCCTTTCCTTATGATTCCTAGCATTCTATTTGCCTTCTTGGCTGCCGCTGCATATTGGGCAGAGTGTTTCAACATGTTATCCATGATGATGCCTAAATCTTTTTCCTGAGTGGTGGTTCCTAATGTGGAACCCTGCATCGTGAAACCATAGTTTGGGTTGTTCTTTCCGAGGTTCATAACTTTGCACTTGTCCACATTAAATTACATCTGCCACTTGAACGTCCAATCTTCCAATTTATCAAGGTCCTCTTGCAATTTTTCACAATCCTCTTGGGTTTTAACAACTTTCAATAATTTTGGGTCATCTGCAAATTTGATTACCTCACTCGTTATTCCCATTTCCAGATCATTTATGAATATGTTAAAAGCACTGGACCCTGCACAGATCCCTGGGGTACTCCACTATTCACCTTTCTCCATTGGGAAAATTGGCCATTTAACCCTACCCTCCACTTGCTATCTTTTAAACAGTTCCTGATCCACAACAGAACACTGTTTCCTATCCATTGACTTTTAATTTCACCACGAGTCTCATGAGGGACCTTGTCAAAGGCTTTCTGAAAATCCAGATACACTATATCAACTGACTCACTTTTGTCTACCTGTTTATTCACATCCTCAAAAAAATATAACAGATTAGTAAGACAAGGCCATCCTTGGCTAAAGCCATGTTGGCTTTCTTCCATTAAACGATGACGATCTACATGTTCAGTAATTGTTCTTTGTAATGGTTTCTAGCATTGTGCCTGGTACTGATATCAGGCTCACCGATCTGTAGTTTCCCAGATCACCCCTGGAACCTTTTTTCAAAATTGGCATTACACTGACTGTTCGCCAATCTTCAGGTATTACAGATGATTTTAATGATAGTTCACAAGATCATTAAAATCATCTGTAATCTGTGAATGGCAAAGAATCCCGAAGAACCTCCTGATGCTGAGGGGAAATGGAATAGCCCGTTGATAGACAGTTGGAGCTTTCTCCAAACTGTCCAAGTCTGTAGCCTCCCAGACTATTTTGAGAATTCAAGACTCTGAGGTTAGAAGGGGCTATTCTCTGAGTAAAGAGGGTGAGCCTCCCACCAAGGAGGTTTATCAGAGAAGGTACAGGAATATTGGCCGTGTTTTCTAGGAGCCATTCAAAATCCTGCCCCTGGTTTTGGCCAAGGTGTAGGTTGAGACTTCTGAACCTTTTCTTGCTGAGGTCAGGCACGAACAGGTTGCTTGGATTGGGTACAGTGGGAAGCAGGAAAATATTTACATCTATGGCAAGTAGTAGCATTTTTGCTGCCCTTTGCTGTGAAACCTTTGAGATAGTGCAGAGGCTGAGTTGTAGGTGTGACATGCAGAGAGTTTTAAGAGTGTCAGAGTGTTGCTCGATCATGGTAGCTGCTTCTTCCACCAACACAAGCGGTGACTGTAGACATGGACTTTATTCAATGTATTGTACAAAGATCAAATTGGGCTACATCTGCGGAAGTGAACGATGGAAACACACTATAACATCAAAAAAGACAAAACCTGGAGCCGACTGTGGTACAGATCATCAACTACTAGTATTCAAACTCAAGCTAAAGTTGAAAAAGAGCTAGCCACTCACGAATGTAGAAAAATATGACCTTGAGAATATACCACCAGAATTTAAAGAGTGCCTGCAGAATCAATTTGCTGCTTTAGATACAAATGACAGAGCTCGAGAAGAGTTATGAGAACATAAAGAAGACTGTGTTGGAAGAAGGTGAGAAATCTCTACAAAAGGTGAAAGAGCAAAAACGACCAAAAATGGATGACTGAAGAAACTCTGAAATTGCTGAGAAATGCAGAAAAGCTAAAGCCAGAGGAGAAAGATAGGCAATCGCAGAACTTAAAGATTTCCAACGTGCAGCAAGACAAGACAAAGAGAAATACTACGACACATGCAAGGAAATAGAAGCAGAAACTATTAGAGGAAGAACAAGATCGGCTTTCCTAAAGCTATGAGAGTTAAAAAAATAAAATAAAATAAATTCCAGCCTTGAATTGGAATGTTACAAGATGCTCAAGGATTCATGTTGAATAATGAGAAGATCAAGAAAAGGTGGACAGTATATATAGAGTTATTATATGATAAAGATCAAGTGGATCAACAGCCATTTCAAACTGTACCTTATGATCCAGAACCATTGGGAATGAAAGAAAAAGTTGAAGCAGCATTGAAAGCCTTATCAAAGAACAAAGCACCAGGTATTAATGGCATTCCCATTGAAGTATTACAACAATCTGATGCAGCTGTTACCATACTTACAAGGCTCCACCAGGAAATATGGAAAACAACAACATGACCAACTGACTGGAAAAGATCTGTATTTATACCAGTACTAAAGAAAGGTGATCCGACTGACTGGAAATTATCGCAATATCACTCTGATTCCACATGCCAGCAAGATTCTACTGAAGATTACTCAGCAGAGACTACAACCATACCTGGAACGAGAACTACCTGAAGTGCAAGCAGGGTTCAGGAAAGGGCGAGGAACAAGAGACATCATTGCAGATGTGAGATGGATCCTTAAAAAGACTAAAGAATACTAAAAGGTTATCTGTTTGTGCTTTATTGGACTACAGCAAGGCTTTTGATTGTGTAAACCATGAGAAATTTTGGGCCACGTTAATAATGGTTATACTGGAACACCTGATCATTCTCTTGCACAACCTTTACATTGATCAAGAAGCAACAGTATGAACGGAACAAGGAGAAACAGAATGGTTTTAAAATCAGCAAAGGTGTACAACAAGGCTGCATAATTCCCCCTACCTGTTTAATTTATATGCAGAACAAATCATCAGAGAAGCAGGACTGTATGAAGATAAGAGGTGTGAAGATTGGTGGGAGACTCATCAAAAGCCTTCACTATGCTGATGATACCACATTACTGGCTGAAAGTGAAGACTATCTGAAACATTTGCTTCTCAAAATCAAGGAACAGTCTTAAAATGGGCTTGCACCTTAATGTAAACAAGAAAAAGATCCTGACAACTGGCAAAATCAATAAGTTCACTGTTGATGGAGAAGAAATTGAAATAGTTGATCCAAGTAGGTTAAAGTTGTCCACTATCAATAAAGAAGCAACAAGCAGTCAAGAAATCATCCGACACATTGCTCTTGGCAGAATAGCTATGAAGGACCTAGACAAGATTTTCAAGAGCAGAGAGGTCTCTCTCCATACAAAGATTTGACTTGTTCAAACCATGGTATTTTCAATAACGTCATATGGATGCGAAAGCTGAACAGTGAAAAAGATAGGCAGGAAGAAAATTAATGCCTTTGAATTATGGTGCTGGCGACGAATACTGTATATATCATGGACTGCCTGAAGAACAAACCAGTCAGTACTAGAGGAGATCAAACCTAAGCTTTCTTTAGAAGATCAGTTGACAAAACTTAGACTTTCATACTTTAGACAGATCATGTGAAGAGAGAGCTCATTAGAGAAAGACATCATGCTTGGCAAGATAGAAGATCTACACAACAGGGGGAAGGCCAGCAATGAGATGGATCGATACAGTAACAGCAACTATCGTTGCCAGTCTGTCAAAAGAGCCGCCTGACTGAAGACGGAACACAGTTTAGGACAGAGTGTTGCCATGAGTTGACACAGACTCGATGGCATTTAACAGACTTCTCAATGGGCCATGGTCAAAGCCAACACAGCTTTAAGCATGTGCATGGCGAAGAGTATCGAAATTCTGCCTTTGAGACCCTTGAACAGCCACTTCTCTAGGACCATCATTACTGAAGGCAAAGGATCTATAGTAGAACCGGTTGATGTTCCCTGACTTTGAAGGGAGGAGGATGAGCAGTCCTCAAGTCAGAGCTGCTTCTAGGGTCAAGATGGCAAACCCTTGGCATTCTCAAAATCATGCTCCGATGAACCTCTACATCAATGTATCTTAGCCTCTGCCCAATGCTTGAAGTCCTTGGTCCTTGATGCCAAGACGATGAAGGTGAACTCTCTCACTTCTTTGGGGCAGTAGCGATGGATGATGTATGCCAGGATGACCTATGGGAGCACGGTTCCAATTCAGACCCATGCCACTGATGCCGATGGATTGGACTTCAGTGCCAAAAATGTGTTCACATAATTTTTGACCCTGAAGCCCTCCTTTTGTCATTTGTTATCACCAAAGACAAAAAGGCAGCTTTTGGTTGGACCCCAGACACTGTAGACACCATTTATGGATATCTGTAATGAACATGGTCCTGCGCATTGGGTGCGCTTTTTAAACCTGCTGACAGGTTCCTGGACATATTGTCTGAAAAAAATAAAAATAACCATCGCAAAATCAAATGACTCCATAATAGTAAGAAAAAAAATTCTCAATGCTTCTGGATCGCCTAAAGCATAAATGCGATCTATAGTGGCAACGTGTTAGAAATAAAGGAAACTAAAACCACCAAACTAAACTATGACTAATCTACCTATCTTCACCTGACATTTCTCTTACACTCCAAGCTTGTATCTCTGCTTGCTTGTCTGACATCTCACCGCTGTTTGAAATTGAACATGGCTAAAACTGAACTTATCTGTCCTTCTTCCCCCTTCCTCCTTTCTTTATCACTGTTGACAATACTCTTTTTCTTCCTGTTTCCTCAGCCCGCAACCTTGGGATCATCTTTGACTCCTTCCTTTCCTTCTCCACACATATTCAACAGATTGCTAAAACCTGTCGTTTCTTTCTCTATAACATTAACAAAATTTGCCCCTTCCTCTCTGATCACACAACCAAAACTTTTGTTCACTCTTTAGTTACCTCCCACCTTGACTACTGAAACCTCCTCCTTGCTGGTCTCCCTCAGTCATTGCTTTCCTCTTCAAACTACTCAGGACTCTGCTGTGCAACTCATCTTCTGCCAGCCCCAATACACTTACATAACCCCCCCCCCCCCTTTCTCAAATCACTTCACTGTCTTTCCTTCCACATCCATTTCAAACTTCTCCTTCTAACCTATAAATGCATTTACTCTACTCTACTGCCCCTCATTACCTTTTCCTCTCTCCTCACACCCCTCCTCCTGATCTCTGCTCCTCCTCTGGCCTTCTTTCCTCTATGCCCTTTTCTTCTACTGCAAACTCCAGATTTCGATCTTTTTGCCTTGCCGCTCCTTATGCTTCTAGCAATCTATGGTCATGGTAATGTTTAGATTGCTTCCCTTCCCAATATCACAAGCACCTAAATAAAATATTTACCTTTCCTTCAGGTCATTCCCATCCCCTACATACTCATACATTTTATATCATACTAATAAATACATACACACACACACACACACACACATATACATATATACACTGTCACACGGTGTCGCGGACACAAAGAAGGTGCGCCACTAGGTAGCGCTATGAATGAATGAAAAGTCCGAGTGCAGGGTAATAAAGGCTTTTATTCCCCGTTCAAACGCAAGGTTCAAAATAAGAGACAGTTTGATAATAGAAACAGTCCTTTGTTTCAAAAGGTACCAAAGTTCATTGGCTAATCAACTGTTACTTCACAGTTCAAAGCAGGCTTCTTCAAAGTAATATTCAGAATAGTTAAACAATCAAAATATATTGCATTTATTCTTCTTTGTAACATGCACAGTTTTGAGCACAGGCAGTGCACCAATTACACTCCATGTCTTCAGGTAAAGGTAAGGGAATAGTGCTTGGAAAATCCACTTCCATTAAATCATCTGCCCCATACAGATCCAATGTGCTTTCACTATCCCTGTCTATTCCAGTATGGCAATCTTCAGCTTGGGAGTTTTGCTCCACATAAGCAGGGGCTCTCAAAGCTGGCGGTAAACTGGTGAACCAGTCTTTACTCTGGCTTCTTTTAAAAGGAACGTTTCTTTTAGGATGGCTTCTAGCAGTGCAATCATTACAGTTAAACTTTACTCTCTCATACCTTGGCTCCCTGGGTAAAAACTTCAGTTGTTTGTACAACTGCTTCTCCCTCCGAGTAGGTAAAACTGGGTAGTGATCTTCTAGAGATAAGCCTCTCTCAGAGCCTCCCTCTCTGGTTCTTTGCTTTCTTCTCTCTATATCACAAACAGGTAGAGTATAGGAACTAGGCGTGGCAGGGCCTCTTACCTTGGAGTAACTTCCACCAAACTCCCCTTGCACAACAGGTTTAGTTTGGGTTTTATGGCTTCCCACCTTGTAAGGTCTATTTCTGTTCCAGCTTCCAGCTTGGCTTCTTCTACAGCAATCAGGTTTGTGTCCTTGATAGCTTCCAGGCTTTACTGCTGTTTCACCTCTAACTCCAGTTCCTTCTTCCTCAGCTCCTGCTGTTGTTTCCACTGCTTATTCCTCCATTGCTCTCTTTGCAACTGCTGCCATCTCCTCTTCTCCTGCCGTTTGACCAGAAGCATTCTGCTCTGGTTTATAAAGAGATCCGTGGCTGCTAACTTCCTGGTTCTCTGTCAGCTGCAGGTCATCAGTGAGATTAGGTTCTTTAGGATCAGTGTGTCTGTTCCTGCTCCCTCTAGCTGTGCCAGGAGATAACTGCACATCTAGTTCTTCTAAAACAGGATTTCTTTTCTTAAAACCAACTTTATTAGTGTCCGCATCATGACAACACACACACACACACATATACACATACACACATACACACACACCCCCTCAACATATATATATTTTTTATTGATAAACGCAGCTTTGGTACTCTTGTTGCCGAAGTGTCTGCCTTCACATCACGAGTGTTGGGACCTTGAAACTTCATGATGACCCCCCCCCCCTCCACCTTCCATTTCTCAGAAGGAACAAATAGAGAATCTTATGATAACGAATGCATCAGACAATTCTAGAAATATCAAGCTGTGTACCTTATCGTACAACTTCCTCTTCTCTCCATGCTCAGCCCTACCATGGGAAACAAACAGGAGCAACTGCTCGCAAAGTCAACTGAAGAAACTCAAGAGCGAGCAGGTATGGAAGTCACATGCGCTTTATTGAAGTAAAAAAAAACCAACGCGTTTCGGCGAATGCCTTCATCAGGGGGTGAGGTAGTCTTTATCAATACACTAGATGGAGCGCATATAGTAATAAAGATATGGCACAAAACCAATCGTATATGATGTCATAGCCTGCTGACGGTGTTGAAGCACTGTCTACTATACGATTGGTTTTGTGCCGTATCTTTATTACTATATGCGCTCCATCTAGTGTATTGATAAAGACTACCTCACCCCCTGATGAAGGCATTCGCCGAAACGCGTTGTTTTTTTTTTACTTCAATAAAGCGCATGTGACTTCCATATCTGCTCGCTCTTGTGTTTCTTCAGCCCTACCATGGGCCATTCCCCTCAATATAAAGGGAGGCCACCAGTCAATGCCCCACCACAGCCCCCTCTCCCCTATCACTGACCTGAGACAGCAGGTGCCAGTTCTCTGGCTGTGCAGTTTGGAAGGTGGATGATGGCTGACGCAGCTTCGTAGATAACCATTTCATGCTTATTACGAAGGCAGCTCTCAATGAAGTCAAATAAGGGACTGTTGTGCCTGGCAAACAAAGAGTCTGCTTTATCTCAAGAGAATGCATGTATTGGGGAAACTCCTCAGTTTAACCAAAAAACTTTAAATTCCACCGATCAACTGAATAGCCCTGTGAATGGCTCTGTATTCCACTCTCCCACAAGTTCTCGCTACTGCTGCTAACAGAGGGTAACCTTATACAGAGATCACCCAGGCATAAAAGTGCGAGAAGGCACCTATTTCCCATGTTCTTTCATGTCATTTTTAACCTGAACAATAGAAAAACCTCAAAATTTCATTTTTCCTGCACCGACATAGAAACTAAACAAAATAAAACAAATTGTTGGCCCCGATGCCCCTACCTGTTTTGGGGGCTATTTTATAAAGATAACATAGGGGCCTGTGTGTCTTTATAAAAGAGACTCACTAAGAAAGTTAACCAGACTCCATGCCTTAGTGTGGAGGCAAGTGGAGAGTTGCTCTTGCACTACTCCGGAGTTGGGGAGGTGTCATCAACCCTGGAAGTGACACTGATGAACTTTAAAACCCTCACCTCACTGTGGAATGCCCCTTTGGAGACCTAGTGGAGCTCAGGGGCTCGAAGGCCATGAGTACCTTAGAGTGGCAAGTGATCCTTCTTTAAGACAGGACTATAAATATCAGTCACCTTCCCCTTCCCTATGCATTCATGTGTTCTCTCTGGAGTGCTGCCAACTTTCCAACTCTTTCCAAGCAATGGGAGAACAAACTATCAGTGGTCTACTTCAGCCCTGTACCTCACTCATTGCTTCTACTTCCAAATTACATTACAGGACTTACTTGACGGGGAAGGGGAGGTAGAAGAAAATGGTCTTGCGATAGCTTCAGGATTATATTGATTACCAGAATGTGCTTACTGCTTTTCAGTTTGGTTTCTGTCCATATCATGGTACTGATGGATACCTTCTCACTGGTTTTGAGCAAGGAAAATCTTATCTATTAATTTTGCTTGATATTTCCACGACTTTTGACACGATTGATCTTGACCACAATGTTTACTCCTGATTTTCTTCTTTTTTTTGTCTGGTCGGCTATTCCAGGTTAAGTTTGTGGGAAAATGTTCTTCTTAGCAGACTATTATGGCTGGTGTGCTGCAAGAGTCTGTTCTTTCCACTATATTGTTTAATATCTATATTGCCCCTATTTTTAAGATCTTTAATAGCCTTGATGTTACTTATAGGATCTATGTTGACGATGTTCAATTTGTGGCTCCTGTATCTTCTTCTCTGGATGATGCTATGGAGTATACCTAACTTGCGCATCAGTACTGCAAAATCCTGGATGACACACAACAGATTGGCATTGAATGTCAACAAAACTGACATTTTGTTTTTGTCCTGGGTTCTTCCTGACCCAGTATCTCTTATCATGTGAACTGGGGATTGCTTTATTTTTTTTTAATCAGTGGCTTTTCAAGTTCACGATCTAGGAGTCATACTTAACACTCAGTTGAATATGCAAGCTCATATACAGAAAGTCACTAAGGGTGCTTTTTTTAAGCTGCATTTACTTCGCAAACTTAAACCAAATGAGAATTTGCGTATTGTGGTTCAAGCTTTGGTGCTGTCGCCACTTGACTATTGTAATAGTTTATTCCTTGGGCTTCCTTCGTATGCCATTCAGCCTCTGCAGTCAACACAGAACGCGGCAGCACATCTTCTCACTGTCAGTAGATGGTTTGAGCATATTTCTATTGATTTATGTAAGTTACATTGGTTGCCAATTAAATTTCACATTTTATATAAAGTCATCATGTTGGTATTCAAATCTCTTAACCATAAAGCTCCACTCAGTTTGTTGGCTTCTTTACAGGTTTATTGCCCTCCTCGTGTTTTATGCTCGCAGGACACATTCCATTATTTCAGCCGATTCATTTTCAAGTGTTTTATAATAGGATCTTTTCTATGGCCGTTCCACATATTTGGAATATATTTTGCCTGCAGAACTGCGTTACATTTCGGATTATTTTGGTGTTTTGAAAAAAAACTGAAGGCACATTTATTTCGGCAAGCCTTTCTGACTGCATGATTTAGTTTTTATGCGGATAGTGTCAGATTCTTTAGAGCATTGACTAGCAGGTTTAGGTGTTTTTCAGGCATGAGTATGTTATGTTACATTATGTTACCATTTTTTGTCGTAACTTTTATGTATGTTTTATGCTATCTACCTAGGTTTTAGTACAGAATATGAATTTTTTAAATATATAAATAAATAGGAGATACACCTTTCATGAGGCTACTGATGGACAGATCATTAACAAGAACAAAAAAACCCCTATGGATCCATCCCCAATAAAACAGTTAGCTCCATGTGTTTCAGTTTTGTCAGAAGAAGGGTATGGGAATATTGTCTTGTCCGCTGGAACCCTTTGGGCTAAGGGTCAGCCCTGTGTCTGCATTAAAAAGGATACTTAACCAGTGTTCCTGCCCAAAGCCACTATTTGCAACAGAGATTCCCATCAATGAAACTGTGATGGGACCTGTTGAATCTCTGCCCTTTTACACGGTATAGCACAGTTACTTACCTGTAACAGGTGATCTCTGGGAACAGCAGGAATAAGTCTTCACATATGGGTACGTCGGTACCGACGGAGCCTGCGCGGGAACGCTCCCCAGCGTCCAATCAGAAAGCTTTTTGGAGCATCCCTCAGCGCCTGCGTGCTGCCTTCCCGCCTTTCCAACTGTCTCTCCTCAGTTGAGTTTTATAGCTGAGACAAAGAGAGAGAGGAAAGGAAAGATAGAGAGATACAACTCCTAGGGGAGGTGGGTGGGTTGTGAAGACTTATTCCTGCTGTTCCCAGAGATCACCTGTTACAGGTAAGTAACTGTGCTATCTCAAGGAACAAGCAGGAATGAGTCTTCACATATGGGGACTCCCAAGCTAAGATGCCTGGAGCCCTACATGGTGGGGATTGAAACATGCTACACCTCATATGGCCAGGCATCCTGAGGATGGAGGGTAGGAGTTGAAAAGAGAGGAGCTGTAGGGAAAAACAGCTAACCTAAAATAGGACTACAGGTAAGGAGTCCTTGTATGTATGAAAATTATCATGAAAAATATTGAAATGAACAATCACAATATGGACCTCACCTACTGGATTGCAGGAAGTAGAGAGGCTGATGGAGTCTACTGGGGATCCAGTAGAGGAATCTTCAAGGTGACCTCACTGAAGTGAAGGTGAAGGTCCAAATCTGGCAGTGACAGGTGATCCAGGTGTCAACTGGGGTACTACAAAAACGGTAGGTCTTTAGGAAAGCTTTATGGAAAAAGCTGGGAACTTTTGGCTACAGAGTTACTCACAGTTAGGAGCAAAAGAGGAAGACTGACCGATTTGGATAAACTAGCCCAGTCCTGGAGGGAAGAAGAGTTATGGGAAAAAAAGCCCGTATTCCCAAGGACAGATGTCTGAAGGGATGAAACCTCAGATCTACTGAAGATCCACCCTGTCTTTCCTAACTGGTGAGAGAAAGGAAAGATATTGAAGCATGGAGCTTCAGGGATACCTAAACCTAGGGTTAAGGTAGGAGCTGTCAATACCACAGCAGTGGTTGTGTGCATAATACCCCAGACATACTGTGGGACAGTATGAACATATGCAAGCTCACTGTCTGGAACCTATAAGGAAGGTAAACCTTCATAAGCATAGACAGAGAGAAGTATGTAAATACAAATCTACCTATAAGGAAGCATCTCGACAGATACACATATTATATATATATATATATATATATATATATATGTCTATGTCTATAGTGAGATCTGGAGGGGCATAACATATGCACACGCAGCTTACAGACATATGTATCTACAGAGAAGTATATAGAGATATATACATACATGAATATATATATGTCTAAAGATAAATATCTGCAATTAAGCAGATAAGAGATATGCCCATAAGAACATTCACATGGGAGATGTGAAGAGGAAAGATTCATCTAACAAGAAGGTGGAACCTACTTGAGAGATACAGAGAATCTGTTCCCCCTGGTTAAGATGGAGCAGGAATACTATCCAGTGAAATAACCAGGATGGTTGCGTGGAAAAAACAGAAGATAATATTAGTCTGTAAACAGCAAGTCCTGAGTCCGGTAGAACTCTAACATGGTGAATGGACAGAAAACGCAGAGGATGAGATACCAGGTTGACCCACTTGAGGGATAAGGGGGGGGGGTATCATGCGTTGTTTAATTAAATATGTGCTGTCCATGAAGGATTAGGATACATGAGGACAAGCTGCAAGGAAAAAGAGCATATTTCCTGTAGAAACTGGGTAACTCTTTAGACTGTCACATAGAGAAGGTTTATGTCCTTTATTAAAAGGAAATAGAAGGGTGTAAAGAACCCCTACAGTCATGAGGAATGACTGAGGAAGCCTTTTTCAACCATATAGGCTAGTAATTAGAGAAAAAATCCCCATGCTCTCTAGCAAGGGCCCATAGTGGAAAGCTTCTCAGTAGGATTGCAGAGAGCACTATGCAGGAGAATTGGGAAATAAAAGTGGCTGTTGGAGGAAACCAGCTGCCACCTCAGTTATGCTGCCAACTCCAGAGATTTGGAGATGACAGAAAAGAAGCGATAAGGATTATCCAAGAGAGATGAGCACTATCTTGGAAGCACTACTAAGGCCAGAGAAAAATTAGTGGAAGACAAGACTGGAACCCGTAGAAAAGTACCAGTAGTCCAATCACTGGAACTCCTGCATGGGCAGCTGCTGAAAAGAACAGCAGAGAGAATCCTTCTGTTTGTAAAAGAGAGAACAGACAGAACAAGAGGAGAAAATCCTGATCATGTCTGATGAGCTGCCCAATGAAAGCAGGGAGGTTACTCCAGAGAAAACTCTACACTAGAAAGGACAGGAAGACTAGAAAGGCTAAGAAAGCCTTCCAGTGGTATTTATTTAACTTTCTTATATACCGCGCTCTTTTGCATCAGTGCGGTTTACATCAAAACACAACTGTCCAGCACAAAGGATCTGCCCTGGATTTACAATATAACGTGGGTATATGTACAGGTAATAACAGGGTCATTATATACAACTATATATAGGTAAATTACAGCATACATTTGGAAAGGACTCACAGTGCCTATCGGCTAAGCTGCATGTTGGCTGATATTAGTGTGAGAAGGGTTACTATTTGTCGGGAGGTTCGGTGTCCGACATGCTCGGTTTCTGTCTTACTTGGTTGCAACTGATGGGTTGTTGATGTGGGTCGCTGGGCGTGGTTTGCTGTGGGGAGTGACCTTGGTCAGTGTAGTACTGTAGGAAGAGATGATGTTTAAGTGCCTTCCTAAATTGGGAGATGACCTTGATAGCTCTGATAGTGGGGGGGAGGGCATTCCAGGAGGTAGGTGCATACAGCGAAAAAGCTCTGGATCTGGCAGCTTGTGAGCATTTTGTTATCTGCTTTGGTAGAATCAATGTGTTTATAGCAGCTGATCTTCTCGCTCTATTGGGGGGTGTAACCTGGATAAGATCTGTGATTGAAGTGGAGGAGCAGTTGTTAATGGCTTTAAATGTAAGCGTCAGCACCTTGAAGGTTATCCTGGTTTGGATTGGAAGCCAGTGTAATTGTTTTAGTATGGTAGCACTCTTACAGGGGAGGCCCTAAAAAAAGAGGGTAAAGAAAAAATGGAAATTACACTAACCTGGTAATTGTAGTTCCTGGAGGGTCCAGTTTAGTCCTCCAACATCGGGTAGTGCCCCTCCTCCTGCAGCCTGGAGACTGGACCAATCAAGTCTTCTGTAGTATATATGCAGACGGAGCTCCCAGAAGCCCCCAGTGTACTAGTAACAAAGCATACTTAACGAAGCAACACATTAGATTAATATACAAAATGACATAATGAAAATGACATAATTAAAGAACAATTTGTTTCCCCCCCACAAAAATATCCAACTTTCTCCCCAAACGAGGAAGTCAGAACACTGTATTGCGCTGGAACCAACGCCCCAGAAATCAAAATACAGCTCCGTATCAGAAATCTCAGGAGCTGACTGAACACCTGAGAAAGGAAGAGCCATAGCCAAAAACGCGGCTGCAAAAAAGGTTCGAACGGCAAGAGGAACCGTCTTATGATCCACCGTTCGGAAAGCGCGCCGCATTTTTATAACAGATAGTCGGGAGGGAAGGAGGACTAAACTGGACCCTCCAGGAACTACAATTACCAGGTTAGTGTAATTTCCATTTCCTGTTCGGTAATCCAGTTTAGTCCTCCAACATCGGGATGTAACAGAGCAGTTAAGACCGGGCGGGACCTTGCCATCCGGCGCGCAGAACCGCCGAACAAAAGAGGAATCCCGAGCCGCTGACACATCTAAACGATAGTGTGTACTGAAAGCATGCAGAGACGACCAGGTGGCCGCCTTACAGATATCTGCTGGCGGAACTAGGCTATACTCCGCCCAAGCGGTCGCCTGAGCCCTAGTGGAATGATCCAGTAGCCCCTCCGGAACAGACCGCTGCTGCAACAGATACGCAGACGCGAACGCTTCCTTGAGCCATCTTGCAACGGAGGCCTTAGCCGCCGCTTCCCCTTTACGTGCACCACCGAAGAGCACGAATAGCCGGTCAGTCTTCCGAAAAGATTCGGTAGCCGTCAAATAACGACGAAGTGCACGACCCACATCGAGACGGTGAAGACTTTTGTCCGCCGACCCGACAGAGTGGGAAGAAAGAACTGGAAGAAACACTGCCTGATTCACATGAATAGGGGAAACCACCTTCGGCCAAAAGGAAGGGACCGGGGAAAAAGACAAAAGACAAAAAAGGTTCTCGGCAGGACAACGCATGTAGATCTGAAATACGCCGTGCCGAACAGATGGCTACCAGAAAAACCGTCTTCAGCGTAAAATCTTTCAGAAACGCCCTACTCAGGGGTTCAAAAGGTTCACGAACCAGGGCCCGCATCACTAGATTCAAGTCCCCCGGAGGAACGAAAATCCTGCGGGAGGGCCGCAAATGAAAAACAGTCGTAAGAAAACGACGTACTTCCGGATAAGAACCGCGGAGACGGCCTAAAACTTTGCCTCGATAACAAGAGATAGCCGCCAACTGGACTTTCAGGGAACTAGCCGCAAGGCCCTTATCAAAAGCAACCTGAAGAAACTTAAAACGACGGAAACGGAAACCGTCGCCGCCCGGACTCCACGCCGGGAGCACCAGTCTTCAAAGATCCCCCAAATCCGAACGTAAGTAAGAGAAGTGGACGTTTTCCCCGCCCGCAATAGGGAAGAAATCACCACGGGGGGAGTAACCCTTCTTTTTCAGCCGAGCCCTCTCCATGGCCAAACCGTAAGCGAGAATCGACCCACATGGGACATCCGCAAGGGTCCCTGAAAAAGAAGATTCGGCAGCGTGGATAGGAGCCAAGGAATGCCGTCGCTCAGCCGGACCAGATCGGCATACCAGGGCCACCCAGGCCAGTCCGGGGCCACCAGTAACACTCGACCCCGATGGCCCTCGATGCGCTGAACGACCCGGCCAATCAGAACCCACGGAGGAAAGACATAAAGAAGGCCGGACGTTGGCCACGGCTGAATGAGAGCGTCGAGCCCCTCGGACATGCGCTCCCTTTGCCTGCTGAAGAAGCGTCCTGTCTCGGCCGATTGAAATGTCGCCATGAGATCCATGAAGGGCGGCCCCCCCCCCCCCCGACGAACTATTTGCGCGTAACCCGGCTGCAGTTTGTGGACTAAAAAGTCAAAGTAGGCACTTCCAAACTCAGGGGCAGCCGGTCCGAATACAGCTGAAAGCATCCCAGAGCAGCTGAGGCAAGGAAGAAAAAAACAAAAACAGAGTACTCACAGTTTTCTTACAGAAAATGATACCTGAACTTCCTGGAGGTATCCAAACTCTCATGGTGAAGACTCAGTGCAGCGTAAAGCCAATGGAGAGCTCCCCCGAAGCCAAGCTCCGGAGTTCCCAAGTTCCTCAGGGGAAGCAAGATGCTGGGGGAAGAGCAGAGCTGATGCCTGAGGTCCCTGTGTTTCTTCTGACAGCCTATGCAGCGTAAACCTGAATAAGGCACAGGGAGAACTAAAAAGAAATAACTGCGTCCCGCAGGAACAGGCATTTAACAATATTCCCCATAATAGGTAATGCCTCAGCCAGCCTTCTTTGTTGGGCACAGTGGGGGATGGAAACCATGAGCCCTGCACCCTTCGTCAGTGACTCAGCATTGTACTGTGGCTCTGAATTGCATACTGTTCTCTATCCATGCCTTCTGTACTTTTTATCCATTATGTTCATACATAGGCAGAGAAAAAAGTAACCTCTGCACAACTCACAGCTAGCAAGTGTTGTGGAAAAAAACTGAAACAACAATATAGCTTTTAGAAGCCAGCAGAGAAGTAATCTGGCTTCCCGCCAAAAACCGAGGCTCATTAGCTATTCAAAATGGCCACCAGCAAAAATAAAACACCAAAAGAGTGAATTAAACCCCCCAAAAGCTAAGGAATTAACTTAAAAAGTCAAAGAAGAAGGTGGGAGGGTTGCAGGCATGAGAGAAATGCCTAAAATCGCTGAAAAATCAATCGAGTTACCACAGAGCTGCAAACAGCAGTGGGAGAAGACATTCCAGGTCTGAAGAAACTGCAGCACAGCTCTTGCAGATGCCAGAGTCAGTCATTGTACCTCTGGGACCCACAAATCACACATTGAGGTTTGGCAGCCATGCTAAGGCAACCTGCTTCCAGGGGGAAAGAAGGAAACAGGAACAGGGAAGCCCACAGCAAAGGGACTAACCGTATTCAAATCAGTACAGCTTTAAATTTAAAACTTTTTTTTTTTTTTTTTTACAGAAAACAAAATACTCCCCAGAATCCTAGGGGTGCCCTGAGCAAAATCGCCAGCAAAAGAAACCCCAAAAATGCCAGGGGAACCCGTGCACAAGTGTTAAAAAGTGCCCTTAAAAAGCACACTTTAGAAATCCAAAATGGCCGCCGCATTTTTTCAACCACAATAAAAAAAGGCGCGAAAATACAAAGGTAACCAAATAATATGGAAAAGAAAGAAAACGACCCTCTAATACAGGGCAAGCGAAAAAAATCAGGAAAAAGTGCAATTCGGAAGCCAGGGGAGCCGACAGAGCCTCTGACAATGCAAAAAACAACAGAGCTGAAAAGTTAAAGCAAGGAAAATTCCTACCAGCTCAGGGAACAGCAAGGAACTCAGCCAACTTCTCCAAGTGACAGGCAATGCTGTAGCAGGTATGGCTCTTCCCCGAACAGTCTTGGGGAGAGCTCAACCCAGGTTTCAGATATTCCCAGGCAGGAAGGCAGGAGCCCAATGCAGGTCTGGCTTCCCCCAGGATGTCCCCTGTGGCAATGCTCCTTTTTTTTTTTTTTTTAAAGATACAGCTACCTAGCAAAGAAATGGTAAATAAAGGACCCAAAATAAAACCCCAAAAGAACTAATTAACTAGTGTTGCTCCTTCAAGTGTCACTTAGTGTGCCCAAAAAGGGCACAGAAGTCTGCAAGCTGCAAGGAGACTGGACACACTGGGGGCTTCTGGGAGCTCCGTCTGCATATATACTACAGAAGACTTGATTGGTCCAGTCTCCAGGCTGCAGGAGGAGGGGCACTACCCGATGTTGGAGGACTAAACTGGATTACCGAACAGGAATAGGAGCTGAAGGGAGACTTGCCATATGGTAAGTCTGCAGAAGGAAAAAATTCCTGGTGGTACAGGAGAAAACTATCATGAGATAGTTGGCAAACCTCTCTTCATGGTAGAAAGAGGAGGAAAACCCTGTGACCCATAGACATGAAACTCCTGACAGCTCAGCCTACCTAAGAGCAAGTGGATGTCCTGGAAAAACAGGAATCCATGTGTAGAGTTTTAATGAAAAAACAGTGAAAAAAACTTCTGCTGAGAAGAAGTGAACTGTAGGTTATAAAAAGATTAATTAGAACCCTATTGAGGGTTAATTTTCCTGGCTTGAGTTTGGATTCTTCAGATCAGAGCGAGGTTTCCCTTGTTTGGGAACATCTGTATGATGGGCAGGAGAAGAATAAAACCACCTTCTTTTAGGGAAAAAAGGTTTGGTAGGGCATTTCCTACCTACTGGGGAAGGAGAAGGCTTAGGATAACCCTCAGAAACAGGGAAGTCAGTGGAGCAATGAGCAACCTGACGTAAAGACTCCCTATTGAAGAGATTTTCTCCAGTACAAGGAGTATTACCCAGTCTTTGTTGTGCCCATCTGTTCAAGTCTGAAGCTTGGAGCCAGGCTCTACGTTGTGCTCCTATGGCTATAGCAGAGGTTCTGCTAACAGACTCAAAAGAGTCTAGGGAAGCACGAGAAAGAAACCAAGAGATATTTTGGCTATGACTAAGAAGTAAGGAATAGTCTGCAGCCTTGGGCTCTGATAGAAAAGGAGGAGTCAAAAGAGATAATTTCTTTGTGACCTTCTGAAGGGATAGACTCATATAAAAAATATAAGAGATAATCCTTGTTGCCAGCATAGATGTTTGGAAGGTTTGACGTCCAAAGGCATCCAGTGTTCTAGATTCACGACCTGGCGGATAAGAAGAATGCTTCTTCTTGCTTTTTACCTTCCTCATTGCTGATTCCACTACAATGGAATGATGGGGAAATTGAGTCTTTTGAAACCCTGGAGAGGGGGGCACCTGATACAGAAGATCAGTTGCTGTAGAAGGTGAGGAAACCCTTAAAGGTGTTTCCCATATTCTCAGAAGAAGATCCTGCAAAGAATGATGTAAAGGAAGCATTATATTTTCCTTTTCCGCAGAAGAGCCTTGTGTAGGATCATAGCCAGGGATAGGAATAGCAAGGAATGTTGCCATGTCAAGGAGAAATTTCTGAAAAGAAGGATCTCCAATGGGAACCATCCCTGGACAGGCTAAAGTTGAAGCAGTAGCCTGGGCACCGGTGAATGTACTGGTCCAGTGCAGAAAAGGAGCCCTAATGGATGGATACTGGTACTGGCGGTTATGACTTGGGACAGTCAGTACTGCATCGTCCATGCCAGGTATCGACTCCAAACTAGGTATAGAAAGGAGCGATCCTGGTGAAAAAGGCATGGAAGTAGCTGGTCCCGATGTTACTGCAGGAACCGACATCGATACCAATACCGGTAGCTGTGCCAGAATCGGAGGTGATACAGACATCGAAGCAGTCATCGGAGGCTGCTCAAGCGGTACCGAGGCAACCAAAAACCCTTGGTGAGTATCCTCTGTACCGGAATCGGTAAGTGTCGGTTCCGAGACGCGTCGGTACCCAGTCTTCCAGACTAGATATCAATTCCAGACTCGGCATCGAAGGAAGCGAGTTTATCGATGCATGTCTAGTGGGTACCGACGTCGGTGGTCGTATCGGCGATGCTGCCGATACTGGAAAGTCAATCTGGGACGTATCGATCGGTCCCGAAGGTACCGGGAATGCCAGATGATGATCCCTGGTGAAGAGTGGATCACTCAACACCAGTGCCGATGCCGGGGTATCGGTACCGCTCGAAGCGGATGCCACCACCAAGCATGGCTCAGGTATGTTCTGTGAGGGGTGAGCCCCAGGAACAACCTGAAACCCCTGAAAGGCTGTGGAGACCGAAGACTCCCACCGGGGTTTTGAAGCCAATAGGGTCTTGAGGGCAAGGCCGGAGCCGTCATCATGCTTGGCATGAGACCTACCACTCAAGGATTGGCTAGTCTTAACAGACTGTTTGTGGGTTACCTGATCCTGTAGAGAAGAAATGGTCGGTGCCCTGACACACTGGAAGGGAACTCGGTATCGAGGGAAACTCGAAATGGAGAATCTCTTCTCATAAAATTGTAGCCTAATGGCTCCGGAGGAAAAGGGTCAGGACCCAAACAGGTTAGACACCAGTTATTGGAGTCTAAAAAGAAAACTGTATTTCCACAGTTAAGGCACTTCTTAGGAGAAGGCGGCTCCATGATGGAGAGGCCTTACAGGCCCAAAAATTTAAGACAGAAACTGAGGGAAAAAACTCTCCCTGAGTTTGAGAAAAAGAAAAGAAAAAAACCCACCGGCGGTACCGGTGGAGGCGGGGAAACAGCCGCGACCACAAGAAAAAAAGAAATAAAGAATTAAAGAAAAAATTTTCTGCGGTGACAGGACGACGTCCTGCCGGCTCTGCGGAAAAACGAAAACTGAGGAGAGACAGTTGGAAAGGCGGGAAGGCAGCACGCAGGTGCTGAGGGATGCTCCCAAAAGCTTTCTGATTGGACGCTGGGGAGCGTTCCCACGCAGGCTCCGTCGGTACCGACGTACCCATATGTGAAGACTCATTCCTGCTTGTTCCTGGAGATCTTTGTTTATGTTTATTATTACATTTGATATACCACTCAGGCCAAAGCATCAGAGCGGTTTACAATACAATATCAATATTACAGAAAATATGAAAAGAACGCCATTTATATGATGGGACAGAATACGAGACACAGTAATAGGCAAAGGAATAGAAGAGGCAAGAGGAAGGAAACGGCAAATTACAACTCACAACTGTTGAATCATTCGTGGTGTAAGGTATGCCTGAGATTAAACACACTAAAAGGAAACATGGCCTTATGAGATGGCACATAGGGTAACCTTCCCAGGCCATGCACAGATTCCTTTCTTCTCAGGCGTGCCAGCAACTTAGTGTTAGCTGATCAGCAGGTGATTTATTTTCTGCCAGCTTATTCCTTCCAAGAGGCAGGGACAGAGAGAGTCTTTACAGTCACCCTCCTCTCCCTTCCACTCTTTTTTGAACTTGCTGCCTCTGCACCTTTCCCACGGATCCTTAAGTCACTCCAGGCTTCATATCCCTTTCCCTCCTGCCTCTCCTCCGGGGCCTTCTCTGCTAACAGGAACAGGGAAATGTTCCAAAGGTTTAAGCAGAGTACTTTACTTATGGAGAAATTTCACTTACCGTTAATTTCCTTTCCTGGAATACTGCTAGACCAGTCCAGACAAGCGGGTTATGCACCCCTGCCAGCAGATAGGGAGACAGAGAAAAAACTCCAGAGCTGTGATTGGTCAGGCTCTGGGTGACATAGGCATACCCCTAGAGGTCCTATTCAGTAACTATGTAACAAGCCAAAAAGGCAACATCTCAGGGAAAAAACTCAACTATGAACCCTTAAAAAGGGAATCAACTCAACCCCTCAACCCGAACGAAAAACGGAAGAGGAGGATCAAATATCATGCCCAAGGGAAGAAGTCTGAAATGACTGCTTTGACACATTCCCAGGAAACAAACTCCGGAAGTGCATGCAGAGCGTATGACTGTCGGCTGCTCTGCACAAGTACCAGTGCCTCTGACAAGCTGGGTGGGTTCTGGACTGGTCTAGCAGTATTCCAGGAAAGGAAATTAACGGTAAGTGACATTTCTCCTTCCAGATCATATTGCTAGACCAGTCCAGACAAGCGGGAAGTACCCAAGCTAATTACCCTCAGGGTGGGCAGTTAGAGCCGCCAACAGCACCCCAACTCCGAAACGACTGTCCTCTCGGGCCTGTATATCCAACCGATAGTGCTGAACAAGAGGACAAGGACGACCAGGTGGCCGCTCGACACACCGAGAGGAAGGGCGTGGGACCTCTCGGCCCATGACATGGATTGGGCTCGAGTGGAATGAGCTCGAAGCCCTTCTGGAACCGGCTGGCCTTGGAGAATGTAAGCCGATTCAATGACCCGACGCAGCCACCTAGCGATAGGTTTGGAAGCAGCCAAAACCCTTGCGCGGCCCCGAAAGGAGAACAAAAAGATGGTCAGTCATGCGAAAGCAATTGGTAACTTTCAAATAGCGAAGGAGAACTCGCTTGAAGTCGAGGAAGCAAAGACGTTTGCGCCTACCCGCACACTGTTCTTTAGAGAAGGCAGCAATAGCAGGGGCTGAATGACAAGAAAGAGTAACCACTTTGGGCAGGAAGGAAGGAACCGTGCGAAGAGTTACCCCCTCAGGAGAGAAAGACAGATACGGATCCCTGCACGAGAGAGCGTGAAGCTCAGAGATTCTTCGAGCCGACGTAATTGCTACCAAAACCACCGTTTTGAGGGTCAAATCTAGAAGAGACACTTCCTCCAAAGGCTCAAGGGGCGGATTTCCGAGCACCCTGAGAACAAGTGCTAGATACCAAGGAGGAACTACCGGGCGGACCGGAGGACGAAGCAGCTTGACCCCTTTCAGAAACCGAGACACATCAGCGTGGGAAGCAAGGGATCTACCGTGCACCGGACCCCGATAACATGTCAAGGCAGAAATGTGCACTCGAAGCGAACCGAGCGCCAAACCTTTAGCAAGACCGTCCTGTAAAAGGGCAAGAATATCAGGAATTGAGGTACGCCACGGGGACAAGTGATGACGTAAACACCAAGCCTCGAAGACGCGCCACACTCTTGCATAAGCAGCGGATGTTGAAGACCGTCGCGCACTAAGGAGGGTAGCTACCACCTTTGGCGAATACCCCTTACGGGTCAAACGGCGGCATTCAAGAGCCAAGCCGTAAGCGAGTAGGGAGCTGGATTTTCCATGAAGATCGGTCCCTGTCTGAGGAGTCCGGAGGGAGCTGCCAGCCGTAATGGTGACCCCCGTGACAGCCTTATGAGATCGGCATACCATGGTCTTCTTGGCCAATCAGGGGTGACGAGGACTACCGGCCCCCTGTGCGACCGAATTCGCTGCAGGATCCTGCCGATCATGGACCAGGGTGGAAAAACATAAAGAAGCTGGTTTTCCGGCCAAGTCTGAGTCAACGCATCGATGCCGAGAGTCCCGCGTTCTCTCCAACGGCTGAAGAAACTCGGAACTTTGGCATTCGCTGTCGACGCCATGAGATCTATCGCCGGCAACCCCCATTTTTGAACTATCCTCTGGTAGGCTAGCGGGGCCAGTTCGCACTCGCCGGGGTCGAGGGTATTGCGACTCTGGAAGTCCGCCTTCACATTGCTGGTTCCTGCAATGTGTTGGGCGGAGGGGGCTTGGAGATTTCTCTCTGCCCAAGGAAGAAGAAGAGCCATCTCGTTTGACACTCCAGTGCACTTGGTCCCTCCTTGACGGTTGATGTAGGAAACTGTGGTCGCGTTGTCGTATAGTATCCGAACTGCTTTTCCGTGCAGAAGAGTGTGAAATCTCAGTAGAGCCAGACGTACTGCTCGTGCCTCTAGTCGATTGATCGTCCAGCGGGATTCGCGTGTTGTCCAAGCGCCCTGCGCAGTGTGAGATCAACAGTGCACGCCCCAACCGGACAGACAGGCATCCGTTGTTAGAACGATCCAACACGGAGTCTCTAAGGAGAGTCTCCACCGTAGGCTTAGTCTGACCCTGGAGTGAAGCGGAAGGCGAATCTGGTAGTCTTCCGAAACTGGCGACCATCGTGTCAGGAAAGCTTTCTGTAGACAGCGCATGCATGCTCTGGCCCAAGGCACGAGATCTATGGTCACCGTCATGGATCCCAGAACTTGAAGGTAATGCCATGCTCGAGGCGAGACCTGTGCTAGGAGACTGCGAACTTGAGAAGTTAACTTGAGGAATCGAGGCATTGACAAAAAGACCCGACCTAAGGCTGTATCAAATTGAGCCCCCAAAAATTTGATCTCCTGGGTTGGCTGAAGACAACTCTTGTCGCGGTTGATTACCCAGCCGAGGCTTTCGAGAAAGGCAACAACCACCGAGACTGTGCTGCAAGCCTCGGGGAGAGAGTCTGCACGAATGAGCCAGTCGTTCAGATAAGGATGAACTCTGATGCCGCGGCTGCGTAAGGCCGCAGCTACTACCACCATTACCTTGGAGAAGGTTCGAAGCGCCGAAGCTAGACCGAAGGGCATCGCACGAAATTGGAAATGTTGACCGAGTACCGCGAATCGAACGAGTCGCTGATGCCCCTCTCGAATGGGAATGTGAAAGAATGCTTCCGCGAGATCGAAGGAAGCTAGAATTCCCCCTTGCGTACCGCTTGAATAACGGATCGCAGAGTCTCCATTCGAAAGTGTGGTAACCGCAGACTGCAATTGACACCTTTGAGATCCAAGATAGGACAAAAGGAGCCATCCTTTTTTTGGCACCATGAAATAGAGTAACGGCCTAGTCCTCTTTCCAACGGTGGAACCGGACGAATGGCATCTAAAGCTGGAGTCCTTGAATGAAGCAACATCCGCTGCCCATTGACGCAGCCAGAGGCATCTCCGAGCTATTGTCACCGGTGCTACGGAGCGAGCCGACAGCCGCAAGAGATCAGAGAAGGCCTCTGCCAGGAATGCAGCGATGGATTCTAAACGAGCCAACTCGGGATCACCTGGAAGCTGCTGAATCCATTGAAGGGAGGCCCGTGCTGCTAGACCTCAGCACACCCCTGCTTGAAGGGAAAGAGCGGACGACGAAAAACCCATCTTTAGCAGATTCTCAACTTTTTAGGTCTTGCTGGTCGCAGAGTGCCGCTCCGCCCTCAACCGGAATTGTGGTATGCTTGGTGACCCCGGTCACTAACGCATCAACTTTCGGATATGTCAGCCAACGGTCCAAGTCAAAGGAAGACCAAGGGTATAACTGACCAATACCGCGTGCTGTACGTAGAAAGGACTCTGGAGAGTCCCACTCTCGAGATACCATATGCTAACTCGGCTGGAAAGGAAAAAGCTTTGGAAGGCTTACGAATGCCCTGTAAAATGGGATCCGGCTGCAACAGGGTTTGAGAACTCTGAGGATCAGGCGTGTCGGCTAGGCGTAGTGACTACATCACCTGTGTGATTAGGGCCAGCAAATGGAAATTACACATACCTGGTAATTGTAGTTCCTGGAGGGTCCAGTTTAGTCCTCCACAATCGGGTAGTGCACCTCCTCCTGCAGCCTGGAGACTGGACCAATCAACTCTTTCTGTATGATGTATGCAGGCGGAGCTCCCATAAGCCCCCAGTGACTAGTAACAAAGCATACTTAAAGAAGCAACACATGATACTGTTATAAAAAGACTTTTAAACCCAGAAGAGAAACTGTGTCCCCAAGAAGGTCCCAACCCCTCCCCAAACGAGGAAGTCAGACCGCTGGACTGCGCCCCTATCGACGCACCGGCAATAAAAAGGACAGCCCCCACCCAGACCCCCAAGGGAAAAGGCTGGAAGAAAACCCGCACCAACCAATGGACCGGAAGCGTGGCCAAAAGGAGCAGCGAAGCCAGAAAAGATCAAAGAAAAACGCTCGCAGACCGAGCTATTCGCCAAAGCACGCCGCAACAGACAACCTGAGACACAGGAGGGAAGGAGGACTAAACTGGACCCTCCAGGAACTACAATTACCAGGTATGTGTAATTTCCATTTCCTGAGCGGTCCTCCAGTTTAGTTCTCCACAATCGGGATGTAACAGAGCAGTCAACACCGGGCGGGACCTTGCCAGCCGGCGCGCAGAACAGCCGAACCAAAACAAGAATCCCGAGCGGCCAACACATCCAACCGGTAGTGTTTACTGAAGGCATGCAACGTCGACCAAGTGGCCGCTTTACAGATTTCCGCTGGCGGAACTAAGCTAAGCTCCGCCCAGGACGTCGCCTGAGCCCTGGTAGAGTGGGCTCGCAACCCCTCCGGAACCGACCTATGCTGCAACAGATACGCCGACGCGATCGCCTCTTTGACCCAACGCGCGATAGAGGCTTTAGCCGCCGCCTCACCTTTCCGCGCACCGCCAAACAGCACGAACAAACGGTCGGTTTTTCGGAAGGCCGCAGTCACTTTCAAGTAACGCTGAAGAACGCGTTTCACATCCAGGTATTGAAGTCCCCTGTCCGCAGGACTGTCGGAAACGGCCTGCAGAACCGGGAGGAAAACCGCCTGATTTAAATGAAAAGGCGAGACCACCTTTGGCAAAAAGGAAGGAACAGGCCGAAGGACCACACGATCCGGGGAAAAGGACAAAAAAGGCTCCCTGCATGAAAGCGCTTGGAGTTCAGAGATCCGTCTGGCAGAACAGATGGCCACGAGAAAAACGGTCTTCAGAGTCAGATCTTTAAGAGACGCCCGTTGGAGAGGCTCAAAGGGCTCTCGAACCAAAGCCCGCAGAACGAGATTCAAGTCCCACGGAGGAACGGAGATTCTATGCGAAGGACACAAGCGACCAACCGCCCTGAGAAAACGTTGCACGTCCAGATGAGCCCCGAGAGAAAGCCCCAACACTTTGCCCCGGTAACAGGAGAGAGCCGCCAACTGAACCTTCAGAGAGCTGGCGGCAAGACCTTTATCAAAGCCATCCTGAATAAAACTTAAAACAACGGGCACGGATACCGTCGCCGCCCGCACACCCCATCTGGAGCACCAGTCCTCAAAAATTCTCCACACGCGCACATAAGTGAGAGAGGTGGACGCCTTGCGCGCCCGAAGGAGAGTGTTAATTACCGCAGGGGAGTAACCCCTCTTCTTTAAACGAGCCCTCTCAATGGCCAAACCGTAAGCGAGAATCGAGCCACCTGGGGCATCTTCAGTGGCCCCTGAAGAAGAAGATCCAGTAACGAGGGCAGGGGCCAGGGAACGCCGTCGTGTAATCTGACCAGGTCGGCATACCAAGGTCTCCTGGGCCAGTCCGGAGCTACCAGCAACACCCACCCCCGGTGGCTTTCTATGCGCTGAACGACCCGACCGATCAACACCCACGGAGGAAAGACATAAAGAAGTCCGGACGTCGGCCACGGCTGAATGAGGGCGTCGAGCCCCTCGGACATGCGTTCTCGGCGCCTGCTGAAGAAGCGCCCCGCCTTCGCCGACTGAAACGTCGCCATGAGATCCATGACGGGAGGACCCCACCGACGAACTATCTGCGCATAAACCTGCGGGTTTAGTTCCCATTCCCCGGGGTCTACCCGCACTCTGCTGAGAAAGTCCGCTTGCACATTCTCCGTGCCTGCTATATGCGCTGCCGAGATCGCCGGCAGACGAGTCTGTACCCACGAGAACAAAGCCGTCGCCTCCGCTGCCAAGGGCACACTGCCGGTGCCCCCCTGGCGATTGATGTAGGCCACGGTCGTCGCATTGTCTGAGAGCACGCGCACCGGCCTCCCTAGTACCATGGTTTCGAGGGCTACCAGGGCGAGCCTCACCGCCCGAAGTTCGAGCCGGTTGATCGACCAAGAAGCCTCCAGGGGAGACCACGTCCCTTGCGCGAAGCAATCCCCGCAGTGAGCAAACCAGCCGGAGAGGCTGGCATCCGTCGTGAACGGAACCCAAAGAGGAGGTTCCAAGGGAAGCCCCATCCGCAGGTTTTTCGAGCAGAGCCACCACCGGAGCGACCGACGAACCGGCTTCGGGCAAGGCAACCTCATGTTCAAAGAGTCGAACTGGTTGGACCAACGGCGTAACAAGGCCCTCTGAAGTGGACGCATATGGAACCTCGCCCAAGGAACCACCTCCAGGGTTGCGGCCATCGTGCCGAGGAGGCGAAGGTACCACCACGCGGACGGGGCAGGCAAACGCAGGAAGAGGCGGACGAGGTTCTGTAAGGCTAGAACACGGCGCTCCGGCAAACACACCAGACCCCTGACCGTGTCGAAACGCACTCCTAGGTATTCGAGGTCTTGAGTCGGCAGCAGACGGCTCTTCTGTTCGTTGACCACCCATCCGAGATCCTGTAGCAGAGAGACCACTCTGCTCGTGACTTGCACACACTCATCGCTGGACTTCGCCCAAATTAACCAATCGTCGAGATACGGGTGAACAAGGATGCCCTCTTTCCGCAAGGCCGCTGCTACCACCACCATCACTTTCGTGAAATTACGGGGAGCAGTAGCTAGACCGAACGGCATGGCCCGAAATTGATAGTGACCCCACGGAAACGCGAAACGGAGGAACCTCTGATGAGACTCTCGGATGAGAATGTGTAAATAAGCCTCTGAGAGATCGAGGGACGAGAGAAACTCCCCTTGCCGCACCGCTACAATGACAGATCGCAATGTTTCCATCCGAAAGTGCGGAACTTTGAGAGCACGATTCACGCCCTTGAGATCCAAGATGGGTCGGAGAGAACCGTCCTTCTTTGGAACTACCAAATAGATGGAGTAGCGACCGGCGCCTCGCTCGGAAGAAGGAACGGGAACCACCGCCCCGAGGGATAAGAGATGATGAAGGGTCACGTGCAGGGCCCGAGACTTTTGATCGCCCTTGCTGGGGGACAGAACAAAGGAATCCTGGAGCGGGAACGCAAACTCCAGCGCATAACCCTTTTCGATTATCTGCAGCACCCACTGATCTGAGGTAATTTGGGCCCAAGAAGGAAGAAAATCGCGTAAGCGACCCCCGATGACCGGACTTCCCTCCAGAGCCCGCCTCGCTTCATTGTGGCTTGCGATTAAAGGAAGAGGACGAGGAGGTGGAAGCTCCGGAGAAGCCTCGTCCAGCTCCTCGGAAACCACGAAACCCCTGGGAGCGCGATCCAAAACGACCGCGCTGAGAACCCCAAAGACGGGAAGAGCGAAATCTACGAAAGTCGCGAAACTGGCCGCGCGCAGAGGGCACGGTTCTAGTTAGCTTGGGCTTATCCTCCGGTAGTCTACCGCCCTTAGACTCACCAAGGTCCTTAACTAACTTATCCAGAGCATCACCAAACAATAATTTGCCCTTGAAGGGCAATTTACTGAGACGGGACTTTGAAGAACTGTCGGCCGCCCAGTTACGCAACCAGATGGACCGGCGCGCCGCTACCAAAGAAGCCATGCTATTAGCCAATGTCCTAATTAAGTCATAATGCACATCCGCCAAGTACGCCGAGCCAGACTCTAAGCGGGTGACCTCCAACAACCCCTGCTGATCCAAGCCAGAGGCGGAGCGCAAGTGCTGCGACCAACGTAAACAGGCGCGAGCCACCCAAGCGCCACAAATCGAGGCCTGTAGGGACAAAGCATTAGTATCAAAGGCTTGTTTCAATAAATTATCCACCTTCTTATCTTGCGCATCCTTTAAGGCAGCACCACCCTCCACCGGGATGGTGGTCTTCTTAGTTACCGCTGACACCGCAGCATCCACCCGCGGGGACTTAAACAAGTCCTTGTCGGCTAAGGGGTATAGACGATTCATAGTCCGAATGCCTTTCAAACCGGATTCTGGTTGATCCCACTCGGATTGGATCATTTGTTCCACCACACGGTGCACGGGAAACACCACCTGGGACTCCCGCACCGCTTGAATGAGCGGATCCTCCAAACAGTCATCCTCTAGAGGCCGAGGGACCGCCAAGTGAAGGGTCTGAAGAGACTCCGTGATCAAGGGCACTAACTCTTCTCTACGGAAAACGCGAATAATCCGCGCTTGGTCTTCAGGTTCTTGGATTTCACCGTCCTCCAAATCGTCTCCCTCAGCATCAGGATCACCCTCCGCCTCCAAATCAGGAGAACCCACGGCGTCCTGATCGAGTTCCAGGGATCTAAACCTCTTGGCGGCCGGCGGAGAAGGACGCCGGCCCCCCCCCCCCCCCGAGGACAGGGAGGGAAGAGACGCAGGCAAAGCCTCAGGCAAGTGACCGGACCGGCTCAAGCGAAACGCCTGGTGCATAAGGAGCACAAAATCCGGGGAAAAAATCCACGGATGGGGATGCAAGGGCATTGTTTAGCACCTCCGTAGGCTGGCCCGTAGCAAGGGGAACAGAACAAGGCGGAAGAGAGCCAGGCGAAAGATCCCCTTCCGCCAAATTAGGAGGGCCATCAGGTTCTGGCAGCTCCTTCAACACCGGATGATGTTCTAAGTCTGCCGAAATAGAGGCGCAGCTGCGACAGATGCCAGAGTCCGCCACCGCCGCTCTACGTGACCAACAAACCACGCACTGCGGTTTGGAAGCCATGTCAATGCAATAGTAGCACAGCAAAGACAGGCAAACTGACCCCCACAGAGAAGGAAAGCTGAAGTTGCTAACCCGATTAAAAGTGCTTTTTTTTTTTTTTAAATAAAATACTCCCCTGAATCCTCAGAGTGTCCTCAGCAAAATCGCCAAAAAAATTAGTCCGAAAAACGCAAGGGAAGCCCGTGCACAAGTGTTGAAGCCGGATGAAAAACCCCTTTCAGGGCTTCAAAATGGCCGCCGGCTCATGCACTCGCGCTCAAAAAACGGCGCGAAAAATAAGGCAAAATAAAGAAATGAAAATAACAGCAAAAGAATGGCAAGAGACAGGCAGGGGGGGGGGGGGGGGGAAATAAAAAACCCGGGCTCGGACCCCCACCGCCGAAACGAGGCTCTGATGGCAGTCAACTCACCTTGCTAGAGCTGAAGGGAAACGTGCTGCAGCACCCGAGGCAGAAAGTAAAGAAAGATTCCTACCCGGCACCAGCAGAAAACTGACAGGAAGCAGCTCAACACCAAGGAGCTGTCTGCAAAG
The DNA here is from genome assembly GCA_033557465.1 of Ichthyophis bannanicus. Taxonomy (NCBI): domain Eukaryota; kingdom Metazoa; phylum Chordata; class Amphibia; order Gymnophiona; family Ichthyophiidae; genus Ichthyophis; species Ichthyophis bannanicus. The sequence goes on along the minus strand of CM066038.1, from coordinate 47,188,134 downwards.
GGTAGATCTACTCCCCGTGCTGTCCAGGGGAGAGATCAAACCTGACTGCCAACAGCCTCCGGTCCGGAAGGCAGGAGCCCAATGCAGGACTGACTTCCCGGGAGGCCCCCTGAATCACCTTTCCTTTTTTTTTTTTTTTTTTTAACACTTAAAGGAACAGCTACCTAATTAAACCAAAGGAGTAAGGCAAAAGAAAACACCCAAAACTAACTAGTGTTGCTTCCCCAAGTGCCACTAAGGGCTTATGGGAGCTCCGCCTGCATACATCATACAGAAAGAGTTGATTGGTCCAGTCTCCAGGCTGCAGGAGGAGGTGCACTACCCGATTGTGGAGGACTAAACTGGAGGACCGCTCAGGAACTCCTCTTTCCGAAAAAGTCTGATATCTTGAGAGTCCTTGTGAACTGTCAGCGAAGAATCAGACGAAGAATATTCCCCATCTTCTTTCTCCAACGAGTCAGGGCTCACCTCCAACGATTTAAAGTCTTCTTGAATATCCGTAGTGTCCCGCAAGCCACATGCAATGTTCCTGGAAGGACGTACTGCTTTAAGGTCTCAGGACGTTTGGGACCGCTTGCAAGACCCCACCATATCCTTGTCTGCTACCGGGCGGGTGCTGGAGGTATACCAAAAGACTCCGAACGCCACAGGTGCCATGCCTGGCGGAAGAGCATCAGGAACTCACTGTCAGCCAAGGCTGCCGTGGCTTCCAGCGGTTGTGGAAGCAAAATGGGAGCTGACAGCCCTTTCTGCAGGAAGATCCTGCTGCAGGGGCTCTAAGGAGGGAGGAGTTAAGGCGCTGATGTCCCCAGCTGGCAACGCAGTGGGAATGGAGGAAGAAGATTCTCCTGGATGCAGCATGCAGGTGGAACACAAGCAATCTATTAACTCCTTTTTCTTATTATTACATATAATACAGCTGTGCAGAGAAACAGGCATTGCAGAGGCTTAAACCTTTTTTTTTTTTTGTAAACAAAATCAAGGTAGGCTTAGGGAAACAGAAGACTCTTCAAAGAAAAGGGATTTTGAAACGCCCTGTGCCTTCACAGCATGTTTAAATGTTTTGAAATGTTTGCCCAGAGCTGCTCCCTCAAAAAAAAACAAAAAAAAAAAAACACCAAACCACTGAAGAGAAATCCCTCCTGATTTTCAAAATGGCCACCAGCACAGAAAAACTGCAAAATAAAAGTTTCCTAAACTCTAAAAACCTTAAAAATGCAGCGAAATCGCTGGGGAAGAGGCAAGGAGTGCTGCTAGAAACTTAAAAATTCAAATCCTGACGAACCCTGAATCACCAGAAAAGGAGGGGAGAAGGAAGCTGTCAGTTATTCACTGTGCTGGTACAGAGGAGCTGAGTTCCCATGGAGGAGAAGAGAAACTTTCAAAGTCAGTGTAAGGTAATTACAGTGACTGAAAGGTAGGGAAATTAGAGTTTGATCCCTCTTCAGCCACTTAGACCCTCATGGCAGGGGCTGGAAGGGGAGCTGCACAGACAGTGAAATCAGGAGCTCAAACCCTGCTGTATTGCTGATTACAGAAAATACAGCTATTAAGGAGGAAAGCCTGGGAAACCCAGAGAAACACCTCTTGTGTGCTCTGGGTGCATCCAGGAAATAAAAATGAAGAAAAGAAAATAGGAACTTCAAAACCCAGTTTAACAGATCCTGATGAAACCAGAAGTTAAGGAATCAGGTCAGAGACTGTCGGTCCCGATGCAGTTGAAATAAACGTAGGGCAGCTGAGGCAAGTAAGAAAACAGTTTACTTACAGTTTCTCTCAGAAATTGATACCTGATCCTCCTGCTAATGTCTAAGCCCTCATGGCAAAGACTCAGCGCTGCTTAAAGAAAATCGGGAGCTCTACTGAAGCCAGGCTCAGGAGCTCCACAAGTTTATCTGGGGAATCAAGTTGCTGGGAAACCCAGAGTAACACCTCTTGTGTACTCTGGGTGCATCCAGGAGCCTCAAGATACAGTGAAAAAGGAAAAAAAAACAAATTGTAGAACAAGCTTGAAGAACACCCTCATCTGCTGAGACAGAGAAAATACTGAATAGGACCTCTAGGGGTATGCCTATGTCACCCAGAGCCTGACCAATCACAGCTCTGGAGTTTTTTCCTCTGTCTCCCTATCTGCTGGCAGGGGTGCATAACCCGCTTGTCTGGACTGGTCTAGCAGTATGATCTGGAAGTGCGATTACCAAGTATAGGCTTGAAGCTGGATCCTATCTCCATAGATGGTGAATGTTGACCTCTGGATTAGTAGTTTCAGAACTTTGCTAGCATATGCTGGAATGTGCATCTGTGGTATAAAGAATGCAGCTGAAGAGGTAACATTCCTTAATGTTACTTACCCCTCCTCTGCCTCCTCCAGGAGTCGGCTGGCGATGCGGATCAACATGCAGTATGCAAACGGTGACTTTAACCCACACTTGGTGAATTTATTCAACATCTTGGAAACTGCCAATCGATCGTTCTTGCGTAGGTAGTACAGCAGACCCAAGGCATGATACTGTGCCGGGGAGATGAGACAAGGAACATTATACCAACCTGACAGTGGTTTAAGGTGAAATTTTACTTACCAGAAAATGTCCTTTCCTCGAGTCCTGCTAGACCAGTCCAGACAAGTGGGTTGTGTTCCCCTACCAGCAGACTGGTGGAGACAAAGAGCCAATGAAAAGACCAGGTTTCAATGAAATCACTCCCATGCCTCTATTTGCCTCAGCCACCAGAGATCTCTTCAGTATCCATCCCATAGCATATGGGAGGAACATGGCAAATCGCACACCTCAGCATGGGCAACAGTGAGTAATCAACAGCAGAAAGGGCGCCATGGTGAGGCGTTGGGGAAGAAGATTTTTGATGTGAAGGAAGGTCATTGATGCGAAAAGGCACTAGTATTTAGACATATATTAAATACTAGTGCCTTTTCGCATCAATGACCTTCCTTCACATCAAAAATCTTCTTCCCCAACGCCTCACCATGGCACCCTTTCTGCTGTTGATTACTCACTGTTGCCCACGCTGAGGTGTGCGGTCTCTATAAGTCTGTAGTTCAGTGCCAAATAAGTCTGAGACCTCCTTCGTATACCTTTGGTGGATGAATAAGCTAATGACAAAGCAGAATTAATACATACGTTATTAATACATAAGAACTTCAAGATATACATGGAGTGAGTGTTTATAAATTTTGGCAAACAACAAATGTCAGCAGGGGCTACTCCATCCATGAGGATGCTTGTGCTCAGGTAGAATGGGCACGCAAACACTCCAGAACCAGCCTGGCCTCCTTAATCCAGCACCCCAAATGTAGACTTAGCTGCCGCATCACCTTTGTGCGGGCCAGCAAACAGCACAAAAAATGGTCCAACTTACAAAAAGAATTTGTAACCTCCCAGTATTGAAAAAGCACCCTCCGGACATCCACAAGATGAAGACTCTTATCGTTCCCCGACACTGCTCCTTAGAGGAGGGGGGCAGGTAAACCACCTGGTTTACCTGAAAGGGAGAATTCACCTTAGGCAAGAAGAGGAAACTGCCTCCTCAGAAAAAGATATGCAAGGATCTCAGCAAGGCAGAGCTCAGAAATCCGCCTTGCGGAACAATTTGCAACCAAGAAGACAGTCTTGAACATTAAAATCTTTCAAAGTAGCATGCTTCAATGGCTCAAAGGGTTTCAACATCAGGGCCCAGATACAGATCCCAAGAAGGGACCACAGACCGGGGGAAAGGAAGCAGATGCCGAACCCCCTGAAAAAAAGCATAAAACATCCAGGTGTTAGACTAGAGGTTTACCAGCCACCAAACCTCTGAAACAGGCCAAAGCTACCACCTGAACACTTCAAGAAGCAAAGAGAAAAGCCCTTCTCCAGATCATCCTGCAGAAAGGCCAACAGGAATGGCACCATGGCCACCTCAAGAGCCAGCTGCCATGCATCACGCCATTGCCCAAAGAGGTAGCAGACCCACACTTATGCCAGGTTGATAGACCTCCTCTGGGCTCCTAGCAGAATGGAAACTTCCGGAGAATAGACCTTAATGCATTAGCCATCTTTTCTCAAGTACAAATATAAATGGCCTAACCGGAGTTTAACTATGGTACAGCATACAAAACACAAACAACTCCACTAATTTAACCAATTGTAGCAATTGAATAACTTTGCACTACACAAGCTAACAATACTGCGGTGACAGGGGAGCACAGACCTCAGACAAACCCCCAAATAGGCATTGAGTACTTCAAAACCGGAAAGACCGGATTTCAATAAACCATGGGGAAAGAATAGCATCAACGGTCTGTGACCTACCCCCTACCATCTCGGGAGCAATTCCCGATACGTCGGGAGCAGCGGTGGATATTTTTGCTTCATACGGTGGCCCCTGGGGGATTGAATTTCACTATCGATTGGGAGGCTTGTATGTGAGGGTTCTTGTGTGTGGGAGTGATTGGTTGGACAGCAGTAATGGGGACACGGTCAGGGGTAGCCTATTGGGTAATTTTGGCGGTTTTCTGGCGGCGATAGAGTGATGATGTCAGACACCATTAGTTGGGTATTTAATCTGGCTCATGGATGTGAGAAGTTATGCTAGTTGAGCTTTCTGATGTGTATGTGGTTTTGGTGCGGGCATGGTAAGAACTCCCGGCTTTGATCTGTTTTGAAGTGAAAATGAAGTATGTGGTATGTAGTTGATATATTTAGCACTTTGTTTTATTTGTTTTTATAGTTCACCCCCCTGAAGCAGCGTCTGCGAAACGCTAAGAGGGACGTCTGATTGTGGCGTCGGGGTTGAGATCTAATGCCATCTTATGCCATCTTGAAGCTGAGGATTGCTACTTTTACTGATGGGTTTTTGCTCTTTGAGCTTTTTGAGTTTCGTTTTGTTTCCATTTTGAGCAATGGCTATTAAGGGACATAAAATATGTTATTTGTTTGCTACTGAAGGTTTAAAGCATTAGTTATCTATTGATATATATCTTATGTCTCTTTCATTATTGTAGTTGGAATATGTAAGTGTTGTTTTCCCATCAGTACTGTATAAAAATAAGCTTTTCAATACTGTTTGATGGATGGTAGGGGGTAGGTCACAGACCGTTGATGCTATTCTTTCCCCATGGTTTACTGAAATCCGGTCTTTCCGGTTTTGAAGTACTCAATGCCTATTTGGGGGTTTGTCTGAGGTCTGTGCTCCCCTGTCACCGCAGTATTGTTAGCTTGTGTAGTGCAAAGTTATTCAATTGCTACAATTGGTTAAATTAGTGGAGTTGTTTGTGTTTTGTATGCTGTATCTTTTCTCAAGTGCCAAGCTGTAAGCGAGAAGGAAACAGAGTCCTCTAGGACCACTGGTCCCTAATGCAATAGGCCCCGAGATGGAGGCAAACAAAGAGGTGGCGTGCTTGCAAGAGCTGCATCAGATCTCTGAACTACGCCCTCCTCAGCAAATCCGGCGCCACCCGAATAATCCTTCTCAGGTGGCGCTCTTTACGCTGAATCACACCTTTCTACCACAGAGGAAACACATACAGCAGGTACTGACTTGGCCGGGCATCAATGCTCTGACTCAATCTCCATTCGGCGACTGAAAAAAATGACACACTTTGGCAATAGAGTGGGTTGCCACCAGATCGATCTTCGGGAAACCCCAGTGGTGCAGAATCAACTGAAACGCCTCCTGACAGCTCCCACTCTCCTGGATCCAGAGAGTGACAGCCGAGGAAGTCCGCTGCCACATTGCCCACCCCAGCAACGTGCTGAGCCAACAAAGCTAGGAGGTTCTTCTCTGCTCGGGCAAACAGGAGAGCCATCTCCAGGACTATCACAGCACTCCTCGTGCCACCGGACCAAATGACATAAGGCACAGCTGTGGCACTGTTTGAAAACTCACACAGACCAACCCTCGACTAGGGCCTAGAAACGCAGAAGAGCCAACCTGATGGCCCTCACCTTGAGATGGTTGAAGGACCACACTGCTTCCCTGTGGTTCCAATGGCTCTGGGCTATCCGGTCGTTACAATGGGCTCCCCAGGCTGAGAGACTGACATCCATTGTCAGAAGGATCCATGAGAAATCATCCAGCCTCACGCTCATCCTCAGATGACAGGGCTGCTGCCACCACTGCAGGCTGGACTTCACCATCATGGGGAGCATGAGCCCGAACTCGAACTCCTGAGAACTCGGGGAACAAAGAGTCAGCAAGGACCACTGGAGTGACTGCATATGAGCATGCATCCATAGCACCATCCTGATTGTCATCGCCATTAATCCAAGGAGTTAAAGATAATCCTGGACTCTGGGAGCCTGCTGTGAACAAAACAGCACCAGGCAATCCAACTTGTCCAAGGTGGTCTGCACAACAGTGCTCTTGATCGCAGACCCACAAGAGGAGATGACAAAGGTGTCCAGGATCAGCTCTTTGTATTCCAGAACACAGTTGTACTCAATGGGGTCTAGCACCCAGCAATCCTTGGTGACCTTGAATCCTGCTCCCAACTTGAAAAACCAGGGAATGGGCCCCAGAAACTTCACTGCGCAGCCCAGCAGGGTCCTTCTCTGGAGGGGACAGAGTCCATGAGCCCATGTGCTCCAGAAAAGGCTTGAGAAAGAGCCCAAAGTCCCGAAGCAGAAGGGGAGAAAAGCTTTCCAGGCCAATAGCGATGGTAATCTGACCAGCATGCCCACAGACGGAATAAGGTAAGATTTCATCTTGCCCAGTCCTTCACCAGCTTTTCTAGATCAGCCCCAAAAAGAAGCTTCCCTTTAAAGGCCAGTTGGGTAACTGGACTTAGACATGTGTCCGCCATCCAGTATAGGAGTTAAACCCAATGCTGTATCACCATTGATAGGGCACTATCCTTGGCCGCTAAACATACTAGGTTGTACTTGGCCTCAAGCAATGAAGGCCGTAGCCAACTCCAAAAGAGGGGTATCATCACCCAGTAGAAGAGACCGAATCCACGAGCTGGGCTCGAGAAATCAGGGCTGCACATACCGCCAACTGAAGAATAGCAGCTGCGGCAGTGAACTAGTTCTTGAACAATGAATCCACCTTTCAGTCCAGAGTATCCTTTAAGGCTGATCCATCTTTTACAGGAATAGTGGTCCATCTGGTAATCACCGTAACCTGTGCATTCATCTTGGGAATATTAACCACACAATGCACTCCTTCTCCGCTAGAGCGTACACCATCTTATACACCCTTAGCCGGGGAGTCAGGGAAATGATGTCATAGAGCTCTTCCGTAAATGGTAAAACAGTAGTGGATTTCTGCACCCCTTGCACAAGTGGATGCACTTTCGGCTCCCACTCCGAGAGACCCTGGCAACCAACACCACCAGTTCCTCCTTCCAGAACAGGTGGATAACACTGGCTTCTTCACAATCCTCTGAAGTCAGGAGTACTACTTCATCCACATCAGAGCCCAGAACAGAGACATCTAAATCCAAGTTGCAATTGATCCCCATCTCCAGGGGACGCCTTTTACCGGGAATGCTGAGCCACAGGCAATCAAACAGGGCTTCCACTCTCAGCCTGCCCCTCATGAGATTGCACTCGGAGGAACCCAAAGGCTGCAGGGTCTGAATTTCCATGCCAGATGACCAGGCCTGTTGTAAAAAGAAAAAGAATTCCGGGGAGGACAATCCAGACTCCAGAAGTTCTTCTTTCGGAAATGACCCTGCAACAATAGGGGACATAGCCACTGCCCAACCCCTAGAGGATGGGGAGAGACCCACAGCGCGGTCGCCAGAACCTCCAGCCGGCTGGTCATCCTTACCCAAAGTGTCATCTGCTACTTAATGCCCTGGGACAGGCAAAGCCAGACCAACTGCATCCCCCTGCTGAGAGTGGGAAAACAGGCTTTCCAGAGACGATTCAGAAGTTGCTATGTAAGAAGAGCAGAGTCCAAAAGGCCTACCTCGCTTGCCACAGGTTAAACATTTCCTGGAAGACAACACAGAGCTAAGGCAAGTATAATAGCAGCAAGTGCAAAGGTTGTGGCGGCCATAAAGCGTATATAAATAGCGCTTGTACAGCAATGTGCAAAACAGGTGCTTGGGTAGGAACACGTGTTGGAGCCGCCCGGGCACAACACGTGCTAGGACCGCGCAACCTCCAGGCACACAATAGTAAAAAGCGCTATTGCAGAAAAGGGCAGAAACCCGCACACCATGCAAACGGTCTTTATCTTTATTGTTTCTTGATATACCGCCCTAGGCACCCAAGACATCAGAGCGGTGTACAAATAATTTAAAAAAGCAAAGTGCAGGAAAAGAAAAGGAACGCCATTAATGGACAGGAAAGGTAACAAAGGAGGGCAGGTCATAGGTGAGCTGAAAGAGGCGAGTTTTGAGGAGGGATCTGAATCGGAGTAGCGAGGGCTCAGCAAGTAGGGAGGTAGGTAGGGAATTCCAAAGTGCGGGGGAAAGAAAGAGGAAAGCAGAATGTTGTGTCTGTTCCAGGCGTGCTCGGGAAACGGAGGGAAGAGCCAGACAGTGGGTATGAAGGAATCGGAGGAGACAATGAGGGGTATGAAAATGAAGAAGATCAGCTAAATATTGCCGAGACCTGTGTGGAGTGCTTGGTGTGCTATGGTGAATACTTTATAGTCAACGTGGTTCTTTACAGGGAACCAGTAAAGACGGATGAGGGAGGGTGTAATGTGATCATGGTGTGAGGAGTATGTCAGGATCCAAGCTGCTGTATTTTGAACGAGCTGAAGGTGGTGTAGCTGATAGAGGGGAAGACCTGCAAATACACCGTTGCAATAATCCCTAAAGAAAGCAGGAGGGTAGTGAGGGAGTGCGTGTCTAGGGAAGGGCGAAGAGCAGAGATCTGATGCAGAAAAAAGAAAGACCGCTAGACCAGAGTGGAAAAGTGGTCGTGGAAGGTTAAGGAGGAATGTAGAGTGACACCCAGATAGCACAGAGAGGAAACTAAGGGAACTGGAGAATGAGAAAAAAACTGAGTGGGGCAGTGAGAGCAAACCATATTTATTTATTTATTTACATTCTCTTATATACCGCGCTATTCTGCATCAGTGCGGTTTACACTGAACAAAATGAAATTACATTGGCATTATAACTTGGAGATAACTATTTTACAGGGAACATGGGCTATGGAGGGTTAAGTGGCTTGCCCAAGACCACAAGGAGCACCTGTGGGACTAGAAACCCCAGTCCTTCCGGCCCAAGGTTGCTGTCCTCTAGTGGGATTTGAACCCCCGACCCTCCGGCCTGAAGTACCTTGCCCCAACCACTAGGCCACTCCTCCACTGCTTATGGCAGCGCACTTAGAGGGGTTGAGGTGCAGGTGATTGTTAGAAAGCCAGTTAGACACAGCGGACAGACAGGTGTTCAAAGGAGTCAGATCAGGACAGTGTGGGTCAGTGTGGTAAAGGAGACAGATATCGTCAGCGTAAAAATATGCTGAGATGCCATATTCTTGGATTAACAATGCAAGGGGGGGCCAGGAAAATATTGAAAAGGAGGGGGGCCAGGACTGAACCCCAGAGAACACTGCAAGCTAAAGGGAGTGAGGGAGAGGGTGCCGCACCACAAAGTACAGAGAAGGAATGAGAGGAGAGAAAGTACTGAAACCAACATAGCACAGTACCCCCATAGCCCACAATCCGAGAGGCGAGACAGCAACAATGTGTGATCCACTAGGTCAAACGCTGAGGAAAGGTCTAGGGAAACTGTGAGGGAGATGTTATTATGGTCAAGTGCTGTATGGATTTCATTAAGCAAGGATAATATGATGGTCTCTGTGCTATGGCTGGGGTGAAAACTGGAGTGGCGGGGGTGTAGGAAGTGAACAGAGTCGAGATGAGAAGACAGCTGTGCAAAGACTAATTTTTCAAGGACTTTAGAGAGAAATAGAAGGTTCGAGATAGGGCACCAGTTAGCAAGAACGTCAGGAGCGAGAGAGGACTTTCTTAAGGATGGGATGGATGAGGGCATGTTTCCATTGGGAGGGAAAGACACCTGATGAGAAACTAGAGTTGAAAATGGTGAGTACATAGGGAAGGAGGGTTCCAGAATCCATGCTGATGGTGGGGGGGGGGGGTCGGCCAGACATGTGTCTTGTGGGAAGATTTGACATTCTTCAGCGAGGCGGATGCAGTGATGGGAGAGGAGGAGCACCAGGAGTGGGAAAGGGAGGGGGGCGAGGAGGGCTGGGGGGAAGGGAAAGGGGAGGGGACCTTGAACAGGACTGATGGGTGACGGCGAGGGTTTGTCTAGAGGAACAAGCAGCGGTCTACCCTGAATTGCACCCCAGATGGAACTGAGAGCCCCTAACAAGGATAATGAGGTCAAGCCTTGGTACTAGGTACGTATGACCTAGATTGGCCACTGCTGGAAACAGGATACTGGGCTTGATGGACCTTGGTCTGACCCAGTATGGCATATCTTATGTTCTTATGTACTCACCCCCTGAGAGCCCCAGGCAGAGAATTCATGCCGGGCTGTGCTCCCCTAGCACTATTTCTCTGGTTTTGTAGGTACTGCTTTTAAGGTGGCTGTCAGGCAGATTCCTCCGAGAGCCTTCTACAATCTTTGGGAAAGAGCAGGAGGGGGGAGGAGGAGGAGTTGAAGCTTGTGTGAGGCTACTAAACTCATCCAAATCCTTCCAGTCCTTTGATTTTTCTGGCTGCTCCAGGCCCTTATCAGGGTAAGAGTGTGGAGCTGAACCAATTTTCCCTCTTCCTATAGCAACTGAAAAGACTAGTCTAGTAGAGCCTCCCACATCACACTCGAGTGAGTTACCCTAAAGGTGGTTGTTCATGAGCGTTTAAATCAATCTTTTCCTCTCAATTTTTCAGATTTTCTTCAAAAGAGGGAAAATTCCATCCATCATCTGCTGGAGACAAACACTGAAGAGACCCTCTGGTGGCTGAGGCAAAGAGGAATGGAAGCGATGTCATTGAAACCCGGGCTTTTCATTGGTTCTTTGTCTCTACCAATCTGCTGGTAGGGAAATACAACCTATTTGTCTGGATTGGTCTAGCATGACGATATGGAACGATGATTATACTACAGGCTGGGTCACTTAGACCCAAGCAACACTATCACCTAAGCACCACCTGGAGATAAGGACCTGCCAGCCAACAGTTTTCCTTAACTGGACTGGAAGGATGAGGAGGAATGCTTAGTTTGCTTCCCCCCTCCCCCTTTTCCTTTGTATTTTCTACAGCCTCTCCTCTTCTGATGGCTAGCCTGCAGTTGTTCCTCTACTTGCTAGCAGGGGCAGCTCCTTCTCAGGTAAGGCCCAACTCGTCTCCTGTCTACCAAAAGTGGTGGCTCTTTACCAGCCCAGACCTGGGTTCTTTCCTGCAGGGCAATGGCAGTTTTTCTCCCACCTAGCTGCTGCCTAAAGATTCTCTCCAGTGTGCAGGCAACAAGAGATACAATTTCAGCACCTTATGTTTTTCCAGCCTTGGTTTACATACCTCTGTAAGACACTTTGCTATCTGGAATCTTTCAGGCAAATAAATTTATTTATTTATTTAACAGTCACTTATATACCGCTACCTTCCAATGATCGGGTGCGGTTTACATATAACAGGTAAAGAAACAGTATAACATATCTGTTTTTACATTAAACATTGCTTGAGTTATGTACATCTTAGTTCTCCAAAGTTTAATTGTTAAAGTTATGTACAATCAACTATATACAGTCAACGGATGTTGGGTTCAATGAGAAAGGTAGCTATTTACAAGCATCATAAACTGTGTTAATGGTCATATTTTCATGGGACATTATGGTATTTAAGCTTAATGTGTTATATATTATCCCTTTTCATTTTGGTATTGGGAATTCACAAGTGGACCATAGTGGGAGCTAAATAGGTGAGTTTTTAATGTTTTGCGTAGTTCTTTAAGATCAGTTAGGGCTCTTATTTCATCAGGTAGGGAGTTCCAGAGTATAGGGGCTGCATGGGAAAACGCTTTTTTTATTTGTTGTTTTTTTAGTCTTTGTGAACTCTTTTGGAATCCTTATTTTATTGGTGTTGCATCTTCTGTGAGCAGATTGGGGTGTGTCTTTAGAGAGTAGTTTGTTTAGTGTAGCTGGAGCAGTATTATTTAAAGCTTTGAAGGTGGTTATTATTAATTTATAGTTTATTCTGCATTGAATTGGGAGCCAGTGTAGTTTAGCTAGATAGGGTGATATGTGCTCAAATGGTTGTACCTTCATTATGGTTCTAGCTGCAGCATATTGGGCCAGTTGGAGCCTTTTGATGTTTTTGTTAGTTGTGCCTAGCAGAGTGAGGTTGGCGAAGTCGAAGTGCGGTGTAATAATGGCTTGAATTATGCTAGGAAGTCATGAAGGTGGACCAGTGGGTGTAATTGTTTTAGTACCTTGAGCTTAAAGTATATTTTTTTCGTGGTATTTCTTATGTGGGTGTTCATACTGAGGCAGAAAGACGCTGCACAGGACATATGCTCTGTGCACAGGGGCAGAAGGAAAATGTAAATTTAGGAACACCAGCGGGGAAATGCTATCTACCTTCCTTCCCTCCCTCCCCTGTAGGCTTTGGGATCGGCTATGGGTAAGGTGGTCACTGGAATACCCTGCCAGGCACATACCTGAACCATAATATTATCACTAGATGCTGCTTCTTGGGCTTCATTGATCCAACGTTTCACCACATCGTAACTGATCTTCATCATATGCTGTAAAAAGAAACATCAGTTGGGTGCTCAGAGAAGCATGGTGGGCACACTGCCAGCTCCCGAGTCTCTCTTATGGACAACAGAGGTGTTAAAACTTGGAGATGAGCTGAAACCTCAGTGTCCAAATCCTTTAATCCTACACCGTTCTAAGTCTGAACAAAGTAAGCATCGATTCAGTATTACAAATAAAAATAAAAAAACAAAACAGTTGGGTGAACGTGGTGAACCCATTCTTTCTGGGGCCTGCACCAGGAGACAAGGAGGCGATGCTTTAAGTATTTGGACTGGAAAGACTCTCTAGCCAGGTCGTCACTTACCAGGGATGACACCAAAGCAGAGCTGGACACACTGGGGACTTTATCCACAATGGCTTGTTTCATGTACCTCTCAATGGCCTGGAGCATGGTCCCCTACAGAGGAGAGAAATCTCCCGTTAGTAATCTGCTGACCAATCTAAGAAGTCCAAATGCAGCTGTATATCTATCTCACATCTGTTCCTTCCTATGTTATATATTTTTTCCATCTTTGTATATTACAGTGGAGGAGTAGCCTAGTGGTTAGAGCACTGGCTTGGTAACCAAGCAACCAGGGTTCGATTCCCACTAGCACTCCTTGTGGCCTTGGGCAAGTCACTTAACTTTCCACTGCCTCGGAAGAAAGGCCTGGCAATCTACATCCGGTGACACTGCCAAGAAAACCCAGGAGCTTCTGAGTCGCCAGAAGTCGAGACTGACTCAAAGGCACACATTGCATTTTGCAACTGTTCCATGTACTTTTATTCTGTCATACATCACATGTTTTTAAGCTTCTAAGGTCAGCTTTGTTGTTGGTGTGTTTAACACACCTGCCATGCACAGTTTGCATCTGGTCTCTGGCCAGGTGATTTAAGAACACAGTTCTGTCACATTAACATTATAGTTTTTTGCAGGAAAGTTGGTTTAAACTAGGCTGGATGTTTTATTCTAATCCATCACGGCAGCTGGTGCCAGCACTGTACATTACTACTATGGGGACCATGTGCTGGGCAGCATGGTTGGCAGGAAGGGCAAAGTTGGGCTGCTGGATTCTCTGAAGTTTGCCTCCTCTTATCAGTACAACCCCTGTCTTACAGACAAGTGATCTACATCACGGGGTCACTAATGACCACAGCTCCAAACAAACAGAATGCACGGAGACACCAGAACGTCATTTTTTCTCAGGGACTTCTAGGAAAAATCAGTGCAGAGCAGAGATCAGAAAGCTAACACATAGCAAAGCTTCCTGGAAAACAACAGTATAACTGGCAAAATATGGAAAAGGACACAATGCGCTTACGTCAGTGATCCTACAGAGTGCTCGGATGGCTGGGCCTCGGTAAATGTCTTCCTTCCCCGTCATGTCTTTGGTCAGGCTGAAACAATGCAGTTAGTAGAAGAGTAATTTTATTAGTGCCTTGAAAAGTGTTATGGGAAGATTTATGCTGCCTGGCATATGCAGCTAATGCTCTTTCCCCGCAGAAGTGGTGAGGCCTTATGGAGACCCCTTGGCTTTTAGACACCTGCACAAAACTTCTGCAGTGGTTTCAGCATTCACCCCATTCCCGCCACAAATCAGGCACACTCTCGCTTTCCTCTCCTAGTGCACCTCCTCCCAGGCGCACTCTCGCTTTCCTCTCCTAGTGCACCTCCTCCCAGGCGCACTCTCGCTTTCCTCTCCTAGTGCACCTCCTCCCAGGCGCACTCTCGCTTTCCTCTCCTAGTGCACCTCCTCCCAGGCGCACTCTCGCTTTCCTCTCCTAGTGCACCTCCTCCCAGGCGCACTCTCGCTTTCCTCTCCTAGTGCACCTCCTCCCAGGCGCACTCTCGCTTTCCTCTCCTAGTGCACCTCCTCCCAGGCGCACTCTCGCTTTCCTCTCCTAGTGCACCTCCTCCCAGGCGCACTCTCGCTTTCCTCTCCTAGTGCACCTCCTCCCAGGCGCACTCTCGCTTTCCTCTCCTAGTGCACCTCCTCCCAGGCGCACTCTCGCTTTCCTCTCCTAGTGCACCTCCTCCCAGGCGCACTCTCGCTTTCCTCTCCTAGTGCACCTCCTCCCAGGCGCACTCTCGCTTTCCTCTCCTAGTGCACCTCCTCCCAGGCGCACTCTCGCTTTCACTCTCCCCTTCCCTGCAGTACCGTGGCTCTTCCTAGTTGAGTCGGATTCTTTGGGGCATTGCAGCTCTTCAGTTCTCATGGAATTGCTCTTTGGCTCCAGCTTGGAACATTTGTGAGAGAACCACCATAGAAAGACCCAACTGTGCTCTGGATTTGCAAGGACCCTTCCACTGGGCTGCATGTGTGCCAAGGGGAGAGATGATGGGCTAGGAATGTGGAAGTCCGCCATTCTGCACCTCCTTACCTTTCACATTTGTACTGCTTGTGACAAGGATGCTGCGGCTCTCATTCACAAAAGCATGCAGACCCGCAATTCACCTAGACCCTATTCCCCCACCGGCTATCCCCATACGTCCTGCACTTCAGGACAGGGAGAGCCGGCGGGGAGGCGGCAGAACGGGGACAGCACATACAGGACACATTCAGGACATGGCCCTGTACATCCTGCCGGAATGGGGCAGGGTCCCCGCCACCTGCTGCAGGCCACGGGAAGCCAGCCATGGGTCAGGTGGCAGGGATGGGGGGGGGGGGGGGGCCAGAGCTGCGGATCCAAGGGAGGACATCCCCGCAGGCAGGGGCACGCCGGGCCATCCACGGGACTGATTCTGGCACCCTCCATTGCCTGAGAAAATTCCAAGTTGTCAACGACCCTGTTTAATGTACATTACCAAGTTTAAATTACAATGTAAACCGCTTGAAATAATTGAAATGCGAGATTCGGTGTCTACATGGCAGATGAAATTTAAATGTGAACAAGTGCAAAATCATGCAAAATAGGGAATAATAATTCTAACTATAAGTACATGAAATTGAGTTCTATATTAGGAGTCAACATCCAGGAAAAAGGCCAGGATATCACTGTGAACAATACACTGAAATCGCAACTTGGCCTGCTGTGTTGGCAATCAAAAAAGCAAAATAGAATGCTACAAATATAGTAAATGATGGCAGATAAAGACCAGTATGGTCCATCTAGTCTGCCCAGTAAGATGGCAAAAATAGGTGCACCTGCCGCTCTGTGCAGGCCACCCCTCCCCATGTCTTTGTTTAGGAGTGAACCCACCGCTCCATGTAGGACACTCCTATTTGTTGAGAAATTAGATGGTTCATTTTATTTTGATTTTATCATGTTGCTCTAAAGGGATCCACTGTGTCTGTCCCATGCCATTTTGAATTCTGTCACTGTGTTTGCCCCCACCACTTTCATCGGGAGGGAATTCCAAGCATCCACCACCCTTTCAGTGAAAAAGTATTTCCTGACATTGCCTTTCAATTTACCCCCTTGCAGCTTCATGTTATGCCCTCTAGTTTTACAGCTTCCCCGTCTTTGAAAGAGGTTGTTTGTTCATTATTTCTCTTTAAGTATTTAAAGGTCTGAATCATATCTCCCCTGTCCCTCCTCTCCTCCAAAGTGTACATATTTAGGTCTTCAAGTCTCTTCTCATTAAGCTTCTGATGCAGGCTCCAAATAATTTTGGTCGCCTTCCTCTGAATAATTCAGATAAGGAATGGCAAATAAAACAGAGAATAATATGCCTCTGTCAAGTGATTGTGCAACTGCATCTCAAATACTGTGTAGAATTCTGTTCATGCCATCTCTAAAAAGCTATGATGGAACCAAAAAAGTACAGAGAAGGGCAACAAACAAATGACAATGGGAATGGAATGACTAAAGATGTTATGGCTCCACAGCTTGGAGAAGTGATGGCCGAGAGGAGGTATGATAAAGGTTTATAGCTGCAATACCTGCTGGTGACAATGATTACATCCTCAGAGATGTTGGCCATTTCCTTGATGGTCAGGTAGCACATTCTCCTCAAGATTTGCTGTGGAAACCAACAGAAAGACATCTTAAAGGCTTAGGATAAATTCAAATACGCCTAAGTAACTTTACCTAGATCCATCCCATATGTGCTTTGTGTACAGCAGGGCTCTCAAAGGAAAAATGCCTATGATGCGTTCTCTCTCTCTTTTGGACAAGTTCTGTTCCATTGTAACTGTGACATCATATTTTACTTTCAGAATTCCTGTCCTGCCAAATCCCCACTGCAAGGCCGATGACTTTGCTATTAATGAAAGACAAAGTAGAAAAGATCCTAAAATTGCAATTCAGTCTTCTTCCCCTCCACTAACTTAAGGGCTGACTGAAAGGCCCCCAAAGATGTTTTTTGCAGGAAATATAAATATTTCATTCTGACAAAAGGCACTTCATAAACAAAGGGCCTCCTTGCGGAAGTGTGTTGGTTCAGCTTGCTGTGGACATGTCCTTTCAAATTCACAGCAGGAACCTGCCTGTGGAGAAACTCTGATCTAGTGTAATAATAATTTGACAGATAGTTAAAACTTGTGTCATGTAAAGGGCAGAACACCGACATTATTAAGGAGATCTATTGTATTAGCAAGGCAAAACTGTGCAGGGCATTCTAAAC
Source organism: Ichthyophis bannanicus (assembly GCA_033557465.1). NCBI lineage: Eukaryota > Metazoa > Chordata > Amphibia > Gymnophiona > Ichthyophiidae > Ichthyophis > Ichthyophis bannanicus. The sequence goes on along the minus strand of CM066038.1, from coordinate 47,170,908 downwards.
AGGCCACTCAGGACCCTCTGGTTCTTAAGACGCAGTAAGCACCTGAATTCGCTCCATGACATCCACAGAGCCAGAATTTCTACTATAGTGGATAGCTTACATCATTGGACTGGAATAAGCGAGTCATTGCAAAGAAGGCCTCTGTAGCTTCCGTGGTTCCAAAATGTTCACCCTGAGGGTAAAAACACAGCAGCCTCCATAACTAGCCAGAATAACCCACATTTCAGTGCATGCAACTTCACAGGCAATAAGCGAACATTCAGAAGGTTCCAGTTCCAGGAATATTTGTATTTGCAAGTTAATTTAACTGAAAGCAAAAAAATTAGACACTATATCTGCTTACTAGATTTGTGTGCTGGTCACTGACAGTCAGACTTCAAAATCCATATTAATGGTGTCTTTTGGGGTTTTATTTATAAAACTGTGTTTTTCTCCTTAAGCTGGTCCAACAAAATTCACAATTTCATAAAGCTTAACTGAAAATGAAATTAATATAAATTGGGTTGGAAATGGACTGAGTGGGAAAGAAGGTAGAGTGCTAATCAAAGTTCACGCTGAGCAAAGGGGTGTTAACCAGTGGAGTGCTATAGGAGTCAAGTCCTTTTCAATGTTTTTGTAAGTGATATTGGGGACAAGCTATGGAAAAGGATTGTCCTTTTGTGGACATCAGAATATTCAATAGTGCAGACACCCTGGAAGATGTAGAAAACATGAGGAATGATCCAGCAAAGCTTAAGAAGTAGTCTCCAGTTTGACAGCTAAGTTTTAGTGCTAAGAATACAGGCTCATGCATTTGGGCTGCAAAAACCTCCAGAGAACAGTATGGAATAGGGGATGGATTGCAGAGACAAGGCATGCCACTGCTAATGAGGAATCTGCACATTTGAGTATTTAGCTCTTGGGAAATTGCCTTAAAATTTGGGGAAAGGGATATTTGGGTTAAACTGATAAAATTCTGCATCCACTTGAAATTTAGTATTTATAAAGCTTTCCGTTAGTGTTTGATTCCCATCCAACCCAGGTTCAATCTTTGATTTATAGGCTTTAAGCCAATCAGAAGATAGGGACATATTCTACCATAAAGGTTTAAATTGGGAATTTTTCACCAGCAAGTGATTAATTCTAGGTCACCTTGAAGTAAACAAAGACAAGCATAAAATACACCTAAAAAACTAATACAAAGTCTTACATTTAAAGTGACCCTTAATAAAACTAAACAACTCATCAATACTAGGATGCAGGCAACAGTCCTGCGGAGTCGAGGATTAACCAGTCTTTTGCACAGAGTGCCATATGTACGATTATCTATCTTCCAGTTGGTGAAAGGCTGTATGTGCACACTTAATACAAAGAGCACTTGACGCTCATAGAATGAGACCAATCTCTGGAGGCTAGTGCAGTAGACTTGGAGGAGATGAGGCAGAGAGAGAGGTATATAGAGGAGACCTTCAGAAACACACATCCATTCCGGCAGCCTTTTGCTGCCATGGAGAAAGGTCACTTGAAAGAAGAAGATCATCTTGCTATAGCAGGAAGTGATCCTGTAACCAGGGCCAGCCCTCTGGGTGATGCAAGATCCTCTTGCACCACAGATGTAAGGAGGTAAGGATTAGAATGGCCATTGTATATGACAATTTAATCATCAGGCCACATCTCAAAAAGAGATATAGTGGAATTAGAAGAGCTACAGAGAAGTGCGACAAAGAGAGGGTTAGGGCTCTTCAACCTGGAGAAAGAAAAATTTGGTCTCCCCCACTAATTTTCCTTCCTCGAATCATACTTTGCCAAGAAAACCCAGGGGATGGACACAATATGGTTAACTATCCACAGGGTCGCCAGGAGTTGTCTGATGGTGGTAAGTGCCATAAAGTCAATGCTCAGTCCAGGGCAGGTGGAGTTATGCCTGTCAAACGGCAGACGGAGACAGAAACCAAAAGCTTGCAAGTTCTGCCCTATAATAGGGTCTTGCAGCAATGTGCTCCCCAGTATTCTCTGTAACAAAGCAAAAAGGAGACAACCAAAAATCTACACCCAGGGAATGAAGGATGGAAAACTCACCAAAAGCTGTGATAATATGCATTAAGATTACCAAAGCTGGTATTCACCATCAACAATAGTTCAGGGTGGGCCTCTAGAATGGTCTGGTAGATTCAAGAAAAGAAAATTAGTAGATAGACCAAACCCCCCCCCCCCCCCACCTTTCCTTCCCTATTGTTTTAGCAGACCAGTCCAGGATGAGTGGAATGCAACAAAGTATATCCATATGTAGGGCGGGACCTATAATCTGTCCATCAAAAACAAACCCAAGAACTACCACCATCCTGGGAAGCTCCCCCAAATTCCCTAACAATCCTATAAGCAAAACAACCATGCCTGCGTCACCTCTCCAGAACTTGCCAGGACCACCAAAGCTCTGACCAAGAGACAAGCTATGCCTGAAAGAGGAAGAACACAACACTGGAGAAAGCGGATTCCTCTAAGAAATCTGAAGAAATTCAGCAAAGCCTACAACTCCCTTGGATCTCAAAAGAAATAAAACGACGTACCAGAATGTCAACTGTTCAACACCACCAATAAGGCAGTTAACCGGGAATATGGCTTCAGTCCAAAGAACCAAACAAAAATGTCAGCAGTATAAAGACCCCAGAAAAACCTGACCAACCTAAGGTAGGTACTCCACATAGCAGAGCTTACACAACTAAATTCAAACCTTGCAGGATATCTAATATTATGAAACCACTAGAGGAATACCTGAAAAAAAACACAGAAAATGTCTGCACTGGATGTTCAACATGAAGAGAAACACAGAACAGGTTTACCAGACTGTTGAGCACAATCACTGTAAAAAGCTCAAATGGAGTTTGACTCACTAGGAGGTTTCTACACCCTCCGAGAAAAATCTCAGATGCTCACATGGGAGATTAGTCATGACCAAAGAATAGGGATGGCCTGCTGGACCTGTTCCTCCAAGAAAAAGGAGAACCTCTAGCAGGAAGCCATCGGGCTAAGAGAAGAATGAATTATAAAGGCAGACCACTAACTGCCCAGCTCCCCCGTTGTATGGGCAAGAAACTCACCATGACGGAGATCTGCATTGGTACCCTACAGCACCGAGAACAAGAAATTATTTTCGAACAAGTTAACCCAATTCCAGAAGCAAGTCTGAGAAAAAAAAAATGGAGCTCAGGTCTAGTTGAAAGAGATGCAGATCTCTCAACAAGAGAAGACTAGGGAACAGGTCAGCCTTGTCTCAGATTACTAACAGATTGGAGACTAACTGCTCTCAAATGCAAAAGCTTATCCAGCTTCCTTGCATAAGTATGACAGGGAGATACTTCAAAGAAATATAAGAATGAATGAAAGATAAAGCCCCACATTACTGTCTAAAACTAGAAACAGGACCACCAGGCCCTCTGTTCCTAAACTCTACAGAGCACTGTCTGCAGGTAGCAGGACCCATAAACCAGACAGGCTGACTTGGCCAGCAGCACACCAGGTTAAAAAAAAAAAAACACACCTCAGTAACCAGGATTGCTGCACCCAGTAAAACGTTCTGACTCAACGTCTGGGTTGTCATGCATTGGAGTATAGGCCCTACTTAAGCCTGCCTTCTGTGATCTACGCAAACCAGGTACTTTTGTGATGCAACCCCCCCCCCCCCCTTCCAATCTCAGAAGGGAGAGAAACGTTTCCTTTAAAGTGGAAGCAGCACCAGTTCAGAACAAGAAGCCACAGCAGTTCTACAGGATAGACCAGCCTGCAAATGGCACCTATTAATAGTGAGGCATGGTGCCTCTGAAGGAATCATAGAACAGAGAGGCAGCTAGTGTTAGTATGTTCTGGTCCTGTAAATTGCAGCTTAAGAACCATGGCAGACACCAGTCAAATCCTGCTCCAGCTCTAACTTGAGCCTTTGCAGCAGTGTTCATCTGTTTAGGGCTAAAAAGGATACCAGCTGTTTCATGGTCTTGCAGTGACCAGCTTCTGTGGTGATGCTGTCCACCATGGTCAGAGCTCATCTGCTATAAAGGCATCATGACAAGAACTGTCACCTGGTGACATTTCCAGAGCCAGACGACTGGAGAACACAAGAAATGCAAAGTGTCAGCCTGCTCAAAAGAATAAAAAGTCTACTGAAAGCGACCCACTGGAGAACCAGGCCAACACCTCCACCCCTATACCTCTTCCAGAGCTCACATGGGGCAAACGACAGCAGAGCCGGCAAGTGAGAATGGGGCAGTTTCTACAACTCCCTGGTGTCCAGTGCAGTTCTTAATAAAATATTAGCTACTAACAGGACAGAACCCTCTGCAACATCATGAAGGTAACTGCCCTGAGCAATCTCCCCCAAAGAAACAGCCAACAGTCTACAATGGTGCTGGCTCCCCTGTGACCAAGTTGCAGCTGCCATGGGAGGAAACAAACTTGAGGAAAGTCCATTGCTTATCTCTGGGATGCGCAACATGGAATCTTATTTTTGGGATCCTGCCAGGTACTGGTGACCTGGATTGGCCACTGTTAGAAAGAGGGTACTGGGCTGCATAGACCTTTGGTCTGTTCTGGGGCAGTTTCTCCAAATGTGGTAGTTTTACACATACCATGAGAGTCATGAACCTCACTTCTAAACCAGGGTATGTGGAGTATAATCTCAGTCTCTCAAATTTCCTGCTAATGACGTGGTACTTGCATAGTGCCAAAGAGAGCTTCCTTCTGAAGTTTAAGTAGTAACATGTAAGGACAGTTTGTCAAGATGTGCTTGGAAATTCTTGTTTATCAAACCCGCGGCTCCCAGTATGATGGAAAATATTTTATTGTTTTGCCACATTTTCTTGGTCTCTGACTGCATGTCTTGGTACTTCAGGATCTTTTGCTTCTCCACTCGATTCAAGAATCATCACTCGGAACCGACACCTATTTATCAATGTCGGTCTGGTGTTTTTCTCCTTTACTACTATGTCAGGTTTCCTCGCATCCAGTTTCTTATCCGTCGGAGAATTGTCCCAGCATGGCAGTTATGTTCTTATGAAGTTCTCTGTTCGAAAGAGTGGACTCTGGGGATGATTCTATCTGATAATCTTGAGGTGGCCAAACAGGCAGATTAGACAATTGCAAAAGCCAGAAAGATGTTAGAGTGCAAAAAGGAGAGAAATGTCCAGCAGTAAAAAGGTGATATTGCCTCTGTTTAAGTCATCAGGGGTAATATTTACAATTCTACAATTCACTCTCAAAAGGATATAAACCAGATGGGGTTGGTACGGAGGACGGTTACTAAAATGGTCAATGGTCACCAAAGTCTGAGGAAGTCTAAGCATGTATGTTTATTTATTTTATTAACATTTCTTATATACCGCACTATTTGGCATCAGCGCAGTTTACAAAGAACAAAAACATCCGACAAATTGCATATGTCTGGTCATTACAATTAACAGGATAAGGAACTTGGATAACCGGGTAAACTATATACATAAGTGTAACGAGAAAAGGAACTTGTTTGTTGTTTACATAGCTGGGGGCGCCAGATGCGAGGGCCTGCCTAGTTGACTACTACTATTGCTGAGGTGCTCGCTATTCAAGTGGGACTGAGAGTAGGTGTTGTCAGTGAGGTACTTGATGAAGAGGAAATGTTTAAGGGCCTTCCTGAACTGACTCAAGTTGGGGATTGCCCTGATATGTGCCGGTAAGGTATTCCATAGTCTTGGGGCGCAGAGTCGGAAAGCTCTGTTAGCTGTTGTTTTGGTGCAACTTGAGGAGAGGAGAAATGTGATAAAGACTAAATAGGACTGGGGTTTCTAGTCCCACAGGTGCTCCTTGTGGTCTTGGGCAAGCCACTTAACCCTCCATAGCCCATGTTCCCTGTAAAATAGTTATCTCCAAGTTATAATGCCCTGTTCAATGTAATTTCAGTTTGTTCAATGTAAACCGCACTGATGCAGAATAGCGCGGTATATAAGAGAATGTAAATAAATAAATATTTTCTAGGTATAAATGTACAGAAAGCAGGTCTCTTAATGGTAAGAAAGCGCTGGAATGGTCATGGGATGAGCCTGTACCTGACGTGCCTTCTCTGACCCCTTTGAAATCCAGACTGAAAAAAAATCACCTCTGATCACCTCATCTCCTTTGTGCTTCCTTACCATGCCCCCTAGATGTATCCTGTCTACAGCTATTGTGTTGTCTGTCTTAACTAGACTGTAAGCTCTGATGAGCAGGGACAGTCTTGTACATGTGTGTGTGTGTGCAGTGCTACATACATCTACAAAGGTTCATCAGTAGTAGTAGTAGTAGGGTAAAAGGTCTAAGGAAATATTTCTGTGCAGCTTTCCAGTGATAGTATTGGAGAAAGACAGTATCTAAATTCAAGAAAACATAGGAGAAGCACAAAGTATCTCAGAGAGAAAGGAGGGGAGCAAAGAGCTGAACAGATTGTACAGATGGGTAGACTATAAGCCATATAGCCTTTGCTTCTCTCATGCGACACAGAGATTGAAATTTTCTGTATGTTTCACATGGGTAAAAAAACAAATTTATGCACATGGAATAGCTGAGTAGTTAGAGTGGTGGGCTGAGAACCAGGAAAGCCAGGGTTCAAAGCCTGATAAAGCTACTTGCCACTCTCGGGGTCACTTCACTCTTCAGTGGCTGGGTGAAAACTAAGGGCTAGATTTGGAGTGGAGGAGTAGCCTAATGGTTAGAGCACTGGCTTGGGAACCAGGGTTCAGTTCCCATTAGCTCTCCTTGTGGCCTTGGGCAAGTCATTTAATGCTCCATTGCCTCAGAAAAATTCAAGTTATCACTGTCCCTCTTAATGTACATTAGCAAGTTTAAGTTGCAATTTAAGCCGCTTTGACTGAAATGATAAAGCAGTATAAAAAACCCTGTTAAATCAATTTACCAAAAGGATACTAACATGATTTAACACACAATATGTAATGCAAACGCCATACTGTCAATGGGGCCAATTTACTAAGCACATAATTTGGGTTAATGCACATACGTACATTTGTTCTCCCCCCCCTTCCCCCTAGGCAAGTGGAGAAGTAGCCTGGTGACCAAGAGACCAGCATTTGATTCCCACTAGCATTCCTTGTGGCCTTTGGTAAGTCACTTTACTTTCCATTGCCTTGGAAGCAGAGCCTGACAATCTATTTCAGGTCACACCTTGTCAAGAAAGCCCAGCGGCCGTTGGGTTGCCAGAAGTCAGCACTGATTTGATGGCATCTCTCTTAGAATGTAAGTCCTCTGTAAGCAACTCATCTTGAAAACCAGCTAGCATTACAATTTATTGCCCACCCCCTAACAGCATACACACTTGGTAGAAATCTGTATCCTGAAACTTGGCATATATTGGTCTGCCTGCTTGAGGAATTAAGCATATTGTTACACAATACATATACTTTCTGCCACAGAGAGATGGAAGTCAGGGTGGTGAATGTATATTTCATGCATGAAGAGCCCGTAGATCAATGCGTATTTAAGAGATGTATTGATTTCTATATACTGAACTACATGGCCATGAGTTTTGCCAATGAGTAGTTAGCTACCACACAACAAACTGCTACATTGGAGTGACCCATACAGAATATGATTAATACTCTGTAGGTTGTTGAGAACCATGAAAGCCCAAGGGAAAAGACTCCTGAATTAATAATAAATCTCTGGTGCACTTACTAGCTATAGTACACAATCTTATGATGCTTTTTCTGGATATACACTAGAGTTCTTCAGGCGGGGGCAATCCAACAGACTCTTCTTAACAAGTATGCAATACAGCAGACCCTGGGCATTGTGGTAGGATTGCCACCCAAGTCCACATTCCATGAAGCAATCACCAGGATCAGCAATCTACATATGAAGCAGACACATCTGTGCCCTTCCATCATCAGAAAACTGGAGGTAAAATCTAAGACGCTTAAAACTCGTCTGGTCTTACCTGGTTGAGTAAATAAAGAATCTTTGTTAAAATATGCAGACATCTCCTGGGATTAATGGGAGTCTCATTGAAGATACGAGCCTGCAACAGTCCAGGAAAGAGATCACATAAGAAAAAAATTTCCCACTGTTACTAACTCACTATTTCACCTCAGATCAGCATCTGTGACGTAAGCAAATTATCAGGAATGGTTAGAAAAACCAGGTAGTGCGTTGTAAACACTTGAACAGAAATGCTGAGGTCATAGCACCAGTCTGCGACGGAGAAGAGAAGCCACCCCAGCAATCAATTTTCTAGGCAAAATTTCATTTCTTTTTTTGTGAGACGGAGGTGGTAATGATGTCTGGAACTAAGGAAGCTATGGTTGGAGACCCGGAGCCCAAGAGAAACCCTGGCACAGTGAGCCCAAACGTGCATGCTCCCTTAGACCTAAGCACATTACAGTCTCTGTTCTTTTCGTCCGTTGGAAACCTAAATTTCAATAGCAGAACTCTATCACTTAACCAGAAGCCTGATTCTACCAGCAATTCCTATCCAGTATATACCCTGCAGATCTTCTTGTACCCTGCAGATTTTAACGTGTATTTTTTTAGAACATTACACCCCCTTTATGACATGAATCTAGACATTATATAGCTGCACAGCACACATGCTCATATGTGCTGCTGCTCCACATGACCATGCTATTAGGGTCCTTGCTTTATAAGGACGGAAGTGAATCCTAACACATATATTTTAAAACAGCGCTCCATCCAAAAAGCCATGGAAAGTTGTCAGCCATATATATCTTTTTCGTCAGAGAGATAAAGAGGGTGTTATAAATGAGTGTCCTCCAAATATATCCTTTTTAATATATATGGTTACTATAGCTAACAACTTTCCATGGCTTTTTGGATGAAGCACCGCTTTAAAATATTGGTGTTATATTCCACTAAAAGTGAATCCTTTTCCTATATAGTTGGTCTGTAAGGTGATAATATTATAATGACGGAAGACATTAATTAAGCAAATCTTCCCTTCTTTATAGCATACCGACACCGATTAATGCCTTATCCAGGCAATTTTAACTCAGAGGGACTATTATAAAGCAACATTTTTTATGTTTATTGTTTTCCGAAGATATCAAAGAAAGAAGGTATGTTTAGGGAATTAATGCCATTCAGGTTCTGCAATAGAAGAGATCGTCTAAACAGAGGCCTCACACTTACTGTAAGATACCTCATTTGTCTATAAAGCAGTTCAACGACATTAAGATTACAGATCTTTATAAGAGAGGAAGAGAAGGGGCTCAAAAGGGTGAAGCACAGCTCTGCTCTGCTCTTTTCATGGATCAGATAGAAGGCAACAAAATGCACTCGAAGATGGGGTTGCTTTCATAATGTACTGAAGAGATCTAGGCTACCATTGTAGCCAACAGAGGGGTAAAATGCTGGCCCAAAGTCCCAGGGCATTAGTTCTAGTCTACCTTTCCATACTTGTGACCTGGATTGGCCACTGTTGGAAAAAAGAAGGAGAAATTAGACTTTACCTGCTAATTTTCTTTCCTCGAGCCCCTCAAGTCCAGACGCATGGGTTTATGCCCTAGCACAAGCAGCTGAAGACTGAGAAACACTGGTTTGGATGTTACACTATAAGGGGGATCTGTATATATCTGAGCAAGCCAGTATTCTACTGACAAAACAGACTCCACACAGACAAAAGCTATAAAACTCATAACCAACTTATTGAAACTATGTACATTAACAGGATACTATAGCTCCCCAAAGAACAGAAAATTCAACATTAAACAGAGGCTGTTCGCTAGTTTTGATACCTCAGGTAATTATGAAGAAAAAGTCTTGGACTGATGCAAACATGCCCTTAAATTCTCCCATGTCCGGGCTCGGCAAAAGACAGAATGGGGGGAGGGTTCTGGACTGGAGGGACTCAAGGAAAGAGAATGAGTAGGTAAGTTTTAAATTCACCTTCCTCATCGTCTCTCCAGTCCAGGTGCATGGGATGTACCAGAGCAGTATTCAAGTTCGGGCAACAGCTGCAGCACTCGCGCTGAACCATGCATCCCCTTTTGCTTGAACATCCAAAGGATAGTGACACACAAAAGAATGGAGAGACAACCATGTCACTGCTTTACAAATATCAACCAGAGGAACAAGACCATACTCCGCCCATGATGATGCCCGAGCTCTCGTTGAGTGAGCATGCAATCCCTCTGGAAGCAACCTAACATTTGAGCAAATATGCAGAAGCAATAGCCTCTTTCTGCCACCATGCAATGGACGCTTTCGAAGCTTCATCTCCTCTGTGCAGACCTCCAAATAAAAGATAATCCGATTTCCTAAATGCTTCAGGTATCACTGAAGAATCCTATGAACATTCAAAGTCATGACAGCTGAGATGTCGAGCCCTCTTCCGAATTGGTAAATACAGAAAGTTATTATCTGGTTACGGTGAAACACCAAAAATTACCTTTGGTAAAAAAAAAGAGAGAATCTGAGGAAGCACCACTCTTTCTTTGGAGACTATAAAAAAGGCTCCCTAGAAGACAAAGCTTGCAGCTCTGAAATCCTACGTGTTGAGCAGACAGCCACCAGAAAGACCACCTTCAAAGTAAGGTCTTTTAGAGAAGTTTGGACCAAGAGGTTCAAAGGGAGCTTCCATAAGCACCGATAAGACCAGATTCAAGTCCCATGGTGGAACAAGTTGGCGAGTTGGGGTCAAACCTGTGACTCCCCTCAGAAAATGAACTACATCAAGATAGAAGCTAGAGTGCCACCCTACATCCGACCTTGATAACAGGCCAAGGCTGCTACCTGAACCCGTAAAGAATTCAAGGCAAGACTCTTATCCAGTCCGGCCTGAAGAAAAGTGAGAACAACCCAAAGGGAGGATGAGGGGACCCGGAGATCTGGTCCCAGTGGTCGCTATCACCCATTCAGGCAGCTCCAGCAGCATCCCTGCCAATTGCTTGTCTGAGTCCAGCCACTAGTTCAGGCTCATCCTTGTTTCCTGAGGACAACACAACCTTTTCCATAGCGAGTGCATCTATGGAGACCACCAGGACAATAAGGCCTTTTACAGAGGCCTAATATGCACCCTGGCCCATGGCATGGGATTCAAGGTCACCATCATGGACCCTAGGAGTTGTAGATATGCCATGTAAAGGAAGCTCTCATCTGACAAAACCTCCAAGCCTGGTCCTGAACCTGATGCATTCCTGTGGTAGACACCCCAATCCCACTCTGGTGTGGAAATGAGCCCCTAGATATGTTGGAGCTAATGCAAGACCTAAGTTGCTTTTGCTGAAATTGATATCCCTTTCTCCACCGATTGGAGTGGGTTATCACTCACCTTGTCACTACCAGTCTTTCCTGCACAAAGCTTTGCTCTGATCAACCAATCTCCCAGATATGGATATACCAACACTCCTTTTCACTGAAGAGCAGCTGCAACCACCACCACCACCACCTTTGTAAAGTTCCGAGAAGCCATGGCTAGACCAAAAGGCAGGGTCTGAAACTGAAAATGCCCCATAGACACCACAAAGCAGAGGTACTGCTGATGATCTGGAAGGACAGGAATGTGCCAGTACGCCTCGGAAAAATCCAGGGATGTTAAAAACTTGCCTTTCCCCATGGCCACTATGACTGATCGTAATGTTTCCTTATGAAAATGGGGCACCTGCAAGTCCCAATTCACACGCTTCAGATCCAGAACTAGCCGAAAGGAACCTTCTTTCTAGGGAACTACAAATTAAATTGAGTATCAACCAAGTTTGCTTCACTGGGACTTCGTGGGGCCTCCTAGGGGTCCTCCAATGTAGTTCGTACTTCCCCCTCAAAGGGGATGACTTCTGGGAGGACAGCACAAACAGTGAAATGGCACATAGCGCACTGCCCAAAACCTCGAAAAGTCCCTGTAGCGACCTCTCACAGACACCACAACCTTTCCTATCTTAGGCTTGCTCTCCTGAAGTTTCGGAATCTTGGACTCCCCCAAGTACTTCAACAATTTCTCCAGCGCCTCTCCAAAAAAGGAGTTTCCCCTTGAAAGGAAGCTTACTGAGGTGAGTGAGGCTACATCTGCTGACCAACTATGGAGCCATAAGAGCCACTGCACTGACACCAGCGAGGCCATGTTTTTAGCAGAAACCCTCACTAGGTCATACAGTACATCCGTGAAATACACTGATCCAGACTCTAGCTTAGCCACCTCTGACAATGGACCTGGAGCATCGGGATTAGCCTCTGGCAAACCTTAAGCCCATCGTAAGCATGCCCAAGCAACAATAGGCCCTACAAGCAGGCGCTTGTAACACCAGGGCAGCGATCTTAAAAGACTGCTTCAAGAGCATTCCCAGCTTTCAGTCCTGGGTATCCTTCAGTACTGCTCCACCTTCTCCAGGAATTGTCGTCTTTTTGGTCACCGTCAAGACCAGAGCATCCACCTTCAGAAGCCGTAGGAGGTCCTTTTCCTCCAGCAGAATCAGCTACAAGACAGCCATGGACCTGCTAACTTGTAAGCCTGCCTCCAGCCTTTCCCATTCTGCTTCTATCATCTCCTTTATGGCACTATGAAGCGGAAAAGATTTCTGAGATTTCATGAATCATATTCAGGGCAGCCAACAACTATGCAATTAGCAACGGCAATTCCACCTGCCGAAAAACCCTTATGATGCTGGGTCTTCGCCAGGTGAAATTTCTCCTTTTTATAGCTCCTCATTTAAGGGATTTCCCTAGTGACCAGACGAACCTTCCAGAGGATCGCCCAACCTCCCTGACACACCGAAGCTTGGCTGTCCCAGATGTCTTCTTCTACCCTCCGGCACTTGAACGCAGGCTCTCAGGGCTCCTTGACCGCTGATGCCACTTGCTGAAAACTCCTTTTAGTGGCTGACTCCTGAGGAGAACTTTGCACCAGGCCTGCTTCATACAGAAGGTCTGGTGTAAAAGCAAAAACAAAATTCAAAAGGAAAAAGAGACATTCCTGGATTTGCAGCCAACTCCCTGGGGTCACCCCCACCTCAATTGCTGCTCCCCAGGTTGAGTAGGAGCTACACTCAGGCCATCCCAATGCTTTGCTAACTAATTCAGTTGCCTCCCTCATGGCTATGGATCCCATGGATGAGGGGAAACTTGGAGGGCAGTTCGGAATGCATTCAACAATGGGATTGCCTCAACACCAGAAGCTCCAGTTCCCCTCAACAGCTGTTCTGCAGTGCAGCCAAACATCCTCACACCCGTGGCAAAATCCCACCAACAACAATTGAATGCGGTAAGTGCCGCAGGCCGCAAGCAAGTGCAGCCTTGCTTGCTCCTGCCAAGAACAACCTTCCCTCTCACCTCACTGCCAAAATGGAATGCTCCAGTGTTGTGCTCCTCCGGCCAGAAACAAGACAACCCACTGTAACTTTTTTTTTTGAGCTGTAAAATTTAAAAGGGCCAGATCAAAGTTCCCGGTCCCCCTCCCAAAAGTTGGGAAGAAGGAATGGAGAACATTAAGGGTCTCCCAGAGGTTATCTTGGTACATGAGGTGAGAAATTAAGGGGGAGAGACTCGGAACATCGAGTTCTGCACTCCAAGGATCAGCCAAATGCTGAAGTAACAGCACTGGGTCCAAAGCAGAGCTCCAACATCAACTCCTTGCCTTTTTTATTTAATTCTTCTCAGTGGAGTCCAGACTGAAAAGAAGCTCATCACCATCTGCTTGAGACTGAGAAATACTAGCTTGCTCAGATATGCACAGATCCCTTATAGTGGGACATCATCAAAAGAATTAATTAGACTTACCTGCTAATTGTTGTTCCTTAAGGAACTCTAGTCCAGTCCCGGAACCATAGAGTTTAGAATCTCCTCCAGCAGCCTTGGAGACTGAATGACATCACAGCTCTTCTCTCTCTGGTATAAATAGGCAAGGACCGCCCCCTTCCACCAGTACCTATTGACAAAGCAACTCAGCAGAGCAACAAATAAGTAGATAAAGAACAACAAGATAAACTAAATAAACTTTGGCTAGAATCTAAAAACCTGTGCATATTCTAACCTTCTCTTCGACGAAGGACCTTGTAGAAATGCCAAAAACGTAGAAACAAAACCGCGCTTCTGCGGGGTTCCCATTGTGGCTCCACTCCGCGTCCTCCGGAACCCCACTCCACTTCCGGAGACATCCTCTCCAATTTGACCCCTCTTACTAAGATACAACGGACAGCAGCTTCAGGCTGCATACCCTGGGAGGGGTCCGGGACTTGACTAGAGCTCCTTAAGGAACAACAATTAGCAGGTAAGTCTAATTAATTCTTCCTTTTCGTCCCTCTAGTCCAGTCCCGGAACCATAGAGGATGTAACAGAGCAGTGCACATCAACGGGAGGGACCAGAAAACCCAGCCTAAAGCACCGCTGAGCCAAAATGAAGTCCTCCGCCGCCTGCACATCTAACCGATAGTGCTTCGAGAATGAATGCAACGATGAAGTCGCCGCTCTACAAATGTCCGCGACTAAAACCGAACTGTACTCCGCCCACGACGCTGCTTGCGCCCTGGTCGAGTGCGCTCTAAGACCTTCTGGAACTACGCTACCTTTCAAAAAGGTAAGCCGACGCAATAGCCGCCTTTAACCATCTAGAAATGGCCGCCTTCCGCGGCCCCCCGAAAGCCAGAAAATCTGTCAGTCTTCCGAAATGGCTGCGTCCGCCGAAGATACTTCCGAAGAACCCGACGAACATCTAGGGGATGTAACCTGCCTTCCGATTTCTCCTTTTGCTGCTTAGAGAATACTGGAAGCGACACCATGTGATTGACATGAAAGGCCGAGACCACCTTCGGCTGAAAGTCCGGCACTGAGCGTAGCACGACCTTATCATGGAAGACAGACAAAAATAAGGTGCCCTACAGGAAAAAGCCTGTAACTCCGAAATCCTCCTTGCGGAACAAATAGCTACCAGAAATACCTTCTTTATCGCGAGATCCTTCAGGGTGGCGATGCTTAGCGGCTCAAACGGTAGCTCAAGCAAAGCCTCCAATACCAGATTCAGCTTCCATGTCGGCACCGAACAGCGTACCAACGGACGAAGAAGCAAGACAGCTCTCAGAAAAAGCCTAATGTCACTGAGATCCTACCGCTGACCGACCACTTTCCCCCTATAACAGGAAATCGCCGCCCACTGCACTCGCAAGGAACTGGCCGCCAATCCCTTCCACACTCCATCCTGCAAAAAGGAAAGGACCTGCGAAATCAAAGCCCACAACGGCTGAATATTATGCTCCACACACCAAGCTGCAAAGATCCTCCAGATCCGGACATACGCCAGTGAGGTGGAATGCCTGCGTGCCTTTAGCAAGGTAGAAATGACCGCCACCGAATAACCCTTAGCAGTCATCCTAGCCCGTTCAAGAGCCAAGCCGTAAGCGAGAACAGACTCACCTAGGGCATGCGCAACGGACCCTGCCGTAGGAGCTCCTCCTGCTGTGGTAACTACCACGGATCGTCCACTAACAGCCGTACCAAATCTGCATACCACGGCCTTCAGGGCCAATCGGACGCGATCAGAATCACCTGACCACGATGTCTCCCAACGCGCTGCACCACCCTGCCCATAAGGGCCCAAGGTGGAAAAAACATAAAAGGAGAACTCCCTCTGGCCACCTTTTCGCTAATGCATCTAGCCCCTCTGACATCCGTTCCCAGCACCTGCTGAAAAACCTTGCTACCTGCGCTGACTCGAAGCTCGTCATGACAGCCATTACCGGAACTCCCCAGCGCCTCACCAGAAGAGCAAACACCCCTGGATGTAGCACCCACTCCTCGGGGTCTACTCTGCGACGACTGAGGAAATCCGCTTCGAGATTGTCTATGCTGGCCACATGTTGAGCCGCGAGAGCCTGGAGATTGTGTGCGGCCCACACCCACAGCTGACCCGCTTCGGCTTCCAGTGTAGCACTTCCTGTGCCCCCCTGCCGATTGATGTAGGCCACCGTTGTCACATTGTCTGACAAGACTTGGACCGCCTCCCGACCGAGAGTGTCCTGAAACTCCGGTAGTGCCAGAAACACCGCTCTCATCTCCAACCTGTTGATGGACTGAGACATCTCCTCCTGAGACCAACGACCCTGGGCAAACCTGCCTTCGCAATGAGGCCCCCCCCCCCCCAACCCAGGAGGCTCGCATCTGTCGTGAGCAGTCCCCAGGACGGCGGTCCAGTGGCATGCCGTCTTCCATATTCTCCGTTCTCAACCACCATCGCAGCTCGTGACGCACATTCTGAGGGCAAACTAACCTCTGCGATAGGACATCCGACTGATGCGACCAACGATGGAGAAGCGCCGCCTGTAACGGCCGCACATGCGCTTGGGCCCACGGAACCACTTCTATCGTGGCTGCCATTGTTCCCAACAACTGCAGGTGCTGCCATGATGTTGGAGTCGGACTCGAAAAGAAACACCTGACGAGTTGTCGCAGACCTAGAGCCTGGGCCCTGGGTAGAAACACCTTCTCCTTCTTTGTTTCGAAGCGCGCCGCAAGGTACTGCAGGGATTGCGATGGTACCAACCTGCTCTTTGCAAAGTTGACTACCCAGCCCAGGCCTTCGAACATCTGGACCATCGCTGCCGAGCTGTCCTCTCTCGACTTCGCTCGGATCAACCAATTGTCCAAATATGGGTGCACCAGTACTCCCTCTTTGCGGAGCGCCGCCACCACCACCACCATGACCTTGGGAAACGTCCGTGGCGCCGTTGCCAGCCCAAAGGGCAGCGCTTGAAATTGGAAATGTCCCATGGGTACCGCAAATCTCAGCCACTTCTGATGCTCTTGCTGAATCGGGATGTGCAGGCAATCATCCGTGAGATCTAACGACGTCAGGAACTCCCCGGTCCGGACCGCTGCCAGCACGGAATGCAAGGTCTCCATCCGAAAATGGGTAATCCGGAGACAACGGGTCACCCTTGTCAGAGTCAGGATCGGGCGAAATGTGCCCTCCTTCTTTGGCACTACCTCCTGCCGCACACTAGACAGCGTGGAATTGCAGGCATAGCAGCCGCCTCAAAGAACTGCTCTAAACCACCCCGGGAACTCCCCCTCCCCCCTGCTGGCCCTGACCACCAGCCCCGGAAGGAAGGGCTCTCTCCGGGTTGGAGCCCTGCAAAAAACAGCCTAGATACGCCTGCTCAATATTTCAATAAGGGAAAAGTACAGCAGTACAGCATAGCTCGTTTCCCTTTGAACTTCTCTTTCCCCCCCCCCCCAACAGGCCATTGCTCTGTAAGCGCCTGATGAGCCTATAGCAGGTCTGCAGCAAACGAGGCTTAAAACGCTTCCAAAAAGCCACTATAAAAAACGTGGTTTTCAAAATGGCCACCGGGACTTTTCCCGCGCAGCAAAAAAGTGTCCGGAGGGCAAAGAACTCCTTTATGAGATCCCCCGGTGAGGCAGGGACTTCCCTCTCAACTCCCCTCCAAGAAACAAGTAAAAGAAAATTCAAAAAGAAAGAAAAAACGCCGTTAAAGTCGGCGAGACCTACTTACAGTTCCCTGCTTCAACCTGAGGTGCTGCAATGAGGCAGACACGCGCCGGAGCTCAGCCTGCTCGTGGCTTCGGCTCCGACGGTGCTCCCACCACCAATCTCACTGTCCCTTAGAGATGGCTGGGGCTAAGCCTTCCACCTGCTCCTCACCCTTGCTTGCGGGTTCAGGAGCAGGGAGGCTACTTCTTCTGCTCTGTAAAGCTGCTCCTTCTCACCAAGGGGCAGCCCCCCCCTCCCCACACGAGGGGGAAAATAGAAGGAGAAAGGAGGAAGCACGACTGGAGCCAGAGGGAAGAAAAAAGTGGCTATTTTAGAAAGGCAACCAAACAAAAAGCATCAAGAATTAGAAAAGGAAAACAAAGAAAAAATTCCTAGCTCTGCCTATTTGTGCTGGGCCTATCCCTAGGCCCAGAATCTCCTCAGTTGCTTGGAGACTGAAGTACTGGTGGAAGGGGGCGGTCCTTGCCTATTTATACCAGAGAGAGAAGAGCTGTGATGTCATTCAGTCTCCAAGGCTGCTGGAGGAGATTCTAAACTCTATGGTTCCGGGACTGGACTAGAGGGACGAAAAGGAACCAGTGTTTCTCAGTCTCCATCTACTGGTGAGAGAGCATAAACCCATGCGCCTGGACTGGACGAAAGGGATAAGGAAACTGGGTTTGATGGATCTTTGTTCTGAGCCGGTATGGAATATCTTCAGTGCGGCAGTTAGGACATGATGCTCCCCAGGGTTTTGCATTATCTCCAGGGTTTAACTCTACATGAGCCCATTGGGTACTCTGTCAGAAATATGGGTTTTTGGGCTTTTTATATGTTGATGATATACAGTTTTTGATTAAATTTTATCAAGACGAGGCTGTGGTGCTACAGCGTGCAGATTGCTGTTTGGAGGAGACTGCAGCTTGAGTAGTCTCATTGGCTGTTGTTGAATGCCAGCACATCGCAAGTCTTACTTTGTGGGGATATAAAGGAAAAGAATTTGTAAGCAGGGCTCTCTATTGGGGGTGTTCGGTTGCCCTGGAAGAATGAGATCCGGAATCTAGAGGTCATTATGGATTGTGAGCTCTGCCTTCATTGATGGGTCTTGCAGGTAGTGTGTGCTGTTTTTGTTAATTTGCGGTAGCTCAGACCCTCTTTAGATCAAGATGCTCTGCGTTGGGTGGTCCAGGCACTGGTATAGTTGCACCTGGATTACTGCAACGTCTTGTATGTGGGACTGCCAGCATATAGAGAGAAAGTTGCAGGTAGTGCAGAACACAGCCACACAAATCATTTGGGGCCTACAGAGGTGTGATTTGGTGGCTGGGGTGATGCGACAGTTGCACTGGCTCCCGATTAAATCCAGATACGTGTTTAAATTGTTGGCGTTAGCATTTAAGGTCTTACAGGGAAATGACACATGGTACCTGAGAGAGCTGCTCCAATGATAAAGGCACAGTAGGGTGTTGCGCTCGGGGGGGGGGGGCGATGAATGTCTGTTGGAGCTCCCTGGTTTGTTTACAGCGCTGGCAGGAGAGACTTTTCAGTGGTTGTGCCAGCTCTGTGGAATATCTTGCCTCTGGCACTCAGGTCGGAGACAAACCTGTTGTTATTTTGGAAGACGATAAAACCTTCCTATTTCTGTGAGGATGGGCAGCGGTTTCTTTTTTTTTGGCAGGTGGTTTCAGGATCAGGATGTTAAGTACTTCTCTTAAGGGGGTAGGGATCCTGCTTGGTGGGATTAATGGGGTGGTATTTTAGTTTTATCGTAAACCACTTTAGCAAATGGCGGTATATAAATGTTTTAAAATAAATATCTTATGTTCTTAAAGAAGATAAAAGGAATGGATTGCAATGAATTAAATTGAAAATTAACCAGCAAAATAATAAAGCTTCAGTTTTATCCGGTTACTTTTTTTTTTTTTAAACCAGTGCTTGAAGGTATTGCATTCCCTTTTCATTCTCAAGTGTGGAGCTTGCAGATGATATAAAATTCTCCATTTCAATTTCTATGTATCAGACTGTTATGGTATTATGCAGTAAAGTCTGTTTTCATCTCCTCAACGTTGAACTATAACTTTTTTTTAGCAGGTCTCCCAGACTGAGGT
Organism: Ichthyophis bannanicus; assembly: GCA_033557465.1. NCBI lineage: Eukaryota > Metazoa > Chordata > Amphibia > Gymnophiona > Ichthyophiidae > Ichthyophis > Ichthyophis bannanicus. The sequence continues at coordinate 47,151,378 of CM066038.1, read as the reverse complement.
TTACACAAATTACAATTAATCCTAAATTTGGCTGCAGTCTTCTATGTAAACAGAAAATCATACTCCAACCCTCAACCATCTTCATCGGTTGCCCGTTTCCCTCAGGGCTTGTTTTTAAGTTATTGATCTTCCCAATATGCCCTGCTGTATGTTTTAACAATAAAACAAGAGAGATTTGAAAACAGCAGGAAAGGTGCCTGTTCTGTAATGGCAACAATCCTATCAAATACTGTTCCAATCAGCACAGTGCAAACTGCCAAACCTTTACATTTCACTTCAGCACACCATGAAATTATTTTAATTGGCCTGCATACATTTTTCAGATGGTATCGTTAAGCTTTTTTTCATATAGTTATTAGTACTTTTTGTATCAGGTTTCTTCTCTACTTTTTTTTTTAAATAAGAAATATAGCACCATTTTAAGTTCTATGAGTTTATGAGACCACCTAAAAAAGTATTTGCCTTGAGAACAAAATTCTGGAAAGAAGATTTTGAAAAATAAAAATAGGAACCCCCCCCTTCTCCCAGTCAAATCCTTTTAGAAGGCCACATGAGAAATTACTGCACTCCAATACTTACCTCTTGAAGGACAGTGCTTTTCTCCAAGTGCTGAAAAGGATTGGAGCCGCTACCTATGTGACACAATAACAAAGCGTATCAAGTCTAAATAAGTATGTAAGCACCCAAGAACACAACTGAAGGCAATACTAGGACATTCTGTGTTGTGGCGACATGGAACATGCAACATCCCAAGCTCAACATGAACACAACAAACATGATGACAGAGAGACCACATAGACTATCTAATCTTCCCTTCCATATCAACCACTATAACAGTCCCCTTTTTCCCTTTAGAGGTCCTCTGCGTTTGTCACATGCTTCTTCGAATTCAGATACGGTCCTCATCTCTACCACCTCCACTGGGAGACTATTCCACGGATCCACCACTCTCCATAAAGAAATATTACCACATATCACTCCTGAATCTATCCCCTTTCACCCTCATCCCATAACTTGCTTTCAATCGAAAGAGGCTCTCCCCCTGTGCATTTATGCCATGGAGGAATTTAAACATCTCAATCATATCACCTCTATTCCGCCTTTCCTCTAAGGTGTACATATTAAGATCCTTAAGTCCGTCCTCATATGCTTTATAAAGACCACTAACCTTTTTAGTAGCCACCCTCTGTACTGACTCCAGTCTGTTTATAATCTTTTGAAGGTGCACTTTCCAGAATTGCACACAATACTCCAAATGAGGTTGCACAAAGACTTATACAGAGGCACTATCACCTCCTTTCTTCTGCTGGCCATTCCTCTCCCTATGCACCCAAGCATCCTTCTAGCTTTTGCTGTCGCCTTTTCTACCTGTTTAGCTACTTTAAGATCATCAGATACAATCACACCTAGGTCTCGCTCTTCTTTAGTGGACAAAAGGAAAAGGGAAAGCTACAATCAGAGGAGCAACCGTGGGTACTACATATATGTTCAACTTGCTGCATGTGCCACAATGAAGTCTAATGAACTGACTGATTCAGTCTGTGTGTGTGCGCATGCTGTTGGTGGGAAGGGAGGGGCCTCAACCATCTTCCCAGAAACACGCCCTTCTCTCAACATTGAGCAACTTGAAATATGCCTTGATGAGTGCCACTGATCTTTTCCCCTGTCCTACATGGCCAAGAAAGAAATACTGTTTAAAAAAAAAAAAAAGCAGCCTGTGATTTTCTCAGTGGAACCAACAATACTCAAAAACTGGAATACCATGGAGATTTCTGTGTTTACAGAAGCAAGCTTTTCCTCCTGAACCACATACACAATCAGAATCTCCTCTGGAAATAGGTGTAAACCCAAATGGGCCAGCTGATTGCTCTTTGGTACTGTTGCATGCTACCAAGTAGGAGATCTGGATTTGATTATTTCTGCTCCTTGGGTTGTAGATGCAGCAGAGGCAGTGTTCACAGCCATAATCATACCATCCAAAAGTCAGAGTGCGCACATGTAACAGATTCTGAAGGGATGGAAAAATTCATGATAGTTCCAAATGAAGACTCACAGCACTATATTCTAGCAGAAGCATCTTCAATCCAAAACATAAAATCTATAATACTGTAAAAATGGTAGACAGACCAATTGTTCCATCTGATCATGAGGCAGGTAATTTTGTAAAGCATTTTCCACGTATCATATATATATATATATATATGCAAGCATTTCCAGGAGCGTAGTTTGGGCAAAGCAGGGAAAGCTGTGACATACACATCATTTTTATAATATACGCATAGACATGCACATATCTGCAGCACCATTGAGCAGGTTTAAATGTGTCCAAAAGCATTTGTGTGTTATTAGAGATCATTTTGGATGCCTATTCTATAAAGCCACATAACTGAGTTAAAGAAGTACCCCCACACAGATCAAGACGAATAATTCTGTTTCGTCGTACAGATCTGTTAAAGTTGCTTTAATCTCATCCATGCATTTAAGAAGAGCAAATTTCTATAGAATCACATTCTACAGAAATCTCATTCTAAGGGTTTATTAAAGCCTGTTCGTGCTTTCTCTCAAATGTCTTCTAAGGAAGAGAAGCATTTGATTAGCTTCACCATCTAAGGAAACCTTTATGACTTTAGAACTTAAAAAAAAAAAAGAGAACTTTTTTAAACCCAGCTACACTAACAGCCTTTACTACATCCTCTGGTACCGAATTCTATTGTTTGCTTACGTGTTGAGTGAAAGAATATTTTCTCGTATTGGTCTTAAATGGGTTACATTACATTGCTCCAATGCTGTAAGCAGAAAGCATGCAAATAAGCTGCAAGCAACGAGTGCTAAACAAGAAGCCGCCAGACGCATGCACACATGGGTTTGCACTAACAGCAGCTATATCTTACACACATAGAGAAAAAAAACCAAAACATTTTATTGACACTAGCACTGGAATATGATTATTATTCATAAACCTCGATATTACTCGGCGCAGCGCAACACAGCATTCCGGCGCCCGTGCATAACGCAGCGATACTTTTCCGCACAGGATTTCTGCTCTCAGGCGTCCACTGCACCGACCCAGGGCCTAGTGCATCAGGCGCCTAAGCCTAACCCCCAGCGGGGCTCTCCTTCACTCTCTCTCCAGGCAGAGACGTCCCATACCGGCACGAACCTACCGGACTCCTCATCTTTCTTGTCAAACTTCTTTATCATCTCCGACTCCCTTTCCGCAGCACCACAGAAAAGCAGAGACTATCCTGCGCCGGAAGCAGCACCGGCCGCTGACGTCACTCACCGCAAACCTCCACCCCCTTCCGCCACGCAGCCCAATCACTGGTTGCCACTCACCGGAAATGGCCACACTGAGGAAAGCCCCGCCCCTTCAAACCAACCCAATCATCTCCCGACAGTGAGAAGCCCGCCCCTCCCACGTCGTGAGCCAATCATTGAAAGCAGGAGTGTTCTTTCTACGGCACGTGGCCGCTCCCTCTCCCTGTTGCTGAGTGTGATCCGGCGGCTGGTGCTCTAGCGGAGAGGGAGCTTCAGAAACTACCTCTCTCCGAGATGTTGATAGTTAAACTCAACAACTATGGTCATCGTACAACAGTCATAAAACGTATAACTGGACATCATACGCTTAAATATGAAAACTTTGTATATATGTGAATCATTTGCCTGCAAGTAAAGCATGGTTCTTTGAGTTTGTATACCTATCGGGGTCTTTTGTTATAAGTGCAGCAGCTCTTAATGCTACTTAAGAAGTTATTATCCCAGGCAACAGCTACTTAACATTTCCTTGCTCAATAGACTGTAAAACTGTGATAGGCGATGGCCTAGAATAGCCTGTCTAGCCTGCAGGAATAAGAAAGGCCTGTACGTTAGGCCTGAGTCCCAACCCCCACTTGAGAATATTATAGCTGAGCAGAGCTGAAAGTCAGTAGAAGTTAGAAAAACTGCTCTAAACTGCTTTGATAAGAATGCAAGAATCTTCTGTTTTAGCTCCTTTATGTTGATAACAGATGTGTTCCAGTATCTTGCTTTCACACATTCTCTAAGCCGAAGAGGGACCTTGTAGCAGAATGTGTTATGTCTAGAAACTGAGCCATGGCTAGAGAGGCCTGAGCAGGGGGAACAGGTGTTAAGCGGGACCAATCAGGAGGCACCCATGAGGGGGCACCGGGACCAATGAGGAGTTTGTCTGTATAGAACTGATGAAGAAAGGTATAAAAGATGTTTTGTTGAACTCCATGGCTCAGACCATTTTGAATGTGACAGTGCCTGAGACTGTGCACAAATAAATTGGCTTGAATCTTAGTAAATAGACTCCTGGTTTTATTTATTGCGGACAGTTCGCTACAACAAAACCTATTCAAGCAAACACAACATTCAGGGAACCAGGGTAAACTAAGAGGAAATGCTGTAACACATGAGGGTGGTAATAGGGCCAGTGCAAGCATATGAAACGTCCTAGGTGAACCCTCATTCCTACCTCTCCTCTGCCCATCTGTCACTGCTGCTGCACCTCTCTGGGACTTGCAGTGGCAGTAATGACGCTAAAACATGGTGCTTACCCAAATCCTCCAATGCTGGGCTTTGACCAGCTGATCACAGTGCAGTGTTGGAGGGTTTGGCTAAGTGCTGTATTTTAATGTCATTGCAGCCTCTGTAGGTCCTGGAGAGGGCTGGCAGTGGCAGCAATGGGCCTCCTTTGAAACATTGGTGCTGTAGGCAACTGCCTAGTTTGCTTAATGGGTAGCACCAGCCCTGGATAGTAAACAAAGAATAAGAGGGCCTGGATCCAAAGGCAGCCTCAAAGTGTGGGGTTTAGTCTGGATTTGAATAGGACCAGGGATGGAGGCTGAAGTACTGATTCGGATAGTCTGTCACAGACATATGGTGCAGCAAGATAGAACGAACGGAGTTTGGAGGTGGCAGTGGAAGAAGAGATGGCCACAGATAAAAGCAATTTACCTGATAAGTGGAGTTCTCGAAAAAGGGTTTAAGAAGAGATGCTAGATGAGAGGTAATGAGCTATAGAGTGAATGCACTTGTACGAGGAGAAGATTGAATTGGATGCAAAAATGGATAGGGGACCATTGAAGTGTCTTTAGAAAAGGAATTACATGGGCATAGCGACACTGGCAGAAGATTAGCAGCTCTCTTTGAATTGACTAAAGGGGAGAAAGGTGAGTCAGTGGGAGACTAGTGAGGTGCAGGTTGCAATTGCCTTAAGCGGAATTGCTTAACAAATATTTCTATTCTGTGTTCACACATGTAGAACCAGGAGCAGGACCTCAGAAAACACCCACAAACAGGAACAGAAGCGAGGGGCATCTTGAACAATTTTCAGAGAAACTAGCTAAACTTAAAGTAGACAAAGCAATGGGATACACCCTAGAATACTGAGGGAACTTGGGGATGTTCTACTAGCTCCACTGACTGTTGGAGTTGGGAGTGGTTCCAAAGGACTGAAGAGAGGCTTATGTGGTCCCTTTACACAAAGCGGAAGTAAGGATGTGGTTGACAACCAATGTTCCCTCTAAGCTGCGCTGGGTCCTCTGCCGCCATTCCTGCCCGGGGGAGGGGGATGCAGCGCAATTGACGCTCTGTCCCTACTTCCACCGGTGGGAATGCCGGCGGAGGACCCGGCACGGCTTAAAGAGAATATTGGCTGCGGTGTTTTGTTGGGTCTAACACACGCCGCAGCCATTGTTCTCTTTAAGCCGCGCCAGGTCCTCCGCCGGCATTCCTGCTGGTGGGGGGAGGGGCGTAGCATTGATCGTGCTTCATCCCCCCCCCGGCAGGTATGCCGGCAGAGGACCCAGCGCAGCTTAGAGGGAACATTGTTGACAACTACAGGCCGGTTAGTTTAACTTCGGTGGTGAGTAAATTATTGGAAGCGCTGCTGAAAGAGAAAATAGTGAGGTTTCTGTAGTCCAGCGGATTACAGGATCCGAGGCAGCATAGATTCAACAGAGGCAGGTCTTGTCAGACAAATCTAATTGATTTCTTTGGCTGGGTGACCAGGGAGTTCAACCGAGGGAGAGTCCTAGATGTGGTGTATTTAGATTTCAGTAAAGCCTTTGACACCGTTCCTCACAGGCGACTTATAAACAAACAGCACCCTAGGGATGGACCCTAAAGTTACTGCTTGGGTTGGAAATTGGTTGAGTGGGAGGAGACAAAGGGTACAGGTAAATGGAACTCACTCTGAAGAGAAGGAGGTTACCAGTGGTGTGCCCCAAGGATCTGTCCTTGGTCTGATTCTTTTTAACATCTTTGTTAGTGCAACAGCGGAAGGGCTGTCAGGTAAGGTTTGCCTGTTTGCGGATGATACCAAAATCTGCAATAAAGTAGACACCCAGGAAGGTATAGATAACATGAGGAGGGATCTAGTTGAGCTTGAAGAATGGTCTAGAATTTGGCAACTGAGATTTAATGTTAAATAATGCAAGGTCATGCATTTGGGCTGCAGCAATCCAAGGGACTGATATAGTACAGGGAGTGAAATACTTTTGTCCACTAAAGAAGAGCAGGACCTAGGTGTGATTGTGTCTGATGATCTTAAAGTAGCTAAACAGGTAGAAAAATGATTGGGTGCATAGGGAGAGGAATGGCCAGCAGAAGAAAGGAGGTGATAGTGCCTCTGTATAAGTCTTTGGTGCAACCTCATTTGGAGTATAGTGTGCAATTCTGGAGACCGCACCTTCAAAAGGATATAAACAGGATGGAGTCAGTACAGAGGGTGGCTACTAAAATTGTTAGTGATCTTCATTATAAAGCATATGAGGACAGACTTAAGGATCTTAATATGTACACTTTAGAGGAAAGGCGGAATAGAGGTGATATGATTGAGACGTTTAAATACCTCCGTGGCATAAATGCACAGGAGGAGAGCCTCTTTCGATTGAAAGCAAGCTCTGCTACGAGGGGACATGGGATGAGGGTGAAGGTGATAGATTCAGGAGTGATATGCGGAAATATTTCTTTATGGAAAGAGTGGTGGATCAGTGGAATAGTCTCCCAGTGGAGGTAGTAGAGATGAAGATAGTATCTGAATTCAAAGAAGCATGGGACAAACACAGAGGATCTCTAAAGGAAAAAAGGGGACTGTTGTAGTGGTTTATCAGGAAGGACAGACTAGACAGGCCATGTGGTCTTTTTCTGTCATCATGTTTCAATGACTAGAAAGTGGATAAGGGTGTTGGTAATATGTTCATAGCACTCTTGCTTGGCGAGTGCTAGGACAGACTGGAAGGAGGCTAATAGGAATCTGAAATGTAGGAAGTCAGGTTGGGCATGGGATTTAAGCCAAAGGCGCTCAGCAGAGTGGGCTCAGGAAAGTAGATAGTAGTTTTAAGAGGTCAGCTAAAGCTGATGTACAATATGCCTCACAGGGCGTGGAATGGGAGGTTGTTGTTATTGTTAAGTGCCATCGAATTGGTGTCGACTCATGGCGACCCTCTGGATAGTTTTCCTAAATTGTATTTGCTCTTCTATCAGGCGGCTCATTGTTGAGAGACTGGCACCCAAAGCTGCTGTTACTGTATCGATCCATCTCATTGCTGGCCTTCCTCTTTTGCACTGACCTTCTATCTTGCCAAGCATGATGTCTTTCTCTTATGATCTGTCTCTTCACATTATGTGTCCAAAGTATGAAGGAAGAGCATTTAATTAGAAGTGATTAGAGTATTATAGGAACAGACTGCCCCATCAACAGACTCAGAAGACATAGTGGCTGAGAGAGCGGATGAGACAGCAGTAGAGAGAACTGAAGGGTCAACAGCCTTAAGATTCCTAAACATGTCGTTGAGATTGTGGCTGAGTGTGGGTAAGAGTGAAAGTTAGTAGATGATGGTCAGATAGGGAGAGAAGTGAGGTGGAGAAGCTTGAGGGTGAGCAGATGAGAAAAAGACATGATCAAGGCAATGACCATGCCGTTGGGTAGGGACAGTAGAAGACAGCTGAAGGCCAAATGTAAAGGTTAAGGCAAGGAACTTTGATTTGTAAGAGTCAGAGGGGTAATGGTATTTTATTGAATAATGGGGGTCATTATAGAAGTCCTATTCATGCTTTGGATGTTTGAAAACAGGTCTACAGCTGTCCAAAGCATGGAGACATCCCTGGAGACATTTTAGAAAGTTGTTTCAAAGATGTCTCCAGTTTGAAATGTCCCCTACTTGGAATGGGGCCATGGAGTAGGCATGTCTGGGGCACTTCCAAAAACCTGGACATCCTTGCCCGATTTCAAAATGCCCTGCACGTTCCGAGCTGCGTCCAAGTTTATACCTGCTCCAGGTACGAATAGGCACTGGAAAAGTGCTTGTTTGGCTAGTCAAATATCTGGAGGGTGTGGAGATGGAGTATACTCATATCCCCAATATTTTCCATCTTGACAATGTACAGTGACAGGGAAGGAGGAGTGCTTGTTTTTGTTGCCATGCTGATGGACTTCCTAGTATGCAAGCTACTAGAAGGCAGATGACCCTGCTCCACGTATTTGTAGCGGGGATGTCTATGTGTACTCCATCATGGGCGTCCATGTTGGGGCGTCTTTGATTCTAAAATCAGGCTGGACTGTAGATATCCCTAGCCTTTTCCTGCACGTTCTACTCTAGATGTCCTAGTGTGCACTTGGACGTCCTTTCTAAAGTGCCACTTCATATGTTTTATTCAGTCTGTTTTTAGAGTTTTTACCTTGTTTTTCTGATTATAAACATTCAAAAAAGATGTACTTTCCAGTCTTTCAAAGGATTAGGTTGGTTCTATAGAGGACCAGGAATTATCCATTAATTTAAATGCTTATCTAATAAGGAACAGAGGTGGGATGGGACCAGGACCAAATATGAAATAACATATATTAGGACAAAAATAGAAAGGAGAACTAGGAATTAGATCTAAACAAAGCTATGAAATTTGCCAGCAGCTACTCTAAGGGGCATGTCTACTAAAGTTGTTGCCATGTGTTAATATTTATTTATTTAGCAACTTTTCTATACCGCTGTATCTACGAGTCACAGCGGTGTACAGGGAAGAGTTTACATAGAACTTAAGTAGCAGCAGTCAACAGTATAACTTATAAGAAGATATGTGCAGTTCCTAGCAACTGTGAACTTAATCATTGCTAGAGTTAGGGTTAACAGGTGCCAGGGAGGCCGGTGTATACAATTGCTTGGATTAGGAGTAGTTGCTTGTTAAGACAAGTGGGACTGGGCAAGACGGCAGTTAAGTGACTCACCTTAAGTGTCCACAGCCCTTTTATTTCTATAGGTGCAGTGGCACGCAACGTACGTTGATTTCATTAATGCGCATTGGTGGGGGCTCTAGAGGGATTTGCTAGAGGCCCAGCCCTACAGATCAGGAGCACCATGGGCATGTTTGTGTCTGCGTGCTGGCTCCATTCCTATCATCAACACACATACAAGCATAGACATAACCAACATTTCTGCCAAGCTGCGCAGGAGTCCTCTGGCTGCGCTGCTGTTGGTAGGGGGAGGTGCTGTGATACAGCGCTTTTAGCAGTACCTACTTCTTGCGATCAGTGTTGCCATTTCTGCAGTTTTCCTCCCCAATTGGGTGACTTTTCTGTATGGGCTGCAGGAAAAATTCATGGGTTGCGGGTTTTTGGGCTATTGCCCATTGCTGCAAAAAAAGAGGCAAAGCCCCGTCTCAGAGAGACCTTAAAAAGGGGAGTCACAGCACTTGACTGCATCTCATTAGTCAGGTCCCAGAGCAGCATGCAGTGTGGTAGGGTGACAGTGATTGGCTGCCAGACACCAGCAGAGTTTAGGGGGGGGGGGTCATGTGGCAGGGTATGTGTTGGACTGCCAGACAAGCCAATCAGGGAAGGGGAAGCCTAGGGTGGGTTACTGGTTTGGGCTATGGTTTAACCCACATTGGGCTGGAAAATTTTAGTTGTCTGGCAACACTGCTCGTGATTAAAAATGTGATATTGCAGCATCTCTCCCTGTTGGCAGCCACACGGCTGGAGAACTCCCGTGCAGTTTTGCGGGGATGCTGGACATAACTCCATATTTCTTGTACTGGTGGTTGGTAGGAATCTTTTTACGTTTCTTTAACATACAGAGAGAATCACTTTTCTAACCTTTTTCCCCTTTTTAAGTATCATTCTGCTGTAGGCCAGGTGGGTGTGCTGTGCGCACACAACGCATGATGTGTTTTCCAGTTTCACTTGCCAGCACGAGCTTGGCTCACATTGGGCCTTCTGCCATGGAAAGAGGCGTCTGAGAGTCGCCACTTCTCATGATCTTGGTGGCCCCGAATGAAAGCTCCCACTGAGTCTTCAGAAAGCAGAGTTCATCCTGCCTCTCACTAGGGATGAAAGAAGTACAGGACATAGAAGGGTATTTTGTCCAGTTCCCCACAAAAGAAAGAAATTGTAAAGAGGACTCTAGGTTAGCTAATATATTTGTTCCATCTTTAGACAGAACCCATCTGAACTGCATCGTCCCTGGAATATCAGCTCTGTCAGGGAGCTTTCCGAAGACTCGTTAGAGATTTGCAGAGTTTCAGAGAGATATCGTAACCGGAGCCTCAGAAAGTAAATATGAGAGAGAAGACAAGGGCTAACACTGCTGGAAATTGAAGTACAATGCAGCTGTGTATACCAGAGTCGCTAGGACAGAGCAGTATACGGAGGCTGAAAATTTATGGGACTCCTGTAATGTATTATATGGGGCCTATAATACTAAAGACTCCTGCAAAGGGTGGTAGGATACCAGAGGTTCCAGCATGGTGCAATATACAGGGGCTGTAAATACTTTGGACTCCATCACAGTGCAGTATATGGGGGCTGTAGACATCAGATATTATAACACCGTGAGGTATATAGGAGCTGTAGATACCAGAGACTCCCTCACAGTGGGGACTGTAGACATTAGAGACTGCAGCATAGGGTGCTATATGTGGGCGGTACACACTGGAGACTGCAGCATAGTGTGACATATACTACACATAACAGTCATAGTAGTATGAACATCTTCCTTCATAAACAAACAATTATTCTTACAGAGCTTCCCAAAAACTCTCCCCTCAGTCTCTGCGCTCCAAGGTGTTCCACCCCCCACCCCATGTATCCCTCATCCCTTGCCTTGAGAAACACCAAATTAGACACACATGGGGAAGCACTCGGAAGCAAAAATTAAGAAACATTTTTAAAAATATTGTGTCCCTTTGTCTCTGGCATAATCCTCTTTTGTACGTGACTTGCAAACGTATTCCTTTGGCATCAAAAAGGGCACCGGGGATTGGTAATGGAGATGGGATACGTTTGAAGGGTAGGGAAGTGAGGAATGTGTGCTGGTGCTAGCTCTCTTCTCAGTCTGGTTGGCCCCTGTTATTTGGCTCTGCGCCTTTCATCTGCAGTTCAGCAAACTTGCAGGGCTGCTGCAGAAACCCTGCATTAGAGCCCAGTGCTTAGAGCTCTAGCGCCGGATTTCATAGTGTGACTTTAACGCTGACTCTGCGCTGGAATGCAATATTAAAATTACCCCGTGCATTAAACTGGGAAAGCAAGTCAAACACATGCGCACAGAAGTTGGCACAAGTTTGGCATGCTGTCCCGGAGAAACAGGGTCATCTGAGAGGAAGTTTGACACTTCCCCTCAGATGACCTAGGCATTGGGGGAAAGCCCCTGATGCCATCAGCATACTGTCGGAGGTCCGATGCTCCCTGTGGACACCGACCTCCTGACAGAAATAAAGTCCCCAGTGGCCCAGCGGCCCCGATCCCACTCACCCAATAACAGAAACTCTGGTGACTCAGTGGCCCCTGATCCACTCACCCCCACCCGGTTCCTTTAATCTAGAGCAGGAGTATTGCCCACATGCTCCCCCACCTGTGCCGCCATTTTGAAAACTGGTGATGCCTGGCCCTTTGCAGTGCATCCTGGGATGCACTGGGCGGGTCAGGACTGCCATATAAGGCAAAAAATGTCTTATATGACAGTCTTTATCCTTATTTACACATTTAATATACCGCCCAGACATAAGTATCAGGGCAGTTTACAATAAATAACAAAGTTTTGCTGCAGAACCAAAGGAGGAAAGGAACATCAATAAGTGATAGGACAGGAAAGAGCAATCACACAACAAAGATGGAGGTGGGGGGGGGGGGGGGTGGGCTGTACTAAACCTGAGGAGGAGGGAGGTCAAAAGCAGTGTAGGAAACCCTTTACAGCAGCAGAAATACAACAACGACAACTAAAGACCCCACCACTTCAAGGAACCAGCACTGAAATACAGCACGGCCCCTAAACACCAAGGTACACTCACAGAACATGCCACCCTTCTTAGCCCCTATCTACCTCCTCACTCCTCTCCTGACCCTCTACCCCTCCCCCACAGGCACACTCAATAACCTACCCTGGCCAGACATCACAGTAACACAACCCACACACACCTACAACCCCAAGCAAAACCACCCCCACACACGGCATACACCAACCCACACCCCCAACCCCCCAAACTATCACCATCTCTCCATCTCACTAATAAACGCACACTCAGTCAGAAACAAATACCACATGCTCCAAGACCTAATCACAGCTAAGAAGATTGACATCCTATGTGTAACAGAAACCTGGCTAACAGATGGAGACACAGTGATAATGAACCAGCTAACCCCAAAAGGATACAACCTCCACCACTGCTCCCATACACACGCCAAAGGCGGAGGAGTAGCCATCATAGCAAAAGCCGACCTCCATCTCAGGATCTATTCATCAGAAACTACCAATGAAGCAGACATACTCACCCTCACCAACAAACACCTTTCAATATGTTTAATCTACCGTGCACCAACCACAAACACCGACCTACCAAGGATGCTACAATTCATATCTGAGAGCACTAGCTCTGCAAAAGAGCAAATAATCCTAGGAGATTTCAACCTCCCATCACTCCAAGAGGAACAAGCAGAAACCTTCACCACCGCCATGACAACAATGAACCTCACACAGATCGTACAGGAACCCACACACGAAAAAGGGAACACATTGGACCTCATATTCCTAAACTCCCTAGCTGCCTCCTCATGCAAGAACCCGGAGATCTCGCCTGTACCATGGTCAGACCACTACCTCATCGCCCTATCCCACACCTACCAGCACATGACTAACATGGGGAACGGATACCACGCTAGAAGATTTAAAACATTTAACAGAGAGGACTTCTTAGCGCAAACTCTGCCTAAACTACAAACTCCAGTAACATCGATGACCTAATTCACAACTGGAACACCACAATCTCCACAGCATTCAGCGCACCGACAAACAAAGCCACCACCAGACCCACTTCCACAAAAGCCAAATGGTTCACTCCCAATCTCCGAAAGCTAAAAACAAAACTCAGAAGAATAGAAAGAAAATGGAGAAAAACCAAAAATGACAAAGACAAAACAAAATACCTATATGAACTCAACGCTTACCACTCAGAGACTGACAAAGCAAAAAAAAACCTACCACTCGAAAATCATAAACTCATCCATAAATAAACCTCGAGAACTATTTCAGATTGTCAAAAAACTGACAAAAACATCCAATAACTCTGACCAACTACCAAAGATTCCACCAGAATTACTAGCCCGTCAATACAAACAGCTTCAACAACCACAAAACCCCCACCTGAACGTCGAGGCAACCACAACAAATCACCACCCCAACATGTACAGAAACTGGACCACCTTCAAAAAAACCACAGCAGATGAGATATCATCCACCATCTCCCGACTAAATACCACCACCTCCCCACTGGACCCCTGTCCCACTGACTGGATAAAGAAATCCAAAGAAGACCTGAGAACACCATTAACCCATATTGTCAACGAATCCTTCTCCCAAGGGCGCATGCCAGACATCCTCAAAACCACAATCATTCGACCATCCCAAAACCTGGATCCCCTAGACCCCGCATCCTACAGACCGATAGCAAGCCTACCATTCACCGCCAAGATAATCGAAAAGATAGTCCAGCAGCAGCTTCAAGAACACCTGGACATCAACAATATACTGGACCCACAACAACACGGCTTCCGCCCACTACATGGAGTCGAGACCCTTATGACCACACTGATGAACACACTCATCATAGGAACCCAAACGAAACACTCCGGATATGCTATGATCTTCCTTGATATATCGGCAGCCTTCGACACCATCTCCCACAACATCCTCATACACAGACTGCAAGCAATTGGGATCAAGGACACCATACTTCAATGGTTTCAATCCTACCTAACTAATAGACAACAGCTGATCTGTACCAGCACCTCAACCTCGCCCCCCTTCCAACAACACCAAGGAGTACCTCAAGGATCCACACTGTCAGCCATGCTCTTCAACATCTATCTACGACTTCTCTGCTCAGTCATACGTACCCACAACATCAACTTCCACATATATGCTGATGACATCATGCTCTACGCCCCAATTACAACCACAAACCCAACAAATGAACATCTATCAGCATGCTTCTCCGCAGTGTCCAACTGGCTACAAGAAAACAACCTGTCCATAAACATAAAGAAAACCGAAGCTCTCAGTGACAAAAGACCTAGACTTCACACCACCTACACACCTTAACATAGGAACCACACACATTCAAATACAGCCACAAATAAGATATCTAGGCATCACCATTGACCAAGCTCTAACCCTCAAGCAACAAATTACTAAAACCACTGGAAACATATCCTACAAAGCCAAAACAGTGCAACGTCTCAGACCCCTCCTCGAACCTCAAGACTTCAGGATGGTAATGCAAGCTATGACACTCCCACATCTGGATTACTGCAACATAATCTACCATGGACTACCAGCCACACAGGCCAACCCTCTCCGAACTGCCTTGAACACCACAGCAAGAATCATTCAGAGAGTGAAGAAACGTGACCACATCACCCCAATTTTAAGAGACCTTCACATACTACCCTTTGAAGCAAGAACTAAATACAAATCCATCCTACTCACCCACAAAGCCATCCACCAAACACAGAACTCCCAGCTTCACTCCCTGCTGAATCATCCAGCCCATGGTAAAACAACCAGACAAGCCTCCAGCAACTCCCTCACCATCCCTCACAAAAGAACCAAATGCTCTCAACGGACATGCAATCGAGCCTTTGAACTTTACGCCCCGTCCCTATGGAACTCTCTACCGAGCCACCTCAGGAACAATGGCGATCTTCTGTCATTCAGAAAACATCTAAAAACCATCCTATTCAAAGAATATCTCAAAATAACTCCCACCAAAGAAGGCACCAACTTCCGAACCCACCCATCATGAAACTATGATTGAAAATGTACTATGTTGTCCATGTCTAAAATTCGTCTTATGCCAAAAATCATCAATGTTGGTCACCTGGTGACGGCCCCACCCTTATACCTGATTATCCCCCCCCCCCCTTTATGTTTCACCGCTTTGACCCGGTGAAAAGCGGTATATAAATACAGTCAAATAAATAAATGAGTTTGTAACAGGTATTTGAATGGCTGAAAGGGCTCCAGGCAGAGTGCAGGTGGGAGTGAATTCCAGTATGAGCCCGTGCAGTGCATCCCAGAATGCACTGTGCTGGGCCAGGTGCTGCCATTTTTCAAGATGGTGGCAGAAGAGTGGGAGTGCATGGGCAACGCTCCCATTCCAGATTTAACGTACTGGGAAGGGGTTCGGGGGCCACTGGGGATTTTTGTTATTGAGTGGGTGGGATAGGGGTCACAGGGCCACCAGGGATTTTTTTTAGTGGGTGGATGGGAGGGATAGTGGCCACTAGACCACCAGGGATTTTTTTGTGGGTGGGTGGAGGGATTGGGACCTCTGGGCTGCCAGGGAAGTTTTTATCGGGTGAGTGGGGATTGGGGCCGCCAGGGAATTGGTTTCTTTCAGGGGGTTGGTGTCAGGGGCACTGACCCTCCGACAATATTATGATAGTATTGGGGGATTTTTCCAATACCTGAATCATCTGAGGTGAAGTGTCAAACTTCACCTCAGATGATACCTTTGCTCCTGGCTGGATCTTTACGCCTCTCCAAAGCTGGTGTGAAGATCCAGCATTAAAGAACAGTGTAAAAAATGTGCTACGTTTCAGTGCAGTTTTTTTACATTGGACACAATTACTTATGCAGTGGTTTGCATGCTAATTGAGTTGCAGTTTAACATGGGTTTTCTTTTTGGCATTTTTCCGGTGCTAGCTTGCTTTTTGCAGAGAGCAAGCCTAGAGTGGGAAAAGCAGTTGAAAATGCCACACTAAGCTTTCCTGCATCTGCCCTTTGGTGAAGAGCAGAACAGCAGGTGAGAGACCGTGCAGAGGATTCGGTGTATCACGGCACATGCCCTGTACGTGCCTCCCAGTTCTCCATTACCCAAACGCAGGACCCAAACAACAAGAGGGCAGAGCTAGGTAAAGGAGCAAAGCAAATTCTCTTTTTGGCTTTGCGTTTCCTGGTCTACAGATGTAAAGTGATTTTCTGGGCCAAAGCAAAAGCATTAGGCACCCTAGATGAAACTTCTGCCATAGGAGCAAACTTTTCAAAACGATCGGGGGGGGGGGGGTGCTAAACTCAATACAAATTCCAGGACACCATGGAAACGTTTTCTCATTATTGAGAGCGCTGAAGCGCCTACTGCACCTACAGAGATGGCCTGTATGTCTTTAAGCTGGTCCTTCCTTTCCCCTCAGTTATCTTTCAGGTTCTTAGGCTTCCCCCTTCCCCCCCCCCCTCAATATCATCCCTCTCAGAATGACCTTGTGAAAACACTTCATGGACATCATACTTTTAAATATTAAACAATTAAAAGCACAAGTTGATGACTCTGTAAATTTGTGTGGCTGTCACAATATATTTTGCTTTGACTGCAGCTGGTCTTTGCCACCCTCCCCCCCCCCCCCGCCTCCATCCAGAAAGTGTCACCCTAAGCGACTGCCTAGTTTTCTTAGCTGTTAAGCCAGCCCTGATGGTTCTGGTTTCTAGAAAGGTATATTCTCTAGAAGGGCCAAGTGAGAGTAGAACTTTGATAAAGCCGGACTGGTGGGTGTTACTGTGGGGGGGGGGGGGGGGGTTCTGTGTGTACGGGACAATGCCCAAACTGTCCATTTTGAGACGGTGGCTACACTTGCTTTGCACCAGTTTTCAGTGCAAAAGTGCAGCCAGGCTTTCATGTTGAAAATGGTCATGAGTAGAAAGATCGCACAATCACGTGCACCCGCTGTTCCTGCAGGTAGCATATGGCTTGGAGAATGCTCCTATAGATTGAAAGTACCACCTACACACATACTTGTGCTTCCTTGACCTAAATGCATCCCTAGGACTGCCTCTTCTCTACGGGGGTAGATATATACATGTGGACACACTGAGGACAGGGAATTTTCATACAGCCGATTTCCATGGGTAAAATACATTTTACCCCTCGAAATCACGTTGACAGTTGGCCTCTTCTTGTGTAGACTTATGATGTGTTCATGGTCATATGTCTTTGTGCACATAAGGGTATATTCTGTTCTTTATGTCTCCATATACATACATGCTTAAGTTCTCATGTGCATGTCTGGAGGTGTGGAAGGGGAAAGCAGTTCCCTCTCTACCATGGAGAGAGGGATGGCCAGACAAACAGACATTAGAGAGCTTCAGTATTATGCAGCTTTAAAAGACTCAGCATACAGCCATTTATTGTACAAGAGAATGCGCTCCCTGACCTGGAAAGATACAAGACATTTTGCTCTACATCAGTCTCATCCCCACCAGCATCCCCACCACCCCGCCTCACTTCCTCCGGCCAATCTGCGCCATAAGACGGGCATTGGCGGCAGCCTTCGCCCTTAAGTTCTTGGCCTTAGCGATGTTGAAAAGGATGTTCATGAGGTTGGTCGGCACATCCAGGGAGAGAGTGAATTTGGTCCTACGGTCACTCTTAGCCTTGTTCTGGTACACCTTTCCCTTCAGCTGGGCCTGCGAGAGGTACTTGTAGCGGGCCGCAGGGAATGTCCGTTTCTCTTTTTCTTCTTCTTCCAGTTCCTCATCCTCCTCCTCCTCGGAAGGGAGGCCTTCGCTGGGCAGGTAGTCGAAGCTCCTCTTAGTGGGCAGGGAATTCTCCTCCAAGGCTCGCCTCTTAGCCTCTGCCAGAGCCTCGTTGATGCAGCTGAAGATGGACGGGGCTCTGTAGAGTTTGTAAGGGAGACTGTCACTGGCAGTAGCCAGCAGAAGCACTAGGACAAAGAGTCTGGCAGGAGGCATGCTTCCACGCTGCACCTCAGAACAGGAAGAGAAGAGGAAAAAGGTAAAGATACAACCGAGCACCTGTCAGGAAGCACTGTGCACGTAACAGAGGAGAACTGCCTTCTCAAATATTGTGCTCTACAGGCTTTATTTCAGAAGGACGTTTCTCCATTCTGTGCTTTATTGAATAAGGCCCTGTGCAGAGCTGCCAAGTTCTCCCGCTTCCAGAAGGGAGACTCTTCAGTCAGTCTTGGTTTTGAACTTATCTCTCAAAATAGTGGAATTTAATGTCCTTCATTCTACCTAATGAAATGAAATAACATTTAATTAAGGGCTTGTAGTTCACCTTTTCAATTAACGGAAATAAGTGCCCCAAGATAGGATGGTCAGAAAAATTTGCCCTAAAATCCCCCTCCTTGGGCTGTGTTGGCAGCTCTGCCCTTGGGGCTTTGATCATGCTCATTCTTGTTTCAAAGTTTCCAAAAGCTGAGATGAGCACAATGCTACAACTGTGCTGCTACTTTACACAATCTTTTTCTTTGCATATATGACATTAGAAGTTACAAGGTCACAGAAGTACAAATAGATTAAAGTGATCTGAACCCCAGCCGCCTCCATTCAGTATTTTGTGTTTAGATGGTGTCACCTAGTGGGAAATATTTAGCACAGCACGATATAATACATTTACTTATTTATTTACAGTTCAAAGGGATTAAATCATTTAGTTCAATGTAATTTGAAGGTTTCAAACTCGTCTGTCCAAGGGTTGAAAAAAACATTTAAGCTGCATAAAAAATATTTCATGTATTAATTTCTATACCGCTTGGTTCTGAAGGATTAAAGTGAAAAAATAAATACACAATCAGAAATCAGCATAATATTTAAAAACCTATCTATAATACATAAAACGGTATAAATATCATGCAAAATACAATAATCAGGAATCCTCACACACTACATAAATGCTAAATGCATCTTGGTTGCAATTCATGCCATAAGCAAACATGAGTCAAAGTGCACTAGGCAAATTAATTTATGTAAAGAGTCAGTTAAATAGGATTACATAGACTAAGATACACAGAATCTAAAATTCAAATGCAGCAATCACAATTCTTCATAAACAGGTATATTTAGAAAGCTTGCCAACTTTTTGAACGAGAAAAAGCCACTGTCTACCCTTGCCTTTGGCATCCCCCTTGCCCCTCCCTCACTCTACCCATTTCCCTCTCTTATCCCAGGGCCTGGCCACCTCTGCAATAAGCAGGTTAAAAAACGCTCATTGTTGAACACAACATATACCTTTACCCATGGATAGGTTGGGAAATAACGAAAGGCACAGCTTTCATGGGTAAAACGCTGTTATACCTGTGGAAAGGGCTGTGATTATTGCTTCTAAATGTTTCTATTATAAACATAAAATAGTGAAAATATGGGACCTTGTCATAGTCCTTCTGAAAATACAGATACATTATATCAACCAGCTCACTTTTATCTATCATTTATTCACACCTTCAAAAAAAAATAGCAGATTAGTGAGACAAGACTTCCATGGCTATCCATGTTGGCTTTATCCCATTAAACCATGACCATATGTTCAGCAATTTTGTTCTTTATGATAGTTTCTACCATTTTGCCTGGTACTGACATCAGGCTCACTGGTCTGTAGTTTCTTGGATCACTCCTGGAAACCTTTTTAAAAATTGGCATTATGTTGGTCACTCTCCAATCTTCAGGTATTAAAGACTATCTTAATGATAGTTCACAGATTACTAATAGGTGAAGTGCAATGTACAAAATATGCACATTCTAGAGTTATCTCAGCAACAGCAACAGAAACAGAAACTATCTCAATATCAGGCATTGTGTGAAGTAATACAAAACTGCAAAACACACATGTAAGATATAATAGCAGTTCTCAAGACTCCAAAAGCAACAATGCTACCTATGAAAAGACAACACTGCAAATATAACATAAGTCCCTTGAAAACCAATACACCTCCTTTGGGAAAACAGAATGAGACAGACTTAAATATTTCTACATAGCAACTACACACACTAAGCTGCATTAGATGTTTTTAAGTGATTTTAAAACCCCAAGTTACTGCTACATCAATCACTTAACCCAAAAAAGGATGGGAAGGGGACAGGGAGTGCTCAGTGTCAGCTAACGTGTGTTAACTGCAAAGCATGCAGATTGTGGGGAACAGATGACTGCACCTTAAAGGCACAGTCAGCTGCATCTGTGCTAGAAGTTGAGACACTGTACAAAAGCCTACAACATCCTACTTGTAGCATGCCACCAAACACACAATAAATATACTGCCAGACAAGCCCAAACATGAGACGGAAAGGACCATCAGACTGGGAGTAGAGTATCACAGCTGAATCTCTCTCCACCAATCCTTCATCGGCCCATTAAATATCTTATACTCCAAATTGTGACTTTCTATTATTACTACTAATCATTTGTATAGTGCTACACAGCATATGCAGCGCTGTACAGAGACATGTAAGAGATGATCCCTGCACATCAGAGCTTACAGTCTAGTCAAGACAGATAAGACAATGATTGAGGACTAAGATATATCTAGGGGAATGGTAAGGAAACACACAGGAGGTGAACAGGAGACTAGGGCCCTCATTCACGAACGCGGGTTGTGGGGCTGCACGTCCTGGTGCAATCTGCCTAGACTCTATTCCCCCACCGGCTCTCCCCATATGTCCTGTGCTTCAGGACAGGGAGAGACAAGAGGGGGCAGAGTGGGGGCAGGCCGCCCAGCAGCAGGTACAGGGACAATTCAGGTCATGGCCCTGTATGTGCTGCTGGGTCATGCTGCTTATTCCACCTCAGAGGTGGTATAAGCAGCACAATTTGGCTGATTGGGGCAGGTGAGCCACCTCCGGGGCTGGGTGCAGGGGGGGGAGGGGGTCTCCGCCGCCCAATCCAGGCCACGGGAGGCCAGCCATGTGTCAGGTGGTGGGGTTTTAAGAAGGCTGGAGCCATGGATGGTGGGGGTGCCTGCAGGGAGGACATCCCCGCAGGTGGAGGGGGCACACCAGACCATCCTCGGGCCCGATTCTGGCTCCCGTGCGAATGTTTTGTTCCCACGGACCAGAATCAGGTCCTAATGGCCCTGTCTTCAGCAGGGACATCTGGACAGCCTGGACACCCCCCTCCTGGAATGGGACTGCACGTGAATCAGGATCCAAAAGCAATCTCAAAGAGGTGAGTTTTTAGTCTGGAATTGAATAGGGCCAGAGATAGAGTCTAACGTACCAACTCGGATAATTTGTTCCAGGCAAAAGGAACAACAAGGCAGAAAGAACAAAGTCTGGAGCTGGCGGTGGAAAAGAAGAGAACTGATAGAAGGAATGTGCCAAAAGCACAGAGAGAAGGGATCTGCTAGAAGGTTCCTTTCAAAATAAATGTTGCTTAAACTCAGTTCCCAGTCCTACATCCACATGTAAAATAAATTCAATGTCCAGAAAAACTGCAAGAACCATACCAAAATGTCTTTCCCTTTATCGGTGATATTCCATTTTAAAATATATACTGTTATCTCAATGCTCAAATTCTGCACATATATAAACCTATGAAGACCTTATCTGAAATAATGATCTCCTAACATGAATTCATGTTTCAAAAGATGTCCAGATGTGCTTTCTGAATCAGAAAATACTCCTGATATGTTGTGTTCACTTCAAACGCTACTACTGCACATCTTGTTAACAGCTGAAATGGAAGGAAATAACCTCAGTATAAGTATCCTTAATCCTGAAACATACAACCAATCAATCAATCAAATCAATACCATCCATTCAATTTCCAAATTTGAACCCATTGGGGTCACAGTTTTCAAATGAAATATCCAATATTGCTCTTGAATGTTCAATAAACAAGGGGGAGTAGAGTGTTATTCACAGAAATGAGGAATGGGGCGGTGGGCTTTTGGGGAAAGATAAGGAACTCACTTTTGGCCATGTTCCATTTCAGATGGCGGTGAGACATCCAGGCATTAATGTCAGATAAGCAGATAGAGATCCAGGCCTGGATTCCCTAAGGGATTTCAGGTGCAGAGAAGTAGATCATCAGTATAGAGATGGTATTGAAAACCATGGGAGGAGATGAGTGCCCCAAAGGACTGAGCAGAGAGAAAAGGAGAGGTCTCAAGACAGAATCCTGGGGTACATGGACTGAAAGGGGGATAGCAGTAGAGGAGAATCTAAAAGTGTGGTGGGAGAGATAGGAAGAAAACCATGACAGGACAGAACTCTTAAATTTAAGCGAGGGCAGGGTATTGAGGAGGAGGTGCGATCCACAGTGTCAAAAGCAGCAGAAAGGTCAAGAAGGATGAGGATCAAGTAAAGGCCCTTGGATTTGGCAAGGAACAAGTCATTGGAGACTTTGGGAAGAACTGTCTCAGAATGTAGAGGGCAAAGGAGATTGCAGTGGATCCAGAAAGGACCAAGAGGAGAGAATGTAAAGACAGCAGCGGTGAACTGCACGTTCAAGTAGTTTAGAAATAAAGGGAGAGAGAGAGATGGGTTGAGGACAGGACAGGATCTAACAGACTACCTCACCTCAGTCACACATAGAAAGCAGACAGGTCCTCACCACTAAAAGATCGCAATATTAGAAAAATACAGACTAAAACTGAACTGGAATACCCACGCAGCTAGGTTCAGCATCACTGGAAAAAAGGAAACAAATGCAGTTCCTCCTATACTGAGTAAAACACAAGATAAAATCATTTTTCTACCTTTATATGTCTGGGCATTTTATTTTTCTGATAGTGATGGCCATGGTCTCTTTTCTCAATGTTCTTTTGCATTTCTTCTTCTGACCCCTTTTCCAGGGTCTCCTTTCCATTTCCCATTTCTTCTCTCCTCATCACTTCTTCATTTCCTCTCCTACATCTTCTCTGACACTGATCTAGTCTCCCCTCTAATTTGGGGTTTTTTCAGTTTCTCTATTCTCTACTTTTCTGTCCTCTTTCAGCTACATTTCATCCCATTTCTCCACCTTCATCTAGCTTTTCCAATCCTACATTTCCCCATCTCTCTCCTCCATTGCCTCCTTTCAGCCCTCTATCTGCCCTTGACTGGATTATTCCCTCCGCAATTTCCAGCTAGCTAGCTCTATTGTCACCCCCTCCCCCCATAGCTCTGTTGCCTTCTTTCTGGTTCTCACTCCTGAATGAATATCTCTATCTCTTTCTCTCCATTCATTCCATCTCACATCTCCTAACCATCCCCTTTCACTCTTATCCCCTTCCAATCATCCTTTCATGCTGTCCCATCCTCTCCAGCCATCCCTCTTATGCTTTCCTATCTCCATCTAAGAGTGTAAGAGATGTCATGCCAAGATTAGTCAGTGGTCTTCAAACCTAGCAGCCTGTCTCTCGGAATTGTCAAGTCAGCAATAGCCCACAGGAGCAGGAGAGATCAGAGCTGGACCCAAGCAGACCTAATTTTATTTTGTCAATTTTGAACTTGCACCAACCCAGCTAGGTGGTAACAGTGGAGCAGTGTAGTTTATAAGTAATAATCCTTGCTGGTCATTGCTCAGTCCACAGATGGCAGAGGAAAAACTGAAAGCTACAATGACCAGTACATACAAGAAGGATAAAAAAAGAGGGGATGTGACCATGTTCATTTTTGAATGCGAGTGTCCCTAAATTCTGTTCATCTGCTGCTTGGACATCATGCATTGAGCACCCCCCATTCTCAGTGGACATAAAATGTGATATTCAACACACGTCTGCCTCAGAAATAATATCCCACATTCCGAATACCTGTTCTATGTGGGATGACAAAACATTATTCCACATTTGGCACATCTCTTACAGAGAGGAAGAACATTCAACATAGGAGTCAACGTTCATGTGAAGAAGAAGGGGAACAAGAGTGAGGATGGGGGAGAGGCAAGAGATCTGCAGAGACAGAGACCATTAGAGGAGGGAGGGAGCGTGGCAAAGAGATAGTGAGGCTTGGCAGAAAGGGAGATTGTCAGATGGACATAGTAGCCTCTCTTGGCAATGACAGACTGAAATGAGGTCAGCATGAGTCTGATATGGAAGAAAGCAGCACAGATTTTAACCAGAAACATTCTGCAGAATGGGCGCAAGAACACAGGATGCAAATTCTGGAGATGAGTCAAGGCTGGGGTTTGGGACGGCTTTTCAGAGAGGGGAGAAGAGTAATGTCCAGAGCAGATGAGAGCAAAGTATTGTAGGAAGAAACTGTCCTGGCAACAGACTCACAATACAGCGGAAAAGATGACAGAGGAGACACCAGGATCTGAAGTATTAATTTGTAAAGCACTTTGAGATCTTATTTAGAAGAAAGGTGCAGCATAAATCTAGGTCATTATTATTCATAGTAGATGGGTCATGCTGGTCTTTATCCGCCGTCATTTACTGTTACCGTGTAAGTACTGAGTTTCCATAGCAGGAGGGGAGTGAGCATAAAACCAGACATCGAGCAGGTTCTGTGGTGCCGAGAGGGCAGGTAGGTTTCTATGTTTGGCCTCCAGGGCCAGTCCAACCATTAGGCAAACTGGGCGGGGAGATCAAAGCATTCAATCCTAAGCATAGAAACATGACAACAGAAAAAGACCATATGGTCTATCCAGTCTGCCTGTCCATATCAACTATGGTATAGACATGACTACAAATAAAATAAATAAATAAAGACAAATTTCTTTTCCTTTAGAGATTTTCTGTGTTTGTCCCATGCTTTCTTCAATTCAGATACTGCCCTTGCCTCTTTTACCTCCAGTGGGAGACTATTTCACGCATCTACCACTCTTTCCGTAAAGAAATATTTCCACATATTACTCCTGAGTCGATCCTCTTTCACCTGCAATCTATGTCCCCTCTTTGCAAAGTTTACTTTCAATTGAAAGAGGCTCTCCTCCTATACACTTATGCCATGGGGGCATTTCATTGCCTCTATCATATCTCTTCTATCCCGCCTTTCCTCTAAACTATACATATTTAGATCTTAAAGTCTATCCCCATATGGTTTATAACGAAGACCACTGACCATTCTAGTAGCCACCCTCTGCACCGACTCCATTCTGTTTATACCCTTTTGAAGGTGCGGTCTCCAGACCTGCACACAATACTCCAAATGAGGTCACACCAAAGACTTATAGAGAGGCACTATCACCTCCTTTTTTCTGCTGGCCATTCCTCTCCCTATGCACCCATACATCCTTCTGGCTTTTGCTTTTGCCTTTAATACCCATTTAGCCACTTTAAGATCATCAGAAACAAACATGCCCAGGTTCCGCTCTTCTTTTGTGGACAGAAGTACTTCGTCCCCTACACTGTACTGCTCCCTTGGACCTTTGCAGCCCAAATACATAACCCTGAATTTTTTAGCTTAAATCTCAGCTGTCAAATTCTCGACCATTCTTCAAGCTTTGCTAGATCCCTCTTCATGTTATCTACTTCTTTCTGGATGTCTACTCTATTGCAGAATATGGTATCATCCATAAAGAGGCAAACCTTACCTGACAGCCCTTCCGCAGTATCACTAACAAAGATGTTAATAAGTATCGGACAAAGGACAGATCACTGTGGCACACCACTGGTAACCTCCTTCTCCTCAGAGTGAGCTCCACTTACCTTTACCCTTTGTCGCCTCCCGCTCAACCAATTTTTAACCCAGTCAGTCACTTTAGGGTACATCCCTAGGCTGCTCAATTTATGTATAAGTTGCCTATACAGAATGTGTCAAAGGCTTTACGAAAATCTAAGTACAACACATCTAGGGCTCTCCCTCGGTCTAACTCTCTAGTCACCCAGTCAAAGAAATCAATCAGATTTGTCTGACAAGACCTGTCTCTGGTAAACCCATGCTGCCTCAGATCCTGCAATACACTGGACCAACACCTCACTATCCTCTGTTTTAGCAGTGTTTCCATTAATTTACTCACCACAGAGGTCAGACTAACCGGCCTCAACCTCATCCATGCTTCCACTTTGTGTAAAGGGACCACAT
The DNA here is from genome assembly GCA_033557465.1 of Ichthyophis bannanicus. Taxonomy (NCBI): domain Eukaryota; kingdom Metazoa; phylum Chordata; class Amphibia; order Gymnophiona; family Ichthyophiidae; genus Ichthyophis; species Ichthyophis bannanicus. The sequence continues at coordinate 47,125,153 of CM066038.1, read as the reverse complement.
GTTCCTTTCTCCAGGCCTCTGGGACCACTCCAAAGAAATACTGAAAAGGTCAGTCAGTGGAGCCAGTAGAATGTCCCCAAGTTCCTTCACTATTCTCAAATGCATTCCATCCAGTCCCATCGCTCTGTCTACTTTTAGTTTAGCTAGTTCCTCATGAACGCAGTCTTCTGAAAATCATTCAAGATCCTTCATTGTGGGTGTATTCTGAGGTCCTGCTCCTGGCCCTTCATCTGTTAACACAGAACAAAAATATTTGTTAAGCAATTCTGTGTTATTCTCATCAGCTTCTACATATTCCTCTTCTTCCCCTTGAGTCTGACAATACCACTTTTTCACTTCCTCTTCTCACTAACATATCTGGAAAATGTCTTGTCCCCCCATTTTATTACATTGGCTTCTTCTTTTTGTACGAGGGGTGTCCGATATTAAAGGTACAGGTGGCAATCATACCGGCTCCGCATGCGCAATAGTGCCGTCATATGCAGGACTACTTGTACTCGTAGTAGGAGAGTCTGTAGCTTTGTTTTTTTAAACACTCAAATTACGAGTAGTTTTTGGGAAGCAAACAAACATGGCGTGTGTAATCGCAGAGTATTCGAAGTTTGAGATGCATGGAGTTATCAGATTTTTGCAAGCCGAAGGAGTTCAGCAGAGCGAAATTCATCGCAGATTAGAGGGCGTGTATGGCCCGAATGTTTTAAGCCTAAAAGAAGTCAGCGTCTGGTGTAACAAGTTTAACTATGGCTGAACGGAGTTGAATGATGATCCAGAAAAGAAAAGAGGCAGACCAAGGACCTCACACACGGATGACAACTGCGCAATTGTCGAACGTCTGATTAGGGAGGATCGTCGCATTAAAGTTTGTGAAATTGCTGAAATGACTGGCATTCCTAAGAGTTCTGTTCATGACATCATATGCGATCTCAACTTCCGCAAGATCAGGAGGAATTGCAAGGCACCGTTATGGACTACTTCAAGCAACTTGACACGCAACTGTACCGTGAAGGGATGTTCAAACTAGTATCATGCTGGGATAAATGTCTCAATGTTTACGGCGATTATGTGGAGAAGTAAACAAAAGTATGTAGTTTTTGGTGGAATGTATTGAATAATTTCTTTAAATACAAATGTTAGTGTAATTTTGGCCTGTACCCTTGATATTGGACAACCCTCGTATCTTTGCTTTCCTTACTACTTTCCTAGTTCTCTAAGTTTTTCCAAATATTGATGCTTGTCTTCTTAAACAACAGATTTTGATAGCCAGGGAGGGGGAGGGGAGCAGAGGGGAGAGAGGAGGGTGATGGTGATATAAGGCTTAAGGTTGCCTAGGGCACCATGCCTCGAACTAACTCTGGGACTGGCCCGGTTTGCCTCGCATTTGTACTATCCACATTTGAGCTTTTCATTATGGAGGTCATTCCAGAACATGAATAAACCCTTTGGACATACGGTATAGATGTTTTTCTAGCAAAAATGTCTATGACCATATTCTGAAACCCCCATGGCATGGGGGATCTGAGAACTAGGGCAGGAGGGGGCAGAATGGGGGCATGGTCATCAGTGGAGACGTATAATGTGTATTCAGGAAAGGTCCCTGTACATTCTGCGTGTTTCCTGTGGTCGTCCACATTATACCTGCGGAAATGTGGAATATGGCTAGGACTTAGAAACTTTTCTGCTCTACTCTGCAATGCGTCCTATAATGATGAATGGCTGTTGCAAAGATGTTGTGAACCAGTGTGTCTGCAGTCTGGAAGACCACAAGATGCAGTTGTAAAGAACAGAATGCAGAGGTGAGGGAAGGTTGCATGGTAAAGACACATTAATGAACACCCTACAGAAATATTCAGAGGTGCAATGGTGATTATTCTGGCTATGCTGACAATTGCTGTGTGAGCTAGAGGAGATAATCTAGGGCACCCTAACAATTCCTGTCTTCCGAGAAGTGAGATTGTTGATGTAGGAATTGTATGTGGGTGAGTTTAGGATGGATTCATGTGTGGGTGAGAAACGCAGATCAGATTAATAGTCCTGGGACCCCATGCCATTATATTATACCAGCTGTTTTTGAGAGGTGCAGGGCATCTGTACTGCAGGTGTATGTTTTGTGTGACTGCAAGTGAGAGAGAGAGAATGTGTGTGTGTGTATGGTTAGAAGGATGCATGGGGGGGGGGGGGATCTGGAGTGCTCATCTTCAGTTTTGGGGGGACATCAATGCCTGTCCTGTACTTGGTCTGTAGGGTTGACCAGGTGCCAGTTTGATCAGTCAGGATACATCAGAGAGCGCTCTCTATGCTAAATATCAAAGCATATCCCTATCAACAATAAGGACCCTCAGAATGAGCGCATGCAACAGGTCACACAGCACCATCTGCAATCTCACAAATATGCATATTTGCGTAGACAGATGCTGGTGCTCTTGCTCATCTAGTAGTGCTGTTTGCACTGGTGCATGCAATCAATGTGAGGGTCCCTAATTATTGTCGGGGATATTTATGCCCTGACATTTAGCTGTAGAGGACCATTTCTGATCCATATATGGCATTGTACAGACTGTTGTCAGAGATGACCAATGCAAGCACAGCTAAAATGTTCTCCAACTGCCACTGGAATACTGTGTTCAGTTTTGGAGACCATATCTTGCAAAAGATGTAAAAAGACTGGAAACTGTTCAGAGAAAGGCGACCAAAATGATTTGGAGTCTGCGTCAGAAGCCTTATGAGGAGAGACTTGAAGACCTAAATATGTACACTTTGGAGGAGAGGAGGGACAGGGGAGATATGATTCAGACCTTTAAATACTTAAAGAGAAATGATGAACAAACAAACCTCTTCCAAAGACGGGGAAGCTGTAAAGCTAGAGGGCATAACATGAAGCTGCAAGGTGGTAAATTGAAGGGCAATGTCAGGAAGTATTTCTTCACTGAAAGGGTGGTGGGTGCTTGGAATGCCCTCCCGATGGAAGTGGTGGGGGCAAACACGGTGATGGAATTCAAAATGGCATGGGACAAACACAGTGGATCCCTTTACAGCAACAGGATAAAAGCAAAATAAACGGTACCATCTAACTTCTGAACTATCTAGCGTCTCAACAAATAAGGGTGTCCTACATGGAGTGGTGGGTTCACCCCTAAACAAAAACAAAAACATGAGGAGGGGTGGCCTGCACAGAGCGACAGGTGCACCTAGTCATCTTGCTGGGCAGACTAGATGGACCATGCTGGTCTTTATCTGCCGTCACTTACTATGTTACTATGTTACTATGTTACTATGTTTGTTACTATGTTACTATGTTACTATGTTTGTTACTATGTTACTATGTTACTATGTTACTATGTTACTATGTATGTTGTGCTGCAAGGTACGTCAGGACAAATATGTCACTTTCTACTTGCTGTTGTAACATCTCTGAGTGCACAGAGATCAACCTGCAGTGTTCTGCTCTTGCAAAGGACGAGCTTATATCGTCTGTTTTGCATCAGCACATTTGTATCATCCGTTTTTACGGGTAGTTGGCATTAGCAACACGCCATCAGTGTGAGGAGCAGCTTCAGGATGTACATTTTAACTGAGGAGGCGTGGCCGCATGGAGATGGGCAGCATCGGATACATACATCTTTCTGGAATTTGCCGAGGGCAGGGACGTCCAGGCCATTTACTGCATATGCCCGTGTCCCAGGGTTTGTGTGTGCCATGCCAGAAACGTCTATATCCTCGATTCTGGAAGCGTCTACACTTGCGGTTGTGGAATGAGGTTTAAATTAGGCCTGTCTTTGATTTGTATGTGCCCGCGGGCCAGACATGCATGTTATGGAATTGGGCTCTATGGGCTTGATTCAGTCCTGGACATCCCAGCCCTCTGTGTGCCAAGTCGGAACCAGACGCACAGAGTTAGCCAGGATTCTGATCCCGCGCAGTACGTCTAGCCCCGTAGGATCAAAATCACATCCAGGCCTGTACATGCAGGCCGGGACCCCGATTCAGGTCGGCCTGCATGTACACACCTTGTCTGGATAGCTCAGTCAGGGCTTTTGAATGGAGCCACAGCGCCATGGCGTCCGTTTGCTATGGCACCGTGACTCCATTCAAAAGCCATGATCCCTGGCCACCTGACAAAAGGGTTCATTCCCCGCAGCCTGACCCCTGATCTGGTCTCCCAAGGCCAGGTTCAGGCTGTGGGGAATGTCCTCTGCCCTCTCCTGCCCTTTCTGAGCCCCAGGCTTACCGTCCCCCACTGACTAGTTGGAATAAGTTCCCCGTCCAAGCCACCGTCCCTGGACATATAGGGTCGACATTGGAATTGGCCCTGTACATCCGGGGCCAATGACTGCCCTAACGCCGCCCCCGATCCGCCCCCAGTCTGCCCCTTTCCCACCCCATCTAACTTCCACATACAACGCGGGGATCGGGAGAGGGCATGAATAGCGGGGATGGATGTCCCAACGGGACGTTCATCCCCGCCATTCATGCCTCGGAATGACCCCTTATGTGCATAGTGCTCAGAGTTCCCTTTTTTTATGCAGGGTACATACCTACTCCTCATGTCATTAGTGCATGGCTGGGGAACCCTCCCTGTGCTTCAGTATGGCAGCCAGTGAATTCAGAGCCAGGAGATCCTTTCCATGGCATGCAGGATAAATCCAGTGCACATAGAGCCCTGGGATCCTGCCCCCAGGTCCAAGAGGGAAGCAGTGATCACAGTGCTGGGGGACCCTCTCCCTAGGATAGAAGCAATGCACAGAGTTGGGAGTCTAAGAAAGAGGCAATGAGCACAGTGATGGGGGATCCCCTCCCCAGGTCCAAAAGAGAGGCAGATATGCACAGAGCTGGGGGATCCTGCCCCCAGGTCCAAGAGAGAAACAGTGATCACAGTGCTGGGGGATTCTCTCCCTAGGATAGAAGCAATGCACAGAGCTGGGAGATTCCTTCTCCAGGTCCAAGAGGGAAGCAGTGAGCACAGTGATGGGGGATCCCCTCTCCAGGTCCAATCGAGAAGCAGTTGTGCATAGAGCTGAGGGATTCTGTCCCCAGGTCCAAGAGAGAAGCAGTGATCACAGAACTGGGATCCCCAGGAGAAAAGCAATGCATGGGGCTGGAGGATCCCCTCCTAAGGAGAATGGTAGTGCACACAAAGCAGAGAGATGCCCTTCCCAGGTCTAAGAGAGAAGCAGTGAGCACAGGTTTGGGGGATCCCCTTCCCAGCTTCCAGAAACAGAGTGAAATTTTACAAAGAGCCAGATCTTGAATCTTTACTGGGTCTCAGTTTGTCTAACACTAATTGATTGAAGAGCAGCGGTGTGTTGTATGTACCCTATGCCTCAGGGTTATACATTTCCAGTCTTGAAGGGTTACAAATGGGTCAGACTTTCAGGCTACCCCTCATGAATAGGCATGAGATCGATTTGCAAAGCATATTACCTCTAGACTCGGCAAATCGATCTCATGCCTATTCATAAGGGTTATCCTGAAAACCTGACCTAAGGCTCCTAAAACATTTTTTGTGGTTAAGCTTCATCAAGAGGTCTTTCTGCTTTGAAATTTGTACACACTCCACCCAATATTCAAAAGCACTTCTTAGAGGAGCAACTGCTCTATGGATAAATGCCCTATCGCTATTGTGGGGTTGAAAATTCGTACAGACTATCGTAACACTATCTAGATAACAATATTTGGATAGCCGGCCTTATTCAGCCTCTGTCCATATAGCTATGCGGTTTAATTTAGGTCAGCAAAAAGACTGTCAAGCTAAACTGCTTAGCTACAACAAATAGCGACTGAATATCACCGCTATTCATAGAGTGCTGGCGGTCATCATTCTCTACCGATATTCGGCGCTACTCGCTATCTGGACAGGAGCACTGAATATATGTAGATAGTTTAAATGTTACTTTCTGCTGTTAAAAACCCCCAAAGCAAAACACTGACAGGGCCTTTGAATATTGACCTGACCGTTGCCATGCAAAGGTGAAGTGTATCCTATTTGTATTAAGACCAACTCCTTCACGTAACAAAGAGACTCCTTCAGTAGAACCGAGACACTTCTGCTAGAAAAGGACTTCTCAACCCAATCCTCGGGACGCACCTAGCCAGTCAGGTTTTCAGAATAATCACAATGAATATGCATGATAGAGATTTGCATACAATGGAAGCAGTGCACGCAAATCTATCTCATGCATATTCATTGTGGTTATCCTGAACAGGGCTGGTGCAACAAAGCAAGCAGGGAGTCGCAAACATGCAAATAAATGAAAAATCAGGAAATAAAATAAAAAAGTGAGAAGCGGAAAAAACCCCACAAGAAAAATAAAACAGCAAAAAGTGAAAAAGATATTAAAAACTTGGATGTAGCCATAGGTCATGGCTAATGAGGGAAAAGGTTTAGATTTATAGGTTGCAAGGGAGCCCCAGAAACCCTGGCACCAGCCTTGATCCAAAAGCCTGACTGGCTAGGTGTGTCCCGAGGACTGGGTTGAGAACCCCTGCTCTTGAGTGACACCTTCCCTGGTAGCACAGTCACCTCCGTTCGAGCACAGCTGCTGGTTCATCAGAGTAGTGACACCGTCACTGTAACGGAGGTCCCATGCATTCAGTGTTAAATGCAACCAAAAACACTGCTGTGTAATGCTTAAGAGTCTGAACAATATTATAGCATGAGGAGGAAAGTTCAGTACATGTATAGGAAAACATAACGGGAACCTGCAAGCACCAGGGAATTGGAATAAATAGTCCAAATCAGAACTTGCATGTGCAATGGTGAGAGATCAGCAGAGGGTCCACGTTCTCCCTCTCTCTCCACACCTCTGGCACTCTTCACAGGAATACCAAGAAATCTCCCTCTCACTAGACCCCCTCTAGCTAGCTGAGATGTGCAACGTACTGTTGAGCCTGTTGCTTCTCCTTCTAGTCTTATGCTCATGTCTCTTTTTTTAACAGTCCCTCTCTGAGTTCATTCTTTTACTAGTTTCTGTTATATCTATACTTTCTGCCTAAGGTTCTGATATCTTCTCTTTTCATGACAGCAGTAAGGTGAGGACTGAGACGCAGCATCCCAGATTTGAATTCATACCCGAGGAATAGTTTTCCCCGTGCAAGCTAAAGGAAGGCTGATAGCAGACAAAGGAACATAAAATAGCTTTTAAATTCTCCTTTCCAGGAGTGTCTCTCCTCTCTGACCCTGTCACAGATTGCCCACTTCCGTTTTGTTTTTCAAAGCACCCATGCGTAGATCAGTGCGGACTCGATTGCTTCATTAAACTTTTTACTTCTCTTTCCAATTCTCCAGACACACATTTTTGGAAAGAATTAACATGCCTGGCAATGTTTAGCTTTGAAGTTTCTCCCAAGAGATCTTTTTATATAGATAGATATACTATAGATGTAGCTAACCTTAAGAGATGTTCACCTAGATGGGTACTATATAGCCAACAGAAGAGGCAGAAACAAAGAAAACGCTCTAAACAAAGTCAAGAAATAGCTGGAAATTGAAAGTTCTTTAAGAGGAATCTCTCCCCTAGGAAGTCTAAAAGCATGCGCTATAGGGAAAGATATAATGTTATCACAACAATTCTTAGAAGCTCACTCTGCACTGATGCTGGAATTCTGCAATCATTCAAACTTTTGCGCTTTTTTGTGTTTTTCTTTTCTGTATTGTATTTTACATTGAGTATCACGCAAAAACAATACGTTTTGTTATCTGGACAAACAAAGCCTACAGAATTTTGCATAATTTAAACCTTTAGATTCAGAATTTAGAATTTTGTGTGGAGAATTCCAGCAGGAGTACTTCCCTGGGTTCACAGCATATCTATTTATTTATTTAACAGTATTTCTATACCGCCTTATCCTACAATCAATCTATTACCTTGCTCTCTGGTTTCTCTGAATCTGTGAACTATTTAACTGTCCACCTTCCTCTCTTTCTCTTTCATATATATGTATATATTGTGTGTGTATGTGTAAGCTAGGAGAAAAAATAGTTGAATTACATGTATGAGAATAACTAGTATGAGAATATCTCATAAGAAAACTCATACAACTAAAAACAATTCCATGCTCAATATTTGTCTATAAGGATCTACCTCCCCCCATATAAAAATCTTAGTGACAACAAACAAATCTTGTTCCTCAAAGCAAATCCAGTTATACAGACCATATTCTGCTATAAGTAAACCTTAGCACAAATTAATAGATGGACAACTGTGCATGTGTGTGTCTATATAGATAGATAGATATGTGTGTGTGTTTGTAGATCTCTCTCTCTCTATGTATATTTCTTGTACACAGACATGTATCTAAACAAAACCCATAACGTTTTCCTAGTTAAAAAGAAGACTACAGAAAACAGTAATTTTTCCCTGTTTCCCTCTTTCTCTTTCTTTAGTCTTTTAGGTTGGGGAGGGGGGGGTGTGTGGAAATGCCCTCCATCCATTTCTGTCCTGTCACCACCTGTTAGGTGCAGGGCTGCACCGAGAACTTTAGCTGTGAAATGCTGAGGAGCCCTAGAGGTCCAAGGCACGCCACTCACCTAGAGGAGCCTCCGCTGTTGAGTCCGACCTGAGTGTGTCTGTCTGCTCTTCAGCAGAGGAGCAACATCAGAAAAAGGCTTTGGGCTGCTTCGAGGGATGTGCTTTTCTCTCCCCCTGATTCTTACAAAGTGGGCTTTGGATACTTTCTCTATGGAAACGCCTGGCTCCCTCGTGCATTATATAAAAAGTGACTGATCACGGGGTGGGATCTTAATTCCAGACAAGGAGTCTTAATTTGGACATGATTTCATTAAGGCAGAATTAGAAGGGGCAGGGTACGTCACCGCTGGGACATAGCCCACTTATTGAGAGGAGGAACAGAAGCACACCTCCTACCCTATGCCGGGCAAAGGGCAGCTCACATTGCCCCCCCCCCCCAAGCACTCTGCTGCCAGGCTGGGGCTGTGTCTTTTTTTAAATCTAAGGTGTCAGTGCATTTTTGTATCCAGAAATTCATAGTCCAAATTGTAATGGTTTATTTTTGTCTCTGTGAATTTACGCAGGTATTTGCAGTGCTTTGTGTTCCCTAGGTTTATCATCTCCTGTTGTTTTAAAGATAGTTTTTGTCATTGTGAGCACTGTTTACGAAAGTGTGGTGAGCCTTTGCGCTTACTGCATGGTTATTGCCAAAATGAATGCCTGACAATAGCAAAACCCCCACATTAATTGAGGAGGGTGTCACTAGCACTTTTGGGAGGGCCGCCATGCAATAAACATAGACAAAAAATTGCCACTGAACACTAATCGCATGGCAGAAAGAAGTGATGCAGCTAGCTAGACCTCTTGAGATGAAGCACTCTGCGTTCTGTCGGCATTAACAGTTCAAGCACACTACTGGCCTTTGTGTAAAGTATATGAGGACAGACGTAAAGATCCTCAGCATCGACATGGACGGTTACTGCTGTGAGTGGCACAACTTGAGACACAGTGAAATCTTGCTAAGCTTATATTGATGTATGTTATAAAATGGTCACTCCCTGAAGCAGCTGTAAGCGTTGGGGTGTTGGGGTGTTCAATAATCCATAGTGGGAACACATATATGGAGCCAACTGGATGATCGAGATAAGATATTTTGATGTATGTTTAAAATATGAGGGGATCAGAGCGGAAGCTAATGACCATGGCCAACACGATGAAGGTGTTAATAAAGGCTATTTTATACCACCTTCATCGTGTTGGCCGTGGTCATTAGCTTCCGCTCTGATCCCTTGATCCTCCTGCGGAAGATTCTCTTCTCCTGCCCCCTTTTTGTATGTTTAAAATATACCTATGGAGTAAATGTTTTAGATAAAAGTATGGGATAGCCGGGACACACAAAAAGCAAGAGATTACTGTTTCCAGCTCACCCAGTATAAATATAATTTAAGTAATTAAGATAGATGGGAGGTTTTTTTAGACCCATGAGTTTGACATAAGCAAAGTAAAGCCACAAACATACAACTCCAGAATTTACTGAGGTCTCTTCTGTTATAAAACTCTTGCTAGTTTAAATAATTTCTAACTTCAGTTGCGAGCGAGGGTGAGCTTTTTGGCTTTAGTGGTTATGTGTGTGTAGGAGTCATGATAAAGTGTGTCTCAGAGTAGCAGGGGATGTATGACCGGGCGGACATAGGGAATGATGGTAAACGTGAAGTGCATGTGTGTGAAACAACAGTATGATGTCCACAGGAGACTTTAACGGTTTACTTCTGGAGATGTCAGAGGTGAGGGCTCTGTGGCTCTGGGCATGTAAGCTTCTCTCTCCCTGTCCTTCCCATCCTCTTGCACTATTTTATCTGCCTGTCCTTCAGTATCCTCCTTCTTGCACTTCCCCCCTTCCTTTCAATCCAGCCATTTGCACCCCCTTTTCACTCCCTCCCTTCTGCTTTGTCTTCTCTGTTCCTCCTCTAACCTTGCCCCTTCTCTTATGCTCCACCCCTTACTGGTCACTCTTTAGCTATACTGCTTGTGCTGGCAGGACCTGGGGCATCTCACCACCATATTTATTTAACAGTTTTTTATACCACTTTATCATTTCAATCAAAGAGGTTTACATTGTAACTTAAACTTGGTAAATGTACATTAAACAGGGACATTGATAACTTGGATTTTTCTGAGCAATGGAGAGTTAAGTGACTTGCCCAAGGCTACAAAGAGTGCTGGGGGGAATTGAACCCTGGTCTCTCGGCTCCCAAGCCAGAGCTCTAACCACTAGGCTACTCTGCACTTTAATGACACAGCTATTCTTGTTGTGCTGGAGGGACCGAGGGACTCCTGCTAGCACATTCATTATACAGCCTCTCTCATTGTTGACGGGACCTAGAGATTTCTAATGACTCTTCAACGCCGCTCCTTTGTGCTGTTCTGCGAGGCAGCTGGACACATCTGTTGGTTTGTGCATGCGCAAATAGATAATCAGTGACAGGCAAAAAGAAAGACAGACAAACAGATAGATGGACTCCCCCTAATAGGTACTATCGCTCATGCAAGATACAGCTAAAATTAATTGTTCAAGGTCCTTGGGGGCCCAAAGTCCTCCTTAATAATGCTCCTTCTAGTTCTTCTTTCTCCAACACTCTCCTTGCATTTGTAGCCCATGTTGGGTTCTTACTTTACACTTCTTTCATAATCAAGAGGATACAAACACCTTCAACGATCAAAATCTCCTTCTCAGTGCGTATTGGCTCTGGACACAAAATTCCAACTCTCCTTTATACTCTCTCTGATAGGTTATAGCTCCTAGGCTGCCCTTCACCCCATTGGCAAGTATAACTACGATACAGTTGATCGGTTAATCACATGATCAGTTACTCATGGACTGGGAAGCTAGGGATGTACCTGGGAGATGGGTCCCTCTCCACCTCAGCACTTGAGTTCCCAAGAGTAGAACAGAGCTGCACCTGTGTATTGGGTGTCTTACTGCTGCCTTAAATACAGATTCTTTTCTCGCTGCCTCTCTCCTGGTACACCAACTCCTCTTCTTCTTGGCTCTTTTTCCCTTTCACAGACCTCCTATGCCTGTGATATTCTTTCTTCCTTGTAGCAGTTCTTTGCCAGCCCAATCTGGCCGGCTTAGGGTGTGTGCTATCTACAGGTTACAACCTAGTTGGTTCCAAAGCAGTGAACATTTGGGCTGTGCCGGGACCAAACACTGGGCTCAGTGAACCTCTCCTAATGTCCTCTCTTTTTGGACTCTTTGGGGAAAGAAGCCACTGGATGCAGGCTAGCACTGTCCATTATACTTCCCTCCAAAACATGTAAAGACACTCCCTCTGTCTCTTGACTGACAGGGAGGACCTTCCCCCTTATATTATCTAAATCTAGGCTGTACTTGAGAGCACGGACTCCAGAATGTTCCAGAGTCATAGCCTGGAGGACACATTGCTGAGGTCTGTGCTACTTAAGCATAAATCGTAGTGAAGGAGAGAGAGGCAGGAGAAGGGGCAGGACAGTGAGTGAGGTGATTGAAGAGAAGGAGATTGGAAGGGAAAGAGTCAAGAAGAGGACTGGAGGGCGGAGGAAGGCTCTTCTTGCTTCTCTCCCACCCCCAGAAAGAGCTCTTGCTCTGCTCCTCTCCTATTTCCTTGCCGGGTGTCAGCTATCCAGGGCTTCTGTTAAAATAATGAAGGGGCAGAGCAAGGAGCATAGCTTTTGTAATGCCAGAGTGAAATGTGTTTTGAAAGGGACCCCCACTGGTCAGCTAATGCAGCTCCCCTCCTCAGAGGGTTGCATCATCTTTAGTATGGCTTTTGATCCAGAAACGATTCCCCACCCCTCCTTGGCTGTTTCAATGGTTCCTTCCTTCTCTTCACCCTACAGACCACTCTGCTCGTTTGGAGAGCCTCATGGTCCTGACTAGCAAATACCAAAAATGCATTCAGGAACAGGAGTTTGATACCACCTTTTTATTTTGCATTTCTAGTCTCCCTTTCTAGTTTTTACATCACTCATGCAAGACACATGAGTGTCCCTGCCTCCAAAAATGTAAAAGCTAAGTGGGTACCTGAAGCAGTAGTAGATAAGTGACTTGCCCCATGTCACAAGGAGCATCAGTGAGGGAAATGGAATTCGAGCCTTGATTTTCCTAGGCCTCCGTCTATGATTCTGACCACATGATCACTACTCCATCTCTTGTTTAGCATGGAGATAATAAATAACTCTAGTAGGAGACCACAGGGATCAAAATTGTTTAACACAGATATGCCCTGATTAGCATAACTCTGGTTTTGCAACCACATCACTGTTTCTTCAAAGAACACAAATTTTGGGATGTCTTAAAACGTGCAGAAATCACAGCAAATCGGTGTATATGGAAACCAGGCCAAGTGCTGAATTCTGTTCAGTCCACCTTGATGTTCATCATGTACAGGGCTGGATAGTTACAGAATGACATTATAGTAATATTGCTAAATATAATTATTATAATATCCGCAGGGTGTGATGAACTCTTGACGACTTCTGAAACTGCAAAGTCTTCTGTGTTGTGGCTCCATTCCCAAGGCCTGTGGCCTCCCGGGTGCAAGTGACGTTTTATTAAATAGCTTTTGAAATATCTGATTAATGTAATTTCTAACCCTGCTGCCCCCAATCCAGGCACGATTGCTGTTAATACAATCTGCGTGCAGCAGACACAGCCCAGGCTCTGAATCAGGGGTCCAGACTTGGAGCCTTTGATCACTGGTGATGTCATTCAAAGGAAAGGGGAAGGGCGGACCATGATGCTGCTTTATTCAGAAAAAGAGAAGCTGGTATTCTAAAGAGAGCATTTTAGTTTTCATTTTTCACGCATGACTAAGGGGCACTGGATGGTGCCAAGGCACAGAGACTTTTAAAGCTGTATAACCTTCTTTAGGTCCTGTCTTCTTTAAGTCTCTCCAATTAAGGCTTACATTTCCTGAAAAGCTTCAGTAATTATTTAATTCTTTTCCATGTCTGTGTTTTAACTATTTTTTGGTCTAACATGAATATGGGCAGATTTTCCACATCAACTGAAACTTACTTCATCCTCTACGTCATGCTATTTAGGTTGGGAGGAGACGGGAAGGCCAAAGTTGAATTGCTGTGGGCTTCATGCATGGATACTTGGGGTCAGGGCCGTACCGAGCGTGAATCGCGCCCTGTGCAACTTTCACATCGGGTGCACCCCCCCCCAACGGCGGGAGAGAAGAGGCATGCCCAATGTGCAAGTCACCGGCGCGCTAAGCAGATCTGTCCTTCTCTGCTCTGACGCCACGTCAGAGGAGGGAGGGACCAGACCTGCTGGGCGTGCTGCGAGAAGGCTTGAGGGGTGCATTTCAGCTGTCTGCCATTGCCTGCCGCTGTTGAGAGAAGAAAAGGTGGCGGCGGCAGGCAATGGCAGACAGCTGAAATGTGCTCCTTAAGCCTTTGCGCCCTGTGCGGCCGCACCACTTGCACAGGGCTAGGTACGGTCCTGCTTGGGGTTTTACTTCTTCCTATAATTCAGCCACTACAGTGACGGTCCTCAGTAAGAAGACACAGAATGCAGTTACCTTGGAGTTCCTGAATCTGCACCCTCAATCCCACCCGCCTCTGTTGCTGCTGAACAATGACTGGGTCACTTTCCTGCCTGGATGTTTTCATATGGCCAGGTGAAATATCAAAATAAATGCATTGCTGCCCGTTAGTAGAGCCACGTCTACGTGCTATCACACAGCATAGGTGCCAGGTCATCAGTCTGGGTCCAACTGTTTGAAATTTTAAGGAAAATAAATTTAGGGGGTTATTTTAGAAGCCCTGTTTGCAATTTACACATGTATATGACATATACAGGTAAATCGCATCCACATGCAAAAGGCCATTTTAGAAAGGGTCCAGTGTACACGTGGATATCCATATCGTGTCCAAGTTGCATGGGAGTGTGCCAGGGGCGTGGTCTAGGTGGAACAAAAATCTACACATGTATCTCCAGTTTCATATAGGGGATACACATGTAAGTCAGAAATTGGCCATGTCCCGACTTACACCTATCCCCTGCACTAATAGGGATTTAAAAAATGCTTGTTTCGGTCAGTCCTTCCCCCAACGTTGAAGTGCCATAAAAATAGAGGTCTCTGCGGAGGATCGAGGGTGGTCGCATGTCTGTGTTTGCGAAGTGGCCCAGGAGCATTTACATGCGCGGCTTTTGAAATGTTGGCGCCTGCACATGTACGTTGCCGGGTGTCCTCTGTTGAGTTTTCCCACGTGTATATTTGTTAGACGGCTCCTCTCGCTGTATATGGACATGATTTGCGGCACCTCCCTATGTCCCGGCCCGATTGTAACAAGCACGTTTATTTTGAGGGGCAGAGATACGTCAGGGAGGATACTCGGTGCGATTAATCCTGTTGGCAGACCTGCTCGCCACGTTAATTGCCGACACTGGCATAGTCAATGGCGCTGACGGGGTTACTGCCATTGAATATCTGCAGGTGCTGCCGCTGAACACCCCAAAGCTACCCAGTTAGCACCAGGGCATCCCGGGCGGAGTGGAACTGGCATCTGGTGATTACTGGGCAGTGGTGAATCTGAGCCGCTGCCCAGTTATTGCTAAGTGGTGAAAATTAGGCATCTGAAAGGGCGGCCAAACGTTCACCAGGGAAGCTAACCGAATAGCAGCTGAAAATCTTTACCGCCTGGTTAGCTTCTCTGCTATCTGGCCAGATATGGCTCCTGGCGTTGCCTATCCAGGTCTTTAGTTCAGCAATGTCTAGTTGCTTTAGCGGCACTAGCGGCCACTGCTGAATATCGGGCCCGTCAATTTTACATCAGCCTCACACGTGCACACCCTCTCTTCTAAAGCTGACATAGAATTACAAACATTTCACTTCCATGGCTCTCCTACCACTTAAACGACCTTGATAAACTTGTATAGTTTAACATGGATCATATCAGAGTCTTGATAGGGCAGTGAAAGCATGGTGGCACACCCCTTGGGGGTGGTGTGTGTGGGGGAAGTATGCCCTGCTGTTGCCCATCATGACCATGTCTTGTGAAGGGGCACAGTGCCTATATTGGTAGAGGGAGGAGGGATAAATTGCGAAAAAGATTGCATTGCTCCTGTCTGTGCTGTATCTGATCATAAGGCGATCAAGTGTGTCATAATCACTGGAAGGAAGACACTAAAAAACACTATTGTTGTGGCATTTAATTTTAAAAAGGGAGACTATGATAAAATAAGGAGATTAGAAAAAAACTCAAAGAAAAAAAATCAAAGGAGCAATTGCAAGAGTTAAAAGTTTGCATGAGGCATGGGCATTATTTAAAATACCATCCTGGAAGCCCAGATAAAATATATCCCATGCATGAAAAGCTGGAAAGCAGACCCTACTGAGAAAAACTGGGAGTGGCACAAGCTCTGGGCTCTGGCAAGTTAGATGTAAAACAAACAATAATAAGCTGAACCAAGAGACTCTCTGAGAAGAAATTTGCCGTAGAGGCAAAAACTAATGTTAATAGATTTTTCATATACATTTGAAACAACAAGCTGTGATGACGTCAGTTGGACAACTATACAACAAAGAGATAAAATGAAGGGAGGATAAGGAAATAGCAGAAAAAATACAGTAAATACAATTATTTGCCTCAGTTTTTACTGAGGATTTTGGGATCATACTCATATCAGAAGACATTTTTGATGATGATGATGATGATAATGATGATTCAGAGCAACTAAAGTGAATCACTGTAAATAGAACAAATTGATAAACTAAAGAGTAACAAATTACCAGGACCAGATGGTAAGAGTTTTCACACTAATGTTCTAAAATACTCAAACATGAAACTTATAACCTCTTACTAGTATTCTGTAATCTACTATTTAAAACAGCCATGGTAGCTGAGGACTGTAGGGCGGCCAATGTAATACTAATTTTAAAACAGGTCTCTAAGGATGTCCTAGGAAACTAGAGACTGGTGAGCCTAACAGTGGTGCTGAGCAAAATGACAGAAACTATTCTAAAAAACAAAATTACTGCTCATATAGGGAGACACAGTTCAACGGGAATGAATCAGCATGAATTTAGTAAAGGCAAATCTTGTCTTATCAATTTGTCAGATTCTTTTGAAGGTGTAATCAAATATGTGAGCCATTGCTCTAGCGTATTTTGATTTTTAGAAGGCATTTCACAACATCCTTTATGAGAGACAACTCAGAATATTGAAAAGATATAATAGGAGATTGCTTTATTATGAATCAGAAATGTGCTAAAATACAGGTAACAGAGAGTAGGCCTAATGATCGATTTTCTGCAAGGCAAAGGGTGAATAGGTCTGTACTGGGACCTGCGATGTTGAACATCTTCATAAACAATCTGGAAAAAGGAGCAAAGACTAAAGTAATCAAATCTGCCAATGACACGAAATTATTCAAAGTCCTTAAGATGGCAGACAATTTAAGGGTTCCCAGGAGTTACATGTTAATGCTGCAGGGTTATGACAGTGCATTCCCTAGTCTAGCGTGGAACAAAAAGGATTTGCTAAGTATCTTACTGTTGGCAGCTTGCCTGGTAATAGCAGCCAAACAGAAAAGTCTCCATCCCCCTTCATTAGAGGAATGGACCCCGGAGCTTTGGCAGATTATGGAACAGAAACGGATAGTGGCAGTGGTGAAAGGATAAATGCCAACTTTTCAGAAGCAATGGTCCCCTTTTCACAATACCTCATGGGTCTGAGTGGGATGCCGTAGCCATAGCCATGATCGTAATATTACTTAGGTTTGAAATAACATCCCCTTCTTTCCTTTTCTGCCCCCTATTTAAGTAAGAGTTTGATTGGGTCATTTGCGTTGCTCAATTCGCTTATAATTTGTATTGATAATATTATTTTTATTTCTTATCTTTTAATTTTATAGCCATTTTTGATGCATTTTAATGTGATTTTTTATCCTCTTTCCTCCCTCCTACCTCTTCTTTTGCCTGCAATATTGTTTTATGATGTTTTGGTCAATGGACTCAAGCTGGGTAGTTGGTAGCTGCGTAGTTGGTTTGTTATTGTTGGCGCTTTGTATGTGTAAATCTTCAAAATGTTAATGAATTCAAAGTTTAAAAAAATTGGCAGACTATTGTAAGAAACTGCAGAAGGATCTTGTGAGACTAGGAGACCGGGCAAATGAATGGCAGATTAAATTTAATGAGGCCAAGTGATGCACAAATGGAAAGATAATCCCCAATTGCAGGTACAAAATGCTGGTTGCCAAGTTAGGAGTCACCACCCAAAGAAATGAACTTGGAGTCTTTGTACACAGTGCAGTAACATTTTCTGTCTGCTGCGCCCTGGCTGCTAATAAAGCAAATAAAATATGAAATATTTTCAAAAGGGAAGGAAGAATAAAACCGAGCATGATGGAAACGGAGGGCGCTGCAATCATGGTCTGATGTTCATGACTTGGGTTTCTGGTTGAACTCTGGTTTATGAAGTCAAGAGCAGATGAAGAGGGTGGTACGTTCTGCTTTTCATAAACTTTGTTTATTGCGGTGTCTGAAACAGGAGCAGCTTAGCCATTGGGCAAGATCTGGCAGTCAGCTATGGTGGTAGTTTCGAGGGGGCGTCAAAGACAGGAGCAATCACCATCAGCACATTCTTTCACCTGCAGGGAGCGGGTCAACACACATGCATTCAAAGCTAAGTTTAATATTTAAAAGTGGGATGCCCAATGATGCATTTTTACAAGATTATAATGGGAGAGGTGACGCTGGCTTAAACAATTATCAGAATTTAAAAGGGGGGGGGGGGGAAGGCTGAAGGTTCACCTAAGATGTCCTATACTCTTGCACTGGCTCTGGTCTGAAACTTTATATATCTACAACAGATTTTAAATCTGTAACAAGTCTTAGGGGCATGTTAGCTTTCGAGGTCTTGACAGGTATGTTCCTGGCAGCTAATACACAAGTGGCTACTGTTATGCATGGCAAAGTAATGTGGGTGCATCTAATGGTACCCATAGAGGTGAGTTAGATGAGCGCCCATTAAGTGTTATGTTTAATGTGGTTGTGCCAATGTGTTCACCATGTCCACACTCGTCTCTAACCTGCCCACTGTCCACATTAGCGTATGGGTGTCAGTTAACGTGTTTTAGTAGTCAGGAGCTGGCTATGCCCACACGTTAGAGTTCACTGCGTGAAGTTACCATTTGCCAAAACATGTGATAACTGGTTACCAGTGTTTAGTAAAAGGGCCCCTTAGTGCTGGGCTGCCTGGATTACTATAATGGACTGAATCTGCAGTTACTGGAGATGACCCTAAGACCCCTTCACATGGTACAAAATGCTGCCGTTTGTGTTTATGTTTATCAGGGTTTGATACACCATCTTTCACTGGTTAGGGCAACAAAGCAGTTTACAATTAAACTCAGAAGGAAAAGAACTCCAGAACATTGCGATAAAAGGATAATAGTAATAGAAAAAATAAATCAAAGTAGATAATTATAGGTTCTCGGTTGATGGATTGCAGCCTAACCAGGTCAGTCAAACCTGGCCCAGAAATGCAATCTTGAAGAACATCTTCTTGGCCACCTTGAAGTCTTTATAGGATGATTCTGTACGAATTTCCATCAGTAAATCGTTCCAAAGGGTGGGGATTAAAAAGAATAAAGTGGCATGCCTAATAGATTAAAAAGTTTGGATTTGGATGCTGGAGGGATCGCTAAGAGATTGCATCTCTGTGAGCTATGAGATCGCGTTGGGCAGTAAGGAATATGCAGTGATGACAGATAGAGAGGAACATGCCCGTTGAAGGCTTTGTGAGCTAGTATAAGACTCTTGACGCAGATTCAGTATGAAATGGGTAACTAGTGGTTATGAAGTAACTAAGGGGCATGTTTACTAAAGTGTGCTATGGTTTTGCAAGTAGCACGTGTTAAGGGTAGAAATCAGCATGCATTACATGAAACATCATGTGGTACCTGTTGGGGGTATATACAGCATGTCTCCAGCAGATACCACACTGATTCAAACCCTAATGTGTTCCCACAACATGCACACTTAACACGGATGCCCTTAACACACCCAAGCTAACTGGAACATTGATGGCGAACACATGCTGTCAATGCCTGAACTAACTGTGCTGTGCAGATAGGCCCGTGTTCGACCCTTACCCCGCTCATTTCCCTTTCCATTGCACGCCAAGCAGATAGTGTGGAATTAATCCTGCATTATCTGTTGAGCACATGCACTAAGGGCAGCTTATTAGTGTGCGCTGAAGTGCTCCCTAACAGCGCAGCTTAGTAAACATGCTGCTAGCTGTGAACCAGAGTATGCAGGGCCTGAGTGCACATGAACGGTTTGTTAGAATGAATTTGACAAAGAGCAAAAAATGCTGCTCAAACTGTAGCAGAAGTCTGCTTATTGAAAATCAGATCTGGTTCCAGAATCTCCTAAATGAGTCAAGGAGTCTATCAGTGGTACTGGTGTCTGAGCTATAAGCGTAGGACAGGATGGTCTATCTGTAATCAATAAGGCTTGGGATTTGGAAGGATTCAATTTTAACTAATGCCATAAAGATACCACATCTAAGCAAGTATTAATTGGGGTCAGGTCTGGAGCAATTGAAGAGACATAGGCTACCAATGCAATATCATCTGCATAATGAAAGCCACTGATCCCATGGCCCTGAATGACTGTGGTATGCAGAGCTACAAAAATATGAAAGAGCAGTGGAGATAAGATAGAAGCCTGCTGCACACCATATTGTAGGTGCAACGGGGGGGGGGGGAGAGTGAGTCCCTTCCTACCAAAACTTTGAATGTACGATTCCCTAGATATGATGTAAAAGGACCCCTTCCGATTCTTGACCTGTTATTTGGATTTCCTTCAGTCGGTCCAAAAACTTGATATGGCTGATAACGTCAAAGGCTGCCGAAAGGTCAAGTGATATGACCAGAGCTGCACGTCCGGTATCCAGAAAGCTACATATCTCATGTTAATAAGGCTGAAATTCCAGTTTCGGTACTATGACTGACATGAAAAGCCAGTTGCCGAGGATGTAGTATATTATTCATTTCCACAAAGTCAGCTAGCTGAAGATTGACCATTTTTTCAATTAGTTTTAATAGATAGTCCAAATTTGAGCCAGGTAATTTTCTGGAAGATAGATGCCCAAATTTGCCTTTTTCAAAATAGGTCTAATAATTGCCTGTTTAAGAGAGGTGGGTAAAGTACTAGTGGTAGGATTGCCAAGTTACCCAGTTTCAGGAGTGAGATTTTAAGCCAGTCCTGGATTTCTGACAATCTTATTCTGATGCACTGTGGAACTCGCAGCACTGATTCCAATGGGCAAAATCAGAGACTACAAATACCATACTGCACTGCAATGCAAATGTAAAACCAGAACTGGCAACAAATCTCACTCCTGGGACTGGGTAACTTGGCAACTCTGTAGTGGAGAGGCTATGATGAATGATCACAAGGATTGAGTTCAAGACCAGCATACCTTAGCCAAGGTGAAGGCAACGGATCGAGAGGGCAGGTAGTCGTTCTAGTGGAGAGGATAAGTTTGCCCAAGGAAAAAATTAATGATCAAAATTAAAAGTCAACCAGGGTGTGGAGCCTGGAATGATAGGTGACACTGATATATTGTCAGCTGGCTTCTCAGGTGTGCTACCTGTGAAGGAGGGTGAAAGTACTGATGACGAAGGCTAGCCCAAATGATCTCCACTTTATTGATAAATAATTGCCCAGATCTACAGCAGTTGGAGCATGTAAAGGAACCTGGGCCTGATGAGGCTCTGAATGAGGTGAAGAAAATGTGGATAAAGCTGCAAAAGAGTTTTGGACTTGTTGCTATTGTTTATGCACTGTGTATAATATGAGTTCTTGGCTTGTTTGGTTTTATGCTCATACAAGTGATAGAGCTCAGTGCAAGTTGATTTTGCAGCGAGGGGCTTTTACTTGCACCAAATTCTTTCTGCTCTCCTTACTTGACGTCTTCATAGAAAGAGACCACTGTAATATCATGGGTGTTTCTGCATGGGAGAGGAGCAGCCAGGATGAAATGGTGAAATGTCATCAAGTCACTTACTCAAGTTAACATTCCAGTAATCAACCTGCTCAACATCTGATGGCAAGAAAGAAGAAGCCAGAGGTGGCAGGGACTCTATATTAATGCTCCCGAAAGCTTGATACGGATCTGAGATAACTGAGGTGGAACCGGGTTGCAAGAGGTCTGGAAATTAAAGAGGACTAAATGATGGTCTGTGCAAGATAAAGGAAGAGATTGAAAGATGGACACTACTGAATAAAAGCTCATATGCAAAAATTAAATCATGCGTATGTCCTGCCAAATGGGTAGGAAATGTAACCAGCTGTACAAAACCTAAATTATTCATAAAGGTCAAAAGGTAACTGTCACAGGAAGCTACAGTCACCTATAACCAAGAGAGTGGGGGAAACATATGGCGAATTCAGCTATAGCGTTATACATTGACTTCCAGTCCGTTGCATCCAAGCTGCGAGGGCAGTGCAAAAGATGCAAAAGAGTTGACCAGTAGGGACTCTGGGTAAATTAATAGAGAGTCTTCACAGCATAATACAGAAAGTTTATTTGAGTAGCCTATCTTTATCCGCAGGATTTAACCAGGCAGTGGCTCAATATTGCCATGACCAGTGAACTTCCTGGCTGTGAGGCTTACCCGTATATTCAATGCTGGTGGCCAGATATGGCCCTGGCAAATATCCAGGTTTAGCATTCAGCAGAGATGGCTAGGCGCTGTAATCACACTAGCCACTATTGCTAAATATCAGGTCCTAAATGTCTTACCTTAGAGCAAGCAGGGCATGTATGATATAATACAAGGTATTGGCCCCGGAAGACTGGGATTGGCAATTGATGCATGGTCAAGAGGTCTGGGATGGTCATAGCCAGGGTAGGCCCAACCATTAGGCAATCACCTAGAGCAGAAGCTTCTGGTGCGTGTGTGTGCGTGTGAGGGGTTTGTGTGTAGCAAGGAGCAGGGCATTCAAACTAAACAATAGATTCTGACTGCCAGGTCATAAGGTTTGCCCAGGGTGCCAACACCTTGAATTGGGGCTGGCCCAGTCCATGGCTATTATTAGTAAAGATAAAAGAAGGAGGAGTGACAGCAAACCCGGAAGTGAACAGGAGCAAACTGGCTTAGATGTTGCCCCAGGAGTCATCCCAAGGAGCTCACCCAAGGAGCATTTCCTGCTCTTTGGGAATGCTCCTATAGCATGCACTCTTGTGGTGTGAGTGCTGTAAGTAGTTCAAATATGTAATCACGGCAGCGTCACCTCCCATGTTGCTTCAGGGACGTGGTTTCAGCCGTGGTTACCGCAGCAGGTTGGGCAGCACTCAGACCAGCAGGAAATAGGGTGGCAAATCAGAGTTAAAGCACAGCCAGCTGTTGTTTGGTGTTAGAAGGTCTGCTAGAATTTTGCCAATTTCAAAGTCTCTGCATTGGCTCAGGGAATTCAGTAGTACATGACAGTCAGCCAGGTATCTAAGGCAAGCTTTGGATTGGCATGTGCTAGGCCACGCTTTAAGGTCTGCAGGCAATTCCAGGGCTGCTGGCCACTAGACCATGTTTCTGATCACCAGGCCAAAACTCTAGAATGCTGGTTATTTATTTAGGCAATCTGGGTCAGAGGTTATTCATTTAGACTAGAGGAAGATTACTTTAGGTTTCAAAAATGGCTGACATAATTCTTTCAGAATGTCTCTGGGGATGAAAAGGGTCATTAGCGAGCGAGTTCGTATCACTGGACAGAGAATTAGGGGTGGGGTGTTGATTGCTTTAAAGGCACCTGGATAGTACCTGGAGATCAGAATTGAGACATCCAGGTCGGGACACAATCAATTCCAGCTAAATGTGGAATTGTTTCTAACATACGTAGAAGGAACTGCAGAAATGCGCGTGAGTTGACAACAGTGGGAGTCACTATTTTTCAAATTTACACATCGGAAAAACCAACAGAGGAGACAGCCGAAGAAATACCTTGAGGGGTCCTCATTTAAAGAGTTCTTTAATCAGTGGTGGCTTAAGGATTGTTGTTCAGTAAGAGACTCACTTGGGGTCCATTAGGGGTTTAATTTTATGAATAAGCAAGCTGGATATTTTCCATCTCAATTTCACTTTGTCCTGTCTAAGAAACTGCAATAAAAGTTGTATTATGAATAATTTTAGGATTCTTTAGGGCAGTGGTTCTCAACCAGTCCTCGTAGCACACCTAGCCATCAGGTTTTCAGGATAACCACAATGAATAATCATTGTGGCTATCCTGAAAACCTGACAGGCCAGGTGTGTTTTGTGGACTGGGTTAAGAACCTTTCCTTTAGGAGAAAGAGATATTCAAATGTTCAAAATTCTGGGGGCTCCCTAAAATGCCCGGTGCACTTGCTTACTTTACCGTCCCCTAAGGTTGTCATTGCCACACACTCAGGGCCAGCGCAACCCACTAGGTTAGAGGTTCCCAACTCCAGTCCTGGAGGGCCAAACACCATTCAGGTTTTCAGGCTGTCCCTAATGAATATGCATGAGATACACTTGAATACAATGGGGGCAGTGCATGCAAATGCATCTCATTCATATTTATTAGGGACAGCCTGAAAACCTGAATGGTGTTTGGCCCTCTAGGACTGGAGTTGGGAACCACTGCACTAGGTGAACTAGGTGGTGACCTGGAGCGTCAATATCCCCAGGGTTCCCATTTCCACTGCTTCCATCCCTTCTCCGGGACCTGTGGCGGTGGTAATGGCAATGCAGAGCTTACCCAAACTCTCCGGCGCTGTGTTGCTCTTCTTGCCCTCTGTGACCTGCAGCTTCTGCCCCCTCAGACACAGACTTTCTGTTTGCATGAGAGTGGAAGCGCAGCGCCGGAGAATTTGGGTAAATGCTGGGTTGCTGTTTTAATGCCATCGCCTCCACTGCAGGTCCTGGAAAAGGGGGGGCGGGGGACGGAGGGATGTCAGGATTGAGGGCTCGCCTAGGGCGCTTTAAATCCTTCTCTGGCTCTGCCCACCCTCTTATTCCATTCCATTCATTGTTGATGGCAAAGATTAAGCAATAAGCATTTGCATCGGAAACTGCAGTGAACAGATGGAAAATGCTTTTTTTCAAAAGAAAATCTAATCCTCCACGATAATTTGTCAGTTAATGTGGCAGTTTAGAGGAATTAGCTTTTGGTAATGGTATAATATTTTATTCCTCTTAAACACCTCCCAAGAGAGATCATAATAATGTACCTGAGAAGAAGGAGAGCGAGGGGACGGAGGAAACAGAAACTGAATCAAAACGACACCACTGATAGTATTGTATAGCAGAAACAAAGAATCCCTCATAGAGCAGAGCTGTTTCTGGAAAGTAACGGGACATCAGCATATTAGATATCAGTGCACTGCGCATCCCTTTGGTAAACTGGTGCCTTTTCAGTATTATCAGCACAGTGTATGCATCTCTGATAAATTGATGCTTTCCTGCTAGACCAGTCCGGCAGGTGGAGGCAGACTTGAGCAACTTTCGGTGATGTCATCAGTTGGTTTATCCATTATCCTCTGGTGCAGCACTAATAGAAGCCAGTATTTATCTGCCTCAAGCAGGTGGCAAGGTGCTTGGACTAGTGTAGCAATGCAGCTAGGCCTGTCTGCCCTGATCCAGACCATGGTCCAGTGGCCTGTGTGACTGAGATCACTACGCCAAACATTGCTCAGTGCTTGGGTACTCCCCTGTCTTCTTGAGCCGGTAGTTGTCTTGTTTCCAGTTGTGTTACCTATGTACGAGCAAACAGGAGGACCCCAGGAAGCCATTCAGGAGGGTAGTAAATTGGGGTCGACTCTCCCTTCTCTCTTGCAGCCCTCTCTCTGCTTGTTGAGCTTTTTCTGAAATTTTCAGAATTCTTTTTATTTCTCTATTCTGTTATTTTGGACTCTATTTGGCTGTCTGTATGTTTTTAATAAAGCATTTTAAATAAAAAAAAAACAGTCAGGTCTTGTTTTTCCTATGGCAGTGGAATGTCAAAGGCCTGCATAGGTGACCGAGAAAGCCCTGTTTGGGCTTCCCCGATCGGCTTATCAAGTGCTGGGATTCCCTTTCTAGGTTTTCACTTTTGGCTGTGGCCTGTGCCATTTTTTTCAGCGGTTCTTTTTCACATTTTTTCAGTGGCATAAATGCTGCCCAAGAGGCCCTACAGTGCAGGAGTACCTTAAGGAAGAAAGGGGCCCAGTTGCAGCTGCTTCCGTGTGGACTTTCCTCTTTCTAGGGGCCCTTTAAAAACTGTTGCTTGGGGGACCCATAATTTGAAATTCTGCAACTGCATTTTTTTCTTTGCTGTTGGAGTCTTGCAAGTATGTCCGGTACTCAATGTTGTGCCATGTGTGGCTCCTGTATGGTCAGCTCCATTGCAGGCTCTTTTTGGACCCTGTGCAATCAGGATGCCTAGAGTCTGACTTCTTTGGCATTGTTGGGACCCCCTCACAGGCAGGGCTGACCCAAGGGTTTTTGCCACTCCAAGCAGAAGCCCCAATCACACTGCCCCCTCTTCTGAGCCGTGCTGCCCTCCTTCCGAGCCATGCCACCTCCCTCCTGTGCCAACGCCCTGCATTGCTGCTGATTACATTGGTGGAGTCAGTGGAATGGCTTGTGTTGGCACAGTGGCAATGGCACATGGCCTGCCATGTCTGACCCCCCTCTAACATAGCAGCAGGCCATATGTGCTGAGGCACATGGCCTGCCATCTACAGAGGTCTTCCACCCTAGGCAGCTGCCTAGCCCGCCTAGTGGACGCCCCGGCCTTGCTCACAGGGGGACCATGATCCTGATGCCTATTCTGGTGCCTCCTCTGAGCCCTCTATGACTTTCCTGCCCATGGGGCAGGGGGCCATCTTGGAGACCCTCAAGGCTCAGAGGACCATAGGATCTGGACAGCAGTGCCCCCCTTGAACCATCATCCTGCCCTCCTTCTCAGAGGAAGATCTTTTGGTGCACCCCTCTACAGGCTGGCCCAACCAGTAGGCAAATTAGGTGGTCAGCTAGAGTGGCAAGCTTTGGGGGGGGGGGGGGGTCAAAGAGCAGGGCATTCAGTGCTAAACAATAGATTTTGACATTCAAAGGGGGTTTAGAGCTTAAGGTTTGCCCAGTGTGCCAACATCTTGATCCAGTTCTGGGACCGGGTCTGCCCCTCTATGTATCTGGGGACATGAAGAACACCCTACTCAGAAACCTGGAGATTACTAACTCTTTTCACTAGTTGGACCATCTTTTTGTTCTCTTCAGTGGTCTGAGGAAAGAACAGGAAGTGGTCAAGTCCTTGATTGCCACTGGATTAAAGAGGCTATTAGCTCAGAGGCGAGGAGTAGCCTAGGGGTTAGAGCAGTGGTTCTCAACCCAATCCTTGGGACCCACCTAACCAGTCAGGTTTTCAGCATAACCACAATGAATATGCATGAGAGAGATTTCCATGCAGTGCTTCCATTGTGTGCAGATCTGTCGTATGCATATTCATTGTGGTTATCCTGAAAACCTGACTGGCTAGGTAGGTCCTGAGGACTGGGTTGAGAACCCCTGGGTTAGAGCCAGGGCCGGCCCGTCCATTGAGCAAGAATGTTTTTTGCACAGGGCCCCGCATTTCAGGGGGCCCCGCGCAAAGAACATTCTGCTTTTTTTAGAAATGAAATTAAAAAAAAAAAACGGGCCGCTGCCGCCGCGGCAGCATGGAGTGTCCCGAGGGGCCCTCTCTGCCCGGCTGAACTCTCCCGGCGCGGCTGAAGCCCTCTGCTCCGGCTTGCAGATACGCGAAGGAAGTGTGTCTCTCTCGTGTCTCTGTTAAGCCCGCAGGGGCTGATGGGAAGCAGGGGCTGATGGGAAATTTCCCATCTGCCCCTGCGGGCTTAACAGAGACGCGAGGGAGACACTCTTCCTTCGCGTATCTGCAAGCCGGAATCAGCCCCTGCGGGCTTAACAGAGACGCGAGGGAGACACTCTCCCTTCGCGTATCTGCAAGCCGGAGCAGAGGGCTTCAGCCGCGCCAGGAGAGTTCAGCCGGGCAGAGGGGGCCCCGCGGGACACTCCATGCTGCCGCGGCGGCAGCGGCCAGCTTTTTTTAAAATTTTAATTTCCATGAGCCGATGGGGGGGGGGGGGGGTTAGGACTAGCTGTGGGCTGAGGGGGGGGGGGGGTTAGGACTGGCAAGGGGCGGTGGGGGGGGGGTTAAGACGGGTAATGGGCTGGGGGAGGATGGGGGGTGGGGACAGGTAATGGGCTGTGGGGGGGTTTAAGACTGGTAATGGGCTGAGGGCTGATGGGGGGTTTAGGACTGGTAATGGGCTATGGGGGGGGGTTAAGACTGGTAATGGGCTGTGGGCTGATGGGGGGTTAGGACTGGTAATGGGCTTTGGGGGGGGGGTTAAGACTGGTAATGGGCTGTGGGCTGATGGAGGGGGGTTAGGACTGATAATGGGCAATGGGGAGGTTAAGACTGGAAATGGGCTGTGGGATGATGGGGGGGTTAGGCCTGGCAATGGGCTATGGGGGGGTTAAGACTGGAAATGGGCTGTTGGCTGAGGGGGGCTGTCTGGAAATGGGGTGATGGGGGGTTATGACTGGTAATGGGCTATGGGGGGGGGTTAAGACAGGCAATGGGCTGTGGGCTGATGGGGGCTGTCTGGAAATGGGGTGATGGGGGTTAGGACTGGTAATGGGCTATGGGGGGGATAAGACTGGCAATGGGCTGTGGGCTAATGGGGGCTGTCTGGAAATGGGGTGATGGGGGGTTAGGACTGATAATGGGCTATGGGGGGGTTAAGGCTGGTAATGGGCTGTGGGCTGATGGGGGGTTAGGACTGGTAATGGGCTATGGGGGGGGTTAAGACTGGTAATGGGCTGTGGGCTGATGGGGGGGTTAGGACTGGTAATGGGCTATGGGGGGGGGTTAAGACTGGCAATGGGCTGTGGGCTGATGGGGGCTGTCTGGAAATGGGTGATGGGGGTTAGGACTGGTAATGGGCTATGGGGGGTTAGGACTGATAATGGGCTATGGGGGGGCTAGGACAAGAAATGGGCTGATGGGGAGGGGTTAGGACTTGAGGTGGGCTGATGTGGTTAGGACTGGTAATGGGCTGTGGGCTGATGGGGGGTTTAGGACTGGCAATGGGCTATGGGGGGCTGACTGGAAATGGGCTGATGGGGTTAGGACTGGAAGTGGGCTGATGGGGGGTTAGGACTGGTAATGGGTTATGGGGGGGGGCTTAAACTGAAAATGGGGTGATGGGGGGTTAGGACTGGAAGTTGGTTGATGGGGGGCTAGGACTGGTAATGGGTTGGGGGGTTGCTAGGACTGGAAATGGGCTGAGCGGAAGGGGAGGCTTGAACTGCAAATAGCTGATGGGGAGGGGGCTTGGAATGGAAATGGGCTGTGAGGGAAGGGAGCTAGGACTGAAAATGGGCTGATGGAGCAGCTAGGATAGGACTGGAAATGGGCTGTTGGGGGAGCTAAGATTGGAAATGGGCTGTGGTGGGGGCTTGAATTGAAATGGACTCATGGAGGGGCTAGAACTGGAAGTAGGCTCATGGGGGGGCTTGGACTGGAATTGGGCTGAGTGGAGGGGAGCTATGATTTGACATGGGCTGATGATGGGGCTAGGAAATGACTAGAAATGGGCTGATGGGGGGGCTAGGATTGGAAATGAGCTGATGAAGGGACTCAGACTGGAAATGGATGGGGAGCTAGGACTGGAAATGGGCTGATGGGGGGCTAGGACTGGAAATGGGCTGATGCAGGGACTAGAAGGGAATGGATGCTGGGTGAGACTGGAACTAGAAGGGAGCTGATGTTGGGGAAGATTAGAATGGGATGGGGCTGGGAGAGTAAAATGGAGAGGGGAAAATATTTTGTGTGGGAGGGATGAAAAATCTATAATTGGCCGGGTATTGGGAGAGTAAGTGGGGATTGAGGATGGAGGGGTAAAATTTGTGAGGATGAAATAGGAATGAGGAAAGAGCAAAAGGAGAAAGATTAGTATGTTAAAGCAGATGTAGAGAGAGAGAATGGAAAAAAAAACTAGAAGAGAGAAGAAAGGACAAATGGACAGCAGATGATGGAGAGTTAGCAGAAAACATGAAGAAACCAGAAGAAAGTGGCTGGACCAATTGCAACTGAAAAAAAAAGCACAAAAGGTAGAAAGATATCTCTTTATTTTGAATTTATTAACTGGAATATGAAAGCTCTGGGAAATGTGCATCATTAACGTCTGTGCTTTGTTTGGTACAAGAGGAAATTAATTTATAGTTTTATTTCTACAGTGTTGTTGTACATTCCAAGTTTGGCTTTTGGGGTTCCCAGTTTAATTATTGCCTTCCTGTTTCTAAACTGTGATTCCTTGTTTGGTGATGGTCTATGTTCTGCATGTGTAACTGAGCTGAGGTATTCTGTTTAT
The DNA here is from genome assembly GCA_033557465.1 of Ichthyophis bannanicus. Taxonomy (NCBI): domain Eukaryota; kingdom Metazoa; phylum Chordata; class Amphibia; order Gymnophiona; family Ichthyophiidae; genus Ichthyophis; species Ichthyophis bannanicus. The sequence continues at coordinate 47,095,274 of CM066038.1, read as the reverse complement.
GTAATTCCTATTTGACATTGCCACTTGTTCTCTTTCCCCAGTATTCTCTGAAATGTATTGGTTTAATATTTGCAGTGTTGCCTTTTCATAGGTAGGGTATGGTGCTTTGTGAGTCCTGGTAATGCTGTCAGGATACGGCGGGTTTGCTATGGGTTCTAAATGGGCAGCGTTTGTAGTAGTTCCTAATGTGCCTGGCGGTTGGCACTGGATTATAGTAATGTAGAAATCTTTTAGTCTTTCTTTATCCATACACTCATTAAGAGACATGTTTACTAAAAGTTAGTGTATGGTAACATTATGCAAATATTTATGCAAATAAGGCCACTTATGCAAATGAGGCCCCGCACCGAGTCTCCGCACATGGCCCCGCACCCCCCTTGGGCCGCCCCTGGTTAGAGCAACAGTGGGTTTGATTCCCACTGGCATGCCTTGTGGCCTTGGGCAAGTCACTTTACCCTCCATTGCCTTGGAAGAAAAAGCCTGGCAATCTACTTCTGTGATACCTTGCCAAGAAAACCCAGGGGCTGCTGGGTCACCAGGAGTCAGTATTTACAGCAATTAAAAAAATAATTTGTTCAGAGTACTTTCTGGCTGGAAAATAGATACCAGAAGGAGTCAGAGCTTACGCTATTAATGTAAATACATTGCAAACAACCTGCAATGTATATGTTTTGTTTAATGTACACCGCACTTATGTTAATAGCGTGGTATAAAAGAAATATTAAATAAATAAATAAATACTAGGGAAAAGGCCTCTTCCTGGGCAGACTCCACCTTGGCAGACAGAAGGAGTCTTTGCTGCAATCACGGTGGCCTTCCATCCTGCCCACAAGGATCCGATCTCCCACAGATGGAGTATGCCACAATTGTGGATGGCAGACAAAATTTTGGTGGGGCCAGGGCCACTCCATTCCGACATCTATGGGTAAATTAGCACCTTGTCAATGTTATCAGTGCATGTGCTCTGGTAAATCAGCAACTTTTCAGTGTTACCAGTTCATTCAATGCTGCTTTGATAAATCAGCCACTTATATTTAACACAGTGGATGACGGGAAGATATTGCTCATCCAGTCTGCTCAGTGGGGTTTCTTGGGCAGAAACTGGGATGTGAATAGGTTACTTTCCCCACACCTTGGTTTGGGGAGGAGCAGGGGGTTTGCATATAGGTTACTTTCCCCACTTGATTAAGTCCCCACACTGCCATGAGACCAGCAAAGCTGTCATTCTTTCTGCAAGCAGTCTAAGGCCCAGCCAGGGACCCCAGCTATACAGCATGGAAGCCCATCCCCAGGCATAACTATCTCAGCTACACCACATGACATATTAGTCCAGGGCCTTCCTCAATATAGCCTGGGAGTCCATTCATAGGCACAACTATGCCATCTGTGCCACACGGTGTGTTTTATTTGGGGACTGTACTGGCTGCACAGTGCAGGTTACTTCCCCCATAGTTTCTTAAACAGGCATTTCACTTCTGGCTCTCAGCCAATGCCTGGTTCCATGCCATTGCTTTTTGGTTCCTGTCCAGAAAAATGTGGGTGCATATTGAATATTGTGTGCAATTCTGGTCGCAGTATCTTAAAAAGGATATAGTGATTTTAGAAAAGGTTCAGAGAAGAGCCACCAAAATGGTAAAGGGGATGGAAGGATACTCCTATGAAGAAAGGCTAAAAAGGTTAGGGCTCTTTAACCTGGAAAAGAGACGGCTGAGGGGAGATATGATAGAAGTCTATAAATTAATGAACGGAGTGGAACGGGTAAACGTAGATCGATTGTTTACGTTATCAGAATATAGAAAGACTAGGGGACATGCAATGAAGCTACAGGGTAAACTATTTAAGACTAATAAAATAAAATATTTTTTCACTCAACGTGTAATCAAACTCTGGAATTTGTTACCGGAGGATGTAGTAAAGGCTGTTAGTGTAGCTGGGTTTAAAAAAGGTTTGGACAAGTTCCTGGAGGAAAGGTCCATAAACCATTATTAAGAAGTGACCGAAGATATCAATGCTTGACCCAGTACAAGCATTGTGGAACTTGTGTCTCTTGGGGAAACTGCTAGGTACATATGACCTAGATTGGCCACTGTTGGAAACAGAATACTGGGCTTGATGGACCTTGGTCTGACCCAGTATGGCATATCTTATGTTCTTATACTTTTTGCTATGTGGGCTTTGGTGCTGGGGCAGCGGAACACCTTTTTGGTTGGAGGGGCCAAACAAACCAATCTTCAGCCCCATCCCAAGCTCTCTATTCCTGATAGAAACATAGAAAAATGATGACAGAAAAAGACCACATGGCCTATCTAGTCTGTCCTTCCATATCAACAACTACAACAGTCCCCTTTTTCCCTTTAGAGATCCTCTGTGTTTGTCCCATGCTTCTTTGAATTCAGATACTGTCCTCATCTCTACCACCTCCACTGGGAGACGATTCCATGGATCCACCACTCTTTCCATAAAGAAATATTTCTGCATATCACTCCTGAATCTATCCCCCTTCACCCTCATCCCGTATCCCCTTGTAGCAGAACTTGCTTTCAATTGAAAGAGGCTCTCCCCCTGTGCATTTATGCCATGGAGGTATTTAAATGTCTCAATCATATCACCTCTATCCCGCCTTTCCTCTAAGGTGTACATATTAAGATCCTTAAGTCTGTCCTCATATGCTTTATAATGAAGACCACTAACCATTTTAGTAGCCACCCTGTGTACCAACTCTATCCTGTTTATATCCTTTTGAAGATGTGGTCTCCAGAATTGCACACAATACTCCAAATGAGGTCGCACCAAAGACTTATACAGAGGCACTATCACCTCCTTTTTTCTGCTAGCCATTCCTCTCCGTATGCACCCAAGCATCCTTCTAGCTTTTGCTGTCTCCTTTTCTACCTGTTTAGCTACTTTAAGATCATGAGACACAACCATGCCAAGTGATGCTGTGCTGGGCAAAATATTGGTGGAGCCATGGCCCCTGTGACCCAGCCCTTTCCGCTGCCTATGCTTTGCGGGATTTTCAAAGTGCAGTATGCATTTACTTTTGCTTTGAAAATACCCCGGGAGAACTAGGAGCACATACTTAGACCTACTATTTGATGCGCTTAGTTTTCCTATGAAAAATTGTGCACATACATTTGAATTTTCAAAAGTATTTATGTAAGTGCAAATCCCTCCCCATCCCTCCCTTTGGAACATCTCTGCACACTGCCAGTAAAAATATACACATACAGGCTGTACACAGGTGCTTTCAGCCACACATTGGGTGGACAGTTTTGTAAAAGCTCGTTTCTGTGTTCTCAGCCCTTAAAACAGTCTTAACCTCCTAAATAATAGATAATTGGTTGTCACCCAAGGTTTTATATATTTTTTATTTATTTAACTGATTTTATATACTGCCTTATTTTGCAGTCGGAGCGGTTTACATAGAACATTAAAAGAGTAAGATTTTGTACATATAACAGGAAGATTAGCTTGGATAACTTAACAAGGGTGAACTATAACTTAACAAGATGGCTTTCTTATGGTGGGGGTGACATGGAGCAATTGGGTTAACTAGAATGTTGGGCCATTAGTCAACTGGTAGGGTTGAGAGGGAGTTTCTGTCAACTCTAGTAGACCCAAAGGTTTTGCCTATGCAGGTGCAGTGTTCACAGAATCAGAGATACTTGATGATTTGGCTCTTATACCGAGCCCCTAAAAGTGATAGACTAGTAGGTGGTGGGTTTTGAAATAGTCAAAGTGTCCTGGTAACATAATGTCAAGCATCAGTTAACTCGATTGACCCTTTTCAAAGGCCTTTGTTTGCTCTGACCGAGCTTTTAATAACAGCTTGAAACCAGGATCCATAGCATCTTGCTTGTTCTGTTGTTTTCATGTGTTAAAGTATTTGCTGCCGGGGTCTCTATTCTTTCACCGTACTGTTGCCACATGACAGTTCCTTGCATCTCGGTTAGTAGGACTGCCCATGATCACCGAAGTGTGAGCCTGAAGCTCTGTGGTATAATAATGACACTTTCAAACTCCCCAGTGGTTCATTGAGTAGTAGAGGAATCCTGAGACATGTGGGTAAACAGCGACAAGGGCAACCAGCAGCTTGAACACTGCAGTGTTGTTATGTCTGGCAGTCAGTGCAGAAGAGGTTTCTACTGCTGTATTTTTCAGCATGTTTTGACAGCAGACGTTAGAGGTTTGATCAGAGAGGATTAGTCTAGGGCTGGTAAGGAAATGCCTCTCAAACATACTGTGACTACTATTGAACGTTTGTATAGTGCCACAAGCCGTATGCTGCGCTGCACAGACATATGTGAAAGACGGTCCCTGCTCATCAGAGCTTACCATCTAGTCAAGACCGACAACGCAGTAGCTATAGACATGGGATACATCTAGGGGGAATGGTAAGGAAACACAAAGGAGATCAGGTGAGTCAAGATCCAAAAGTGGCAGCGAAGAGGTGAGTTTTCAGCCTGGATTTGAAAAGGGTCAGAGAAGGCGCCTGACGTACAGACTCAGGTAGTTTGTTTCAGGCATAAAGAGCAGCAAGGTGAAAGTAGCAATCTGGAGTTAACAATAGAAGAGAAGGGCACAGATAGAAGTGATTTGCCAGAAGAGCGGAGTTCCCGAGGAGGGGTGTAGGGAGAGATAAGAGAGGAAAGGTAGTGAGGAGCTGCAGAGTGAATGCACTTACAGGTCAGCAGGAGAAATTTGAACTGGATGCGGAAATGGTTAGGGAACCAATGTAGTGACTTGAGAAGAGGGGTAATATGAGCATGATGAGGCTGGCAGAAGATTAGTCATGCAGAAGAGTGTTGAACAGATTGAAGGGCAGAGAGATGATTCAGAGGGAGACCAGCAAGGAGTACGTTACAATAGTCTTGACAGGAGGTGACTAAGGAGTGGATAAGTGGCTTAGTAGTGTGTTCAGAAAGGAATGAGTGAATTTTGTTGATGTTATAGAGAAAGAAATGGCAGGTTTTAGCTATCAGTTGGATGTGTATGGAGGAGAGAGAGGAGTCAAAGACAACCCCAAGGTTGCGAGCTGAGGAGACGGGAAAGAGTAGAGAGCTATCCACAGAGACTAAAAAAGGAGGAACAACACTAAACATTTTTAAAATCATTATTCCTCAGCAGACATCCTACAGAACATGATCATAAGACACTCATGCACATGAATGAGGTGAAACAACAACAAACATATGCTCATCGTGCCCACAGAATACCAAAAAAACAAAAAAATTGACGTCCAGAAGAGCTCTCTCTCTCTCTCTCTCTCTGCACCTACCTTATGGAACACACTTCCTGATGACATGCAAGCCTCTGGAGACATCAAAAACTTCCAAGAAAAGCTAAAGATCCTCCCATTCATTGAACATTTTGGAAATATTACATAGCCTAGCAAATACACCGGTCCTGACCACCTCCAAAACCCTGCAGATCAACAGTACACACATTCCGATAACGTGACCAAACTGTAAATAAGTTCTATCTTGTTAGCTGCCCTGCATGCCAACTCCTCCTCCTTGTTCTAGTTTATTGTATTCAGTTGCAGTTATGATATAAACCGCTTTGATTGAAGGGTAAGGCGGTATAGAAACCTGATTAAATAAAAAACTAGCACACTGACAATGATAAAATAAATATATCAATCGACTCACAGGGCTCACAGGCTGGCAGGTAAATGTCCCCACTCTGTTACCTTATGTAAGGGATCCCTTCAAAACTCTTACCAATCCCATGTGCTTTGTGTGCAGGAACATTCCCTTTCTTGCCTTAGGAGTAGGTTCATGCCATCTTGCTGTGACACCTCCCCCCCCCTCTTGGGATGGTTGCTTTTGTTCTGCTTACCCTCTATATAAACCCAGAGCACAGGAAATAAGGTATGATTCCCCCATGGTCTTGAGTGTGGTTCATGATTTCGTTTTGGTTTGTGTATGCAGAAACTCCACTCTGGGCTTTCTTTTATTTTGTGTCCTATGTGGAATCAGCCCTTGATTCTTGACATGTCTGCTTGTGAAGATTGGAGAGCCTGTCAGAGGTTTCACCCACCCCTCTGCCTGAGTATGGAGAGACTGAAGAAGCTGGCTTGCTAATCAAGACTAATCATATTGAAGGATCTGGCTGGCTACCAGAACCTAAGAGAGGAGTTTGCTGTACAGATAAGTTGCTTGTTGGAAGAGCTCAAGTGGGGTGACTGCTTACAAGGTAGAGGATCAGAGGAATAGGATCCCAATATGGAAGGAGAAAGGACATTGCTATCTGCTAAGTGTATAGGAGTTCTAATCCAGGATCCTTTTGCTGACTGCAGAACTTCTAAATATTTAAGTGGGATTAAGACACAAATACTTCAAAGATGATACAACCTATGTTCTCAAAAAACTGTATATTTATTGCACAGAACTCATTTAATTTTTATTTTATTTATTTAACTGCATTTATATACCGCTTTTCACCGGGTCACTCATTTGCTTGTTACTGTTTGAATTGGGCATTTTGTTTGCAGTAAAGAGAATTAGAACACCCAATTCAGATCCAAGAGTCTCTTAAATTTATCCACCAAGGGCCTTGAAGAGATTTCCCTTCTCCCAACGGAGAACTTGTTCCCTGGTGATAAGAGTGTATGCTAGCTGAATGAAAGAGAGGGAGAGAGCCTGGGATAATGAACTAGCCCATGCAAGACCCATTTGTTGTCCAAAGGCAAGGGGTGGAGGATTTACACATACAACCACTGTTACATTGTTACAGTTGTTCATACTGCTTGCTTAGGGTTAGATTTACTATTGGGTATTAACACATTCATTGGTTTAACGCAAGTTATTTAATGCAAACCCTTTTATTGTTAATGGGTCTACTTAATAAATAAGAGCTTCATTTACTAAAAAGCATTAATATGTGTTAATGGACATTAGCATGCATTAATGCAATTTAATGGATGTTAAATAATGTAAGCCCCATTATTTTCAATGAGGCTTATTTACTATGGAGGTCATTCCAGAACAAGAATAAGGGACGTTTATGTGCCGAAAAAACATCTCTGACTGTATTCTGAAACACTGCTGTCATGCACGTCCGCAGCGCTAGCATGGAGATCTCAGAACATGCCCAGAAGGGGTGGAATGGGGCGTGGTCAGCCACAGAGACATATAAAGTGTATTCAGGAAAGGCCCATGAATGTTTTCAGTGCTTCCCACAGATGTCCATGTTATTCCTGCGGAAACATGGTATAAGGCCAGGACTTAGAAAAAACTCTGCTCTTCTCTGCAATGTGTCTGAGATTGAAAAATGGTTGAGACAATTATGCTTTGAGCTGGTGTGACTGCAATATGGAAAAACACAAGATACAGTTTTAAGGAACAGAAAGCAGAGGTGAGAGAATGCTGTAAGATATGGAAACATTACTAAACATCCTTACAGAAACAGTAAGACGAGCAATAGTGTGTAATATGGCTATGCTGAAATGTTCTGTTTGTGCTAAGGGAGTCAATCTAGGAGACTAACAATTCCCATGTTCTAAAAAATAGGACTGCTAATGTAAGGATAATATGGGTGTGAGTAGGCAAAGGATTCTTGTTTGGATGAGAAACAGATCATATTTTTAGTCCTGGTACCTCATGCTATTATGATATGTCATACATGATTAATAAGAACCAACCAATCTCTGCCTCCTCTACCCACCCCCCTCTGATCTATGCACTCCATTTATCTGCCTTTGGAAATATCAGCTCACTTCTCCTCAATGCTACCCTTGTCGATATTCCTCCCTCCTTCTCCTACTGGTTACACTACCCCTCCCTATCTCGTTCCTCTATCTACAACCTGACTCGATGCTCATTATCTCCCGTCTGCCCAAACTCAACATCCTGCTCAGTCTAAGCCAGGGGTGGGCAATTCCGGTCCTGGAGGGCCGCAGACCAGTCAGGTTTTCGTGATGTCCCTAATGAATATTCATGAGATCTATTTGCATCCACTGCCTTCCATTGTATGGAAATAGGACCATGACTATTCATTAGGGACATCATGAAAACCTGACTGGTCTGTGGCCCTCCAGGACCGGAAGTGCCCACCCCTGGTCTAAGCACTATAGATTATGATGTTATAGAAAACGGATTTGTGGTAATTATTCCCTGTATACAAGTCTTATACCCTGCTCATTGTAAACCTGATTTACAATCCCCCTTAATTACAAGTTCAATATCCTCTTCATTGAAAATTTGTAAATCTGATGTACATTACCCCCTTTATGATGTTTGATGTACATTACCCCCTTTTACCCCAAGTTCAACTTCCTGTTCATTGTAAAACATGAAACGTTACTATGTTATATGTAAACCACTTTGAATGCAAGAAAGGCGGTATATAAAAATTGTTAACTAAATAAATAAATAGGTTCAGGGCTTCTTTTTGGCAGAATTATGTTTTTGTGCCTGAAAGTGAGAGTGTGTGTGGTTTGAGGGATGCACAGGAGGATCTGGTGTGCTCATCTGCAGTTCAGGGGGGGGGGGGGACATGAAATCCTGGCCAGTATCCGGACTGTATGGATGACCACAGCGTCACCAGATGAGTGTGATTGGGCAGACAAAATCAGAGAAGGTTCTCTATAGCTAAATGTCAAAACATATCCCTGCCAAAATTAGAGCATTCAACAGTGAAAACAACACTAATACATGCCCATAATGCACATTTTCTGAGACCAATGATATTACTTTTGAGCATGTATTAGTGCTGTTTTCACTGCTGAATGCTCTTATTCTGAGGGTCCCTTATTATTGACAGGGTTATGTTTTCACATTTAGCTATAGGGAACCTATTTAGATTCCTTCTGGATTATTTTTCAGGTACTCTAATAAGATCACATACTGTTGGTAGTGTGATAGGGCAGCCATACATCCACTGGGCCAGGCACTGGGAGACATAACTGACGTTATGCCAACATTCACCAGATTGTTCCATGAGGCCTACATCACTACCCAGTCCAGGACCTATGAGAGCTGCTTGAGTAGTGATATATATGGCTGCTTGGTGTGATGGCACAGGGATCTCCCCTCCGATGCCCACACAGGCCTGACCTGGGGAGCAGTGCCACAAAGCAGACTGTGGGAAGGCAGACAGGGTTGCCCCACAGATAGCAGATGTATACAAACCGGCATACACGATGATGCCAGTACCCAGATAGGTGGGAATTAGATGCCATAGCCAGACTGCCCTAGTACTAGTACTACGGGTCATTTGTATAGCGCTACAAGGCATACGCAGTGCTGCACAGAGACACGTAAAAGATGGTCCCTGCTCAGCGGAGCTTATATTCTAGTCAGAACAGACAACACAGCAGCTGTGGACAGGATACATCTAGGGGGAATGGTCAGGAAACACAAGAGAGATCAGGCGGATCAGCTCCAAAAGTGGCAGTGAAGAGGTGAGCGCTCAGCCTGGATTTGAGAAGGGCCAGAGAAGAAGCCCGACATACAGACTCAGAAAGGTTGTGCTAGGCATAGGGAGCAGCAAGGTGAAAGGAGCGAAATCTGGAGTAGGCAGTAGAAGAGAAGGGCACAGACAGAAGCAATCTGCCTGAAGAGCGGAGTTCCCGAGGAGGGGTGTAGGGAGAGATAAGAAGGGAAAGGCAATGTGGAGCAGCAGAATGAGTGTGCTTATAGACCAGAGGCATGAAAAGGGCATACATCTGTTGCTCAGGAATATTATGTATCCTTTGGGAAACTACAATGTTAGTTTCGGGTTTTGTGCACTTGGTAAGGGTCCAGCTTTAGCAGTTTAAAGCGTGTTTGTAGAGATGACCAAGGCAGGGATCACTGGGACCATTTTATAATGCCAACTACCATTTGATGCAAGGTACGTCTTGACATACATGTTCATATTTGCATTCTCTTATACTATAGTAGGGTGCACTGGGATTACCTAGCACCTTTCAGGGTCTGAGGAGGACCGATATATGGTTTCGGTTGCAGCAACAGTCATTTCTCATTGGTATTTGTGTTCAGTTTGCATTAGCAACTACTGTCAGTGTGAAGATCAACTCAGGAGATCTACGTTTTACTGAGAAGGTGTGGCATCCGTGGCTACATCTCAGAGAAGGAAAGATCTGAAACGTGCAACCTTTCAGGGACATTCAAAACATTTCCCCGTGTCTGAGGTATGGTACTGGTTGAATAGCGCTCCCTGATGCCTGACCCATGGGCATGTTCAAAGGGGACCCATTTTTGTTTTAGATGTGTCCATGGGCTGGATGTGCACGTTATGGAATTGGGCTCCATGTGCTTAATTTTAATTAACATGCGTTAGCACATTAATGCACATTAGTAAATCCGGCCCTTAGCTTCTTGCCTATTGGTTCATCCAGAGTCTGTCCCAAGCCATCTTGCTGCCATGATGAGACTGAAAATGTCAAAAGATCTTTGGGTCCGATTTTCAGTTGGGCAGGACTAAGTGCTGTAGCCGCGTAACCCTGCCCATGACCCCTTAACCCTGGATTTTCACATCCGCTGTGATGGAAGTGAACATCTGGGGTGTGCCACACAGCTGGAAAGCTGCTGAACCTATCCAGGGAGCAGCAATTTTGGATGCTGCCTGGTTAGCGCTCTGCACCTTAAAAATAGGCGAGGGTTTTCATCGCCTATCTTTAAGGAGCAGAGCGCTAACCAGGCAGCATCCAAAATCACTGCTATCCGTTTAGTGCCATTCCCTGCCTCCGTTCCACCCTGGAACACCCCCAACACACCCCAATGCTAACCAGATAGCATTGGGGCGCTTAGGGGACTTAAGTGGGGATTTTCAAAGGCACTAACTAGGTAGGTGCCTTTGAAAATCCCTGATTAAGGCATTTACATGGTTAACATGGGCTATTATCTGTGTAAATGCCTTTGATCGGGCCCTTTATTCCCAGCCTGTGGGCAGGGCCGTACCGAGTGTGAATCGCGCCCTATGCAACTTGGACATGGACGTGCACCCCCCCCCCTCCCCAGCACCTCCATCTAGCCACTTTCTGGATGGGGGCAGGAGAGAAAAGGTGCACCCGATGTGCAAGTCGCCGGCGCACTAAGCAGATTTGTCCTTCCCTGCTCTGACGCTGCGTCAGAGGAGGGAGGGACAGATCTGCTTAGCGTGCCGTGAGAAGGCTTATGGGGTGCATTTCAGCTGCCTGCCGTTGCCTGCTGCCGCTGAGAGAAGAAAAAGTGGCGGTGGCAGGCAACGGCAGGTAGCTGAAATGCGTCCCTTAAGCCTTTTTGCCCTGTGCGGCCGCACCACTCGCACAGGGCTAGTACGGTCTTGCCTGTGGGCAACATTGCACACTTAGATGGCCACAAAGTGTTAGTGTTGAACAACTGCTGAGTTTCTCATCCTCTTTCCTCCCTTGTCTTGTCTTCACTCCTATTCCCTTTTTATCATTTCCCCAAACAACTGATAGTGCAGTTGACCGCGAGTTGGCCAATGGGTAGCATTCTAAATATCTCCTGATATTATCTACTGCTCCAGTAATCACTGACCTGATGAGACTGTCACCAAAACTTTCACAAAATGCAATATATGCTGAAAAGATTTAATTCATGCCTTTTTGATGGTGCTACTAAAGGGAGAGCAACGGTTGCGGAGATATTGTCACCACAATTTGCATCAATCGTACGGCATTTCTCAACTTTCTGAGCTATGTCGAGATTATTTTGAGATTTTCCATAGTGACTGTATTAATGTGCTTTGAGGAGGGTTGCTATTAACACCATCATCTGTGGCATAAAGGCAACTAAAGAGCAGTCCATGACAAAGGATTTGTTGTTGCTGATTTATTTACATCGCTTTCAAACTCTACTCCAGAATAACCAAGTATTCCACGTAGCACCCTTGCTCTTTTTAATATGTAGCACAAAAGAAAATCCTAAATTCATCGGCAGGCCAACTGTGCAGTGACTAACTGCTCGCCAACACAAGAAACTCTACAACGTAAGCCCTTCAGCGACAGCTCAGCTGCACTTTAATCCTGAAGGAAAACAATAAATAACATCAAATCCCCTCGTATCTTTGGAGGTACTAATGCTAATAGTGGCAGTAGACTACTTACAGAGGAGTAGCCATGTTAGTCTGGAGTAGCAAAAATAACAGCGACAGGTGGCATGAGACTAACCAATTTATTGAGGTGTCTGATGAAGTAGATGCTTTTCCTTAAACTCACGCTTCAATAAATTGGTCAGTGTATAAGGTGCCACCTGTCTCTGTAACTTTTGGCTACTATTGCTTAACATTAGCACCCCTGATCCTTACATGAAGCTTTAGAAAACTGCAAAGGAATTATAAGGAAAGGATAGGAGACTAGAACAAAAGACATCATAATGCCTCTGTATCACTCCATGGTGCGACTGCACCTTGAGTGTTGCATGCAGTTCTGGTCGTCGCATCTAAAAACAGATATAGCAGAATTAGAAAAGGTACAGAGAAGACAGCCGAAATGATAAAGGAGATGGAAAGATACCCCTATGAGGAAAGGCTTAAAAGGTTAGGGCCCTTCAGCTTGGAGAACAGATGGCTGATGGGAGATATGATAGAGGTCTATGAGCCGGGTAGAATGAGTAAAAGTGAATCAGTTGTGTACTTCTTCAAAAAGGATAAAGACTAAAAGACATGCAATGAAGCTACAAAGTATTGTGGTACCTTTAAGATTGATTGCAGAAACCTTTATGCGCTCATTGCATTGCAAAGCTCTGGAATTTTCTTGCAAAGAATGCAGTAAAAGCTGTTAAAGTAGCTGGGTTTGGGATAAGTAGCATGGACTCTGTCTACTTTTTAGGATCCTATCAGGTATTTGTGACTTGCCTGATCAGTGGAGGAGTAGCCTAGTGGTTGGGGCAAGGTACTTCAGGCTGGAAGGTCAGGGGTTCAAATCCCACTAGAGGACAGCAACCTTGGGCCGGAAGGACTGGGGTTTCTAATCCCACAGGTGCTCCTTGTGGTCTTGGGCAAGCCACTTAACCCTCCATAGCCCATGTTCCCTGTAAAATAGTTATCTCCAAGTTATAATGCCCTGTTCAATGTAATTTCAGTTTGTTCAATGTAAACTGCACTGATGCAGAATAGCGTGGTATATAAGAGAATGTAAATAAACTACTGTTGGAAACAGAATACTGGGCTTGATGGATAATTGGTCTGACCCAGTATGGCAAATCTTATGTTCTTAAATGCTTCTGATAATGTCATCTTTCTCCTCTTGGAAATCCAGGCTGTATCATGGAATTCCACTTTTCAAGCTACTTTAGACAAGTCAGCCCCTCTCCAAGTCTGTTTGGTCCACTCCATGGTATCATTATCAGTGGCTTTTAAAAGGAGAAGTACACCAGGCTGAAAGAAGCTGGTGGAAATACAATACCGCAGCTAACTTGGCCAAATGTAAAGAATGTACTGGTGAGGGGGCATGACAACTCTACTTTTCCCCTAGGTGGTAGGACACAAGTTGGTTACCTCAAGTTGGCACTGCTCCAGGTAGACTGTAGTATACTGTACTCTGCATCTTCACAGAATTCCCACTTTGTTTACGAGTGAAGAAAAATGTGTAAACCAAAAAGGATTGGCCCAGATCTTATGATGTTCCAATGTTTATTTTATAAAAATGTCCAAGGTATAGTAACAAGAATCTTATTTGTAACTTTAACATTCACAAATACGGGTGTATCGGGACCCCTTTATATACTTAGCAACCTGTATTGAGCTCAATTTGTAACCAGTTCATGGGTACTAGTACTTATCGTCCTTAAGTCTTCATGTTGGGGCTCATGATCTCTCCGGCAACATTCAGGTGACATAACAGTAGAGAAGGTTTTTCTCTTCTTCGGGCTTCTTTTCTTTTTTCTTCTCAGGCTTTTGAGAATACCTTAGGTGAACCCTGACTTAATGGTCCTCCTACGTCTCTAGGTTAAAAGGAGTTCCTAGACCAAATAAATGGGCTTGCAAGCTCCTCTGAGGCCAGTAGATCAGGAACCAAAAACTTTTAATATCCCCACAATAACCTCATATCAGTACATTCACACTTCACTAAACAGCACTCTCACTGACACTCACACTCACCTCACCTCAATACTCCCTCACCTCACCTCCCCTCCACACTACACTACTCTCTAGCTCCCTCTCAAATTCCCCTTCTGCCAACCTGTATAGGGCTATTTCCTTTAGATACTTCTGTCTCCCTATTCACTAAACTCTCCTCCCACTAATTTCCCAATTGTAAGCATTAAATTTACCTTACTAAAGAATGTTGTTGTTGTTGTTAAGTGCCGTCGAGTCGGAGTCGACTCATGGCGACCCTCTGGATAGCTATCCTAAACTGTGATCGGTCTTCAGTCAGGCGGCTCATTGTTGACAGACTGGTACCCGTAGCTGCTGTTATTGTATCGATCCATCTCATTGCTGGCCTTCCTCTTTTGCATTGACCTTCTATCTTGCCAAGCATAATGTCTTTCTCTAATGATCTCTCTCTTCGCATGATGTGTCCAAAGTATGAAAGTCGAAGTCTTGTCATCTGAGCTTCTAAAGAAAGCTTAAGCTTGATCTCCTCTAGTACCGACTGGTTTGTTCTTCGGGCAGTCCATGGTATACACAGTATTCGCCGCCAGCACCATAAGAATAAACCTCCTATAACCTAATTTCTCCTGATCTCCTATCTTCTTTTCCTCTTTGAAGGGGGTGACCCCTATTCCCTATCCACCTCTCGAAAAGGGGTGTACATGTGCTTCTAAATTCAATAAATTAGAGTTTAAAATCCTCCCCCTTTAGGTTATAGGTGAATTTCAAGAGACCCCTGTCCAATTTAACCCTTTATTGATCCTCTCTGTCCCTTCCCAGCACTTTTTTACTTAATCCCAAGCCGTTTTTTACCAAAATTTACATCCACGATGCTCAGCTTCAATCACTCTTCATTTATCCTTTCAGCATCCACAAAAAACGCTCAAATTCCACTCATTCAGGCTCAAACCAAGGCCTAGGCCACCAAGCACCCAAACAGACTTCCACACTCATCTAACCGCAATCATTAGCTGAAGTTTTCCAGGCACCTTCACCAATGTTCCATCTTCCCATCAATCATCTCCTTACACTCAATGACGTCACAAAATACTCCCTTGGGATACCTACTCTATATACTAAACCCCTCTCTTTTGAACATCCCATAATTTTCTCTTCCTTACTAGCCTAAATGAAAATGTTCTCACTTAACAAATTCATTAAGCAATGACATAAAAAGAAACCAGCGTAACTGCTTCACCAATATTAACCCTTACAGCGGAAACTCTTTACAACAGAGCAGCTGACAAGGATTCTTCCACTACAGTGATAACACATAGATTCTTCAATAAAAATCTTTCAGTCTTTTTATTTAACAGGTTTTATATACCACTTTATCATTTCAATCAAAGTGGTTTACATTGAAACTTAGTAATGTACATTAAACAGGGAAATTGATAATGTGGATTTTTCTGAGGTAATGGAGGGTTAAGTGACTTGCCCAAGGCCACAAGGAGTGCTACTGGGAATTGAACCCTGGTTGCTGCGTTCCTAAGCCAGTGCTCAACTATTAGGCTACTCCTCCACTCTACTTACCAAACCTATTCATTTGCACATGGATCATAATATTTTAAATAGAACATATATTTTATACTTTTAAAATTGAAGTTAATTATTTTAATTTATCTGGACACAACTTTCCCAAATAACTCCAGGACTATACAATAAACTTAACTTAAAACTTCCTTTTACCACTGAATAGATCTCTTCTCACCTCCCTAGAATCCCATTTTACCTTTAAAACTTTCATTATACTCACTTTTTGGTAGCTCCTCCAAATACTGATGACTCTCCATTGAAAATACCTTCAACAGCTCAATGGAGCTACTTCTCCTTTTCCCAGCAGCTCCTCCCACTCTTCCCCTCCACCTTCTCTTAAACTGAATTTTATTAAATTAAGCCATTTGGCTGTCAAAAGGTAGGCATGGCCCTTTTAAGACTTGTCCCACCATTTCAATCAGTGGCCTAGCAGAGGCCTCAAGCCTTCTCTCCAGCCCAGTCATCCCTAGGGTACTCTGGCCCAATCTCCCGGCTCCTTCATGTCTCTTCCCCTCCTCTGAGCCTTTCCTATAGGCTCTCGAGGAATTCACCCCCACTCTCCCATTTAGGGTTGCCAACTTTTTCACAGAGAAAAACCTGACACCTGTGGCTCGCCATGCTCCACCCATTCTCCGCCCCCAGTCCCACCCCTGCCCCGCCTCACCCACAAAAATTACAGAGGATTCACTCACACCCCCCCTCTTAGTGCTGGTTCACACACCCCTCCCCTCAGTGCTGGTTCACTCACTCGCCCCCCCCTCCCTGCTGGTTCACTCGCCCACCACCCCTCTCAGTGCTGGTTTGCCCACCCCACCCCCCTCCCTGCTTGTTCACTCGCCCCCCTCCCCTGCTGGGTCACTCACTTGCCCCCCCTCCCCTGCTGGGTCACTCACTCACCCCCCCTCCCCTCCCCTCCCCTCCCTGTTGGTTCACTCACCCACCCCCCTGTCACTCACTCACCCCCTCCTGCTGGGTCATTCACTCACCCCCCCTCCCCTGCTGGTTCACTCACACAAATCCCCTCCACTGCTGGTTCACTCACCCACCCCCTGTCACTCACTCACCCCCTCCTGCTGGGTCACTCACTCACCCCCCTCCCCGGCTGGTTCACTCACACAAACCCCCTCCACTGCTGGTTCACTCACCCACCCCCTGTCACTCACTCACCCCCTCCTGCTGGGTCACTCACACCAACCCCCCTCCCCTGCTGGTTCACTCACCCGCCTCCTGTCACTCACTCACCCCCTCCTGCTGGTTCACTCACTCACCCCCCCTCCCCTGCTGGTTTACTCACCCCCCCCCCCTCCGCTGCTTCTGCTTCGTACAGAGCAGCGGCTGCAATACACTTACTTTGAAAAGTAAAGACAACCTGTGAGGAGCTCTCCGGTTATCGCAGCGCCCGAGGAAGTGATGTCATTGGGGGTGGGCTCCTCACAGGTTGTCTTTCCTTTTCAAATTAACTTTATTGCAGCTAAAGTTAATTTGAAAAGGAAAGACAACCTGTGAGGAGCTTGCCCCTATGACATCACTTCCTCGGGCGCTGCGATGACCGGAGGGCTCCTCACACAGTTTGTCTTTACTTTTCAAAATAAGTGTATTGCAGGCGCTGCTCTGTATGAAGCAGAAGCAGTGGCTGCACTGCCATGGGGAATCGCGTTCGTGCCGCGGACTTCGGGAGTCGGGAGAAAAGCCGTTTTTTTGCTCTGGCCGCTCCCGATCTTGCGGGCAGAGCAAAAAAACGGCTTTTCAACGGCCGGTTTTACATCTGTGCCGGCAGCCGGCCTGGCCATGGAAAAACCGGCCAGGCCGGCTGAAAACCGGCCGGTTGGCAACCCTACTCCCATTCAGGGCCTTTCCTATTCCCCAGGTTGCCTAAAGGAGCAGCTCAGTGGTTGGGACAGGTTACTTCAGGCCAGAGAGCCTTGGGTTCAATTCCTGCATAGGGACAAGTAACCTAAGGCTGGAGGAACTAGGGTCTCTAGTCCCATGGCCACTTAGGGTTGCCAACTTTTTCACCGAGAAAAACCCGACACCTGTGGCTCGCCATGCTCCACCCATTCACCGCCCCTAGTCCCACCCCTGCCCCGCCCCAGCCCCACCCACAAAAATTACCGAGGATACATGTAGGCTAACTTCCTTGGTCAGATAATAATTAAACTGGGAACCCCAAAATCCAAACATGAAATGTACAACACTGGAGAAATAAAACTATAAAGTAATGTCTTCTTGCACTAAACAAAAACGCAAAGATGTTAGCAATGCACACTTCCCAGACCAGACATATTCCAGTTAATAAATTCAAAATAAAAAGTATTTTTCTACCTTCTGTTTGGGCGTTTTATTTTTCAGTTGCAATTGCTCCAGTCACTTTCTTCTGGTTTCTTCGTGTCTTCTGCGAGCTATCCATTTGTCCTTTCTTCTCTTTTAGATGTTTTCCATTCTCTCTCTATTTCTGCTTTGACATACTGATTGTTTCCCTTTTGCTCTTTCCCCCAATTCTTTCCTTATTCCTTTATCATCCGTTTAAATTTCACCCTTCCATTCTCAAGCCCCTCTTACTCTCCCAATACCGGCCCATCATAGACTTTTCTTCCACACAAAATATTTTTTCCCCTCTCCATTCTCATTCCCCATCCATTCTAGTCCTCCCCCAAATCAATTCCCTTATAGTTCTAGGCCCACCCAGCATCCACTCCCTTCTAGTCCCATTCTCCCATGCCCCACATCAGCCCATTTCCAGTCCTATTCCAGCTCTTCATCAGCCCATTTCCAGTGCTAGCCCTCACATCACAGGCCATTTCCAGTCCTAGCTCCCCCCCCCAATCACAGCCCATTTCCAGTCCAAGTCCCCCATCACAGCCAATTTCCAGTCCTAGGCCCCCCCCCCCACCATCACAGCCCATTTGCAGTCCGAGTCCCTCCGCACCATCAGCCCATTTGCAGTCCGAGTCCCCCCGCACCATCACAGCCCATTTGCAGTCCGAGTCCCCCTAATCACAGCCTATTTCCAGTCCAAGATCCCCCTTCCTCCACCATAGCCCATTTCCAGTCCAAGTCCCCCCCCCCATCGCCCTTTTCCTGTCCCGGTCCCCTCCACCCCCATCACATCCCATTCCCAGTCCATGCCCCCCCCCATAACCCTTTTACAGTCCAGGTCCCCCCCCCATCACAGCCTATTTCCAGTCCAAGTTTCCCCCCCCCATAGCCCTTTTCTGGTCCAGGTCCCCTCCATCCCCATCACAACCCATTTCCAGTCCATGTCCCCCCCCCATAACCCTTTTACAGTCCAGGTCCCCCCCCATCACAGCCTATTTCCAGTCCAAGTCCCCCCCACTTAGCCCTTTTCCATTCCAAGTCCCCCCCCTTTAGCCCTTTTTCTGTCCAAGTCCCCCCCCCCTTAGCCCTTTTCCAGTCCATGTCCCCCCCCATTAGCCATTTTCCAGTCCAAGTCCCCCCCCTTTAGCCCTTTTCCAGTCCAAGTCCCCCCCTTAGCCCTTTTCCCTTCCAATTCCCCCCCCTTAGCCCTTTTCCAGTCCAAGTCCCCCCCCCTTTAGCCCTTTTCCAGTCCAAGTCCCCCCCTTAGCCCTTTTCCAGTCCAAGTCCCCACCCCTTAGCCCTTTTCCAGTCCAAGTCCCCCCCTTAGCCCTTTTCCAGTCCAAGTCCCCCCCCCCTTATCCAGTCCAAGTCCCCCCCCCCTTAGCCCTTTTCTAGTCCAGGTCCCCCCATCACAGCCAATGCAGTCCTTGCCCCCCCCCCCGACCAGCATCGCGGCTGTCTGTGGCGTCAGAGGGAGCCGGGGAAGCCCGCGCGAGGCCCCGGCTCCCTCTGAACAGCCACCAGCGTGAAGAGCCTTTTCCTTCACGCTGGCGGCTGTTCCTGTGAAGCCGCGAATGCTGGGAAAGGTTAAAGGGCAACCTTTAACCTTTCCCAGTATTCGCGGCTTCACAGGAACAGCCGCCAGCGTGAAGGTAAAGGCTCTTCACGCTGGTGGCTGTTCAGAGGGAGCCGGGGCCTCGCGCGGGCTTCCCCGGCTCCCTCTGAAGCGGAGAAAAGCCGGTTTTGCCTCTGCGCCGGCAGCCGGCCTGGCTGTGGAAAAACCGGCCAGGCCGGCTGAAAGCCGGCCAGTTGGCAACCCTATGGCCACTCCTTGTGGCCTTGGGCAAGCCACTTAACCCTCCATTGCCTCAGGTGCACTTAGATTGTGAGCCCTTCAGGGACAAGGGAATAAAAAGCACCTGTTGGTATATATATGTAAACTGCTCTGATGCACATAATAAAGGACAGTATATCAAGTGCCTAAACCAGGGAAACTTCCTGGTGCTCATCTAGAGCTCACAGCCCATTCACCCCATCCTGAGCCTTGCCTAAGGGCCCCAGGGTGATGCTCATCCATTTGCTGCCCCCCCCCCCAATCAGGGGAAACCCCAACTCCCCCTCTCACTCTGGGTCTTCCCTAAGGACTCCAGAATGATTTTGTGGCCAAAACACCACTCCTTCCCTCATCGGGAGAAACCCAAACAATCCCTCTCACTCTGGGCCTTGCCTAAGGGCTCCAGAGTGATTTTGCGGCCAAAACACCTCCCCTTCCCTCATCGGATGCGCCGCATATTAGAGTGGCCCTCTCCGATGCCTCAGGCCTCTCTCTGCATCAGGGACAGTTGCGGCAACACACGGTTCCCCAATCACAGGCCTGATAGCTCTCCAGCCTCCCCTCAGGCAGCAGATCAGGCTCCAAAATCAGCTGCGGCATTCGTGGCTGACCAGATACTCGATCAGTTGCCTACCCCAACCTCCAGCTTCACTTTTGAGCTCTGCCTTTACCGCCGGAGCTCCCCTGCTCTCCAGAATCTGTTTTTCTTTTTCTTTTTTTTTAAAATATAAACCAGGCCTCCTTCTCCAAATGGGCCACCGAGGAAAGGGAAAAGAAGCCCCACCATCACCCAGACCCACCTCACCCAGGTAATTTTTTTTTTTTTTACTGGTTACACTAGGGTGTACAACTGTTCCTCTAAGCAGGCTAAAAAAGATTATTATGGAAGGTTGATTCAAGAAGATAATCACCACACCAAGCCTGTCAAGATCCTCAGGACGTTTACTGAATCAAGTGTACCACACACAAAAGTTGACACTACATACTTCGTTGAAGATCATTTTACCTCACTCTTCTTGAATAAGGTAAAAAACATTTGAGGCTCATTTCTTTCTCCACCCAGTTCATATGCTTGGAATATCTCACCTCTGTTTAAGGACTCTCTGCCTACCCTTTTCCTTCTTTCAATAGCTTGAGCAAACTTGCAGTTTTCAATTGTACTTCAATCGTGCTAAGTTTAGAGAAAACAAAGGCTACTACGAGAGTCACTTCCTCCCAGTTTGATCCTTTCCTGTCCATGCTGATCAAAGATTTCTCTCACAAATTTCTTCCTTATCTTCTCTCCATGATGGTTTTGAGCTTGTCTCAAGATATAGTGCTTTTTCTCTGGAAAGAAGCGAAAATTCACCCTCAGCTGAAAATGCCCTCTCTTAATCTGTCCATCCTTGCCAACTATTACCAAGTTTCCTATCTCTCATTTGTACCCAAAGCTGTTGAGAAGATTGTTCTCGTACAACCTAGACTATATCAATAAAATCATGCACTCAACCCAAGGAAGGCAGGTTTTAGACTCCATCACAACACAAAATTTGTACTAGTGGGAATTGTAGACTATATCCATATGCATACACTTCATGAATGGAGTAAGGATATCCTTGTTTTGAATGGGGTAAGGATATCCTCTTGGTTTTTGCTTGACATAATTGTGACATTCAGCTTAGTTGATCACTTTTTACTCATTGCCAGGGCCCAGGATATTGGTCTTGGAAGATTGGCTATTGCCTGTTTTTATATCCTATTTCAATAAATATAGTTTTTGTGTCCATTGGAAAGACATCCTCTCTGCATTTTATCCTCTGACTTTTGGAGTCGTACAAGGTTCTACTCTTGCCCCATCCCTCTTTGATCTGTTCTTAGCACCACTGGCCACACTTCTTCAAACCCTTGACACCATTGTCTTCATTTATACAGATGAAACTATATAAATCTTTAGCTCTGTTGACCCTTTGATTAACAATAATTGTCTTGATGAGGTGGATAGTTGGCTCTCCAATCATAAGCATAAGCTGACTCTCACAAAGTCGCTGTATTTTCTAAACACAATCCACTTTGCATTCACTACTCCTCTTAGTCACAGCATCCAATTGCCAACAATGAATCTATTGAGGTTTGGGGTATTATTGATAACCAGTTGATGTTTATCCACAAATTTCTTCTCTAGTTAAGTAATCCTTTTTTGCTCTTTGAATGATTCACTTCAGACTAGAAAACCTCAAACATTTGTCCATAAGAACATAAGATATGCCATACTGGATCAGACCAAGGGCCCATCAAGCTCGGTATCCTGTTTCTAACAGTGGTCAATCCAGGTCACAAGTACCTGTCAGGTTCCCCAAAAGGTACACAGATTCTATGCTGCTTGTCCCAGGGGTAAGAAGTGGATTTCCCCAGTTCTCTTTAATAATGGTTTATGGACTTTTCCTCCAGGAACTTGTCCAAAATTCTTTTAAACCCAGATACACTAACAGTTTTTACTAAATCCTCTGGTAATGAATTTCAGAGTTTGATTATACAATGAGTGAAAAAATATTTTCTCTGATTAGTCTTAAACGTCTTACATTGTAGCTTCATTGTGTGTCCGCTAGTTTTTTTACTTTTTGAAGGAGTAAACAACCGATCTATGCAGGGCCAGCCCAAGGGTTTCTGGTGTCCTAGGCAGGCCCTCTATGTCGCCACCTTGCCAACCATGGAGGATAGCCATGCTGCCCACGAGGGCCTGCTACCCCAGGCAACCGCCTAGTTTGTCTAGTGGCCAGGCTGGCCCTGGATCTATGTTTACTGGTTCCTCTCCACTCATTATAGACCTCATAACTCCCCTCAGCCATCTTTTTTCCAAGTTTCCTAACATCAAGAGCCAGCAAGGAATATCTCAAGGAGACTGTCTATCACCACCTTTGTTTTGTATAATGCTTAAGTCACTGACTACTCTCATAAAATCTTTGGGATACAGATTTAGCCTTATTCCTAAAGATGACAACAATCCAGAGAGGTAATATACCACTTATTGTTTGTAGATGACTTAAAGCTCTACAGTTTCAGTGATCAACAATTAGAAGGACAACTCTGTGTAGTGTAAAGCTTCTCAGATGATATCAAAATTACTTTTAATCTTGACAAACGTGCTAAGGTAACCATTCTTAAAGAAAATTGAGAAAAGCTGAAAATATCTCTCTGACTAAGGACTATAGGGATGTCTCTCTGGAAAGTCCCTCTTCAGAAGAGACTTGAAGCTAGAAAGAGGGAACCTGTCATGCAGAAAGCAAAAGTGAATTCCAGCAGTAAAAGAGAAAGAATTGGGGGACAAGTGACTGAGGTTATGTAGCAGGACACTACAGCTTTCTCTTCATGTTCAGAACAAAGAAAATTCTGGATTCCTTGTTCTTAAACTGACCTTGTACAATGTAAGGTCTTGGAGGCTGGACTTACCTGCCCACAAAGGGTGTCTCTTCTTTTGTTTTGGAGGGAAATTTTAAAGGCCTTGCTTAGGCTGGGTCTAGGGGGCTTATAGCGGAAGATTTGCAGAGGTGGTGCAGGAACCCAAGGAGTCTCAGAAGCCTGAGAGGGGAGGTGATGGCTAGCTAGTCATACCAAGCAGGGAGAGCAGACCAGATAGATCTTGGGAGAAGGGAGAGGTTAGCAGACCTAAGGCAGAGCAGAGAGAAAAACTAGCTGGGAAAGACTTTGGAAAAAACAGCTAGAGCTAAGATAAAACAGTCCAAGTTCCTGCCAGAGCCCTTTTGCCAGAGGAGTGTTGTAATCCATCAGGAAGTGAGTGGGACCCATTTCAACTCCTGAAGGGTCCAGTTCTGTTGTGGGGAACCAGTCTCCCCAGTGCATCCCAAGCACTCAGACAGGGCTGATTCTGTGAAGTTGTGTTATATTTTTAAATTTTTCCTAGGGGAAAGAAGAAAGGGATTTTTTCCCTATTTTTGTATCTCCCTTTAGGACATATTGATTGAGAAGTACTTTGGAGAGTTCTGGTGAAGAGGACCAGGAAACATTGACGCTGCTTTTGCAGACTGTGGATCACACACAGTGCTGGGGAAGTATTGTGAGAATGGTTTCCCTCTAAATTGTTTTGCAGGATTTGTCTGGAGAAGTTTAAGGTACCTTGCCTGGAATCCAAAAGAGAGGGAAGCAGGGGGGTGGGACCATATCAGAGCCTCAGAAGAGTTTTAAAGAGGAACCTATTCAGGATGTAAAGCCTGTGGTAATGCAATGTGTACTTCTGAATCAGTGCTGACCCAGCAGCTCCTGCGTTTTCTTGGCAGTGTGACCAGAAGTAGATTGCCAGGCCTTTCTTCCAAGGTAATGGAGGGTTAAGTGACTTGCTCAAGGCCACAAGGAGTTCTAGTAGGAATCAAGCCCTGGTCTCTTTGTTATTATGATAGTGCTCTAACCACTAGGCTACTCCACCACTCCTAAGACTGACATAAGGACTTTCTTTTTTACCCTGCCTATACTTTTTTTTTTCTTTTCGCTCAAAATATTTCCTGTAGATACTTTATTTTGAGGACTCCCCTAATAAAAGTTTATTGATATAAAAAATACCCTGTAGATGAAAACTTGTTTATTTTCGCATGATTTTCTTGCGTGTCATTCCAGCAAAAGCCTTGGGACATTTCACCTCCCCCATCCACCAGAACCCTTTCTGTTTTTACTGTGTTTTTCCTATGTATACCAAATTTATCCTAACCCCTTTATTGAGAGGCGGGCTACAATGCTAAATATAAAATATTTTATTGCACAGCCTTGAGCACATAGCACACTGCGATTCTATTATTTGTATAAGAGGTCAACAAGCATGAAAGACGATAACCTTCAATCAGTGATCCCAAGCTTTGATTTAATATATTCATAGGATAAAGG
Source organism: Ichthyophis bannanicus (assembly GCA_033557465.1). Lineage (NCBI taxonomy): Eukaryota > Metazoa > Chordata > Amphibia > Gymnophiona > Ichthyophiidae > Ichthyophis > Ichthyophis bannanicus. The sequence goes on along the minus strand of CM066038.1, from coordinate 47,070,673 downwards.
TAGATGAGGCAAGGAGCCCGTTAAGCTGCACCTTCTTATAGTCTTGTGCATTTTTATGAGGTCATGTAGGGTTGCCTGTCGCATGATCAGGGTCATTGCCTCTTAAACATTTGTTAAGCGCTGATACCTCTGTGTTCATTTTGTCCAAAAGCTTCACTGTTATTTCACTGCTTGCCAAAGCCCCAAGCTGCTTAATTTATAAATGTACTAGTAAGAGACTAAAATCAAAGACAGAGATGCTCATTTCACGGTCGCCATCTCGCAACATAATTCTCAGGTGCCACATTTTTAAGATGTGCAAGGAGTTAATTTCATAATAATTTTCCATTACTTTATACTACTGAGATCGCCTGATAGCTTTGGTAATCCAGTGATAAAGACTGTAAGAAACAGTTTAGTTGATCGACTTGATATCCTGCCTAGATAACGATATCAATGCAGTTTACAATACAACAGATAGCAGCACTAGACAAGAAGCAAGTTACAAGTGATAGTGCAGTAGGAAAGCAGAAACAGTATGGCTAAATATTAGAGTAAGATGAAACAAACAGTAAGGGAAGCTTAAAGAGCGAGAACAGAAAAAAAGAGAAACGAAAAACAATATGACACAATCAGAAACTAAAAAGAGGGGGGAGAGTGAGCCGCTGCTTGAGGGAGCTGCCACATTCGTCTATCTTGCGGAGCTGTGCAGCGGGTGGTCTGGAGCCGTGGAGCAACTAGCAGGCATTTTGGAGGACAATCCCAGGGCTGGAGGACACCCCCCACCTGCTCTATAAAGCCCAGCGGTACCAGGTCAGAGGCGGAGAGTGAGCCACTGCTTGAGGAGAGCTTCCGCATTTATCTATCTTGTGGAGCTGTGCAGCGGGTGGTCTGGAGCCGTGGAGCAACTAGCAGGCATTTTGGAGGATGATCCCAGGGCTGGAGGACACCCCCACCTGCTCTATAAAGCCCAGCGGTACCTGGTCAGAGGCAGAGAGTGAGCCACTGCTTGAGGGAGCTGCCGCATTCGTCTATCTTGCGGAGCTGTGCAGCGGGTGGTCTGGAGCCGTGGAGCAACTAGCAGGCATTTTGGAGGATGATCCCAGGGCTGGAGGACACCCCCACCTGCTCTATAAAGCCCAGCGGTACCTGGTCAGAGGCGGAGAGTGAGCCGCTGCTTGAGGGAGCTGCCGCATTCGTCTATCTTGCGGAGCTGTGCAGCGGGTGGTCTGGAGCCGTGGAGCAACTAGCAGGCATTTTGGAGGACGATCCCAGGGCTGGAGGACACCCCCACCTGCTCTATAAAGCCCAGCGGTACCTGGTCAGAGGCGGAGAGTGAGCCACTGCTTGAGGAGAGCTTCCGCATTTATCTATCTTGTGGAGCTGTGCAGCGGGTGGTCTGGAGCCGTGGAGCAACTAGCAGGCATTTTGGAGGACGATCCCAGGGCTGGAGGACACCCCCACCTGCTCTATAAAGCCCAGCGGTATCTGGTCAGAGGCGGAGAGTGAGCCACTGCTTGAGGGAGCTGCCACACTTGTCTATCTTGCGGAGATGTGCAGCGGGTGGTCTGGAGACGTGGAGCAACTAGCAGGCATTTTGGAGGATGATCCCAGGGCTGGAGGACACCCCCACCTGCTCTATAAAGCCCAGCGGTACCTGGTCAGAGGCAGAGAGTGAGCCACTGCTTGAGGGAGCTGCCGCATTCGTCTATCTTGCGGAGCTGTGCAGCGGGTGGTCTGGAGCCGTGGAGCAACTAGCAGGCATTTTGGAGGATGATCCCAGGGCTGGAGGACACCCCCACCTGCTCTATAAAGCCCAGCGGTACCTGGTCAGAGGCGGAGAGTGAGCCGCTGCTTGAGGGAGCTGCCGCATTCGTCTATCTTGCGGAGCTGTGCAGCGGGTGGTCTGGAGCCGTGGAGCAACTAGCAGGCATTTTGGAGGACGATCCCAGGGCTGGAGGACACCCCCACCTGCTCTATAAAGCCCAGCGGTACCTGGTCAGAGGCGGAGAGTGAGCCACTGCTTGAGGAGAGCTTCCGCATTTATCTATCTTGTGGAGCTGTGCAGCGGGTGGTCTGGAGCCGTGGAGCAACTAGCAGGCATTTTGGAGGACGATCCCAGGGCTGGAGGACACCCCCACCTGCTCTATAAAGCCCAGCGGTATCTGGTCAGAGGCGGAGAGTGAGCCACTGCTTGAGGGAGCTGCCACACTTGTCTATCTTGCGGAGATGTGCAGCGGGTGGTCTGGAGACGTGGAGCAACTAGCAGGCATTTTGGAGGACAATACCAGGGCTGGAGGACACCCCACCTGCTCTATAAAGCCCAGCGGTACCTGGTCAGAGGCGGAGAGTGAGCCGCTGCTTGAGGGAGCTGCCACATTCGTCTATCTTGCAGAGCTGTGCAGCAGGTGGCCTGGAGACATGGAACAGCTAGCAGACATTTTGGAGGATGATCCCAGGGCTGGAGGACACCCCCAACTGCTCTATAAAGCCCAGCAGTTCCTACACGCGGCCTGTGTGGCGTGGTCTAAGGGGCGTGAACCAAAGGGCAGGACACGCCCCTTTTGAGCCCCTTCGGCGCATGTGAGGAGTGTTGAACGGAGTCGTGAGTTCAGGTGTTTGTCCGAGTGAAATGGGCAAGAGGAAAGGAAAAGTCGGCGTTAAGCTGGGTGAGAGTGTTAAAGGAGGTAAGGTAATGGGCCCCATGGACAAGCATGGACCACACAGGCCGTTATTTGTAAACTGAGCTGATTTGAAGAGCACAGTATAGAAAATACTTTAAATAAATAAATAAATAAATAAAATCTGACTCCCTCACTGCCTTCCAAACTGAGCTTACACTAATAATAAAATAAACCAAACACTCAGGAAAAGAAACCAATGAAAAATATTTTTTTTGTCGGAGTGGCCAGCACAGTAAAACAGGAAAAATACCTGCTACCACCGTGGCCCGTCCTTTTTAATCAATTTTGAAAGTCCATTTAAAACAGCTATAATCAAGACTAGCTGATACTTAGCTTTGTGGAAAAAACAGGCTGTGATGACGGTATGAAAATCCGTAGAGCAATTTTGTATCCGTAGAGCAATTATGTGTCAGTAGGTCACTTCAACGACGTGTCACGTTTCGGGGGTATACACCTCAGCCCCCTGCTTCAGGTAAGACCTCTGTGAGAATAAACCGTCACTGCCTGGCATCCTGTCACCGGATGGGGTTTCGTTGAGCCCTGAATCTCGGTCCCCTCCTGCTCTCCCGCAAGCTCCCTTTTCATCTACGCTATTGGAAGGTCCCCCTGATGTTTCTCCCCTGCTGCCACTCCCATTATATTCGGCGACATCGGAAGTTTTGACTGTTGCTCCCGCTTCGGGGGAAGTGACTTTAAAAGATATATGGTCTGCCATTCAAAGTATTGATATTCGTTTGACTTCAACTGTCTCATCACTTTGTAAATTTTCTCAAGATACTGTATGTAAACTGAAAAGTGTAGATCATCAATTAGGTTCTTTGGCTAAGTTGGTCGCTCAAACTGACTCCCAGCTTCAGTCCTCTCGAGACAGTAACGTTGCTTTGATTTGAGAATCCTTAACGTTATCCTATCGATTGGAAGTGCTGGAGAATCAGTATAGAGCGTGCAACTTACGTTTCCTTAATTTTCCTATAACGCACCTTTTGTCTTCAAATATTTTGCTCGGAAAATATTTTTCTGAGGTATTGCACTTAGATGGGATTTCGGATATTCACCATATGTATTATCTGCCTGGTGGTTCTGGTCCTTCACCGCCGGCTACAGGGGTTTCTATTCCCTCAGCTGGGTCGGTTGGTCAGAACCTCACAGCTTTCCTGGAGGACTCAGCGGATGTCATTTCCAAACATTGCACCCTTGTGGTGCAGTTTGGTTCTGAGTCCACTAAATTGCATGTTTTGAGGGCCTACTTTAAATGCAGAGGCTCTCTTTTGTGGTTTTAAACTCCAGGTTTTTCCGGATGGCGGCCGTAATACCCAGATTCGCCGTAAGCAATTTTTGGGTTTGAAAGCACGGGTAGTGGCGTTGGGGGCTTCTTTCTTTTTGAAGTTTCCGTGCCATTGTATCATAACGTTAGAGGGACAGACCTTTATATTTACTGATGTATCATCGTTGTTAAATTTTCTAAGTGAAAGGGAAGTAGTTGGGATTTAGTGGGGGGGGGGGGTATGGATATGTTAATTTTGCTCCCTATTGTGGAGTTTATGTAACTCCTATTTTCTATGTTTATTTTACGATTATCATGGATTGGCTCCTCTTCCTTGATGTGTTTCTTTTTTATGTGGATTGAACTTTTTGGATTTATTGCAATGCCTTTTTTTTTTCCTTTGTATTTATGATGTATTCAAGAAAATACCATAAATGAAAGATATATAAAAAAAAAAGAGAAACTAAAAAGAGGGAAAAAAGTCACCAAGAACTGATGTTCCCCAGAGGCCAGCACATAAGTCAATTTAGCCGCAGTAGAAGCAGGGGCCTAGAGTTCTTATTTCCAAACCCCAATGTAATAAGCCAAGGGGGCCATATTGAATGGTGGTGGCCAGCGCAACTAAACTGGCTAGCTGTCGCCGCTTTAACTTATACCTGGGTGTTCAGTGTCCGGTCCATATCTGGCCAGCAGCACTGATCATCCAGTTTCGCCAGGTATCTGCTCAGCATTGATATTCAGCCATTGGCCACATCGCTAAACCAGCTAAAGTTAGGACAGTCTTTTTTCTATTCTAACTTTAGCCATTTTAGTTAGCCAGTGAGTGGCTCAATATGGCCATTGACCAGCTAACCTGTCCCCCGCTCTGCCCCCAGAACATCCCCAATGCTCGTCGGTTAACATTGCGGTATAAAGTCAGCCTAGGAGGGGGAGATTCTGGGTCATCAGGATTAACATGGTTTTCAGGGCTGCAAACCATGCTAATCCTTTTGTATATGCAAGTTTTCAGGCCTGCCTTCTAATCGCAAATGGCTAGACAGAGTTCCAGAGGGCAAGACCAAAAATCAGTATGGCAGGTTGGTTCTAGCTTAATTCTAGGTAGTATAAGAGTGACAAACAGGTTGTCCTGTGAAGATCTGAGTGTGCATGAAGGGGTCATAGGGGATGAGAGCACACAGTGACCAGAATTTTGACATGGAAAAGGAAGTTAATGTTGATCCCTTAGTAGTGGTATAAAATGATCATATTTCCTGGAGCAGTACAGGAACCTAACTGTAGAATTTTGGATCACCTGTAGTTATCTGACAAGAGAAAATGTCAAACCCTGGCACAGGTAATTACAGTATTTATTTATTTAATTGCTCTTGATATGCTGCTATAGGTCATGGGGGTGACACAGCAGTTTGCAAAGTATATAACGGGGTACAGATTAACAAGAAAAGTGCAGAAAGAAAGATGAGGAGAGGCACAGAAGGGACGGATTATGCTATCAAAAGGAGGGAGGAGCCTAAAGAAGAGGAGGAACAGGCCAGAACCAGCGGGAAAAGGGTTAAGGGGAAAAGGAGTCAGGAAAAGCTTAATGGGCGAGCCAGATCTTGAGACCCTTCTTGAATTTAGGGAGGGCTCAAGGTGAAGTGGCAGGGAAAGGGAGTTCCAATAAAGGAGAATGAGGAGTTCCTGGAGATGACCAGATGGAGCGCCAAGTGGCGTGGAAGAGAGAAGTGAACTGAATTAGAGGAGTGAAGGGAATGAGGAGTTGTAGGGGAGGTTAAGGTGGCAAAGTATGGAGGGAGGTCAAACATAAAACACTGCAGACCAGAGGAGCTAGAAAGGAGCTTTGGGGTACAGCCAAGAGCAGGGGAAAAGAGGGAGAAATCCAGGAGCTAGAGAGCACTTGAAAAGAATAATGAGAACCATTGAAAAAAAGTATCAGTGACAAGGAGGAATTCATCTCTTTTATGAGATGACAACCCCCCTGTAGCATTTTCTGGGTTTTGCTGAAATGAGTTCTGACAAAAAAAAAAGGCAGGGGGAATCGTGCTGGAAAGAAGGTATGCACATACAATGGAATCGTGTCACCTGACTGCAACCCTTCTGTTCAGAATAATGTCGCTGTTTGAAGACAACAGTTATTGTTCAGAGCAAAACATCTGAGCAGAGATCTGTGCCACATAGAATTCCAGCACACATGCACAAACACCTTTTTGTACGCAGGATCTAGGTGCTGCTAACGCAGATGATTGTGGTTGTGCGTTGCCAGTTTAATGCAGACTTTCTGTGCCTACCTCATTTGCATGCCATTTGCTTGCTGCGTTCCTCTCAAGCTAAAAACCCGGGTGCATGTCCTTTAGCGCACAATCCTAATGATGCTTTCTGTATTGGGCTCAATGTTTGTTACAAGTGCTTGGCCAAGCTGTTTTTGGGTGATCCAACAAGTGTTCTAAGCAGGCCACTAGTAGCGGTTCATCACTGATGCTTTCTGTAGAAATAAAATAAATGCTTATCTTAATTATGTACCAGTTCGATGCAATCCTGAATTCCTGTGGGGATGAAATATCCAGAACTTTTCTCAGATTCAGAACATCTAGAATCCAGAGCTTCTGTACAGCTCCCAGGCTCCTCGCCTTTCAAAATTATCCAAAAGACAGCTCTTTCATGCTTTTTCCACCAGGTCCCCCAATATTCTGGTAACGGATTTACTTCCATGGCTAATAGAGGTCTCTGTGGGCTTCATGGGGTGGAGGGGGGAAGGAAAACAATGCAAAGACTGCCAGGCATGATGAAAGCCCTCTCCTAGCTCCCTGATCAGCAGTCTTCACTCAGGCTCCCTCCATTCAAATCCTGATTCCTGAGTCTGAAAAGAGCATTCTGGGAAAAGAGGACAAGAGGATTCTGGGAAAAGGTTTGAATCTCAGGGCTTGATCTGGACACCTGGGCCCAAATACTTTATTTTGACAGGAACTGTACAAACAAAACTAATTATACCACATGGAGCAAATTATAAAAATAGCTGTCATTCCATTGCTTGCCTGGTTTCACCTAATGAGACTGTAATGTTAGCAGAGAGCAAGTATTCGTGAAACACCTTCTTCTCCATGACAGATCCAGTCATTGCTTACTGGAGCTTAATTGCTTTTTGAACATATCGCTGGCAATTAATTGCATTCTGCTTCTTCGTTCTAATTAAACTGTGGCCCGTCGTATACCACTTTCCTTCCATGCTTTAATAGAACACAGATTTTAATATTTAATTGTATTAATTTGTCTCCAAATTGCTTCTTAGTTAATTGTCGAGTGCTATGAGGATTACTTAATACTTTGTAGTGAATGGACAGATTTTCTTGGCACTTTATATGGGCTGTTTCCACATTTCCCAAAAGGATTTAGTGGGGGTAGTTTGAAGATGACCTGGGTGAGTGGGCGGGCAATAGGAACGACTGCCCAGGATTAAAACTTTCACTCCTTTCCGCTCTCTCTTCAACATGTGGAGGAATGGTGCAGTGGTTTTCAACTCAGGGCAGATCCTACCAGTTGGGTTTTCAGTAGAGTGGAAGTAAGGATGTGGTTGAAAACTACAGGCCGGTTAGTTTAACTTCGGTGGTGAGTAAATTATTGGAAACGCTGCTGAAAGAGAAAATAGTGAGGTTTCTGGAGTCTGGTCTTGTCAGACAAATCTGATTGATTTCTTTGACTGAGTGACCAGGGAGTTGGACCGAGGGAGAGCTCTAGATGTGGTGTATTTAGATTTCAGTAAAGCCTTTGACACTGTTCCTCACAGGCGACTTATAAACAAACTGAGCACCCTAGGGATGGACCCTAAAGTTACTGCTTGGGTTAGAAATTGGTTGGGTGGGAGGCGACAAAGAGTACAAGTAAATGGAGCTCACTCTGAGGAGAAGGATGTTACCAGTGGTGTGCCCCAGGGATCTGTCCTTGGTCCGATTCTTTTTAACATCTTTGCTAGTGATATAGCGGAAGGGCTGTCAGGAAAGGTTTGCCTCTTTGCGGATGATACCAAAATCTGCAATAGAGTAGACACCCAGGAAGGTGTAGATAACATGAGGAGGGATCTAGCTAAGCTTGAAGAATGGTCTAGAATTTGGCAGCTGGGATTTAATGTTAAAAAATGTAAGGTCATGCATTTGGGCGGCAGCAATCCAAGGGAGCAATATAGTATAGGGGGTGAAGTACTTTTGTCCACTAAAGAAGAGCGGGACCTAGGCGTGGTTGTGTCTGATGATCTTAAAGTAGCTAAACAGGTAGAAAAGGCGACGGCAAAAGCTAGAAGGATGCTTGGGTGCATACGGAGAGGAATGGCTAGCAGAAAAAAGGAGGTGATAATGCCTCTGTATAAGTCTTTGGTGCGACCTCATTTGGAGTATAGTGTCCAATTCTGGAGAGCGCACCTTCAAAAGGATGTGAACAGGATGGAGTTGGTGCAGAGGGTGGCTACTAAAATGATTAGTGGTCTTCATTAAAAAGCATATGAGGACAGACTTAAGGATCTTAATATGTACACCTTAGAGGAAAGGCGGGATAGAGGTGATATGATTGAGATGTTTAAATACCTCCATGGCATAAATGTTCAGGGAGAGAGCCTCTTTCAATTGAGAGCAAGTTCTGCTGTGAGGGGACATGGGATGAGGGTGAAGGGAGATAGATTCAGGAGTGATATGTGGAAATATTTCTTTACGGAAAGAGTAGTGGATCCATGGAATAGTCTCCCAGCGGAGGTGGTAAAGATCAGGACAGTAACTGAATTCAAAAGAGTATGGGACAAACACAGAGGATCTCTAAAGGTAAAAAGGGGACTGTTGTAGTTGTTGATATGGAAGGACGGACTAGATAGGCCATGTGATCTTTTTCTGTCGTCATATTTCTATGTTTCTATGAGCTGTCAGTTTTTGGCAGGGCTGAGCTGGGCTAGGAGGGTCATGGGTGAGGGGTCCTCCTTCTTTGGGCACCTTTCCCCCATATATTTTGAAATGACCAGTCTGGGTAGCATTGAGTAATTTCAATAAGACGGTAGTGGCTCTTCTCGAGTTTTAAACGTGCATAAATATAAAGATACATAATGACTCCTGTTTACTCAGAAAAGAAGTTAATTTGATATCTTATCTTACTAGGACTGAGAAGATTGCATTAGAAGAGTAGCAGGAGAAGCAATGTTCTTTGTCTTTGACCCCATTGAAATCGGGGATAGGAGGTGGTTATAGTCCATGGCTCTCACTTGGTTTGCAGCTTGTCGTGCTGTGAGGGCTTGTGTGCATCAGTGATGCTGAGAGCTAAACTATCGGTAGTTTAACTACTGGCAGGGTCTCCCAAGATGGACAGGTCTCAGCTGAGGTGCCAGACGAAGACAAACCACCCATCTGGGCAGCAGCAGAATGGGATAGTGTTGACGGCGGAGGATCACATTTCTGTGACAACGGCAACAACACCAAACTTAAACTGCGCGGAAGGAAGGCCCGGCAATCTACTTCTGTATCTTGCCATGAAAACCCAATGGATAGTTACAACAAAACAAATTGTGCTATGGTGCTGGAAGATGAGACTCCCAGGTCGGAAGGCACTCAACTAGCTACTGGGGAAGAGCTGAAGACTTTTCAGAGTAAAGCCAGCATTTATGATGTGGTTGGATCAAAGCCTTCGGGAAGTCTGACTGCTGATGTAGCTGCGCATGAAATGAGAGTCAGAAGCTGTAAAGATGTCTTACACATTGGAACATGGAACGTACGAAGCATGAACCAAGGGAAGTTGGAAGTGGTCAAGAATGAAATGGAACGTGTACAACTTGATCTGTTGGGTGTCAGCGAACTGAAATGGACTGGCATCGGGCACTTTGCATCAGATGATCACATGGTCTACTATGCTGGAAATGAAAGACAAAGAAGAAATGGTGTTGCATTTATAATAAAGAAGAAACTTGCAAGAACTGTAATGAAATACAATGCAGTCAGCGAACGCTTAATCTCTATTCGTCTACGAGGATTGCCTATCAACACAACTATAATTCAAGTATATGCCCCAACAACAGCTGCAGAAGAGAATGAAATTGAAGAGTTCTATGAACAAGTACAAGCTGAAATTGACAGAACATGCAAACAGGATATCCTGATAATCATGGGTGACTGGAACGCAAAAGTTGGCAACAAAGAAGAAGGCAAAGTAGTTGGAAAATATGGACTTGGCAACAGAAATGAAGCTGGAGAAAGATTGATAGAATTCTGCAAGACCAATGATCTATTCATCTCAAACACCTTCTTTCAGCAACACAAGCGACGACTGTACACATGGACTTCACCCAATGGATTGTATAAAAATCAAATTGACTACATCTGTGGAAGTCAACGATGGAAAAGCTCTGTAACATCAACAAAGACAAAACCTGGAGCTGACTGTGGTACAGATCATCAACTACTAGTATGCAAACTCAAGCTAAAGTTGAAAAAGAGCAAACCACTCATGAATGCACCAAAATATGACCTTGAGAATATACCACTGGAATTTAAAGACTGCCTGCAAAATCGATTTGCTGCCTTAGATACAAATGACAGAGCTCCGGAAGAGTTATGGAATGACATCAAGAAGCTTGTGCTGGAAGAAAGCGAGAAGTCTCTACAAAAGGTGAAAAAGCAAAAACGGCCAAAATGGATGACGGAAGAAACTCTGAAAATTGCCCAGAAACGCAGAGAAGCTAAAGCCAAAGGAGAAAGAAAGACAATCGCAGAACTCAACAGAGATTTCCAACGTGCAGCAAGACAGGACAAGGAAAAGTACTACAATGACACTTGCAAGGAAATAGAAGCAGAAACTATTAGAGGAAGAACAAGATCGGCTTTCCTAAAGCTGCGAGAGTTAAAGAAAAAGTTCCAGCCTCGAATTGGAATGTTACAAGATGCTCAAGGTTCTATGTTGAATGATGCTGAGAAGATCAAGAAAAGGTGGAAGGAATATACAGAGTTTTTATATGATAAAGATCAAGTGGACCAACAGCCGTTTCAACCTATACCTTATGATCAGGAACCATTGGTGATGAAAGAAGAAGTTGAAGCAGCATTGAAAGCCTTATCAAAGAACAAAGCACCAGGCATTGATAGCATTCCCATAGAAGTATTGCAGCAATCTGATGCAGCTGTTACCGTACTTACAAGGCTCTGCCAAGAAATATGGAAGACAACATCATGGCCAACTGACTGGAAAAGATCTGTGTTTATACCAATACTAAAGAAAGGTGATCCAACTGACTGTGGAAATTATCGCACAATCGCTCTGATCCCACATGCCAGCAAGATTCTACTGAAGATTATTCAAAAGAGACTACAGCCATACCTAGAACAAGAACTACCTGAAGTGCAAGCAGGGTTCAGGAAAGGGCGAGGAACGAGAGACATCATTGCGGATGTGAGATGGATCCTTGAAAAGACTAAAGAATACCAAAAGGATATCTATTTGTGCTTTATCGACTATAGCAAGGCTTTTGACTGTGTAAAACCATGAGAAACTCTGGGCCACATTAAGAAGCATGGGTATACCAGAACACCTGATCGTTCTCTTGCGTAATCTGTACATTGATCAAGAAGCAACAGTTCGAACGGAACAAGGAGAAACAGAATGGTTTAAAATAAGCAAAGGTGTAAGACAAGGCTGCATACTTTCCCCCTACCTGTTTAATTTATATGCAGAACAAATCATCAGAGAAGCAGGACTGTATGAAGACAACAGTGGTGTGAAGATTGGTGGAAGACTCATCAACAACCTTCGCTATGCTGATGATACCACATTACTGGCAGAAAGTGAAGATGATCTGAAACATTTGCTTCTCACAATCAAAGAACATAGTCTCAAAATGGGCCTGCACCTTAATGTAAAGAAGACAAAGATCATGACAACTGGCATAATCAACAGGTTCATCGTTGAAGGAGAAGAAATTGAAATCGTGAACAACTTTAACCTACTTGGATCAACTATCAATAAAGAAGCAACAAGCAGTCAAGAAATCAGACGACGCATTGCTCTTGGCAGAATGGCTATGAAAGACCTAGATAAGATTCTCAAGAGCAGAGATGTCTCTCTCCATACAAAGATTCGACTTGTTCAAGCCATGGTATTTTCAATAACATCATATGGATGTGAAAGCTGGACAGTGAAAAAGACAGACAGGAAGAAAATTGATGCCTTTGAATTATGATGCTGGCGGCGAATACTGTGTATACCATGGACTGCCCGAAGAACAAACCAGTCGGTACTAGAAGAGATCAAACCTAAGCTTTCTTTAGAAGCTCAGATGACAAGACTTCGACTTTCATACTTCGGACACATCATGCGAAGAGAGAGATCATTAGAGAAAGACATCATGCTTGGCAAGATAGAAGGTCAACGCAAAAGAGGAAGGCCAGCAATGAGATGGCTTGCTACAATAACAGCAGCTACGGGTACCAGTCTGTCAACAATGAGCCGCCTGACTGAAGACCGAACACAATTTAGGATAGCTATCCAGTGGGTCGCCATGAGTCGACTCCGACTCGACGGCACTTAACAACAACATAGTCCATGGAATCAGGGACGCTTACCTCAACATCGGGGACAATCCCCAAAACTCAGGGACATACGGCAACCTTAGTTTTCAGGATTCCTGCAAATGAATAGGCATGAAAGAGATCTGCTCGTACTACATCCAGTGCAATGTGTATCTGTCTCATGCCTATTCGTTACAGATATCCTGATAAACAGGCTGGTTGAGTCCATGAGAACCACCATCCTAGAGTGTCCTGATACAGCAAAGCTCTACCTTTCCTCTCACCCACACCAAACTGCTGACACCTGTATTGGAGTAGGTCTACCCTCGCATTACCTGCCATTACTGGGACAGGTAGCACTGTCAAAATTTACTGTAAAGGTAGGGCACATCACAGCCTCACCCTTGCATGCATAGCATGTGACTTCAAATGCTATTTGAGGGAGGGTAAAACAGACAGGAAGACAGTTCCTAAATAAAGAATAAATACAGCTTGTTCTGAAGTAAAGAAGGGTAGATTTTCAGAGGGAAGGCCCAAGTAACTCAGTGCATGACAGCATGTTCACACCAGATGTATCTTAGTGGGATATGGCCCAGCAAAATGGTTAAGGTCCTTGGATCTCAAACTACGAGAAGAGGAATAGTGGATGAGAAGGTTGGCCAAATATGGCTGCTGAACTCTTCAAAGAGTTTTTTTTTTAAAATTAGGGTTAGAATTTTGAATTTTACTATAAATGTGGTGGGAAGCCAATGGTGGACAGATAGTTTTGCTCATGTTGAAACTACAGTTTTTGTAGTCTACCGAGTCTGAGAGAATTTGAGTGACCACAAATCTATTAACGCAATGATGTAAACTCACACGGACCTGAAATGAGTGAAAGCCTTCCATGGGCCTACAGGTTTCTGCAACCATAGCTGAATTTGACTTTAAAAGATTTCTCTGAGAAAATAGAACAAGTGAGACCTCAATGAGAATTTTCTTCATTTCTTATTGATTTCTATCATTGTCCTCTGAAGGTTTTTAAAAACTCCTATCATTTTATGAGTCTATGTAGACACAGGGCACAGACAGGTGATTAGTGGAGTGGGCTTAGAACCTTAAGACCCACGTCCAAGTTCTGCTGCTTCCATTTATTCTTTCTGTGCCTTGGACAGGTCATTGTGTCTCAGGTCCTGAAGTCAGCTGTTCTATCTGGATGTAACGTGGTTGACGATTTTTTGTAAAACTAGTAAACTCATAAAATTCAGATTCCATTTTGCTGTCTTGCTGTATTGTGAAGAGAGCGAGATAGCCACTTTGGAAAGGGACTTTATAAATAAGGTTACCAGATATCCCCGATTTCTGAGGATTGTTCCTGATTTTGGAGAAGTACTGTATCTCGGACTCCATGGACTATAACCACCTCTTGTCCCCGATTTCAGTATGGATAGAGGCAAAGGACTTTGTTCTCCTGCATACTAGTACTACTTACTACTATTTATCATTTGTATAATACTACAAGGTATACAAGCACTGCACAGAGACACGTAAGAGACAATCCCTGCTCATAAGAGCTTAGTCTAGTCAAGATCACAACACAACAAGTGGGGACTAGGATACATTTAGGGGAATGGTAAGGAAACACATAGGAGGTGAAGAGGAGATTAGAGGAATCAGGATCCAAAAGCAGTCTTCTGATGTGGTCTTCTTGATCCTGGCAGGAGAAGATGTAAAATTGTCCTTCTTTCACGCTTATAACTCAAGAAGGACTGCTACTGTCTTTTTTAAATGTTTGAAATTCTTGAATACTCCGTAGACTGGTCATTTTGAAATATATGGGGAAAGGATGTCCAAAGAGGGAGGACCACCGCCCCGCCCAGCTGAGCTCAGCCCTGCCCATCTTCTGGGGAGTGAAAATAAGGTCTAAGGCATTTCCTTTCCTGTGTGTTGGTTCATTAACTAGTTGGGTGCAATCCAGTGCCTCCATTGTTTCCATAAAGGATTTTGATACTTTAGGGTTGGCCGAGGAGAGGTTTAGAACTCCTAGTAGTAGGAGTTGATTGTTAGATAGACTATGATTATATTTGCATATGGCTTCAAGTAAGGTTGGTAGCTCTTCAGTTCTTGAGTTGTGGGACCTGTAGGTTACGCAGAGTGTTAAGTGTTTGCTTGAGATTGTGATGGTGTCTATTCTTTCTCCTGTGTTAGTGGCAGTGGTGTGGAAACTCAGATTGTTTTTGGCCAAAATTACAACTCTGCCACCTCTGTGGTTAGTTCTGTGACACTTGAAAAGCTTGTAAAATGTATTTATTACAATAAATATAAAGCTTAGATTTCTGCGGTGTATTACACAGACTTTTGGTAGAAACATACAAACACGTGCTGTTTTTTTCTCTATTTCTCCACAAATACCTTCTTTTTCTCCCCCCTCCCCCCTGGTCTTTATTGTGGTCTAAACTCTAAAGGAATGAAGAAGGGCTTAAAAAGTTTTGCTTATGGTTAAGTTTCTTTTTTTTTCTATGCCATCCTTTGTTCACATTTCTGGTAACAAGTGGGTGCTTGTACGTTTTGTTGGAAAATTAAAAGAAAAGAAGCATATAAATATGAACGTGACAGCAGATGAAGCTTTCCAGCATCATTGCATCAGTCCACTCTCCATTCCTACTGCAATATCGTGGGCAGTTCGTGAACAGCAACTTCAGCCTTATTTCCCCTGCTGCGGATCATCTGCTTGGTGCCAGCCTGCCCTCTGATACTGCACGTTCCACGTTCTTTCCTTGATTGGAGTAGAATAAAAGGGTTCTGAGAGGACTTTGTGCACAATGGCTTTTCTGGAACATGGAATAGGCTGTTCAAGCTGAGTCGAGCTTTGACGTCTTGCAGAGGTAATGAGAAAGACTAGAGGAAGGCAGAGAGTGCCCGAAGAATAGTTCACAAAGGAAAGAAAAAAAAAAGCCGTATAACTGTAAGAGAGCATTTCTGTATGGTGCAGCAGTTATCATCCCACAGTTAAGCTATTTTCACACATAAACCCAGAGATCTTGGCAAATGAGCACACACACATACAGATTCACACTCTCAAACCCATGAACTATTCAAAGGTAGGCACAAATTCAGTTTCCAGATGATGCATAGTATACACACCTATATTCACAAAGATGCACACACTCAAATTACACGGATGTGCGTGCAGATGCAGTAGTGCAGACGTTTACATTCACACCGATTCAGATATAAACGCGTTCAAGCAGGCATGCCTTCCAAAGACGGGATAAATAGATACTCGTAGATACTCACAAAGGCCCCTATTTACTATCCCGCACAAAGGTTTTGCAGTTAGTGCCAGAATTAATGTGAGATAACTAGAAAACCTCCATGATAACTGTTGGGGCGCTTCCATTCAGTTAACACAGAAAATGTCTTTAGTCTGCATTAACTGAATGGCAGTAGGGCTGGTGCTAGCATCAGACAAACTAGGCACTTGCCTACGGTGTCGGTCCTCTGGGGGCAGCCATTGCCAATATGTGCTGTTACCACCCCTCTCTGATGCAGCTTCCCGTTTGCACACCAGGAGTTGCATAGTAAGAGAAAGGATTGGTAAGTGCTGCATTGCGGTTTGGCAGCCGTTGCCATCACTTCAGGCCCCAGCGAGGTGATGGCAGTCACGTCAATGTGGCGGGAGCAGTGGGATGGAGAGCCTGCTTAGGGCGCGCCTCCAGTCCTTGCACCAGCCCTGAATGGCAGGTAGCTCGACCTCTTGAGGGAGCATTAACTGCTGCACAGGGATATAGCCGTGTCTGTCATGCAGTGGCGGCAGGAGGGTTTCTGCTACCCTAGGCAGACCCTCTGTGCCACCGCCCCTGCCCAAAAGACTGTGCCTCTGTCCAGCCCGCCATGCCGCACCCTCACAGCTGGACTGCTGCTTCAGCACTGCATCGGGCCTTAAAAGGTCCACGTGCGTGCGTGCACGCTCACAGCCTGCCTTTTCTACCCCCCTTCCCATGCAACCTTCTTGGAGGGCGGGCAGGAGCGGCACACCAGAACTGCATGCACTGGCACAGGCATTTTAAAGTCCGCCATGGCACTGCTGCTTCCCGCGGGATTGGGGTAGTGATGTCACTGACCAACGTATGCCACCCTAAGCGACCGCCTAGTTGATGGGCCAGCCCTGCAGTCATGTCCCCATGTGGGTAGTGCGGGTTCCATGCCACCTCCACTCTCATTGTCTTTGGAGAGATCAGTGAAGGTGCACCTGACGTCACCCTTTGAGGTGGCGGTAAGTGCACTCGCGCTAAGTACAATATAATGCCATCCTCAACCCACTACGGACAGCCCTCAATGCAACAGTAAGGATCATCCAAAAAGGGAAGAAATTTGACCATATCACCCCCATCCTGAGAGATCTCCACATCCTCCCTCTAGAAGCATGGATCAAGTATAAAACACTGGTTCTGATCCATAAAGCACTCTATCAGCAACAAGCCACACATGTGAATTCCCTATTACCCCGACTGAACTCTAGAAGACTAACACGTCAAGCCATAAGCGACTTGCTGACCATACCACATGAAAGGACTAAGTTTAACCAACAAACCTGTAACCACGCATTTGAACTATACGCCCCCACATTATGGAACTCCCTCCCAGCCAACATCTGGAGCAACAAGGAATTTTCCTCTTTTAGGAAACAACTTAAAACCCACCTTATCTCCATCCACCTCAGATGTGAAAAGAACAGCAACCAATGAAACATTCCCGCACCGTTCAAGAGACAAACTGAGGCTGAGAGGCAGAGTAAAGATCGGACTATCTGCTCTTCCAAAATGTGTATATGTTTGACCTCCCCTGGTGATGGAAATCCCCCTCTCCAGTTAAATATGTACTAACCTATTATAATGTATCCCCCCCTTTTTTCTGTAAACCGCTTTGACCCGGTGAAACGCAGTATATAAGCACAGCTAAAGAAATAAATAAATGCATATTGCTGATAAGTGCATGCCAAAAGCACCCATGCTACCTGTGGTGTGCATACTCTAGTCCTGACCTGCCCACACATCACTTGCTTGGTATGGGATTTTTAGCTTCATTTTTCAGTACTTGGTAAATTTTACCATGGCCCACTTGGCATGCACTGAAGTCAGTGCTACTTGAAAGCATGGTTTAGTAAACATGCTTCAATGTCGGGAATTACCACCACATTAACAATAAAGTCCATTCCCCATCGACTCGAATCCTCCTTCCATATTGGTGGGTAAGGTGCCGCTTTAATTATTCATAATATGGTAATTTCTAACACCTCAGTGAACAGGCCCCATAGATACGTACCTGTACGCAAAGGGCATGCAGCAGAAGGGTGTTTTCTTAACCGGGTATGTGGTGGTTCAAGTACTGGAACCTGTTTCATTGCCTGTTAAGTCTGACCCAAGGTCATCATGTATTAATGAACGCCCAGCATATGAGTACCAGCGCTTTTTGTTTCTAGGAAAAACTCATTGCTGTCTGGCCTTAAGAAAATGAAGTTCAGTGAGGGAGGAGAGTGAAGGATCCTACACATATATTATTGTAGGAGGGATATAAAATAAAAATGTGACAAACAGAACCTTATTTTAATTCCCATTTTTTAAAATAATATTTTAAACACAAACTTATTTTCAATAAGGTTTGTAAGATCAAGAGTAGTATGGAAAACGTTTAATGTTGTTGTCCAGTGCCATTGAACTGCTGCTGACTCTTGCAGACCCATCCCCTGTGTTTTCTTCGGAAGGTGCTAGTGAATGGCTATTTCAAACTAGGGAAAATTAAATTGTAGTAGATTTAAACCAAATTTAAGAAAACATTCTTTGGTCAGTACACAATCAAAAAATATGGAATTTGTTGACAGTTTGAAAACGTTTTGACATCTTTTTGGAGATCAGGCTCATTAAGAATTATAAGCTAGACAGACTTGGGGATCATCACCTCTTATTTCCAGGAATGATCAACAGGGGATGGAGAAAGATGAATAGTGGAGTACCCCAGGGATCTGTGCTGGGTCCGCTGCTTTTTAACATATTCGTAAATGACCTGGAAATGGGAATAATGAGTGAGGTAATCAAATTTACAGATGACACAAAATTATTCAAAGTTACTAAAACCCAAGAGGATTGTGAAAAATTGCAAGAGGACCTTGATAAAGTGGAAGACTGGATGTTCAAATGGCAGATGAAATTTAATGTGGACAAGTGCAAAGTTATACATCTAGGAAAGAACAACCCAAACTATGGTTACACAATACAAGGTTCTATGTTAGGAACCACCACAGAGGAAAAAGATATGGCATCATCGTTGATAACATGTTGAAACCCTCCGCCCAGTGTGCAGTGGCGGCCATGAAAGCAAATAGAATGCTAGGAACCATAAGGAAAGGAATGGAGAATAAAACAAAGAATATTATAATGCCTCTGTATCGTTCCATGGTGCAACTGCACCTTGAATATTGTGTGCAATTCTGGTCAGCGTGGTGTCTTAAAAAGGATGTAATATCATTAGAAAAGGTACAGAGAAGAGCCACCAAACTGGTAAAGGGGATGGAAAGATACCCCTATGAGGAGAGGCTAAAAAGGTTAGGACTCTTCAACCTGGAAAAGAGACGGCTGAGGGGAGATATGATAGGGGTCTATAAATTAATGAATGGAGAGGAACGGGTAAACATAGATCGATTGTTTATGCCATCAAAATATACAAAGACTAGGGGACATGCAATGAAGCTACAGTGTAACCTATTTAAGACTAGTAGAAAATATTTTTTCACTCAACACGTAATCAAACTCTGGGATTAGTTACCGGATGTAGTAAAAGCTGTTAGTGTAGCTGGGTTTAAAAAAGATTTGGACAAGTTCCTGGAGGAAAGGTCCATAAACCATTATTAATAGGGACCCGAGAAATCTACTGCTTGCCCCAATACAAGCACTGTGGAACCTGTATCTCTTGGGGAAACTGCTAGGTATTTGTGACTTGGATTGGCCACTTTTGGAAACAGGATACTGGGCTTGATGGACCTTGTTCTGACCCAGTATGGCATATCTTATATTCTTATGCATATTTCTAAGTGACCCAGAATTACCCTTTTCAGAAGGGTTGCTTTGCTTGATAGACCTTGAATGTGACCCAACTTTGCACTTCTTAATGTTCAAAACAGGGAAGCTCTGAAAATGTACCATATGGGTCTGTTGAGAACACAAGGGTCATACGCTGTTCTTAATTGGTTGTAAATTCTCCACCTATGCAATCTACTTCCCGTGACACTGCCAAGAAAACCCAGGAGCTTCTGGGTCGCCAGGAGTCAGGACTGACTCGAAGGCACACATTGCATTACATGCATTGTTTATCTTCTTAACATTTGTGGATTATGGCATGAAGGGAGAGGTTAGAAAAGCACTGTAGTAATATGTTAACTCCAAGAAGTCTTTGAGGACTACTACTAATAATAATAATCATTTGTATAGCCCTACAAGGCGTTTGCAGCACTGTATATAGAGATGTAAGACATAGTTCCTGCTAATCAGAGCTTACAATCTAATCAAGATGAAAAAAACATCACAAAACTGGGGGCTAGAGTATGGCAAGGCACACATAAGTATTGGACAAGAGAATGAGGAGCATCAGGATCCAAAAGCAGCCTCAAAGAGGTGGGTCTTCAGCCTGGACCTGAATAGGACCAGAGAAGGAGCCTGACACACCGACTCAGGAAGTTTGTTTCAGGTATTCAGGTAGAATGAACGAAGTCTGGAGTTGGCAGTGGCAGAGAAGGGCACAGCTAAAAGGGATCTACTGGAAGAGCGGAGTTCCAGAGGAGGAGTGAGATAAGAGAGGAAAGGTAGTGAGGAGCCACAGAATGAATGCACTTATAGGTAAGTAGGAGAATTTTGAACTGAACGCGGAAACGGATAGGGAGCCAATGAAGTGACTTGAGAAGAGGGGTAATATGAACATAACGACACTGGCGGAAGATAAGCCGTGCAGCTGAGTTTTGAACAGATTGAAGGGAAGAAAGATGATTCGAAGGAGCAGGTTAAAATAGTCAAGATGGGAGGTGGCTAGTGAGTGGATGAGGGTCTTAGTAGTGTGTAGAAAGGAAGGGATGAATTTTGCCAATGTTACAGAGAAGAAAGCGACAGGTTTTAGCTATCTGATGGATGTAAGCAGAGAAGGAGAGTCAAAGATGACCCCAAGGTTGTGAGCGGAGGAAAAAGGGAGGAGTAGAGTGTTATCCACAGAAAGGGAAGGCAGGGGGGAGGTGGGCTTAGGGGGAAAGATAAGGAGCTCAGTTTTGATCATGCTCAGTTTCAGTTGGCGGTGAGACATCCAGGCAGCAATGTCAGATAAGTAGGCAGAGATCTGGGCCTGGCTTCCTGAAGAGATTTCAGGTACAGAAAGGTAGATCTGAGAGTTGTCAGCATAAAGATGGTACTGAAAGCCATGGGAGGAAATAAATGCACCAAAGGACTGAGTGGAGAGAGAGAAAAGGAGAGGTCCCAATACAGAGCCCTGAGGTACACTAACTGAAAGGAGGATGGCAGTAGAGGAGGATCCACCAGAACATACACTAAAAGTGTGATGGGAAGGTTAGTGTGAACTGTTGGAAAAGCACTATGTACAACATCCAAAGAGCTTAAGGATGACCTGGAGCAATCTGAAATGGTGATTTCAACCCACACCATATGCCACACACTAAACCAAGAAGGACTTTGAGGACGAAGGCCAAAGAGGACCCACTGCTCAAAGACAGACATAAAAAGCCATGTCTGATCTTTGCCCAGACCCACCTTGAGAAACCATAATGCTTCTGGGAAAATGTTCTGTGGACAGATGAAACCAAACTTGAGCTTTTTGGCAATGCAGACCAGCAATACATTTACAGGCGAAGAAATTAAGCTTATTCTATAAGGAAAAAAACACCCTTCCTACAATTAAATAAGATGGAGGTTCCATAATGTTGGCTGTTTTGCTGCCTCAGGAACTGGAGGCCTGGAATATATTAAAGGAATCATGAAGTCAGAGAACTACCAAGGTATTTTGAAACTAAGGGGCTTGTTTACAAAGCCGCGGTAGTGGTTCGCGATCGCGATCGCAGCCGCGGCCCCATTGAAATCAATGGGGCCGCGGCTCCGATTACGATCGCAAACCGCTACCGCGGCTTTGTAAACAAGCCCCTAAATGTGCTACATTGTGTCAGAAAGCTAGGTCTGGGTTGAAGGATCCTCCAGCAGGTCAATGACCCACAACATACATCCAAAAGTACAAAAGAATGGTTAAAAAGGAAAAAATGGACTGTTTTAAACTGGCCAGCAATGAGTCCTGATCTCAATCCAATCGAGAACCTATTGAAAGAGCTGAAATCTGCCACTGGTAAAAGAAATCCTGGAAACATTCATGAGCTGGAACAAATCACAGTTGAAGAGTGGGAGAAACTACCAGCAGACAGATGTACGAAACTTATAGATGGCTACAAGAAACGTTTGGAGGCTGTCATCACTGTCAGAGGTTGTGCAACCAAATATTAGTGAAGGGTGCCATTAATCCTGTCCAGGTCATATTTTGTTTTTTTTCTCAGAAATAACTACATCTAAGTTGCACAGACATCTTTTTTTCGTTATATATCTTTGAACATACTATTAAAATATTATGATGACATACAGTTGGAATATTTCCAATTATTTCTGAAGATATTCTACCCAACATAACTAAAATGCAAGGGTGCCAATAATGTTGACCACAGTCCCTAGTTAACTCAAGGCGACATCATGTTTCACCAGGTACCCTTACCTAGAGTCAATTAGCATATGTTCTTCCTAAACATAATGAGGCCAATTCCAATCGGGACATGTCCGGTCCATCCAGACGTTCAAAATCTGGATAGGCTGGATTTGCCCCTGATTCTGATCCTGCGGGCACTATACGTCCCGGCAAGATCAGAATTGGCTGCAACGGGACTGTATGGGCAGGATGTGCCCCAAATCTGGCCTGCAGCACGTCCAGGTATTTCCCCAGCTAGCTCAGCCTGGGCTCCTGCATGGAGCCGCGGTGCAGTCTCATCCCGTCACCATGGCGCCATAATTCCATGCCGGAGCCCCAATTGCCATTGCTGCATTCAAAGCCCTGTTCCCAGCCGCCTGACCCCCTATTGGGCCTTCCGAGGCCAGGACCAGGCTGCGGGGAACCCCCTGCCCCTACTCATCCCTCTCCCAGTCCGTTCCTCGGTCACCGCCAACCTTGGGGGAACTTATTCTACCAACCCCCAGATGTACAGGCTCGATACTGGATGTACAGGCCCGCTCTCTTCCACTCTTTTACTGAGCTCACTGCACATCTCTGCTGTACATGTGGGAAGCTGCTCATTTGCCAGAATTGCACCCGGGTGTTTAGCAGGGAATATACATCTACCCTGGACATATAATCCCGCTAAACGCGGGTCAGAATGACCCCCAATGTGAGCACATCATTAGTGAGTGCTTTTCTATGTGATGCATGTCTTGTGTCGAATTAGACAATTTTCCAACTGAAGAGAATACATAAAACCTAGACAAACTCTTTGCAGCAAAACACACCTCGATCAGCCAGAGATGGAGAGGTGTCCTGCACCCACATAAATATAACATCATTTGAGTTCAAGCTGCTCAGTCGCATGAGAAAGGCACTCTGATGGCAAAGGTCAAACTAAAATAACACAAAGTTGTTTCATTAAAGTTAATTTATCAAAAATGTCAGTTATTTATGGCAATCATAAAATACATAGTGGCTGTTCCTTGTGTTGATTTTTAAAAAATATATAAATTGATTTTTTAAATATATAAATAGTCCCCCCCCCCCTTGAGACCTCCGCTCTTCTGGCAGATCCCTTCTATCTGTGCCCTTCGCTTCCACTGCCAACTCCAGACTGATCTTTCCACCTTGCTGCTCCTTATGCCTGGAACAAACTACCTGAGTCAGTATATCAGGCTCCATCTGTGGCCCTGTTTAAATCCAGGCTAAAAACTCGCCTCTTCGAGACTGCCTTTGGATCCTGATCCCCTAGTCTCTCGTTCACCTCCTATGTGTTTCCTTACCGTTCCTCTAGATATATCCTAGTTCCCAGTTGTTGTGTTGTCTCTCTTGACTAGACTGTAAGCTCTTATGAACAGGGACTGCCTCTTACATGTCTATAAATGATAAGCAGTAGTAGTAATCTTCATTTCTGCATCAGGATTCCTGAGACATACTAAATGGTCAAAAACATAGCTGATTAGTTAATTAATGTTGTAATATTAGTTTTATCTATATAACTCATGTTTTTGCTATATAATAAAGTCCACCATTCTTTAGGAGAATCTAAGGGGCATGTTTACTAAAGAACGCTATTTGCACCGCGTCCCGTTATCACGCGGTAAGGTACATTACCGCGCGATAATGGCGCTTTAACGGGCGATAAGGTACCTTATCACGTGTTAAAGCGCCATTATCGCGCGGTAATGTACCTTACCGCGCGATAACGGGACACGGCGCAAATAGCGTTCTTTAGTAAACATACCCCTTAGTCTCAATCCTGAGCCAAAAAAATAAAAAATGTAAAAAGTTATAAGCAAACCATACAAGGGTTTTGGGCCAGAAGCAAATCAAGCCTTCCCTAATCAGAAGCACTCTCAAGCCTTCCCTAATCAGCGATTTCTTAAAAAAGTCATCCACAAAGGCTATCTAGGTCTGGAGTAGGAAAATCAAATAGAAAATGTGGAAAAGAAATATCAGGGCATTATAGGGAAAAGTAAACTTCAAGGTCAGCCTTATTTAAATATAAGAGGGCAAACACCCTTCATCAAGGATCAAGCAGTACTGACATGAAAAAAGAATTAAAACAAACCTAAGTAGTATTTTTGTTTTACACATCAGTCTAGTAGCTCGTAGACTCCACGAGAGTGCAGCTTGGTCCTGAGTTACTAGGAGACGCTTGTCCATTTTGCACAGCATCCATGTTCTGAAGGGTCAACCCACCCACCCATGTGCAGAATGTCATTACATTCCGCACGTGTTCCACTTGCCACCTCAACCCTCCCTCCCACATCTCATTATGCTGGCAATTTGCTTGTTGGACTGGTGTTTTTCTGGAGCTTTCTAATTTGTGTTATTGTAAAGGTTACAAAGGAGAATAAGAACAAAATACTAAAACATCTCATTAAGATGTACTGCATGTTTTAAATTATTGTGCTTCATAAGAACTTCAGATATGCCATACTGGGTCAGACCAAGGTCCATCAAACCCAGTATCCTGTTTCCAACAGTGGCCAATCCAGGTTACCTGGCATTTTCCCAAAAGACTCACAGGTTCCACAATGCTTGTATCGGGGCAAGCAGTGGATTTCCTGGGTCCTCTTTCATAATGATTTATGGACTTTTCCTCCAGGAACTTGTCCAAACCTTTTTTAAACCCAGCTACACTAACAGCTTTTACTACATCCTCCGGTAACAAATTCCAGAGTTAGATTACGCGTTGAGTGAAAAATATTTTCTCTTATTAATCTTAAACGGCTTACACTGTAGCTTCATTACGTGTCCCCTAGTCTTTCTACTTTTTGATGGCATAAACAATCGATCTATGTTTACCAGTTCCACTCCATTCATTAATTTATAGACCTCTATCATATCTCCCCTCAGCCATATCTTTTCCAGGTTAAAGAGCACTAACCTTTTAAGCCTCTCCTCATAGAGGTATCCTTCCATCCCCTTTACCAGTTTGGTGGCTCTTCTCTGTAACTTTTCTAATGCCGCTATATCCTTTTTAAGATACAGTGACCAGAACTGTACACAATATTCAAGGTGCGGTCGCATCATGGAACGATACAGAGGCATTATAGTATCCTTTGTTTTATTCTCCATTCCTTTCCTTATGATACCTAGCATTCTATTTGCCTTCTTGGCTGCCGCTGTACACTAGGCAGAGTGTTTTAACATGTTATCCATGATGACACCTAAATCTTTTTCCTGGGTGGTGGTTCCTAATGTGGAACCTTGCATCGTTTAACCATAGTTTGGATTGTTCTTCCCTAGGAGCATAACTTTGCACTTGTCCACATTAAATTTCATCTGCCATTTGAACATCCAGTCTTCCACTTTATTAAGGTCCTCTTGCAATTTTTCACAATCCTCTTGGATTTTAACAACTTTGAATAATTTTGTGTCATCTGCAAAGCTTACTCATTATTCCCATTTCCAGGTCATTTACGAATATGTTAAAAAGCAGCAGACCCAGCAGAGATTCCTTGGGTACTTCACTATTCACCTTTCTCTATTGAGAAAATTGGCCATTTAGCCCTACCCTCTGCTTTCTATCTTTTTACCAGTTCGTGATCCACAATAGTATACTGCCTCCTATCCCATGACTTTTTAATTTTGCCAATAGTCTCTCATGATGGACGTTGTCAAAGGCTTTCTGAAAATCCAGATACACTATATCAACTGGTTCACCTTTGTCTACCCTTTCATGGGCTTAGTCGCTTATGCTAAGATCTTCTCCAGTGCCCTGACCGCAAGTAACTGTACATCTGTTCTAAGTGGGAAACTATTCTCTGAGTCAAAATCTTCTGGGTGTCCTCATTGGTTGGTTTAATCTGGCTGCTGTCTGCTTGAACAGGGAGCAGATATGGAACATATTGATAACAGGATTATTAGAGAAAAACTGAGCATTGTGATTTGTCAGATACATCATGTGACCATACATCATCTTTTGATGCAAGGACCAGAAGCCATGAAGCAACAACTAGTGGTAGGGCAGCTTTGACTTTGCCTGATGATTTCACATGCTGCTGCCTCACAGAGATTTCAGCTGAGACAGCTGCAGAAATACTAAACAAAGCACAGTTGTAAATAAATCTTTTTTTTTTTCATCAAGGGGGACAGTCATGTATTTATGTTATAAATGATATTGAAAATCATCCCTACATGGAGCTATATAACACTTTGTTTAGCCTACAAAAACCTGCATTTAATAAAAGTACAAGCTTATTGCAGGAATCCGATTTGAATCCCTTTACAGTATTATAGTTAAATCAGCATATGTGAAATGGAATTTTAGAAAGGATGTCCAAGTTAAATCAGGGACCTTGAGGACAGAACGTGTGGAGAAATGCAAGGGACATTTGTGTCTCTGCCTGATTTTAGTAACATAGACATCCATCTCAGAAAAGCATGGGGTGGGGACATATATCTCATGCAAACTAGCATATGCAGACATCTAGAAGCATAGCAAAGTCAAAACATGAGCCCCCATTCCCTCATGGAAAATACAGGGGACATGAACAGACCTCCCTCTCCACGCCCTCCAGATGTCTGTCTGACAAAACAAGTATTTTTACGATGTTTATTCATGCCTTGAGCAGGTATAAGCTTGGACGCAGCTCAGGATGTCCCAGGTATTCCTGAAATCGGGCAAGGACATTCAGCTCTGGACACACCAACTCCATGCCCCCGTTCAGAATTGGATATTCTCACTCAGGGGATGTTCACAGAGCCATCTTCTAAAATGGCCCTGGGGATGTCTCCATGCTTTGAATGTCTTCATGCCCGTTTTCAGACATCCAAAGCACAAACAGGGCTTCTAAACTAACCCCCTTGATTGTTCAACTTATGTTTTAGAACCATCCCAAATGGATATTTGGTTGGCAGCTTCGTGTCAGTCATCTTTTTATTACTTGAACCCATTGCTCTGGAATAAGCTTCCCCAAGCAGAGTTGAGCTCTGTTACCGAAGTTCAAGACTGTCTTGAAAATATGTCTCTCTACGCTGGCTTTTTCTTCCTTGTGATAAATGGAGCTTGGTTCGCCTGGTCCTTCTCTGGTCTTTCTTCTGTTGTGCATAATTTGCTGTTGGTTGCCCTTGCCTTCTTTTGAACAGGTTCTGAAGCATCATACTCTTCTCTTGTCCCTTGTTCCTCTTCGTTCCCTCTTTCCCTTCTATATCTATAATATTAATTTTGATCTGTGCCTTCTGTATTTAATTGATTGAATCATTAGCTCTCCCTTGGCATTGTCCTCACTTGTTTTCCTTTGTCTTGTATCCTGCACTTCCCTCTTAGTTTTTATTATTTTCCCTGGGTACACCATCTTGATATTTTTGATAAAAGGCTGTTTAGCAATTAAACAAACCTTAAACTTATCAACCCAATGTGTATTCATATGATCGATGCTGTTATTAATAGCATTTCATCACTACCCACTGTTCTTAAAGATTTTTTTAAATTTATTTTTTATTGAAATGTAAAAATTTAACAAGCAAACACTTGTACAAAGAAAAATGAGAGCTAGTGATACAAATAAAGAAAAAAAAGAAATCATTGACAGTCTAGGAAAAAATCTCTTACAATACTGAAAGATTGAAAAAACAAAAAACAACTAGCAATCCATTAGCCCACAAGAGAAAGGGGGGTGGGGGTGCAAAAGCAAAAAAAGATGGAGAAAACAGCAAGGAACATACAATGTAAAAGAAAAGGCAATAGGTGCCTAACTGCTAGACAGCCTACAAGGCACTCGGTACTGGAGCTGTTGGAGAGGCAGGAACTTCAAGTTTCTTAAGGTCCAAACAAGTTCTCAACTATTCCAGCAACATGAACATATATTTTACATTCAAATGCTTGACTAGGCATTTACTAAGGTATCTAAGCATAAATGTAGCACCCAAGGATAGTGTCTCCAATCTCAAAGCCAGGACGGCTTCCCATCTTTCCTGCGTAGAGCGAGCTACATCAAGAAACATCCTAATAAGATGACCAAAAAAAGGTTCACTCATTTTCTTAAAATATAAACACAAAACTAGATTTGAATCCTGCTAAAAAACAAAGGAGACACACAATGTTGTTCTTTCTTTACACCCCAAGTTTGAAATTTCAAGTACAGCAGAAACATTTAAGGATTGTTGTGTATTATCAATTCCACAAGTTTTGCCGGACGTCAAAAAAATAAACCTTACTTAAAAGAGAAATAGCCATCTCAGGAAGTTTACAAACTTCCATAAGATATTTTTTCAACAACTCTATTAGCAAGATCTGGATAATTCAAGGAAAATTCAAAATTCTTAAGTTCAAACGTTTCATCCAGTTCTCATATGCTTCCAATTTCCTATGGATAATCACTCTATCCTTAACCAAAGTCTCAATCGCTTGGTCTTCTGCAGTCACTCTTTTATCCAGGTCAGACAATTTAACATTCATGTCTTGATGAAAAGCCGCCCACTTCTGGGCAATTATGCTCATTGTTTGAACCAAAGTATTTAGTTCAGCCACACTTTTTGAGACAGTCTCCTGGAGCTTAAGTAGCTAATTCCATATCAAAATCAAGGAAATATCTGATGAAGAACAGTTACCTGAGCAGGAGAACTTGGCACCACTGAAGACTCTGGCCTCACTGCCGTCCACTGTGATGTAGGAGAAACCAGGGGTTCCTCACCTAAACTCCCTCTTGCAGCTGCCAACAACTCCTCCTGGAGTTCCAGCCACTCTGGTGGTCATAGCCGGTACTGAGTTCTGTTCCAGCAGCGTCGAGTGTTGCTTTGGGCTCAAGTTGACAATGCCTCCAAGAAGAGACCGCACTTCACCATTCGGACTTACAGAGGAAACTTGACACGCGGGCTTCAAGTCTGCAGAGATTTTCTGCACTTGGTCAATCTGCTACTTAGGGGTCTCTGGGTTGGCTTTCCATTCTTAGCCAAACCTTTCCCCTTCTTTTTCAGTGCCATTGTGCTCTCTCCCACAGCAAAAAAAAAAAAAAAAGCAAGCAAGAAAAAAACACCACCATACCGACTCAGCTACACGCTGCCATCTTGGTCGCCCCCGCCCCCCCAGTGATATCATTCTTAAAGATTTTTACTCCTTTTTTTCAATGCATATAAAATGGTTTCACATTCCTTGCAGAGCCAATGATTCATATTAACAATCATTTAAATTTGATGACAATTTTTTCAATTATTTGTTAATATACTAAAAAAATAGAGACAAGTGACTTATCTCTGATTTCATGTCTCCATCATAAGTGCCATTTGTTGATATATTCATATAATCTTTCTTGCTTCTAATTAATTGATGAGCCATCTGTTCCAATTTGGCCATTGATGGTTCACCTTCCTAAAGAAGGTTTCTTCAAGAAACTTACTGAAAACATTCTTTACAAGCATCTCATTGTTAGAGCAGTGGGCTAAAAACCAGGAAAGTTTGCCACTCCTTGTGATCTTGGGCAAGTCACCTAATCTTCCATTGTCTCAGGGACAAACGTAGATTGGAAGCCCTCCAAGGCATAGGAAAACACCTATTTTACCTAAATGTAACTAGCCTTGAGCTAGTCTTGAAAAAGGCATTAGCTGAATCCAAAATCTCTTCCCCCAATCTCCTAATTCAAAGCAGTTTACAAAATCAACACACATAATTATAAAAACACATCAGACAGGGCAATAAACCCCACAACATACAAACAAACCCATCAGCTTGCGATAAAACACAACATCCATAAATATTTATTTATTTATTTATTTATGCTATTCTTCTATACCACCTTTTCTAGAGATCAAAGGCGGTTTACATATAACAAATATTAAACAAAGGTTTTTACATGGAACAGCGTTTTAACTATATACAATTAACCTTTCATGAACAGTATCAAATTGTAGTAACTTTTTACATCTTGAAATTAATTGAAGTCAACTCAAGTAACGATAACAATGCATTAACATTCGATAGCATGTCATTAACTATTTACAAACATTTCTCATTAATTGTAGTTCTGTAAGACTTTCATTTTTTCTTTTTAGGTGTATTGGGGTTTTTAAATCTGGAGTTATGGTGGATTGTTAGGGAGGTGTAATATGGAGGATAGGGGGGATTCATTTAAATTTGCAAAGTGTTCTGTGAACAGGTGTGTTTTTAGTTCTTTCCGGAATATATGAAGGTCTTTTATCTTGCGGAGGTTTAGTGGAAGTTTATTCCATAGGGCGGGGGCTGCATATGAGAAAGCTCTGGAGCTTGTGGTGTTCTTTGTTTTGCGGATGGATTTTTTTATGTCTAGAGAATAGGTTGCATTTTGTCTGCGGGTTCTAAGTTCCTTTGGAGCATGTAGTAGAGTGGTTAGATGTGAGGGTGAGATGCCATTGAGAAGTTTAAATGTGGTTAAGAGTATTTTATATGATATTCTGCTATTTATGGGAAGCCAATGTAGTTCAGCGAGAATGGGAGTTATGTGGTCGGTGAGGTGAGCTTTTGTTTTTACTCTGGCACAGATGTTTTGAGCTCTTTGAAGTAGGTTGGTATTTGTGAGTGGGAGGCCAATTAGGAGACTATTACAATAGTCAAAATGGGGAGTGATAAGTGTACTGATGACAGATCTGAAATCATGTGTGTCTAGGAGCGGTCGTAAGTGTTGTATGGTCTTAAGTTTATAGAATATGGTCTTCACTGTTTGTTTTATGTGAGGGAGCATACTAAGGGTGTGATCTAGTATAATCCCTAAGTATTTTACCTCTTTTTTAACTGGAATTTTGGTGTTGTTGATTATTACATAGGTACACTACCAAAAAACTGCCTCCAGTTTTGCAACTGATTCCTATAGATTTTGGGGTGCTGAATCCAGGAAAAATAGCCAAAATGTTCCATCACGTCACGTTTTCTTGCAAAATTAGATTTCTTACCCATATAAGGAATGTTCACATAATTTCTTTTTAGCCGACTGCAGTTTATTTTCTTGGCCCAAAATAGAGGTTGTAATGGTTAACTAACTAGAAACACTCCCTCATGATATTTTAGAGTGTTTTGTATTCATTTTATACATTAACAGGACAATTGGGAGGCGGGGGGCTAAATCCAGTACTCGCACTGGCGCATGTTCTTTCCTGTTTGCCTCACCTCGTTCGCTCGCTCAAACACGGTGGTTGCGACATGAACGTTCCTGTCAAATTTCAGTTTCTTGCAAGTTTATTATTACCTTTTGTTTGCTCAGTCGTAATCCAGCTTTATTCCGAAGTGGTTCACTACAGTTGTAGTTTGCAGTGCTGTGTATTTGTGATGGCTCACAGAGCCAGAGGTTGCGTCAACTCTCCGGACAGTTTTTGTTTTATTTGTGGGGGAAACCATGAAAAAGGGGCAGAGGAACATTTCTGCATTTATTAAAAAAGTATATTTCGCCTATTTCGGTTTGAAGTTAGGCGATCAAGACAAACCGTGGGCTCCTCACAAAGTGTGCAAGACATGTGAGGAAGATCTACACTTATGGATGAAAGGTAAAAAACAAGCATTTCGTTTCGGGATACCTATGATGTGGCATGAACAAAGAGACCACAGCAGTGACTGCTATTTTTGCTCTTGCATTGTGAAGGGATACAACTTAAAAAATAAGAACGTAATAAGTTACCCCAACCTTCCCTCAGCAATTAGGCCTATGCCTCATAGCAACGAAGTACCTGTGCCTGAACCACCAAAATCTTTGGATCATATTTGTGTGGACGGTTCTGATCATGATGAGACTCATCAGATGGCTTTTCCCGATGAGTCCAGTACTTCCGAGTTTGAAACTGAACCAGATCCGAAACCTGAACTTTTCTCTCAAGCTGAATTGAATGATTTAGTCTGGGATTTAGGACTCGCAAAAGATGCTGCCCAACTGCTAGGTTCTCGGCTTAAACAGAAAAATCTATTGTCACCAGGAACAACTTTTTATTGGTACCGCAACCGCGAGACACAATTTTTGAAGTATTTCAGCAAAGAGGAAGATTTGGTATTTTGCAACGATATATACGGAGTGATGGAAAAGTTTAAACTCAAGTATGATCCTGCTGAATGGCGGCTGTTCATTGATTCGTCAAAAGACAGCATAAAAGGTGTTCTTCTTCATAATGGCAACACATTCGCTTCAGTTCCTATTGCTCACTCTGTTATTCTCCAAGAAAAATACGAGAATTTGGCCCTGATTCTTCAGAAGATTCGTTATGATGAGCATAAGTGGATGATTTGTGGAGACTTTAAAATTCTATCCATGCTATTAGGGCAGCAATCCGGTTTCACCAAATATCCCTGCTTCCTTTGCTTGTGGGATAGCTGGGCCCGCAACCTACACTGGGGGAAAAAAGACTGGCCAATTCGGGAGTATTTGTGACCCGGTGAGAAAAATGTTCTTCATGAGAGCTTGGTACCTCGTGATAAAATTCTATTACCACCTCTCCACATTAAGTTGGGTCTCATTAAGCAATTCATCAAGTCCCTTCCAAAAGATGGTGAGTGCTTTCGGTACCTTTGCTCAAAGTTCCCCCGACTTTCTGAAGCAAAGCTAAAGGAAGGAGTGTTTGTTGGCCCTGATATAAGGAAACTCATTTCAGATGGAGCATTCGCTGAAACGATGTCTGAGAAGGAAAAAGAAGCCTGGGATTCCTTCAAGGATGTTGTTTTCAAATTCTTGGGGAACAGGCGGGATGAGAACTATAAGGATATTGTTGCCAGGATGCTCAATGCCTTCAAAGAACAAGGCTGTAACATGAGCCTGAAAGTCCATTTCTTGCACTCCCATGTGAACTACTTTCCTGAAAACTTGGGGGCGTACAGTGAAGAACAAGGTGAAAGGTTTCACCAGGACATCAAGGACGCAGAGAGAAGGTACCAAGGAAGATGGAACACCACTATGATGGCTGATTTCTGCTGGTTGCTGCTGCGGGAAACCCCAGATGAAAAATACGCCAAGCAGCGCACCAAGAGAAGCATTCGGGGGAAGAAGAAACGGGCCCACCAGGAGATTGATTGACCCAAGAATGACTTTAAAATCTAAACTGTGTTGACAAATATCGTGTTTTTATTAAACTTTGAAATAAAAATGTGCTAGTTATTACCACAGTGTCAGATCTCATTTATTAGAATTTTATTTTCACACCATCGGGTGTTTGTCTTCATGTATTGCAATGGTGCGGTTTGCGTTTTCTATTCTTACATACATACCTGTACAACATTTTTTGCACATTTCTTTGCTTTGCTTTGTGTCTAACCTCGCTCTTATATGCTCAATGTATGTGGCTGTTTTAAGTGCAGACAATTTTGCTACCATCACAGTGTGTTTTGTTGACATTACTCTATTCTTATGTGCTGCCTTGTTACAATTTTCTTTATTCTTATTTGAATAACTACTAAACAATTAGTATAAAGAATTCATCCAAGAAACCTTTATCTCGATCGCACTCAATCTGAAACGTTCACCTCAAACTGCTAACCCAATGTAGCAAAAAATCTGTACGTGATGGAGCAAATTGGTTACCAGATTTGGATTTAGCGCACCAAAAAACATAAAAATCAATCGAAACATTAGAGGCAGTTTAAAAAAAATTTTTTTTAGTGTACCTGTGAGTTTGTTCGGGCTGTGCCGCCGGGCCCCGGTCCCGCGGCCGGCCCAGTAACCGGGTTCCCGGGGCCCGACCGCGTGGCAGGCCTGTTGCGTGGGGGGGGGGGGGGGTGTTCAGCCCCGGATTGCAGCGGGCGGGGCTTCCGCACTTGGGCTCCACGCTCGAAGGTGGAGCCCGGTGATTGGACCGCACAAGCAACGAGGGAGCGCCGGCTGGCGTCCTCCCTCTTCCTCGTTGCTCGCGCTGCTGGCAGGTTTGTTTCTTTGCGCTGCGGGGATCCGGGCCTCCCCTTTGGGCACCAGGGCTCCTATTCTGACGGCTCGCGGGGCTCGCGGTGCGCCGTCCCTTCTCGGGGGGGGGGGGGGTTACTACCTTTAAAAAAAAAAAAAAAATAATAATAATAGGGGCCATAACGCCACCCTTCCAACACGGGCGTTTCTAGGCCTTAATTTACCGGAGGGAGCCACGTGGGACTCCCAACCGGCGCTCCTCTTGCCGTGTGGCCTGTGCGGCTCCCCGGTGGGGGGGGCGGGTCTTTGTTGGGTGAGCGTTGCGCTGGTGGGGCGGGTGCTTCGCCCCGCGGCTCTCCCTCTCGCCTCAGCTTTTAAATAGCTCTTATCTGTTTTATAGAGGGGTGGGCCTCCCGCGGGGGTGGCAGATCATTATCAAAAAAAAAAAAAAAAAAACGGGAAAAAAGACATAGTGATAAACGGGACACATTCCAGTAACCAAAAAAAAACAAAAACATTTATTAGGACAATAACTAACCCAGATAACTGCCTAAACACCCAAAAAAAAAAAAAAAAAAGAAAAACAACATCAAAGGGTGAAAAAAGGGCATAGGCAACAGGGTACTAGGGGGATCCGCCCTTAGCCCTTGGCAGCCCCAGGTGGGGAGCATGGCCCGGCGTATTCCTGGGCGTGGTGCGGCAAAAGGGCCGCAAGGATTGGCTTGCGGGTGCGGAACTGCATGGCATGGGGCCACGCCGCCAGGCCGCGGTGGGGCTGGGCGTCCCGCCCCCCCTGGTCCCAGTATCCTGCGGGGGGGCCAGGCAGGGGCGTGGGCGTAGCGCGGCTCGGGGGGCATGAGGGCGTGGGGCCGCTCGGGTGCCTGCTGTTCCCCACGGGGCTGAGGGCACACTCATCATGCCGGGCCCCCACTCGGGGGGGGTGGACGGTGTCGGTGCCGCAGCGGCATTAGCTGGCTCAGCGGAGGCTGGTGGCTCGTCCACAGGTGCTGCGGCGGGCGGGCCTGCCGGCCTGTTGCCGGCTCCGGTTATGGGGAGCCCTTCCCCCGCTCCACTGGGTTCCCCTCCCCCTCCTGGCTTCCTCTCTTCCCCGGGCCCGTGGGCTTTCGGGGCTGTCCCCTGGGGGGGTTTGGGGCACTGGGGGGGGGGGGGGCTGGGGTGGCTGGTTTGGTGATGGCCGTGGGACGGCTGGGAGTGCAGCGGCATGGGATGCTGGTGGGCTGGGGTCCTCGGCGCAAGGCTGGGGTGCCAGGCCGAGCGCAGCGCCTAGTACTCCTGCGGCTCTGGCTGCTGTGTTTTCTTCTTTTTCTGCACAGGTCCCACGGACTTCGACACCTGCGACATCCATGGCTGCTTCTGCCGCGGGGGCCGGTCCCGGTCCTTCATGTCCCGCGAATGTGCTGGTATCGGAGGCGTCTGGGCTGTCTCCGGGGAGTGCCCCGGTGGACGCTTCCGGTGGGATGGGTGAGTATGCGGAGGTCTCCGGTGGGGCTGTGGGAGGGCCCCTTGCTTCCGTTCCCGGGTTGCCCGCGGCAAAAAGGGCTACGCACCGGCGGGGGCGCCGTTGTCGGCGGGCGTCTTCGTCTTCCTCCTCCTCGACGTCATCCTCGGCCTCTTCCCGTGGTTCGGCGCCTGGGACGTCGGACGCCGGGGCGGGTGCGGGGGCCTTCGTCGTCCGCTGTGCAGAGTTATGGGAGGGCGTTCTGTGTAAATTGCGCCGGCGAATCAAGCGTCGTCGGTACATCGATGTCTTCCGCCTGCTCGAGGGTCGGAAGCATTCTGGCGAGAGCAGGAAGAAGCGTCGGGAGGACGAAAAGGCGGGTAGGGTCTGCAAGGCCTCCCGGAATACGCTCAATTGGACCCGTGCCTTCTTGCGGCTTGCGAGTGTCTGGGGTCACTATTTCCCGGAGCAGTATGGGGCGTTACTGGCTTATGCCAACAACATCTTGGCGGCGTCCCAGGCTCACGATGGGTGGGCCTGGTTGAATTATGATGAGGAGTTTCGGGATCAGATGGAGGAAAATTGTCACTTGTCATGGGGGACGAAGGACATCAATCTTTGGTTGACCCAGATGTCCGCGAAGGGGCGAGTCGGGGGAGCGGGTGCTGCGGCTGGCAAGGGGGGCTCCGCTCCGGTCCCGGCGGGGGGGGGGGCATTCCTTTCGAGTCCCCATCTCGGCCCCGCCTCAGTCCCGAGGGGGAAATGTCGGGGGGGGAGGACGTCTGCTGGCGCTTCAACAAGGCGTCCTGCCCGTTCCCCGACTGCAAGTTTAAGCATGCCTGTTCCTTGTGCGGGGGCGCCCACGCTGCCACTAAGTGTAGCCGGAAGGGGTCGCGGGAGCCCCCTCTGGAGGTAAGTGAGGTCGGTGGTGGGGGGCTGGCCCCTACTCCCGTGCGGATCGAGGCGATGCGTCCATGGTTGGCGGAGTATGGGCGGTCCCTTCACGGGCAGGCGGCCGGTTTGCTTTTAGAGGGGTTCTCGGGGGGTTTCCGTATCCCGGTTCAGGGTGCGTCCGCATGGGGTGGGCTCCGGAACGCTGCTTCGGTGCAGGAACATGGTGATTTCGTGCATAGGAAGATTTCGGAGGAGTGTGCTCTGGGTAGGTTTGCGGGCCCCTTTTCGGTGCCTCCCTTTTCCCCGTTCACGGTTTCGCCCTTGGGTGTGGTCCCCAAGAAGGAGACGGGTAAGTTCAGGTTGATCCACAACCTCTCCTGCCCTCCGGGCGATTCTGTCAACGACCGCATACCCCGCAAGCTCTGTACGGTCCGTTACGCTTCCTTTGATGCGGCCGTGTCCTTGGTGCGCCAGTGTGGGCCTGGAGCGTTACTCGCCAAGGTGGACATTGAATCGGCTTTTCGTTTATTGCCGGTCCATCCTGCGGCTTTCCCTTTGCTCGGTTTTCGCTTTGAGGCGCAGTTCTACTTCGATAAGTGCATGCCTATGGGCTGTTCGATCTCCTGTGCCTATTTCGAGGCCTTCAGCACCTTCTTGCATTGGGTGGTCGAGCGGCAGTCGGGGGTCTCTAGCATAGTCCACTACCTCGATGATTTCCTGTTTGTCGGGCCGGAGCGGACTACTACTTGTTCCGCTCTCCTGCGGACTTTCCTCGGCTTGTCCGTTGACTTTGGTATTCCTATTGCGGCCGAAAAAACGGTGGGGCCGGTCACTTGCCTCACCTTTTTAGGCATCGAGATTGATACGGTCGCGATGGTTGTACGTTTACCGGCGCCGAAGGTCCAGCGGCTGCGTGAACTGGTGGCTTCGGTCGGCTCCGCCGCTAAGGTTTCCCTCCGGGTCCTTCAGTCGTTGCTTGGGCACCTCAATTTTGCTTGCCGCGTTCTTCCCATGGGGCGCCCCTTTGCGCGGCGCTTATCTTTAGCAATGGCGGGCCTCCGTCTCCCCCATCATCGGATTCGGGTCTCTGCCGGGATGCGGGAGGATTTACGGGTCTGGGATGCGTTCCTCGTGGGTTTCGATGGTTGCTCCGTGCTTCAGTTGCCTGAGCTCTCGAATGTCGATCTGCAGTTGTTTACCGATGCAGCTGGCAGTTCCGGCTTCGGTGCTTTCTGTCATGGCGCCTGGTGCACGGAGCCTTGGCCGGCGGATTGGGTTCGTTCCGGTTTGACTCGGAACATCACTTTCTTGGAGCTCTTCCCGATCGTGGCGGTTTTCTGGATCTGGCCGGACAAGCTGCACAACCGGCGGGTGGTGTTCTGGTGCGACAATGCCACAGTGGTGGAGGTCATTAACCGGCACGCGCCTCGTTGTCCGCGTGTAGCTGCGCTGATGCGGGTGTTCGTCCTTGCCTGCTTGCGTCTTAATGTCACCGCTCGAGCATGGCATGTGCCGGGCGCCCAGAATTCCATTGCTGACGCTTTATCCCGTTTTCAGTGGGCATCGTTCCGGCGACTGGCCCTGGGGGCGGACGAGTTGGCCTCACGGGTCCCGGAGCATCTCTGGACAGTTGGGACCCTGAAGTGATGTCCTTATTGGCTGCATCGGTGGCACGCAGTACCTGGGCGTCGTACCGGCGGGGCTACTCACAGGTGAGTGCGTTCCTTAGTGCGCAGGGCTGGTCAGGGGGGGTGGTTCCTGACGGACTTGTCGGCCGGTTTGTTTTGTCGGCTAAGAAGGAGGGCTGGGCTCGGTTGGCGGTCGTCGGAGCATTGGCGGGGTTTTTCCTTCTTTTGCAAGGCCGCTGGTTGGGGTAACCCTCGTATGTCCTTTTTGGTTCGATGGTTGCTGGCGGGCTGGGCTCGGGTGCATCCTGCGTTGCGGGACTGGCGGCTCCTGGTTTCGCATGAGCTTTTACTGCGAATCTGCGAGGTTTTGCCGCGTTTGGTGGCCTCTGGCTTTGAGGCCGTCTTGTTTCATGCGCTCTTCACCACGGCTTTCTTTGGTGCGTTTCAGGTATCCGAGCTTGTTCCCCGCTCCGCCCGGAGCGGGGCGTTTGGTGGGCTCGACGTTTCGCAGGTTCGTGTGGTCACGGAACAGGCGCGGATTTTTATACCGCGTTCAAAGACAGATCAGTCTGGGAAGGGGAGCTGGGTCCTCTTAAGTCCCATTCCTCCCTTGTTATCCTGCCCGGTTCACGCGCTGTGCACCTACGTTCAGCGGCGGCCGGCGGCGTGTGGCTATTTTTTCATCCACGCGGATGGCAACCCGGTGACTCAGTTCCAGTTCACGGCTGTGCTGCGTCTGGTGCTGCGTGCCTTGGGTTGTGCCG
Organism: Ichthyophis bannanicus; assembly: GCA_033557465.1. Classification (NCBI taxonomy): domain Eukaryota; kingdom Metazoa; phylum Chordata; class Amphibia; order Gymnophiona; family Ichthyophiidae; genus Ichthyophis; species Ichthyophis bannanicus. Next base: position 47,031,913 of record CM066038.1, on the reverse strand, counting down.
ACCGCTGGTATGCTTCGCATTCGTTCCGGATCTGGGCGGCGACTAGTGCGGCAGCTGCGCGTCTTGACGGTCAGGTGATCCAGCGCATTGGCAGGTGGCGTTCGGGGGCTTATGCTGGGTATGTGCGCCCGGCGGCTCCCGGGGGTGCGGTCTAGCGCCTGCGGGCGTCCGGACTAGGGTCCCTGGGGGGGGCTTGGGGGGGCTACTAATGTCTTCTTCCTATTTCAGAGTTGCCTGCTGGTGGCAGTCCGCTTGTTTTCTGCTTTCAGATGGCGTGTGCTCCGGCGACTGGTGGATCATTAGGCACTCCTTCGTCTACTGGGAGGAGCGTCGGGCGGCGGTCCGGCCGTTGGGTGCCCATCTTGGTCTCGCCACGTCTGGAGTGTGGCTTTGCTGGATGGGTCAACGTGGCATGCACTGGGAGCAGCTCTTGACTCGGGTTCAGGCGGAGATCGGACTGCGGCGGCGGCCGGTGGGGTTGCTACTCCATCTCGGCGGCAATGACCTGGTGGCTTGGTCTTGCCGGCAGCTCATCTGGACTGTACAGAGAGACATTGCTCAGTTGCGGGAGCTCCTCCCGGGGGTGGCTATTATTTGGTCAGACATTGTGCCCCGTCTGGCCCGTTGGACCCAGCGGCGTTGGTCGAGGGGCCTGGTTAAGATTAACAGGCAGATTGGACGCTGGGTTCAGCAGACGGGGGGGCGACAGGTCCAGCACCCTTGGGTGGACGTTTCCTGTGCCGGCCTCTATTGGCTCGATGGGGTTCATCTTGCCCCGGTGGGACAGGACCTGCTTTTAAATGATTGGCAGGAGGCATTGGAGTCTTGGTGCTGGTCGCAGCTTTCGGTGGTGGGGGCGGCGCAAGGATAGTAGCCTACCTTCGCGCCGGTGGCGGGGTGGCGAGCAGGTGCTCGCTGACCCGGCGGGGCATTTCAGCTTTATGCCGCTTTCCACAGGAGCGGCACTATTCGTTTCGTTGGGGGAGACGCCCCGGCTGGGGGTCTCTGCCCGGAAATTGGCAACCCTGGAGCCGGCCTTTGCTAATAACATGGCGAGGCGGGCGGTAGGGGGAAACGGGGGGTGTGGATGATGCACCACTTTGCTAGAAATGGCTGGTGGGAGCGTCATCCGGAGGACGGGTGGGGGGGGTGGTTTGGTTATTGTTATGGATGTTGATTTGGGCCCATGTTGGGCCGGTGTTTAATACCTTTAAATAAAAGCTGCGACCAAACAATTGCACCACTCCCTGATGTCTGCTTGTCTTTGTCAAAGGGTCAAGGGGTGGTGGGAGGTGAGAGGGGTTAAGGGGGGGGGAAGGGGTGGTGGTGGATGACGGGTTGGGGCATCCGGATACCTCGGTTACTGGGTGAGTAGTGTCTGGTTTTCTTGACACAAACATCGCTTCAGTTTTTTTTAGGTTAATGCTGATGTTATTATTTTCTAGCCATGTATCTGCCTCTCTGATACAATTTGATAAGTTCTGGTAAGTGGGATTGTTTGTGTTTATTGGTAAGGTGAGCATGATATCGTCTGCATATATGTAGTGGTTGACTTTATATTTTTTGAATATATTTGTGATGGGTTGAAGGTATAGGTTGAAAAGGAGGGCTGAAAGAGCCGAGCCTTGTGGAATACCTTGTCCTTGTGTGAATGATTCTGAAGTGTTTTGTCCTAGTTGGACGCGTATCGATCGATTTGTGATGTATGATATAAACCATTGTAGAATTGTCCCTCCAATTCCCAGGTTTTGTAGTCTGTTAATGAGTGTGTTGTGGTGGATATTGTCAAAGGCAGCAGCTATATCAATGAATATGAGGATGAAACCTTGGTTGCTGTTATCTGTGCCTTTAATGAGGTCATCCATGAGTGTTATTAGTAAGGTTTCGACCCCGTGGGATGGGCGGAAGCCAAATTGGTGTGAGTCAAGTGGTGCATGTGTGTCGATAAAATCTTGTAATTGGAGTTGTATGATTTTTTCAATTACTTTGGCGATAAATGGTATGCTGGCTATGGGCCTATATGAGATCGGGTCTTTAGGATCGAGTTTGTTGTTTTTTAGGATAGGGCGTAAGGAGGTATGTTTTAGGGCGTCTGGCATAATGCCTTGTGATAATGATTGATTTACTATATTTTGTATATTGTCACAGGGCCTACCTTGGCAGCGTACTGGAGCGAGGTAGGTGGGACATAAAGACATTTAAGGTTGGGTTTGGCCAAAAACTTACAGGGCCCAGGGACTTTCAGCCCTGGTAGCGTCCTTTGTTACCAAAATCCCACAGAAAACAAAAGGTCCGAGTGGAGGGAAAACAAAAGGCATTTATTTCCCCATTCATGCAAAAAGGTTCATATGCTTGGACACAAAAACGTCAAACACAAATTCCTTAATTCAGGTTAAAGAAAAAGAAAGCATTAAAGGAAAACTGTTATCTTCACAGTAAATGGTATAGCAGGCAAACAAACAGTCTCAACTCCCAAGACAGAGCTTAGTTGCTTAGTAAGGACTCCAAGCTCCCTGTCTTACAGAAGCTACAGTCCATCTCGGTGTCTGATGCAAATTCCACCTGCATCGGTTCCCCTTCTGAAGCCTCTGAGCCTAAGTCAGTATTTGTTGGTAAGTTGTAATAAGGCTTTTTAAATATCTTCTGCACAACCTCCCAATGCTCAGGGTTGAATACAGGGCGTCGGTTCTGCGCCCTCAGATACTGGGAACTGTCTTCCTTTTGCAAGTGTTTTGTCTTTGCTTTCTGTAAAGCTTGGTCATTAACCAGTCTCTTAGTTGGTGCGTGTTTCTTGCACCTTATCTCATAAGCCTTCTCACAAGGATAATATTTATTTATTTATTTTATTTAACATTTCTTTTATACCGCGCTATTTACAATCATATACAATAATATTCCTGTGCTCCCTGTACTCCCCATACATCAGCAGTTTGTACCCTGCTTTTAGTTAAATATGGGTTACCTTTTCTTCTCGGCTTGTCAGCTCCAGGTGAGGTTTGAGGCCTGCTCCAGTTGGGATCCTGCCTGGCCTGAGCAATAGGCCTTGTGCTCTCCAACCGTCTTGCTGTTGGCTTTAGACCACAGTCACAGCCACGCCTTTGCCTCTCTGTACAACAAACACTCACTCTGGCTGGAGTTGTCCCACCTTCTCCACGGGGTCTCCTTTCTTCAAGCCAATGCGGCTGCTGCTGCCTCCTGCGGAACCGTGGTGCAGGGATTACTGCTCCTTCTGGATATCTAGCCCATTCACTTGGATGTCCCGCCCAGCCTGCGGGTTCTGCGGGTTCTCCTGGCAGTCCTCTTTCCCCAGGCCGTCCTGCCTGTGCCTTTCTCCAGGGCTGTCCTGTCTCCTCAGGATATCCTCCTTTCCAGAGCGGTTCCTCTTTCCCAGCGTTCTCCTTTCCCAAGCTGTTCTCTTCCTGGCCGTTCCGCCAGTTCCGCCTGTCCTGCTCCTGGTTCCAATTCTGCCTTCCAACCTTCCAAATTCCCTTTAAGAGGCACTCCTCTCTTTCTTGATTGGAAGCTGGCTGACATTACCTCATGACCTAGGAGGTGTGGTTCCTCTGTTCCTCGGAGATCCCTCCTGCTCCCCCTATGTGGTTCCTCGCGATATTGCAGGTTGTGCTTGACTTTTCCTGCATTTAAAACATTTTCTTCCCCTCTCAGAGGGTCTGCAGCATCACAATATGTATAGCAAGTTCCGCTTTGGTGTTTTTTATCCATGACACAGGGCATGGATCTAGGGGGGAGGTGGTGGTATTGATCATTGTTATGACATTGAGAAGGTGTTTTTGATCAATCTCTTGAAAGGTTGTCCATTTATTTGTGTGTTTTGAGTCTGTGTGTATTGTGGTTGCGTTAGATGATTTGTTTCTTAGTTTGTCAGCGAAATGTGTTGCAATTGTTTGTACACTTATCGTTGGGTGCTCAGGTTCAGGAATTTGGGTTTTTGTTAGTGTTTTTACAATTGCAAATAATTCTCTTAGATGGTTGATGGCCATGTTTATTACTTTTGTGTGATAATCTCTTTTCGATCTGTTGATTGTATCTTTGTACTTGTTGAGAAGATTCAAGTATTGAGCTTTATTATCATTTGTTTTAGTTTTTCTCCATCGTTTTTCTTGTTTTCTTAGTTGTTTTTTTAGATTAGCGAGGTCTTTATTAAACCATTTTTCAGACTTTTTTATTATTTGTTTATTTGTGGCCAGGGTGGGAGTTGCTGCTTTTTTTATTATTGAATTCCATTGGTCTGTTATTATGTTGACGTCAGTCGAGTTATTTGTAAATTTGGGTATTACAGTGTCCAGAAAAATATCTTTGTCAAAGTGAGTAAAGCGGGATTTATGAGGTGTTGGAGTTGTTGCAATGTTGGTGGGTGAATGTGAGAGTAAATTGAAGGTTATTAAATGGTGATCTGACCATGGTACTTCTGTGGTAATAGGGGAGGTGTGTATTTGTTGTTTATTGAGTGGGGAGGGGATGAATATGAGGTCTAGGGCGTTTCCTTTTGTGTGTGTGTGTGTCTGCATGATTTGGTTGTAACCCATTTCTTTCATGGAATCCATAAAATTGGTTGTGTGTTGTGTGTTAAGTGATGGTAGGTTCAGATCACCTAATATGATGAGTGGTTTTCTCTGTGAGGCTAAGCATGCAAGTTCTAGGATAGGGGTGAGATTTTTGTGGTCAGCTGAGGGGAGTCTGTAGATGAGGCACAGTGCAAGGGTTTTATTTTCTATATTTATTATGTCCATACCATCTACGTTATTTATATATGTTAGTGTGTACTGGAGTTCTTTTTTAGCAATGATAAGGGCTCCTCCTCCTCTTTTTGCCTCTCGGTGGCAGTTGAATAGGTCATATTGTTGTATGTTCAGTTGGGCTAGGAGGACTGTGTCAGTGGGTGAGAGCCATGTCTCTGTGATGAGAAGAACGTCAGGTTTTTTATCAGTGATTAAGTCATTAATTATTGGTATTTTGTTTCGTATGGACCGTGCATTTATGAGGGTGAATTTTCTGATGGTGTGTGTGTTAGAAGAGCTGTTCATATGTTTGACTTGCTGTAGATTTATTTGTATTAGTCTTGGATGTCTGTGGGTATTGAGACGGTGAGTTTGGTTGTGTGCATAAGTGTATGTTTGTGGTGTGTTTTTGTGTGTGTTGTGGATGATGGGAATGGTGTTATATGTTGTTGGTCTCAATTTGTATGTGTATATGTTGTGGACTAAGTGAATGATTAGTATAATGATGAGAAAGTAAGATTGAGACTTTGTGTGACCCATGTTTTTTGGAAAGGGTTTTGTAGGTGATAGCAAAGTGACACCAAAGTGACACCAAAGTGTACATGTTTAGGTCTTCATAGCAGTAGCTCCGTAATCTTCATTATGAAACTGTGCCGAAGGCTTCTATAAACAGATGCACCTTGAGCTTCTTTCTGAAAGCAGTCTTATTTCCCACCACACACTATTCTTTAGGTCATTTATTCCATTCATTTGGACCTGTGATGGAGAAGATCTGACTACTTCTGGCTTCCACAACATGGATTTCTCATATTGCTGGAAAACGTAAACGTTGAGTGCCGTTGGACCTCAATGACGATTGTGACTTACACATTTTCTAAATCCTATTAAATGAACATTGAAAGTTCCTTAAACAATGCAGAATGAATCATGACCCATATTTGAAACTTTGGGGTATGTTTACTAAACCGGGCTAATGGTTAACCCGGGCTATCTGCAACTAGGTCCCATTGAATAATATGGGACCTAGAGGCAGATAGCCTGGGTTAACCGTTAGCCCGGTTTAGTAAACATACCCCTTTATGTTTCACAAAGCAGGTAACACTGTTCTGCAAATTTTCAAAAATTGTTTGCTTCAGAAATTAAATGTGCTATTTCTTAATGAATTTGTTACGCTGAATTCAAATATGATAGTGAAATTGGTCAATTAGCTCCTGTTTCTATGATATGTTGAAGAATTTACATTTTACCACTATGTATGGTGAAAATCGAGCCTAAATCCTTAGATGTAAATCAAAATCTTATTACTAATGAAACTTTGCACAATAACAAGCATGTTTTTATAAAATAAAGTTCATAAACGTACTTAGAAGAAACAGAGGAGTAATTATGTCTGCAATTTAACTTTCATTAAGAACATTTGTAAGTACATTCTAGCAAGTTTTGTTCTCATTCAGTGGCTTCACGACTCTTACATAGTAACATAGTAAATGACAGCAGATAAAGACCAGTATGCCCAGTATGATGGCAAGAGTAGGTGCACCTGCCGCTCCGTGCAGGCCACCCCTCCCCATGTCTTTGTTTAGGGGTGAACCCATCACTCCATGTAGGACACCTCTATTTGTTGAGAAATTAGATGGTTCAATTTATTTTGATTTTATCCTGTTGCTGTAAAGGGATCCATTGTGTCTGTCCCATGCCATTTTGAATTCCGTCACCGTGTTTGTCCCCACCACTTCCATCAGGAGGGCATTCCAAGCATCCACCACCCTTTCTGTAAAAAAGTATTTCCTAACATTGCCATTCAATTTACCACCTTGCAGCTTCCTGTTATACCCTTTAGTTTTACAACTTCCCCGTCTTTGGAAGAGGTTTGTTTGTTCCCCGTCTTTGGAAGAGGTTTGTTTGTTCCCCGTCTTTGGAAGAGGTTTGTTTGTTCATTATTTTCCTTTAAGTATTTAAGCCTCCTATGAGGAACAGTATCAAAGGCTTTGCTGAAATCCATCGCATGCCCCTGATCTAGTTCCCTGGTCACCCAGTCAAAGAACTCAATCAGATTTGTTTGGCAAGATTGTCCTTCGGTAAAACCATGTTGCCTCGGGTTTTGCAACCTCTTGGTTTTGAGAAAGTTCACTATTCGCTCTTTCAGGTGCGCCTCCATTACTTTTCCCGCCACCAAGGTAAGGCTCACAGGCCTGTAGTTTGACACTTCTTCCCTGTCACCACTTTTGTTTAGAGGTACGACATCAGCCATTCTCCAGTTGGTGTCTATGGGGCCAGGGTGCCGGCGTGCAGGGTTTTGCTATACCTTTTGTGCGGTTCTTAGTGAAGCTGGTGGGTTCTCAGGTCCGTATTCTTCTTGGTGGGTCTGTTTGCTGGTTTGTCCTTCTCCTTGGGTGAGTGTGCCTCCGTGCCCTGCTTAAGGGCCATGCCAAAGGGCCCTTTGGCTGGGCCCGCCAGGCGTGGGTGCGTCCGCTGCTGCTGTTCCTTTTGTAGCAGTCATTGGTGTCCTATAGCCCTGATTGGGCCGGAGCCTCAGTGCGGGAGGGCTGTTGGTCTCCCGCTCCGTTGCTCAATCCAGATCGGGGGAGCAGCTCTGATGGCGGCGTTGGTGTGCTCGGTGGAAGTTTCCCCGCTGCTGTTGTTCCTTTTGTAGCAGTTGCTGGTGTCCTACAGCAGTCGTTGGTGTCCTACAGCAGAAAGGGCTGAACCTTTGGGTACTCCTGCCAGTATAGGCTGGTTGGATGAAAACCTAGAATTCCAGTAGATCCAATGAACTCTACAAGACATATATGACGAAAGCCAGGTGAGGACAGTACTAGGTATCCCCATCTCCTCTAATCTTGCCAATAATATTTTATGATTCAGTGCCAAAAGCTGCTCTTACATCCAAACAGACTAAAACATATCCTTAAAGAATTCGATCAGGGGATGACATAACAACTAAACTACAAAGTAACTGGGTCTCTGTGCCATGCACTCTGAAAAACAAATGGATAGGGGACAAGTAAAGAATGATTCTCTATAAAAGTCAATGGCTAAGCTAACATTTTTTTTTTGCATTTCTGCTAAAATGCAAGGGATGACACTGGGCGTTAGTTCCCTTACACTGTTGGGTCCAAAGAATCCTTTTTCAACATAGTGCAAACATAAACACATTTAAGCACTGAGGTCCACATCTTTGAGAAAGTGAAGAATTCATCAAGGTCATCAAAGCAGCACAAATATCATTTTTTTTAAAGCCGTCAGAGTCACTGGGGAACAGGGGTCTAACAAATACTGGGACATTTTCAATAAACCCAGTATCTCAGCCTCTCCCCTCATCAAATCAAAAGAAATTCAAAGAGGAGTGGCCTAGTGGTTAGGACAAGGTACTTCAGCCCAGAGGGCTGGGGGTTCAAGTCCCACCTGGGGAACAGCAATCTCAGGCTGGAGGGACGGGTTCCTAGTCCTATAGGCATTCCTTGTGGCCTTGGGCAAGCCATTTAACTCTCCATTGCCGACCAATTTGATTGAAGGATAAGGCAGTATAGAAAACTGGTTAAATAAATAAATAAAATAGATCCCCTGATTTAGTAGAACTAAGGTATTATATTGATACAGAACTAGAAAAACACGAGTCCAGTACAGTAAATTTATCTTTAAAAAATTCTGAAAAATCCTCACATTCTGCATTCCTTCATAATTTTATGCTTGGCCATAGATTGCAGTTCTGCATACCATGGGTATAACCATGGGTTGGCTGGGGTGGGGGCCCAGGCTCCTCCGCTTTCACCATAGGCTCCTCCAACAGCTTTCCAATATTTGCAGTCGTGGCGTGCAGGTCCCATTCATGATCTTGCTGGATGTGTCGCCCATGAGGTTATAATGTCTGTGCTGCAGCTTCATATTGGGGAAGAAAGGTCTGATGGCTCCTATTGCGCTGGCCGTGGAATCAGTGAGTGCAAAGAGGTGTGTCTCTTTGCCTGTTTCCCCCCCCCCAACAAGCTAACTTTGGGCTCCCTCAAAAGTTGCCTTCTGGATATGCTCCTGTTGCATACTCCGGTCATTCTTCAGCTGCTTGGGTGTGGGCCAGTCTTCTTTGCATACATAGCGATAGCTGATGTTGGCCTCCTCTTTCCAAAGGAAGCACTGCTGACAACTGAGGTTCCCTTATATGCACTGTTGCAACAACACTCTTCCCCCTACAACCCCTTATTGTTAATGAAACTATTCCACATGTGTGTACCAAACTAAGGGATAGTATAAGGACGCCTTGAGTTCTGGGTGATACTTAGCCATTGGGCTGCACCCTCATACCCACTGTCCTTTACCTTTTTTTTTTTTAATTTTATTGAATATATCCATACATTCAAGAAACAGAATGAAAGCAATTTGGCAACAAGGGAAACATTATACAATTCTAAACTAATATTACAAGAAAATTATATCATTTGCCAGGATTAGCCCACAAAAATTAAAAAGGAGGAGGCAACAGGAAAAATATACAATACTACATAATAGGAAAATAAAATTTAACATGGCAGTGCGAGACTTATGCGTCAACCGTATGAGAGGCAGAAACAACAACAGGTTCCTCCCCAGGAATTCTTTTCTCCTCAGCTGGGTATCCCTAGCAAGATCAAGAAAAATGCGGACATGAGAGCCCATGAACTGCTCACTGAAATTTCTAAAGTAAGATCGAAGAATTAACACTTTATCGGATTCAAGAGCTAAAGTAATAAGGAGAGTAGTACGAGCGGTGACCAACTCCACAGAACTCTCCAGAAAACCTGTAAGGTCTCTGGGGAGCCCTGGAGTCCCACCACTATCTCCCCGGTCCCCCTGGCCCATGGACAAATATTGAGCCCTAGTTAATGGTGGCAGGTCCTCCCTGGAAAGCCTCAGGACCTCCTGGAAGTACCTGTGAACCATTTCCATGGGTGAGTGCAATGGGGATCTAGGAAAATTGTTGTTGTTGTTAAGTGCCGTCGAGTCAGAGTCGACTCATGGTGACCCTCTGGATAGCTATCCTAAATTGTCTTCAGTCAGGCGGCTCATTGTTGACAGACTGGTACCCATAGCTGCTGTTATTGTATCGATCCATCTCATTGCTGGCCTTCCTCTTTTTCATTGACCTTCTATCTTGCCAAGCATGATGTCTTTCTCTAATGATCTCTCTCTTCGCATGATGTGTCCAAAGTATGAAAGTCGAAGTCTTGTCATCTGAGCTTCTAAAGAAAGCTTAGGTTTGATCTCCTCTAGTACCGACTGGTTTGTTCTTCAGGCAGTCCATGGTATACACAGTATTCGCCGCCAGCACCATAATTCAAAGACATCAATTTTCTTCCTGTCTGTCTTTTTCACTGTCCAGCTTTCACATCCATATGATGTTATTGAAAATACCATGGCTTGAACAAGTCAAATCTTTGTATGGAGAGAGACATCTCTGCTCTTGAGAATCTTATCTAGGTCTTTCATAGCCATTCTGCCAAGAGTAATGCGTTTGATTTCTTGACTGCTTGTTGCTTCTTTATTGATAGTTGATCCAAGTAGGTTAAAGTTGTTCACAATTTCAATTTCTTCTCCTTCAACGATGAACCTGTTGATTATGCCAGTTGTCATGATCTTTGTCTTCTTTACATTAAGGTGCAGGCCCATTTTGAGACTATGTTCTTTGATTGTGAGAAGCAAATGTTTCAGATCATCTTCACTTTCAGCCAGTAATGTAGTATCATCAGCATAGTGAAGGTTTTTGATGAGTCTTCCACCAATCTTCACATCTCTGTTGTCTTCATACAATCCTGCTTCTCTGATGATTTGTTGTGCATATAAATTAAACAGGTAGGGGGAAAGTATGCACCCTTGTCTTACACCTTTGCTTATTTTAAACCATTCTGTTTCTCCTTGTTCCGTTCGAACTGTTGCTTCTTGATCAATGTACAGACTGCGCAAGAGAACGATGAGGTGTTCTGGTATACCCATGCTTCTTAATGTGGCCCAGAGTTTCTCATGGTTTACACAGTCAAAAGCCTTGCTATAGTCGATAAAGCACAAATAGATATCCTTTTGGTATCCTTTAGTCTTTTCAAGGATCCATCTCACATCCGCAATGATGTCTCTCGTTCCTCGCCCTTTCCTGAACCCTGCTTGCACTTCAGGTAGTTCTTGTTCCAGGTATGATTGTAGTCTCTTTTGAATAATCTTCAGTAGAATCTTGCTGGCATGTGGGATCAGAGTGATTGTTCGATAATTTCCACAGTCAGTTGGATCACCTTTCTTTAGTATTGGTATAAACACAGATCTTTTCCAGTCAGTTGGCCATGATGTTGTCTTCTATATTTCTTGGCAGAGCACTGTAAGTATGGTAACAGCTGCATCAGATTGCTGCAATACTTCTATAGGAATGCTATCGATGCCTGGTGCTTTGTTCTTTGATAAGGCTTTCAATACTGCTTCAACTTCTTCTTTCATCACCAATGGTTCCCGATCATAAGGTACAGGTTGAAACGGCTGTTGGTCCACTTGATCTTTATCATATAAAAACTCTGTATATTCCTTCCACCTTTTCTTGATCTTCTCAGTATCATTCAACATATAACCTTGAGCATCTTGTAACATTCCAATTCGAGGCTGGAACTTTTTCTTTAACTCTCGTAGCTTTAGGAAAGCCGATCTTGTTCTTCCTCTAATAGTTTCTGCTTCTATTTCCTTTCAAGTGTCCTTATAGTACTTTTCCTTGTCCTGTCTTGCTGCACGTTGGAAATCTCTGTTGAGTTCTGTTATTGTCTTTCTTTCTCCTCTGGCTTTAGCTTCTCTGCGTTTCTGGGCAATTTTCAGAGTTTCTTCCGTCATCCATTTTGGCCGTTTTTGCTTTTTCACCTTTTGTAGAGACTTCTCGCTTTCTTCCAACACAACCTTCTTGATGTCATTCCATAACTCTTCCGGAGCTCTGTCATTTGTATTTAAAGCAGCAAATCGATTTTGCAGACAGTCTTTAAATTCCAGTGGTATATTCTCAAGGTCATATTTTGCTGCATTCATGAGTGGTTTGTTCTTTTTCAACTTTAGCTTGAGTTTGTATACTAGTAGTTGATGATCTGTACCACAGTCAGCTCCAGGTTTTGTCTTTGTTGATGTTATAGAGCTTTTCCATCGTTGACATCCACAGATGTAGTCAATTTGATTTTTATACAATCCATTGGGAAAATTAATCAGTCTTAAATTGTTCTTCCGGACTTGATTCTCGAGATATTCCATTCTCCTAGAAGTCACACTCCGATCTTTAATGTGGGCACCATGGAGACCCTTAAGTTGTCCATTCAACCGGGCCAACTTCCCCTCCTGCTCCTTTTGAACTCTTGAAACCTCTTGAAACTCTTTACTCAAGGAATTAGTTTCAGTACTTACAAATGCTGCAATAGTCTCAAGAGAGGAATTCATGGTTGAAATTGCATCCCACAGCACCTCCAACATGACTTTCGGGGGCCTCACCAACACCTGCGTTGACCAATGGGTTAAACATACCCTGGATAGGGCTGCCCTCCAATAGAGAGACAGCCTCAGATCCCACAACTTCTCCAGGGACCCCACACGGAGAAGCAAGGCCAATTCCGGAGCCCTCTTCTCCTCCCTCTACTGGCGTGATGGTCTTCACGCTAGAGGGAAGCACTCCATGATCAGCCGCTACACTTCCGGGGCATAGTGGGGGGGGGGGGGAGGGGGGAGGCCTCTGCTCAGGGGATAGCAATACCCCTGACGTGCTCAGGTCCGGCCAACAAGCCGAACCCGCCGAGGACGCTGCTCCTGCTCCCAAAACAGCAAAGCCATACATCGGCAGTATTTTCTGAACGGCGCAGTTGGAAAAAGCTTCAACCGAGCGTAGGGAAGCTTGCTTGCGCTTTCTTCTCCTCATGCACACTAACCAGCAGCAAATAACGCCGAAACTGCACACCGCCAAGGAGCCCGCTCACCAGAAGCAGATCACCGCCGCCATCTTGCCTCCTCCTATTGTATTCCATGGATACCCCTGTCCTTTATCCTTACCCTTAATGCAAACCTTCATGGTCCTTCCTCTATGATTGGGCCATAAGCAATGGGCCATCTGTCCTCTCTCCTAGTCTGCCACTGGAGGCATGGCTTTCCTTACTCTCATTCCTGTTGAGAGTGAGAGAACATCTTTCTTCCACATGCTGTTGGGCCTAGACTCCCTCCCTCCACTCCTACTCAGTGTGAGCCAAAGTCTCCTGTATGCACTGTAGGACCAATGTTCTCTCCTCCAACCCCGAGTGAGCAAAGCTCTCCCAGATGCATTGCTGCATCAACATTCCTTCCCCAACCCCAACTGCTACCCCCCACCCCCCTCTTCATGCACTGCAGCAGCAACATTCCTCTGCTTTACCCCCATCTAGACTGAGAGAAGCTGCAGCAATTTATGGAGGAGCAGGGGCTCTGAGGAAGCTTTTTCCTTGTTGTGCTATACTAATGCAATAGCCTCTTTATTAAGTTTGGAGAAAGTATGGGGAAGGACCAGGGCATAAATAAGGAAGAGGAAAGGGTGGAGAAGGAGAGGGGAAGGGAGAAGGACAAAAGGACACAGAAAGGAAAGAGAGAGAAGCCCAGGAATCACAGAAGAAAGATTGGGGGAGGACAGGAAGGGGGAGGAGGCAAAAGAATGAGGGGCCCATAGAGGTAGAAAGAAGCATTGAGAGGAAGGACGAGGTAGGACAGATTGGCACAGGGAGGAAACGCTGGGCCCCTGTGCAAACGATGGAGGAAGAGGAGCAAACCTGAGAGATGTAAGAAAAGTTGTAGAAAGGAAGGACAAGTGGGTCAAGAAGGACGAGATCGTAGTGGAGAGAGAGTAAAAGAAAAATGTAGGAGAGAGAGTGTAGAAATATCACTGTAGGTGTGATGCACTTACCTTTGAGAAAGGTGAAAAGTACAATAGTGCCTGCCACCTGCATGGTGATTTCTGGCCAGAAAATGGTGAGTGAATCCCCCACCCCACCTCACCTCACCCCACCCAGTCATTCCCAGGTATGCAGGTAGGCCATCTAGAGCAGGAGCCTGTTTGACAAGCTGGACCCGCTTGTTCCCTTTGTCATCAGAGATATGGAAAGTGCTTAACCTTGCGAGTCGGCTCAGCCACGTGCCGAGGGGCTCCAATGAGCTCAGAAAGCAGAGAGTTGAAGCTTTCAAATGCTAAATGATCACCAAAACACACTTGGATAATTAGCCTAATGAGGACTCAATTCTGGATAAACAATTACACATCACCAACCAAACGTGAAGGATAGGATAAGAATCTGAGCCCCAAGTGGGCTGATGTGACGCCAAGTAATTAATAGTAAATGTTGAGAGTGGCATATTCTTCATTTTACAGAGTACTTACAAAAAGAAATGTTTCTTTAAAAAAATCTATATTTTTGGGTATTTTATTGCTATCCTAATAATGACAATCTATCTTCTCAGCAGATATCCTGTCTCAGTGCTGCTAGCCTCCGCCTTCTTCTGTGAGTTAATCATGTCAGAGGGCCTGGTGGGTGCTGCCCTGTTATCTAGAATTCTCTGCCTGAAGCACTGAGAGTAGAATCATGCTATCTAATATTTTGCAAGTGGTTGAAAGCCCATTACTTTGAGTATGCATTTAATCCTGAGCAATTTGGATGGGCCACCTAATTACGTTTTTTCGTATGCTGATGATTTATTGTAGTCTGTGTCAATGTTTTATTTGTTTTAATCTTTGTTCATTTATGCAAGTTTTATTTTTGTACGCTACCTTGATCAGTTCTGCTGGTGGTGCAGTATAGAAATATATATTTTTTTTATTAAGGTCTTTTAGTCATATACAATAACCAAATAAATTCAAGACATACCGCTGATATTTAACAAAAAAAAAAAAGTCAATACAAATATGACAAAGAAGGAATTCAAGAAACATCAGACTTGCAGTCCACATCACGGGAGCTAACTGCTTACTAAATAAAAAGAAACAACTAATATAGTAACCAAGCCAAAATTGACCACTTACTAGGAAGAACCAACAACAATACTTCGAGACCCTGTTGAACCCTGTCTGTCAAGCAAAAATCTTTCCAAATGCGTTACATCAAGGAAAACAAAAGAAGCACCCTCATAAGTAATCAGGCACTTACAGAGAGCTACCTGCTGGAGTGTGCTGGAGGAGTGTGCGCCCTGTTGAGGGCTGGAGGAGTGCGGAGACTGCTCTGCCGTGCTGTGGGACCATCACAGGCACTCCGGGGACAGCCTGTTGCTCAAAGGGGCCTATTATTGTATAAAATCGCAGCCAGCCCTCTTCGCGACCGTGGAGTGCAGCCGTGGGGTGTGTTTGAAGGGGCGTGTCTAAAGGGGCATGTTCTGCCCCTTAGACGCCCCTTCGACGCCACATCGATGAAGATATTGTGGGCAGAGCAGAATAGCAGTCAGGTGAGGGTTGTGTGTGGTTGGTCTGTTCTTTGAGATTTATGTGGGGTGGTTATACCTAAGTTATTATGGGTAAGAGGAAGGCCAAGTCACAGAGCAAAGTCCAAACGGCTGATTCCGGAACTGAGAAACCGGTAGGCCCTTTGGACAAACATTTTGCTCCTCTCCCTCTTGCGCAGTCCTCTCCAGAGGGGGCGTCTTTGAGCCCTGGGGGGAGATCTCCCCCTCCCTGTCCTGTTAGTGATATTGTGTCTAATTCTGGGGTCCCCTCTGAGAGTGTGTGGGGCCCTGTATCCCACAACAAATGTTTTCTTTTAGATATCACCAATTACCAATTAGCAACAAATTACTCAGACTACAAATTGCTCTAATACAATACTTTTTATTCGGGTACCAAAACAAACAAACAGCAACTGTGCTGTGAGAGATAAAATTGTGATTAAGATGCCTACCCCGGTTCAGTCGGTGGTGCTGGATATCTCCTTGGAGCTTCCTGCCCTGCCTTCAGAATCCGAAATATTTTAAATTAAGTTAAATTAAATTCAACTTCTGTCATAGGTATAGGTTACACCAAGGACTTTCCCAAGGCACACTGGTTTGAGAAGCACTGTCCTAGAGGAAAGGAGGGACGGGGGAATATGAGACATACATTTAAACACTTAAAGGACATTAATAAACAAACAAACTTTTTTCAAAGACAAAGTAGCTGTAGAACAAAAGGACTTGAAATGAAGCTGCAAAGATGTAAACTTAAAAACAACATCAGGAAATACTTTTTCACTGAAATCATGGTGGATGCCTGGAATGTCCTCCCGATGGAGGTGACGGGAGCAAAAACAGTGACAGAATTCAAAAGGGTATGAAACAGATTCAGAGGATCCCTGTTCAGCATGAAGATAGAATCGAAGCAAACTTAAATAACTTTTACACTTCAAAAATCGAGGTGGGTAACCTGCACAGAGTAGTGGATAGAACCTTAAACAAAGGCATAGAGGGGATGACCTACATGGAGCAGCAGGTAGAACTTTAGCCACCTTACTGGGTAGACTAGATAGATCATGCTGGTCTTCATCTGCCATCGTTTACTAATTTACTATAAAAATAAAGCTAAAAAAAAGTTCAAAAGCTTGCAAATCAATTTATTAATAACAATTTTGTAAAAGCGTATCTATTACTCAAAGAAACCAGTGATGCAAAACATTGTGAGATCAATACTTAGTTGGTAGTCAATGGATAGAATTAATTGGGCAGCTTTGTACGGTTAACTCAAAGCTCAAGGTTTGTTCAGCTAATTCATAATATTAACTAGACAAATATGAGGCCTCTGAGCAAACAAAATGTTTTGCAAATCATGCAGTAGGCTATGTGAAGGCACATTTTACAACGGGACATCTAAGTGCAATCTGGGACATCAACGCCAGAACAACTGAAAACAAAGCAGACAGGCGCAAGTTCAGGCACAATTTCAGAAACATGGACGTGCCCAATATGAACGTCTATAGAGATGTCTACACCTTGCTGCACCTACTCTTGCCACCTTGCTGGGCAGACTAGATGGATCATGATGGTCTTTATCTGCTGCCATATACTATGTGACTATATATGAATAGCAGCTCAGAACATGGGTGTCTAATAGCATAATGGTTATAGTAGGGGAGTAGGGTGTCCAGGGTTCAAAACCCACTGCGGGCCTTTATGATCTTAGGCTAGTCACTTAATTCTCTATCTTCTCTACACTCTTTGGATGTTTTGCCACAACAAGCACTTTCCTGATGCTCAGATCAGGTCTAAATGTGGACATGCCTGCAGACATCCCCGACGTTTCTGAAATCAAACAAGGACGTCTTAAGTTCATTGCACCTCCCCAGACACGCCTCCACCTCATCCCTTGCTTAATTGGATGTCCTGTATTGGAGATGTCTTTAAAGGTCATTTGCAAAATGACTCCATGATTTTGACATCCATGTGCATGTTTTCTGATGTCCAAATCCCGCCTAAGACTTTTAAAATGACCCTCTTAGATTGTTTTCTTCTTTTAAGTTTAGCATTTTTGGGATAACATCCCGCAGCACATTTTGTAGAAATTTATTTACAGGGCTTTTTCCTCTCTTCCCTAAAGTGGTTGAGTGGTCCTTAGCTCATAGCTCTTCCACTGTTCAGTATCTGCAGGGTCTACGAGTCACCGATTTCCTAAAACCAAGATATAGTTTAACAGAGTTAGCTGTCAGCATTCCAAGGGCTTAAGTAAACATCCAGGCCCTAAGCTGAGGTAACTCTGCCTCTTCTACCATCAACCAACAAAGTAAGCAACCATCCTTTTAGCCTATGATTTCTGTTTTTCATGCAGTCATCAATAGTTCAGTTGGACTCATGCATTCTCCTAGTTTGAAAGTTCCACACCTCCTCCTTGGCTCAGTCAATCATGTAACTGGAATTTCTAGCCACTTATGTTGTCTCTCCTTGGTGGAAGAAGTTGTTTTGGCTTGATATGGCTACAAGTCCTTGCGTGAATCACTTCTGGCATGATATAAAAGGAATGGAGTTGCTGGCTACTTCCATTTTCCTCAGGGCAGGCTGAGCCAAACCTGGCTTTACTCCTAGCAGTGGATTTAACCCTCTGGCCAACCCTAGGCATGGAAAGCCTGTTTCACCCAGTTCAGGCCTGGGGGAGAGGCCCTTCCAAAGCTGGAAGTTAAAGGGTGAGGTCTTCCTCAATGATATATCAGTCAGCCTTTCTGAACACACCACTAAGACACTTATCTACCCTTTAGTCACCTCCCATCTAGACTATTGCAGCCTCCTCCTTACTGGTCTCCATCTGAATCATCTCTCCCTTTCAATCTGTTCAAAACTCAGCTGCGCAGCTAATCTTCCACCACTCGCTATGCTTATGTAACCCCTATTTCTCAAGTCACTTCATTGGCTCTCTATCTATTTCCGTATCCAGTTCAAACTTTTCCTACTGGCATATAAGTGCATTGATCTGGCTGCACCTCAATACCTTAACTCTCCCTACACCCCTCTTTGGGAACTTCGTTGTTCTGGCAGATCGCATCTATCTGTGCCCTTTTCTTCTACTGCCAACTCCAGACTTCGATCTTTCCACTTTGCTGCTCCTTATGCCTGGAATAAATTACCTCAATCTGTACATCAGGCTTCATCTCTGGCCCTTTTCAAATCCAGGCTGAAATCTCACCTCTTCAAGGCTGCTTTTGGATCCTGATCCACGTAGTCTCCTGTTCTCCAGCTATGCGTCTCTTTATTATTCCTGTAGATATATCCTTGTCTCTACTGTTGTGTTGTCTGTCTTGACTAGATTGTAAGCTTTGATGAGCAGGGACCATCTTTTATATGTGTCTGCCCAACGCTACGTACTCCTTGTAGTGGTAAACAAATGATCAGTAGTAGTAATAGAAAGAAAGTTCAAATGATTTTACCCAGCTCAGTTAGTAAATCGTGTAAAATGGCCTTCCTCCTCGGCAGATAAATATTACCATACAATGAAACAGTATAGGGACTTTTATCCAGGGCTGGTGCTATTATTAGGCAAACTAGACAGTCACCTCACGTGCTGGCCCTTGGGGTTCTCATTGCTATCTCTGCCGCTCTTTACTAGGACGTGCAGAAGCCGCACCAAAACGCCGCTTTTAAAATGACACCAAAACATTGGCGTTACCTTCAGCTCATGCGCCTCATGCTGTTCATGCTTCCACCCACTCCTGATTTCGAAGGGGGCAGCTATGCAATGGCATCACAGCACCAGCGCTGAATGTCACGCTGGTGGCTCAGTGGCATTGTAAAAGCATTGCTGCTGGTAAAGATCTCAGTGAGGGGCAGCAATCGAAGCAGGCACTGGAGCAGAGGGGGCACAAGGGATGAGGTTTGCCTAGGATGCCTCTTACCCTTGCACCGGCCCTGCTGAAAAATGGGTGTGGGGAGAACAGAGCTGGCCAATGCTGCATAGATATTTCATTTTAAAATCTCTGCATGTGGTTTTAACCATGGACACTGCCCCTCTGCAAAGCAGATGCACAGCCTGCGGGTACATTGCATTTCCAAAGCAAAACTTTGTGGTGGAAATGTCCCTGCTTGGCTGTTTCAAATTTGCCGCCATAGTAATGTTGCTGGGTAGTAGCGGCTTCTGCAACTGCCTAGAGAAGACTTCTGGTCAGGGCCGGCCTTGCCACTAGGCAAACTAGGCAGCCACCTGGGGCAGCAGAATTTGGAGGGGCATGTTTAGGCTGCTTCAGCCTAGTGGCAGGCCTTTAAACACAGACTCATGCTCAAGCAGTGCTGTGCCCCTTCCCCTGAACAAGAACTTGTTGGAGGGGGAGCGGGGACAGGATACAGCACTGTTTATGTGCCTATGCTTAAAGGCCTGCCGCGGTGCTGAGTTTCATTACTGCAGCAGCCATGGGCACAAGGTGGAAGGTGGAAGTTGGAAGTAGGGTGGCTGCGAAGATGTCAGGGAAGAGGGAAATGAGATTCTGGACACCTGTGGGGGAGGGTGGAGATGATAGAGAAAGAAAGGGAAGATTCTGGCCATGTTAGGAGTATGGGAGGGAAAGAGGAACTACTGGCCACCTCGGAGGGGGTAAGGAGAAGAAGGGGAGATGCAGGACTATGGGGAAGCCATCAACAAACGAAAACCCATCCTGCTCACTTTATTTCTTGTGTCGGAGCCTGCCGAGGGAGAGCTGGAACAGCATAACCAACCCCCTCCAGACGGCAAACTTCTTTTATTTTATTTTCACCCCAATAATAGTAATTAAACAGTCACTTATCTTCATAAATATAAAACCAAACTCTTCTCATTTGCTTCTTATTCGCCGAATTAGTTGCTAATAACAAAGTTACACGACGTGCACGTTTCGGGAAAACCCTGTTTCAAGTGCTCCAAACTTTTCATTCATGCAACAAAAACGCCGTCCTTGCGGTCCCGGGTTGAACTTCATTCAATGGCACAAGATAGACACCTGATATTTAAACAGGGGATCAACCAATCAGAAGTGGGATTTTCCCCACTACCAGAGGTATCCACACTCCAATTGGCTAAAAACTTTGATCAAACCAAAAACTCAACAGCTGAAGTTATAGAATGGTATTCCACTCAATTTCTCGGTTCATACCGTGAGGGTGGACAGAATTCAATTCAAAGATCCATCGTTGTTCCAGTTGCTGTAATTTCAATTCTCGATCACCACCCCGTGGTTCAAAGGGTACGTGATCGATTACTGTCCAAGCTAACTCATCAAAGCTGTGAGCCAGAGAATCACAATGCTCCACCATTGGAGCCGTCAAAACTTTATTTCTAAGCCTTGAAGCATGTTCTGCTAAGCGTTTACGTATGGATCGAGTAGTGCACCCCACATATAAAAGACTACAGGAACACTTTAGAAAATATACCACAAAAGGGGTAAGACATGTTGTTTTCCATCTTCGAACATATTCCTGATGAGTGTGAGGATGCTGCCAACGAAGACCAGCCAAATTCAGTCCCCGTGAAAAGGCCAATCGTAAGGGTTTATTAAAACACTCATGTAAACTTAGCATAGGCCAATGAGAACGTAAAATTTTTACAATGTCCGAACTGCGTTCAGTGAAAGGTAACACTCCCACCACCAAATTTTCAGACTGTGAAGATGACGATGAGTACTGAGGATCCAATAACCACTCACGATGGACATACAATGCCCGTCGATATGCTCGAGAAACCACCTGTACAGGATATCCACGGTCCAGCAATCGATGTGTTAATTCTGAAGCGTGTGTTTTAAAGTCCAATGTGGAATGGCATAATCTTCGAAGCCTTAAAAATTGGCCAAAAGGAAGGCCCCGTTTTAGAGGACCTGAATGGTGACTATGATAGTGAAGTAAACTATTGCGTTGAACTGACTTGCGGTATAGTGAGAACACCAACCTATCACCTTCCACAGATATCAAAACATCCAAAAATTCAATTTTATCTACTGCTATATGTTCAGTGAATTTGATGTTAGTTTTCAATAAATTCAACCAGCCAACAAAAATATGGAGAGAAGGTAGATCAGATGTCCAGATGAAAAAAACATCGTCTAAAAATCTTTTCCAAACTAGCACATGTTGATACAAAACTGACTGTTTAATAAGGATCACGGTAAAAATTTCCATCAAATATCAGGCATTGCTATGGGGGCCACACTGGCACCATCTATCTTTACATGGGTGAAATGGAGGAGATCCTTATTAAACAGTCAGTTTTGTATCAACATGTGCTAGTTTGGAAAAGATTTTTAGACAATGTTTTTTTCATCTGGACATCTGATCTACCTTCTCTCCATATTTTTGTTGGCTGGTTGAATTTATTGAAAACTAACATCAAATTCACTGAACATATAGCAGTAGATAAAATTGAATTTTTGGATGTTTTGATATCTGTGGAAGGTGATAGGTTGGTGTCCTCACTATACCGCAAGTCAGTTCAACGCAATAGTTTACTTCACTATCATAGTCACCATTCAGGTCCTCTAAAACGGGGCCCTCCTTTTGGCCAATTTTTAAGGCTTCGAAGATTATGGCATTCCACATTGGACTTTAAAACACACGCTTCAGAATTAACACATCGATTGCTGGACCGTGGATATCCTGTACAGGTGGTTTCTCGAGCATATCGATGGGCATTGTATGTCCATCATGAGTGGTTATTGGATCCTCAGTACTCATCGTCATCTTCACAGTCTGAAAATTTGGTGGTGGGAGTGTTACCTTTCACTGAACGCAGTTCGGACATTGTAAAAATTTTACGTTCTCATTGGCCTATGCTAAGTTTACATGAGTGTTTTAATAAGCCCTTACGATTGGCCTTTTCACGGCGACCGAATTTGGCTGATAAATTGGTGAACACATCAATGTCTTTGGATAGAACAATACCGTCAGGGTATGATGGTGGCCATTCCCCTTGTAATAATTGTATTTATTGTGCAAAGACTATTTCAGGTCTTCGTTGGCAGCATCCTCACACTCATCGGGAATATGTTCGAAGATGGAAAACAACATGTCTTACCCCTTTTGTGGTATATTTTCTAAAGTGTTCCTGTAGTCTTTTATATGTGGGGCACACTACTCGATCCATACGTAAACGCTTAGCAGAACATGCTTCAAGGCTTAGAAATAAAGTTTTGACGGCTCCAATGGTGGAGCATTGTGATTCTCTGGCTCACAGCTTTGACGAGTTAGCTTGGACAGTAATCGATCACGTACCCTTTGATCCACGGGGTGGTGATCGAGAATTGAAATTACAGCGACTGGAACAACGATGAATCTTTGAATTGAATTCTGTCCACCCTCACGGTATGAACCGAGAAATTGAGTGGAATACCATTCTATAACTTCAGCTGTTGAGTTTTTGGTTTGATCAAAGTTTTTAGCCAATTGGAGTGTGGATACCTCTGGTAGTGGGGAAAATCCCACTTCTGATTGGTTGATCCCCTGTTTAAATATCAGGTGTCTATCTTGTGCCATTGAATGAAGTTCAACCCGGGACTGCGAGGACGGCGTTTTTTTTGCATGAATGAAAAGTTTGGAGCACTTGAAACAGGGTTTTCCCGAAACGTGCACGTCGTGTAACTTTGTTATTTGCAACTAATTTGGCGAATAAGAAGTGAATGAGAAGAGTTTGGTTTTATATTTATGAAGATAAGTGACTGTTTAATTACTATTATTGGGGTGAAAATAAAATAAAAGAAGTTTGCTGTCTGGAGGGGGTTGGTTATGCTGTTCCAGCCCTCCCTCGGCAGGCTCCGACACAAGAAATAAAGTGAGCAGGATGGGTTTTCGTTTGTTGATGGATGGGTATTAGATATGTTCAATTTTCCATCATATTTGGGTTTTTTTTGTAGGACTATGGGGAAGGGCAGGAGCCTTGAGCTGCCCCAGTAGGAGGTGTAGAGCCTTGAGCCACCCCGGGTGGAGGTGTGTGTCTAGGATGTTAGGCACTCTTGAGCTGCCCCGGTAGGAGGTGTAGAGCCTTGAGCCACCCTGGGTGGAGGTGGGTGTCAAGGATGTTAGGCACTCTTGAGATGGCCCTGCTTTTGGAAAAGGATGTGCTGATCTTCTGAGGAACATTGGCAGATCTTTGAATATGGCATCTTCAGACTTTCTTTAGCAGTTAAACTGCAGTGAGAAGACAGGATGCTTCTTGTTTAACCGTTCTTTTAACACAAATTTCAACCTTCCCTCGGATAGACATTCTGAAACCTTCTTTTCTTGACCTGTGGAGTTGAACTGGAAGGTTAATTGTAAGCAAACAGCACCTGTGCTTTCCATCTCACTGAGCGCAATCTGCAGCTTGTGTGTGAGAAAGCACTCAACGATAAATATTTGAAAATTAGATTTTTGTGTCTTTCAGTGAACAATTAACTTTGTATAACATTCAGAAGATACTATTCTATTTTCAGTAGTGTGTCCAAATGTTATTACTCAGGGCTTATTTGGCTATGGCACAGAATTCATTATAAAGTAAGTTCATACTTACTCAGGTTTGCCCTGGAAGTTTGTATTTTATTAATGACCTTTCCGATTTCATGCTCAAGATGAGTTACCAATTCAGGTACAATAAGTACTGGCTTTACCCGGAGGGCTTACAATGTAAGTTTTGTACCTGAGGCAGTGGAGGTGAAGTTTAGTTTATTGGGCTTTTGATATACCACAATTCATAAAATATTAATGTGTTTTATAATGAAAATGATAAAACATAAAAAAACAACCTTCTGAACAAGATAAACCTTTATGCTAATACAATTAAGCTTCCCCAAGTTCTACAAGCACAGTTATCTTAAGCTGGTAGAATCCCGCATGTGAATATTGTGATAAGGTGAGCTGTGTGGATGAGATGGAATGGGAGAGAAGTGAGGAATGTACCTTTAAAGACAGATGTAAACAGGGTTCTCATAGAAACCACAAGCCACCGGAGCATGCAGTAGCTAGAGCTAAGCCCTGACCAAGCAGTGACGTAAGAGCTAGGTTGAGCCCTAACAGCTCTCACGTGTGCAGAAAGGAGGGTGTGGCTGAAAAGAAGCACCATTTTAAAACTGCTTCAGAGTTTGAGGAAGAGCCAAGTGAGAGTCAGGAGAGAAGGAGTCAGAAGGAGAAAGGAAGCCACGGTTCTTACTCTCAGAAAGCAGTGGAACTAAGGTTGGAACCTGTCCTAAAGCACCCCAGAGAAAAGAAGCTGGAGAGGTTTGTTTCCACGTGGGGAAGCAGCTCTGAGAGCCAGCCAAGTAAGAGAGGTGGGGAAGACAAGTTTGCTACAGTTCCTAACAGAGGCTTTTCTGAAGACGTGGTCAGAGAGCTGAGGAAAAGCACTGAAAGCTGTGCTAGCCAAAAGGCAGTGAGAGCAGCTCCAGGCAGGAGCAGGAACAGTTCAAGTAAGTGCCGTGAATCAGTTTTAGAGGCTGTTGATAAGCTATTCTATGAGAGAGAAACTCCTTCTTTAAACTGTGCTGGTGCAGAGCAAAAAGAACACTTTTTAGGAAAGCTGAAAGAGTTTCTGCAGAGTGTAAAATTCAAACCTTCTGATATAAGCTTCCAGGAAGATGACTCAAGTGAAGCTGTTGAAGAAATGCAGATAGAAACGTATGAAAATCCTTGTGATAGTGACGTAGCAGAAATGGAATGCTCATTCTGTAAGACAAACAAACTAAACATGTGCTAGGCTCAGACCATGAGAAGAAGTTTGTCTAACCTGGTTTTTTGTCAAGCTGAGTGAGAAAGAAAACTCTTGCTAGAAGTTTTAAGTTGCCTAATGTGATTAACAGCCATAGCAGTGAAAGCATTTATCTGAAAAAAGCTGAATGCAGCTGCTGTGGAAAGAATATTCCTGACTTTGATGTTTAAGCCTGTTTTGTTCATCTTCTTCATTTACTTTGGAGAATTTATCCTTGCCTTGTTTTGGCGCTATGAATTTTGATGCGAGGGAGAAACCCTAAAGTAAATTTCTTTGTTTTGCCTAACAAACTGTGTGGTCACACTACTTTGCTTGGAAAGTATCTGAAACTACAAGTCCCAGCATTCAGTGCTGGCGGCCAAAGACTTGGGACAGTACTCAAAAGGGCAAATAAGGCAGCCCTTTTGCTTATCGGCCATTGGCCTAGGCAGGGGGTCACGACAATATTTAACAATATTGAATTAATGATTTGATACACAGTTTTAAAGAACATTATATGGAAATAGACTTGATACTAAAGTGAACTTGGCAATGTGGATCCAAACACAATGGGGGGTCATTTTAGAATCTCTATTGAAGCTTTAGATGTCTGAAAAAGGTACGCAGACGTCCAAATCCCATAGAAGTCCACAGAGCCTTTTTATAAAATGGTTAGAGAGACACCCCTGGTGCGAGGACTCTAGGATGGGAGCATGGTGGGTACATGTCCAGGGCATTCTGAAGACCTTAGACATGCGTGCCCGATTTCCGAAATGGCCGGCACATCTCCACCTTAGTCCAAGTCTATATCTGCTCCAGGGCACGAATAGGCACCTGAAAAGTGCTCGTTTTGCAAGTAAAACGTCAAGAGAGTTTAGAGGAGATGCTCTAATATCACCAGTAATGTTCATAACTATAGAAAGAACTGAAAGGTACTGGGGAAACCTGTTTGTGGTTGTCACTCTGCAGAATGTCTCCACAGGCTGGGATGCATCCGCTGTCTGGAACGCTGTTGCCTGGAAATCTATGTAACCATCCATGATGATGTCCATATGGGATCCATCCATGTTTCTGACATCATGCTCAAATTTGGACGTGCCTGGCCTTTTTTGAAACATTTTCACCTGGACGTCCCAGATTGCACCTGAACATCATTTTATTTATTTAGACAGATTTGTAGACCACCTGATCCTACAATCAAAGTGGTCACATCACAATTGGAGGGTTACATTTACATTTACAGAAATAGGTCACAAAGGAACTTCTGTAATCGTGGGCCAGGTATTTAAAATAAAGATGAGCTTCTAAATTTGTCCACTATTTTTAGTCAGGATCCTAAGAGTTCTGCTAAAACATCATCTGCTAACCGTGTTAATCTCCTTATCTGGGACAGACAGCGGGACTAATGCGGTTAGTGCTGCTGAATAACTCTGGGTACGGCCGCTGCACATCCCAATACTAACTGGTTAGCATCTGGGTATTTTGGGAGTGGCACCCAACTATAACTGGGCAGTGGTGATACTGACTATTGCCACGTCCTGGTTAGCTTCCTGGCAAGCCAGGTAATCCATATGTTCAATGCCGGGGCTGAGATATGACCCCGGCATTGAATATCTGGGTTTAAATTTCAGCAGTGATGGCTAGCCGCGGAAACCATGTTAGCCGTCGCTGAATCCTCCCCCCCACACCATGTTTCTAAATTTAGAACAGCCATTCATTTGCCTAGATTTGAGAGCCTAACTTAGGTGTTCAGTGCTGAACATCATTGCTAGGTTTCTAACTTTTTCCCTCCACCTAAAACCACCCCTTTTGCCACCAACATTTTAGGTTCCTGAATTTAGAAGCTTAATGAACATTTCAGCATAAATTTAGGCTCTTAGCTCTGCTACATTTTCACACATTAATGTAGGTGCCTTAGGAGCCCCAACCCTTTGAAAATGGACCCCCATGTGTTTATGAAGAGTAGTGGGTGAGTGATATTTCATTGCTGGATATGTTAAAGGATTAAACATTCCTCTCTCTAAGAGAAATAGTCAAGAAATACTGGCTGATCTCGACACATAGCATGAGAGTGGTAACCGGCGTTCCCTGGTGACCCACTTTTTTAAAACACATTTTTATTTGTCATGAAACACAAAGACTAACAAAGAGGGCCAGCATCCAGGGAATCAATAACCATTCAAAGCAATTGAGTACAAGATAACAATGCTGGGGGCATTCTGAAGACCCTACGCTACCATATTAAGTATGTGCCATTGACTGGTGCATGAAATGCATTCACTAAGAAGACCACTGCTGCTTACACCTTACATCGATTGAGCCATCCTTGATCTGCACGATTTTACAATTATATAAGAGAAAATCAGCATAAGTCCCGTGGGCGTTGTTTTGAGCTGCCAACTCCAGGGGGTACACAAACAGAAATTGGGTCCTGATGGACAGGAGGATGCGGTGTGCCCCAAGACCTTCCTTGAGTGATTTTAGAGACATTTTTTGAAATTCCATTTCTCTTAAAAAAAGGGGGGGCTGGGTGTTGGATATTCAAAGTGATTAACGTGGTTAGAAGACCTGCTAACTGCGTTAATTGTGCTGACCAGGAGATCCACGGGCACCCCCTGTTGCACATACAGATTCTAGTCAGCTAACATCAAGGGTACTGGGAGTGGAGCGGGAGGGGCAGCCAGCAATAACTGGGCACTGGCTAAATTGAGCCGTTCCCAGTTATCTCTAAGCGGTGACGTTAGGCACTCTAAAGACTGGCCTAACTTTTGCCGCAGAAGCTAATTGGGCAGCGGCTGAATATCGCGGCTGCCAGGTTAGCTTTGTCACTATCTGGCTGGCCCAGATATTCCATGCCGATGGCCGGATATTGCCCCGGCATTGAATATCTAGGTCTAAAGTTCAGCAGTAGCAGCTGAATGCTTTACAGCGCTAGCCACCGCCGCCAAATATGGGGCCCTAGATATTCATACTGATTTGTACTTTTAAATAAAATGTTTACCTACAGCACCAATTTAGAAATGCAAACAACAAAATAACAAAACTTCTTTTCTGTAAAATATACCAAAATAGAAAATGTTGCGAGCCATTTTCTCTCTCTGAGGAGGGGACTGGGGTTTATTGGGAGATGAAGAGTACAAGCACCCCCTCCCTTCAATGTGACCTATGGGCACTGAAAGCTACACTCCTGCCCTCACTGCAGTTTTTGTTGGAGGCAGGGCAAAGCATGAGATGGGCAGGGGAACAGCTTGGGCAGTGACAGGTGGCAGGTTGTTCTCTTTCAAAAAGTTGACAACCTTAACCCGGTCTTGAGGTCAGAAGCCTGAGAAGGTGGCCGCAGCTGTGAAAGAGAGTGACTACTCTCAGGGAGCTGCCAGAGAGTCGATCAGGAAGTCAGTTGCGAATCAAGCGAGAAAACTAACCAGGTGTAGGTGTGAAAGAGACTGTGCTGGAAGAAAAAGAAAGACCAAGCTGCAAGGAAGAGTGACCAGAACCAGCCTGAGAAAGAAATAGTCAGCTGAGTGAGAGATCAGATTCTCTGAGAAGACCAGCTGCAGAAGCTAGTGCAGGAGAGGTCCTGTGCACAGAACTGGCTGAAGGGTGGCTGCCGCCCTAGGCAAATCTTCAGCCATGCCCGTGCTCAAGGTTTTACTGCCCTGCCCCATAGTTTGGCATATCCCCCCCCCCCCCCTCCAATAGCTCTTGCATGGTCTGCCCCCTCAAACCTTCGGCCATGGCTCCTTATAACTCTGACAATGTCAACACTAAAATGAACATGAGGATGCCATGGAGCCTTGCACTGAAGCACATCGGAAGCCCCTTGCTGGTCTTACCTCCATAGTAGCAGGAAGTACACATCAGAGGAAGCAGGACAGAAAGCAGATTGGCGGAAGGAGGTGAGGTGGACCTCATCCCTTGCACCCCCTCCAGTGCCCATTGCTGCTTCTCTCTGGGACATACAGCAGCGACAATTGGCACAACCAGATTTGGTGCACTTACCTTTAAACTTTGTAATTGCGGAGATGTTTGCTTCCACTTCCTCTCTGATGCAGACTTCCTGTTTGCAGAAGAAACAAAGTTGTATGAAGTTAGGCTTTGCTTCCTGTTGAATTTAAGTTGGGGGGGGGAAAGGCATGTGTGAGAGTCCATAGGTTTGAGAAGAGCTACAGTATAGCGAGGGAGCCACGCTTGTGGTCGAACGTCACACCTCTCTGTAAAGGGCCTCAATGAAATGTGAATTTACCTTTGACAGTGAACACTCAACACACTTTAGGCTACTAAAATAGAATCTAACGCTGGGTGGCAGGATAATTACATGATAAAAGTTACCCTAATTTGGGGAAAAGACATTGTATAAGTGAGCAAGAGAGATACTCGCTTTTGAAATTAATTTTTGAAGTAAAGCATGTATAGCACAGAACTAAACTTAAACAAAAACAGGAGATTTTACTGACAAGTGTCTAGTATGATACCATGGCATGATACGGTGAGATTTAAGTATCAGGGCTGTGAAATGTGTTTTTATTTTCATGTGTTGCATTGCCTTGATTCACATTAATTTAAAAATAACAGCTTGAAACTCTGGACTTAAGGTATATGGTTTAGCTCATGCTCTCTAGAGACTGTTAAGAGCATAAGAACATAAGATATGCCATACTGGGTCAGACCAAGGTCCATCGAGCCCAGCATCCTGTTTCCAACAGTGGCCAATCTAGGTCATACGTACCTAACAGTTTCCCCAAAAGACACAGGTTCCACAATGCTTGTATTGGGTCAAGCATTGATATCCTGGGTCCCTTCTTAATAATGGTTTATGGACCTTTCCTCCAGGAACTTGTCCAAACCTTTTTTAAACCCAGCTACACTAACAGCCTACATCCTCTGGTAACAAATTCCAGAGTTTGATTACACGCTGAGTGAAAAAATATTTCCTTTTATTAGTCTTAGTTTACCTTGTAGCTTCATTGTATATCCCCTAGTCTTTCTATATTCTGATAACGTAAACAATCGATCTACGTTTACCCGTTTCACTCCGTTCATTAATTTATAGACTTCTATCATATCTCCCTTCAGCCGTCTCTTTTCCAGGTTAAAGAGCCCTAACCTTTTTAGCCTTTCTTCATAGGGGTATCCTTCCATCCCCTTTACCATTTTGGTGGCTCTTCTCTGAAGCTTTTCTAATAATGCTATATCCTTTTTAAGATACGGCGCCAGAATTTCACACAATATTCAAGGTGCGGTCTCACCATGGAACGATATAGAGGCATTATAATATCCTTTGTTTTATTTTCCATTCCTTTCCTTATGATACCTAGCATTCTATTTGCTCTCTTGGCCGCCGCTGCACACTGGGCGGAGGGTTTCAACATGTTATCCACAATGACGCCAAAATCTTTTTCCTGGGTGGTGGTTCCTAATGTGGAACCTTGCATCGTGTAACCATAGTTTGGGTTGTTCTTCCCTAGATGCATAACTTTGCACTTGTCCACATTAAATTTCATCTGCCATTTTGATGCCCAGTCTTCCAATATATCAAGATCCTCTTGCAATTTTCCACAATCCTCTTGGGTTTTAACAACTTTAAATAGTTTTGTGTCATCTGCAAATTTGATAACCTCACTCGTTATTCCCTTTTCCAGGTCATTTATGAAAATGTCAAAAAGCAGCGGACCCAGCACAGACCCTGGGGTACACCACTAATCACCTTTCTCCATTGGGAAAATTGACCATTTAGCCCTACCCTCTTCTTTCTATCTTTTAACCAGTTCCTGATCCACAATAGTACACTGCCTCCTATCCCATGACTCTTTAGTTTTGCCAAAAGTCTCTGATGAGGGACCTTGTCAAAGGCTTTCTGAAAGTCCAAATACACTATATCAACCGACTCACCTTTGTCCACCTATTTAGTCACACCTTCAAAAAAACATAACAGATTAGTAAGACAAGATCTTCCTTGTCTAAAGCCATGGGAAGGTGCGGTATATAAGTGTTTGTTAAATAAAAAATAAATAAAATAAATGTTGGCTGTCTCCCATTAAGCCATGACTATCTACATGTTCAGCAATTTTGTTCTTTATGATGGTTTCTACCATTTTTCTTAATACTGACGTCAGGCTCACCGGTCTGTAGTTTCCCGGATCACCCCTGGAACCCTTTTTAAAAATTGGCGTTATGTTCGCCATCCTCCTATCTTCAGGTATTACAGATGATTTTAATGATAGTTCACAGTTTACTAATAGCAGGTCTGCAATCTCATATTTCAGTTCTTTCAACACCCTTGGATGTATACCATCCGGTCCAGGTGATTTGCTACTCTTCAGTTTATCTAATAATTGTAATACATCTTCCCTATGTATCGATATTTCCTTCAATTCTTCCGCACCTTTAAATACCACTTCAGTCATGGGTAACATCCCTACATCTTCCTCAGTAAAGACCGAAGCAAAGAATTCATTCAGTCTCTCCGCTATCGCCTTGTCGCCTCTTAGTGCCCCTTTAACCCCTCTATCATCTTTTCACATGCTCCTTTTCAGATTCTTGACCTCTAGAGCAGAGGTTCTTAACCCAGTTCTCGGGACACACTAGCTAGTTAAGAGTTTCAGGATAAACACAATGACTATGTATGAGAGATTTTCATCCAATGGAGGCAGTGCATAAAAACTCAATCATGCATGTTCATTGTGGTGAACCTGAAAAACCTGACTGGCTAGGCGTGTCCTGAGGACCCCTACTCTAGAGTGACCAGTCAAGCCCTGGCACTTCCACTCCACAGCACCAATCAGTTCTATAAATGAGCAAAATGCATCAGCATATCAGCATTAAATCATCACAGCACCGCAGCACACCTCGCAGTCAGGGCTGGTGCAAGCCCTAGTCGACCCCGTCAATCCCACCACCACCCCGCTTCACCCCATCCTCATTGCTGTCCCCCTCCAGGCCTTGCAGCAATGGCATTGAAACCATGAAGCGGCACTTACTTGAACTCTCCGGCGCCACATTGGGCTTCTTGTCCTCTATAACCTGCTACTTCTGACCCTCAGATGCAGACTCGCTTTGCACGATCTCATGCAAACTGGATGACTTTGTCTTTGTGGGAGGGGGAAGCGGCAGGTTATAGAGAACAAGAACTATGAAACAGCATCGGAGAGTTCAGGTAAGTGCTACGTCGTCGTTTCAATGCCGTTGCTGCAGGTACTGGACAGGGGTGGCACTGGGGGCGCCCCTGAAGGTCAACACTCTAGGAAATTGTCTAGTTTGCCAAATGGAAGCACCAGCCCTGCTTACAGTATTGTTATTGATACTGTACTATAGCTTATGCTATTGTTGCTTTTCTTCTGCTGTATTTTGCACTGAAGGAAATAAAAATGTATTTCAATTAAAAAAAAACAATTCTAAATCTTTGCAACACATACCGGCTGAGCTGAGTCCCTCTCTGCAGACTGAATGCAGGGTTGAGGGGGCAGATGGACATTGCCCAGAGATTCAAATGAAATTAGAACCTTTCTGTATGCAGAATTTTAATGAGAGTTAACATTTTACACATCAAAAAGGGATAGTTTCAAAGGAAGGGGTCAAATTGCTTTATTTCATAAACACCCTTAAAAAAAAAAAAGAAAGTTCTGAACATGAAGGCTTGAAAATTACTTTGTATTTCAACTGGAAAGTAATATATGTTCTAAATAAAGACTGCAAATAATTATGAATATGAGACTTATATAATGAACTTTTTTATCGGCAGCTACGTGGTCTCAGTATCTCAGGGCTGAAGTCAGAAACTCTGACTCATTACCCTCACTTTCACATCAACGACCACCAAATTATAGCCACCTTATTTTTAAATATTTTCAAAATGATGTATTGAGAATGTCTCATTCAATCACAGACAATAACAAAAATTGCTTAGCTTTGTTTGATGTTGAGTTGTATAGTTCTTTTTCAGCAACAAGTGCTTAATTTGTTTAATATTGAGTAGTTTAATTCTTTCCCAACGCTATCGAGCGCTAAGCGTTTCTCCAATCAAGGGTTCTTCAGGGGAAATTGCTAAGCTTTTTCAATGTTATGCGCTGGCGTTCTATCCGCATGAACATGCTGAACTGCTAAGCGGTTGTCCGCTTCAACATCAAACAACATCAAACAGCAGTTGTCAACATCAAACAAAGCTAAGCAATTTTTGTTATTGTCTGTGATTGAATGAGACATTCTCAATACATCATTTTGAAAATATTTAAAAATAAGGTGGCTATAATTTGGTGGTCGTTGATGTGAAAGTGAGGGTAATGAGTCAGAGTTTCTGACTTCAGCCCTGAGATACTGAGACCACGTAGCTGCCGATAAAAATGTTCATTATATAAGTCTCATATTCATAATTATTTGCAGTCTTTATTTAGAACATATATTACTTTCCAGTTGAAATACAGAGTCTTTTTGATATTTATTTCTATATATACTCTGTGAGAAATAGACCGATAGAGTGATTTGAAAATTACTTTCCCAATCTGATTATGATAGATACAATCTTTAGCCAATAGACGTAATTTTAATATCAAGTCTATATACAAAGCAATGAGGGAACCTCAACTGGCAAGTTATATTTTATTGCCCCCATGAGCTCCAAACAGAACAATTCTCTTAAAATTAAAGCGTGGAAGCTGCACAACTTTGATTTTAAAATCAGGTCTGCATATGTTGTAGGATTAAATATGAGGGCTTTGTTTAACTCAGACTCTTCAATACTTGACAGAGCTGCTGTTTACGAGTCTTAGAAACTACAGAGGGCTCCTTAACTCTGTGCTACAAAGCGTTCAAGCATCAAACTTAAGGGATCTGTTAGGATCCAAACACACTAAAGCTTTTAAATCTGTTCAGAAAAGGTTACCTTGACTTCTGCACCATACAGAAGCACAAGTAAAGTGGCCTCCTAGTGACACAGAGGGACCTAGTTACTAAATTACCGCAGGAGTCACTAATCTGCAGTAACTCAGTATTGCAGGTGAATGAATAAAGCACAAACTGTGTTATTCCAAGGGGAAATAAATCATCTCTAAGGTGACGTTATTTTTCCTTGCCAGGAGAAGCAGACCATCAACACTTGTACGGCTCGATGCTCCCAGCCGCATTCTTAAAGGGGCCGGCTTTGCTCAACAAAAATCCACGGTCTGGGGATCTGTCCCCCCCACCCCCAGCACCAGTAGACAGCGAGATATCCCTCAAAGGATTGGCTTAAGAGGCAAGCCAGTGGCTCAGGGTGCTCTTGCATAGGAGCACAGGAAGCCTTCCTAATTTATTTATTTAACAGTTTTTTTGGCTTGCCTGGCTTGCTCCCAGTCTGCCCTCTGCCTCTAGAGCCAGTTCTGCTAAACTCAAGCTGCCGACATCATGGCACCTTTGTCATTTTTTTTTTTTGCATGATAAAAATGCCACGGAGTCAGTGGCTTGGGTATAGTATAGCTATGGGAGCAAAAGGAAATGCTCCAAGGCTGCGTTACTGGAGGTGGGGGGGGGGGGACTGGAAATAGGCTGATACTAGGTCTGGGGAGATGGGACTGGAAAAGGGCTGGGACTGAAAAGGGACTGGCGGTGGGGAGTTGGGACTGGAAGGGAGCTAATTCTAGGAATGGGGTCCTGGGGCTGAAAGGGGCTGATGCTGGAAAATGCTGGAGTCGGGTGGAAAAAAAGAGGAAGACGTTGGAGGAGTGAGAAAGGAGAGGATGACCAATATTGTGGAGGTTGAGGAAGAAGCAAAGTCATAACCAGGGAAGGTTGAGAAGGAGGGATAAAAGAAGGTAGGCCTGGGTAAGGAAGAGGAAAGACAAGGTTAATGAATATTGGAGAAGGAAGAAGTAGATGGGTGAGTGCTGGGGATGGGAAGTAGGAGGCAGGAGGGCAGATAGTAGAGACAAGTGATGTGGGAAAGCAGGGACTGACGTGGAGAATCTAAGATTGGGTGAGTAAAGAGAAGAAAGACTCTAAGATAGGCTGGATATTGGGAGTGTAAGTGGGGATTTGAGGCTTGGGTGTAATTGTGAGTGGGGACAAGGTGATTGATTTAGGGGTATGAGTAGGGTTGTGAGACCAAGTGCAGAAATATGCATAGGGGAGAAGGTTTGAAGGACCCGGAGGGTTTGGGAAAGGGTTGGGGGCAGCTAAAAAGGACAGAGTACTATGGATAGATGACAGCCATAAGAAGAGACAGGTCTTCCTTGATGGAGGTGAGAAGATAGAAGTAGGAGACGTGAAAGGCAAAATGGAAGGTTGGATGGAAGTAAGATAAAAGGGTCTAGAGGTGGAGAGAGGCTGCACGCTAGGGGGTGAGCTGAGGCGGATTAAGAGGCAGATCGTGGTAGATGAGGCTGGGGAGGGGAGGGAAAGGCAACTATAGAAAGTGGGTGAAAGATGGAGGGATAGGAGGCTGGCAAAGAAGTGAGACAGATGTGGAATGAAAGGACTAGAGAAGTAAGGTTACAAAATAGAAAACTTAAGTATTTATTTATTAATGTAGCATTTCTTCTATACCACTTTTCTGTTATTGAAGCAATTTCTAATGAACATGAACTTGTTTGGCTACAGAGAACTTTAAGGCAGGGAGACCAGGGCGAACAGCAATAGTAATAGTTTTCCCGGTTATCCAAGTTACTTGTTCCTGTTCAATGTAATGACCTGACTTTTGTTTATTGTCGGATACTGTTTGTTTTATGTAAACCGCGCTGATCGCAAATAGTGCGGTATATAAGAAATGAAAATAAATAAATAAATAAATAAATAAATAATATAGAGAAAATGTGGAATTAAACTAATGATAAAAAAGCTTACTGGGGGTGTTCCATATGAATGAATAATTATGCCCTATCAGATGGATGTTCAAAGGCAATTATGCACAGGTATTTTCAAAAAAACATAGAGATATCGGGCAGTTTCAATTGCAGAATGGCCAGATATCTGTATACTTGTGGAGCATGTTAGGGGAGGAGTAGAGTCAGGTCAAAAAATAATCCATTCAGCCCCTCTTCAGGTAACTTACAGGTTTAGATTAGACCTGCAGAATATCAGGCCTAGCCTAAACAGATAAGACAGTAACGACAACAGCCCTCTGTATATTGAGCACCATCACCTATGGAGAGTGATGCAAGATGCACAGATTAAGTTAAACGGGAAAGTTTATGTAACAAGGCAGTGGGCTGAAAATTTACCCGCTTGCCCTGCACGATCGAACCTAAGGGGGGGCTCAAAAGCAAAATTTGGCTCAGAGTACCAGAACCCCTTGAGCCAGACATGCCCCCCAAAAGATATCCCCCCCTCAACACAAAGGTAGGAATAGGGAGGCCTTCAGAGGGCGGAGGGGTCCTTGGGATGGGGTTTTAGAATCAATGTCCAGGGGGCGGGGAGGACTTTGTTGCTTGGAGGGCTGGGTCATAAGGGGGGTATCGTTTTGGGGAGGGCCCTGAAAGTTTGCTGGTGCCAGTAGGAGGAGACCCTTGGACCACAGATTTTTGTTAAGAAGAATTGGTCCCTTTAAGAATGCAGCATCAAGCCAGGTATTAGCAACATGATGCTCTCGGCCAGTCAAAAGAACGCCAGCTTTGACCTTATGCTATTTTCCCTTGGAATAGTCCAACGTGCGCCGTTCAACACAAGCTGCATTATTCCGTTTGCACCATAATGAGGTGTTTTGCATGCTGTGCATCTCATTACGAGGCAGTTTGCGATGGGGTAAATGAACATGCATTAAGATAAAATATTTACTATGCATATATCGTATGTTATTATTCCCTTACACACTTTAGCAACTACCCCTCAGAGTTGCGAGGGGGTCTATGGGAAATAATCAGATAGGTTTCAGCAAGATTGGTATAATTTATTGGACTGGAGTTCATTAATGGTCCCATCTCAAATGAGATTTCAATGTTGTTAATTTGATGCCTTTCAAAACTTCCCCAGGAAATGTTTTACAAAAAGCCAACCAATCCCATAAATCCAATTAGGTAAGATCACCCCTCTAACTAGGCCACACCCTTTGTTCAGCGACTGCAGTTTTCTTGGGAAGCATGTGGAACACCTTTAACTTCTGACAATGGGTCTACGAGATTAAAATACAAGGAATACATGCTGCGTAGACCAGGGCGGCTCCACTTCTGTGACGGTTCTGCCATTTCCACTCAGAAAGCTGCATCCAAACTCTGAAATGTCATTCTAAGCCTCCTAGGTTTCCAGCAGGGCAGCAGCAAGAATTCTTCCATGTCCTCTATTCACAGAACAAGATGCTAACCATACGATAACCCCTCCAGTTATAGCAACTTGTGTTAAATTCTTTGATTGCCATACATCCGAAAGGCAAATGTTCTAGAAAAATAATCGATTTTCTTTTTCATCTATTATATTTAGTTTATGGAACCAAAGAGTCACCTTCCAGGATGAGATGCTGAAAGAAACAAAGGAAAAAATGTGACTACTAGGCTTTGTGTTCTTCAAAGAGGCAGCAAGAGTTGCGACACACACGTGTTGTTTTGCAGACAGCAGATCTGAGTAATATCAGCTTCTCCCTGGTGCATTGCTGATTTTCCTACATTGACCCATTTCTTTGACCTCTGCTCATTCTTGTTTCTTGCATTCACAGTCGTGCTGTTTCTTCCATCTCTAATCAGCACTACGGATACTAACATGCATCAGGGAATGAGTGAATCAAAAAGCCAGGAATAGCTAAAGTATCTCTTCAGGACAGGGCTCTCCAAACCTTTTTCTGGGGACCCCACATCCAATCGTGTTCTCAGGATATCCATAATGTAGGAGGAGGAGACAGTGTATGCAGGTCTCTCTCATGCATATTCATTGTGGACATCCTGAAAACCTGACGGCTGTGGGATTCCCAGGGAAGGTCTGGAAGGCGCTGTTCCAGGGGCTGCATCACTCGGCAGGTCTTTGACAGCACAGCTAAATTGTCATTAAATCAGAGCGAAGCAGAATAAACACTGGGGATGTGCGATAATTTTAAGTGATATTTCTGTTGCTGTTTTGCATCGATTCTAAAATGAAACTACAAAAACAAAGGACATTTTCATGTAGGAATAGACAGCGAGTAGCACTAATATATGTGGACAACGATGACCATCACCAGCTCTATGGATAGGAGTGATTTCCAGCACTATCCAACTCACCCTCACCTGCAGGCTGCACTTGTACCCTCTTCCCCTTGCCCGTAAGAATCCCAAGTGCAGCGCAGGATGATACCTCTTCCATACACTATAATACGTAACATCACCCTTGTGTCAGGACACTAACATGTCATTCTTTAGTCTTCCAAAAGTGAAAAAGACAAAGCCATTCTCAGCAGGCCCGTTAATGGTGCTCCATTGCATTTAGTACCGTCCCATCACGTTACCTGGGATGGTTTTGCACCTGAGTTCACAAAGCTGTCTGCTCTTGAAGCGGTTGCTGTTCCCTGCGCAGCCTCCAAAGACAAAGGGCCGGCAGTCATCCACTTCCTGCTGGTAATACCACAGCAAGGTGTACTGGAGGCAAGAGCCTTCATCCATAGGCAGCCTACAGGGGTCTGTAAGGGAACACAAAAATATTGTGACTCATATGGATAAGGGCCATGAGATAAAGCCCTGACGTGCAGGGATGTTGGTAACATACACAGATCAATGTTCGAAACTATGGACCAAGGGAAAATGGCTTAATTGAAAACTGCCCTTCTTTACACATCTTAAGTATGCACTGGTGTGCACGGTGTACGTGCTTTACCAGATTAAAAGGGACATTTCCAGGGGCATGTTTGGGTCATGGGGGTTCACCAGTCTGTGTACATTTGATCTTCTTTGGGTTTCCTTACCATTCCGCCTAGATGTACCATATGTCTACAGTTATTGTAAGCTCTGATGAGCAGGGACCGTCTCTCACATGTGTCTGTGCAGCGCTGCATACGTCTTGTAAACCTATACAAATGTTCAGTAGTACTAGTAGTAGTAGTAGTAGTGATTTTTGATGTACGCTTACTACCAGATTTAGTGCTTCCTAATCATGCTTTCGCTCTTAACGCAAAGCCTCTTCCTCCGATTTTGCTGTGTGTCTTGTATGTTGGCCCTCCCTAGGGTTATGCAGAACTTCTTGTAATATGTTTTTTCCCCCTAATTTCTTTGGTGAGGGCTTTTTGTATGTTTGCTGTTTTTTTAGTGCCGCACTGAAAAATAAACCCAAGGGTCAATATTCAAAACCACTTATTTGGACAGAAGACGCTGCTATTGGGATAAGTGGCACCGGCTGGGCCTATCTTCCATGGCATATTTGCATAGTGCTACAGAATATCTTACAGACCACCTTGGCACTATCCAGATAGATCCGGGGCAGTCCACGAGTGGAGTTAATTGTGATATTCAGTCACTATCTGGTTAACTATCCGCATGAAGTTAAGATTCTCAAAGGGCTGTCCTAATTTTATAAGAGAGCGGACTGAACATTATCACTGTAAAGATAATGTTGGCAACTTGGCACTCGACCCTCTATCTGGACATTCAGTGCCAGCCACTCTCTGGATATCAGTTTCCTTTTTACCACTGGGGCTGACTATTGACTTCTCACTTAAACTTAAAATAAGCCCCCCCACAGGCTTTCCCCCTTCACCCCTGGGTGCTTTGGACTTCAAGAGATAATAAAAAAGGAAAGAAGCTCATTTGACTGAGTAATCCCTAGTGGCTTAGTATTCAAGGGTCTATTCCAGGACGCCACTTCTAATTCTCATGCATTAAGGTTATCAGATGCCTCTGATTTTCAGGGATTGTTCCCGATTTTAGAGCCGTGTCCTCGACTCCCACCTGTTTGGCAGCTTCCTGTCCCCAATTCCAGAATGGGGACAGAGAGGGTAGAAAAGAAATTTTATTTTTAAATTTAGTGATCTGAAGAAGTCCATTTTTAGAATTCATAGCCATCATCTTTATATTTTGCACAATACAAGGGGAAGTGCGTCACTGTTCCTATTTCTCTGTTCATTTATCTACTTGGGAGCGATATTGTTGCTGTCATGGGATGGATGGAGAGTAGCGTAATGACTCCTCTTCCCTCCTCTATGACTTGCTGTTCAAACCTCAAACTAAGATATCCCTTTCTCCACCTCCCCTCGGATAAGTGTCCCAGCTTTGCTTGAAAAAAATCAGGTACTCTAGGCTGTGGAAAGAGGTGGCGCTGCCGGCACGTGGTCAGAGATGTTCTTCTGCAAAGCCTCAAGAATGGAAAAGGGTGATAGAGATAAAGGGAGGGAGGGAAAGAAGGGGGGGGGTGGAGGAGAATTGAAGAAGGAAAGATGAGAAGGATAGAGAAAATAGATGAGCAAGGGCAGACAAGAAGAGAGGGAAGGTGCATCTTTGGGGTGAGAGGGAAGCAAGTCAGCAGTGTGTATGTGGGAGACTTGGACGGGAATGAAGTAACTGTGAGGAAGAAGAATATGTACGTGAGGGGCTGGAGGAGGGAAACGTGGTAAATTACCACAAAGTAGGTTAAAGAAACAAAAGTGACAATTAAAGTAGCGGATAGAAAGGAAATGGGACACGAGAAAGACCAGCAAGGGGCGACAGAACGAAACATTTACAAGTGAGTCTGAAAGCATCGACTGGGCATGAGAAGCATGAAAGAGAAAAATGAGAGGGAAGAGGAAAAACAGAAAATCGGAACATGAAGAGAAAAGATAAAAAATGAAAGCAGGACGTATGAGTTAAAGCATAAAGATAAGAGATGAAATCGAAGTGGTATCAGAAAAGAGAAAAAAGGATGAAGATGAGAATAAAACCGCAAGACATGCAAAGATTTGTAACACTGAAAAACAGTATCTAGAAGGTATTTATTTATTTTACATTTCTTATATACTGCCTTTCATGGTATCAAGGCAGTTTACATTGAACAAACTGAAATTACATTGAACAGGGCATTGGAGATAACTATTTTACAGGGAACATGGGCAATGGAGGGTTAAGTGGCTTGCCCAAGATCACAAGGAGCACCTGTGGGACTAGAAACCCCCTATTTATAGAATACTAGACACCTATTTATAGAATACTTTGGAGACTCATTCCCAATAGATGAAATATTTCCCACTTAAACTCATGTATACTCATATTCATTAATTCACAACTTACCTTTTCCTTTTTCTTACTCTATCTTACAATACCCAGTTCTCCACATTATCACATTTACTCTACACTAATAATTCTAGTGAACAGTTTTCCTTGCTCAGATAAGATGATAAGATTTTTGAAATTTGTAAATATTTAAATCTGTATATATGTTTAAACTATCTATATACCTAATCAGCATTTACTCAGCATTGTAACCCTCAAATTACCATTTTTATTATATACAATTTAATGTTCACTGTAATTTCAATTGTTTGAATAAGTTTCAATGTAATGTTCAAGTTTTGTTCTTTGTAAAACGCTTTGATTTTTCTGAAAGGCGGTATATAAAACCGTTCAATAAATAAATAAATAAAATAAATAAACCCCAGTCCTTATGGCCCAAGGTTGCTGTCCTCTAGTGGGACTTGAGCCCCTGAACGTCTGGCCTGAGGTAACTTGCCCCAACCACTAGGCCACTCCTCCCTCTAGGTAATTGGCAGAGCAGAAGTACGAGGTGTGGTGACCATATGGCTGTTACACTCCATGCAAGAGGCTTGTTTGGGACCAAGTAGAAGCTTAATCTGGATGATTATAAACCGTCTGGATATTTCATTTTGGCCCTAGCCATACAACTGCCGTGGAAGTTGTGTCATGAATCTTAACAGTTTTTGAGGGAATTAAGTAAATAGATGAGTGTTAAAATGCAAATACAGCTGCCACTTTGCAAAACCACCATCTAAGATGTGAGGCTCCAGCAGAGGTGGCCCAAGAGTTTCTGCCACCCCAGGCAGAAGCCCCCACAGTGCTTCCAGCCCTGCTGCCACTGTTGCCACCCCCCCCCCCCCTGCTGCTGCCGCCCGAATCCATCTGCTCATCTTGTAACATAGTAAATGACGGCAGATAAAGACCAGCATGGTCCATCTAGTCTGCCCAGCAAGCTGGCAAGAGTAGGTGCACCTGCCACTCCGTGCAGGTCACCCCTCCCCATGTCTTTGTTTAGGGGTATCCCAATGCTCCATGTAGATTGCCCCTATTTCTTGAGATATAAGAGCTAGTTATGATTATTTTGATTTTATCCTGTTGCTATAAAGGGATCCACTGTGTCTGTCCCATGCCATTTTGAATTCTGTCACTGTATTTGCCCCCACCACTTTCATCGGGAGGGAATTCCAAGCATCCACCACCCTTTCAGTGAAAAAGTATTTCCT
The DNA here is from genome assembly GCA_033557465.1 of Ichthyophis bannanicus. Lineage (NCBI taxonomy): Eukaryota > Metazoa > Chordata > Amphibia > Gymnophiona > Ichthyophiidae > Ichthyophis > Ichthyophis bannanicus. Next base: position 46,989,765 of record CM066038.1, on the reverse strand, counting down.
GATATTGCCTTTCAGTTTACCCCCTTGCAGCTTCATGTTATGCCCTCTAGTTTTACAGCTTCCCCGTCTTTGGAAGAAGATTGTTTGTTCATTAATACTCTAAGTATTTAAAGGTCTGAATAATATCTCCCCTGTCTCTCCTCTCCTCCAGAGTGTACGTATTTAGGTTTTCAAGTCTCTTCTCATAAGTCTTCCGACACAGGCTCCAAATCATTTTGGTCACCTTCCTCTGAACTGTTTCCAGCCTTTTTATGTCCTTTGAGAGATATGGTCTCTAAACTGAACACAATATTCCAAGTGAGGCCTCACCAGTGACTTGTACAGTGGCATTAGTACCTCTTCCTTTCTGCTGGTAATTCCTCTTTGTAAGCAACCCAACATCCTCCTGGCTTTTGCCACCACCTTGTCACACTGTTTCGCACCTTGAGATCCTCACAAACAATCACTCAGAGGTCCTTCTCAAGGTCCATGCACACTATCTTTTCGCCCCCTATCATATACAGTTCCCTTGGATTTCTGCTTCCCAAGCCATGACATTGCACTTTTTCACATTTAATCTTAACTGCTAAGCATTAGACCATTCTTCCAGCCTTTGTAGATTTTTCCTCATGTTATCCACTCTCACAGGGAAGTCCACTATATTGCAAATTTTTGTGTAATCTGCAAAAAGACAGTCTTTTCCATTCAGTCTTTCAGCAATATCACTCACAAATACATTGAATAGTACCGGTCCCAGGACCAAATCCTGGGGCAAACTGCGAATCACCTTCCTTTCATCCGAGTGAGTTCTGTTTACTGTCACCTTCTGTCGTCTGTCTGTCAACCAATTTCTGATCCAGTTCACCACCTTGGGACCTATCCCCAAGCTGTTTAGTTTATTGATAAGCTTCCTAAGAGGAACAGTATCAAAGGCTTTGCTGAAATTGAGGTAGATCACATCCATCGCATACCTTTGATCTAGTTCTCTGGTCCCACAGTCAAAAAACTCAATCAAATTTGTTTGGCAAGATCGTCCTTTGGTAAAACCATGTTGGTTTTGAGGAAGTCCACTATTTGCTCTTTCAGGAGCGCCTCCATTACTTTTCCTGCCACCGAGCTAAGGCTTACTGGCCTGTAGTTTGTCACTTCTTCCCTGTCACCACTTTTGTGAAGAGGTACCACATCAGCCCTTCTCCAGTCCTGAGGAACCTCTCCTGTTTCCAAGGATCTGTTGAAAACATCCTTTAACAGACCTGCAAGAACCTCTCTGAGCTCTTTCAGTATCCTGGGATGTATCCCATCCAGTCCCATGGCCTTGGCCACTTTCAGTTTTGCAAGCTGCTCTAACACATCATCTTTTGTGAATGGTGTGGTATCTACTCCATTCCCATTTGTATATTCGTCAATCACACGTGGTCGTTCTCCAGGATTTTCTTTAGTAAAAACAGAGCAGAAGTATTTGTTTAGCATTTTTGCTTTTTCAATGTCACTTTACACAAATCCTTTCTCAGCACTTTTGAGTCCTGCAATTCCACCTCTGATTTTCCACCTCTCCCGAATATACCTGAAAAAGGTTTTGTCGCCACACTTCACATCTTTAGCCATCTTTTCTTCTACCTTTGATTTTGCTATCCTTATTTCTCTTTTTTGTCTCTCTTAGTTTGATCCTGTATTCTTTTCTGTGTTCCTCTGTTTACGAACTTTTGAATTTTGTGAAAGCTGTGGTTTTTGCCTTTATTTGTGCAGCCACTTCTTTGGAGAACCAAATAGGTTTCCTTCTCTTCTTGTTTTTATTTGCTTTCCTTACATATGTATCTGTTGCCCCTTTTATTGCTTCCTTTAGTTTAGCCCATTGCAATTCCACTTCCCTTATTTATTTATTTAAACTTTTATTTTATATACCGTCTTTCTACAATTCAAGACTGTTTACATGGAACTTAACATGCAACAGTGTTTCTACAGCTGTTGTACAGAGAACAAACTTTGAATGAAACTTTGAACCTTATCCCCTCCCACCCTGCCAACTCCTCCTTCAGGTACTTGGCCATTTTAATGAAGACAAGTGTTTTTGAAGTCTAGGACTTTGAGCTTGCTGTGATTGGATTCTACCTTGGCTTTTATCTCAGACCTCACCATGTGATGATCACTGCTGCTCACATGGGTACCCACCCAGATATTCGACACGCTATCTCCGTTGGTGACCACTAAATCCAGTATCGAGCACTCCCTGGTCAGTTCCATCACCATTTTTCTAAGTAATGCATCTTGGAAGGCATCCATATTTTTTTTACTTCTTTCTAGATTTGCAGAATGAATACTTCAATCCACATTGGGTAGATCAAAGTCATCCAATATGATCACTTTCCCCTTCTTGGCTATCTTTGCAATATCAGCAATCAATTCACTATCCATTTCTTTCGTTTGAGTTGGAGGCCTGTAGACTACACGAGTATGGATGACAGTGCCATCTCCTCTTTCCAACACAATCCACAGAGCTTCTTCTTTTCTCCACGTCCCCTGAATTTCAGCAGCTTTAATATTGCTTTTGACATATAGGGCTACTCCTCCTCCTTTCTACCCTCTCTGTCTCTTCTAAATAGATTATAGCCAACTATGGCTATATCTCATTCATGCGACTCGTTAAACCATGTTTCTGTTATGGCCACAATGTCCAAGTCCATTTCCACCATTAGGGCTTCCAGATCAGGAACTTTGTTGGCTAGGCTTTGAGCATTTGTGCTCATTGTTTTCCAGCATTCGTTGACTGTCTTGCCTGCCTTTTGCATGGATTTTGTTCTACATGCCTCTTCCCACTTGCCATTGATGTGTGGTTTAAAAGTGTGGCTGTTTCCAATGTCATATTGTTTTTGCTGGGAGTGATGTCCTGAATGCGTCCTTCTCCATCTGTCACCCCCTTTCCCAAGTTTAAATGCATGTCCACATACTGCCTGAATTTTTCACTTAGGATCCTTTTCCCGGCGATGGAGAGATACAGTCCATCAGCACAGTATAGTCTCTTATTGATCCATCTGTTTCCCCAGTCACCAATATATCTAAATCCTTTTCATTTGCACCAGGTTCGGAGCCATGCGTTAAAGCTGTTTATGCGATGCAGTCTTTCTGCCCCCTTGCCATGAACAGGTAGAACTTCTGAGAATGCTACAGTGTTAACAATGGGCTTGAGTTTCTCTACCAGAGTCTGGAAGTCCCTTTGAAACTGCAGAGACGCTGTTTCTAGCCAGGTCATTTGTACCCAAGTGGATGACAACATCAGTTTTGGAGTGCTTACTTCCTGCACTAACTATACCAACAATTTGGTTTGTATTTCTGCTGACTGAAGAGCCTGGGAGGTATTTGAGCATCTTCTCTCCTTTGAACTGTGCTCCCAAGTTGGTGCCTCTGATGATGGAATCTCCAAGTAGTAGTAGTTTTCTTGCGGCGGCAGTGGTGGCCTGACTCTGTTTTGAGCCGCTGCTGCCGGTGCAGATGGGAGAGATGGATTCAGGGTGTGGCCGCGGCCCAACTCCATTTTGAAAGCGGCGGGCCACTCACCAGGGTCTGTTGCCCTAAGCGTCTGCCTAGTGGATGGGCTGGCCTGGTTTTTCACCCCTTAAAGCCATCACTGGTACTAGGGTTGGTAAACAACGGACATAAGGATGAAGAGTGTTTCGCTTTTACAGGTGCTCTAGCATGTGCTTGGTGTATTTGATTCATTTCCTAGTAATATGTCACACATGATATATCGTAAAATGTGATTTCTTCATCAGATCAGTGGTGTAGAAAATTGGTAGCTGTACCTGTGTGGAAAGATAGAGTTCAAACAGTGCCCCTTGTGAGGCATCCTCCCCCTTCCCTGACCCTGCTCATGCTTACTTTTAAGTTCCTGGTCCCCAGTCGCTCCTGTCCCAGAGGTACCAGTTTTCAAAGAGGCACTACCTGACCCCTAACAGTGCATCGGGATGTAGTGCTTGGGATCCAGTTGCTAAATAAGGGCATAGGACCAGGCCCGTTAACATTAGGCCACCAGAAATTCATTATTGCTAGCTCCTTTAACTCTTATCTCTAGGCGTACTGGTTGATGCATTAAGCACACCAATGCTCCTGCCAGGAATGTTAATATCTCTCGAGATGCTGTTAACTTTCGAAGAATAATGCAGCTTGTGAAGTTTTTCTGCGCGTTTCATTATTCCATTTGCACAATAATAAACTGATGCGCATGGCCACCAGACCACCAGGAATTAGTTGTAGCCTGGTCCATGCCTCTTTCTATTTTGTTGCCAGCCCCTTTTAAAGGTGGTAGGCCCAGGATCGGGACCACCCTGTGGTCTTGCTGCAACCAGGAATGTGTGCTGTCCCCCCCAGTTTAAAATAACATTCAGATTTACTAGAAGTGGCATTCAGCTGAGATAATTTTTCCATGGTATAATTGCACTGAAACCTACTATCTTTTGAACACCTTGGGAAATTGGGACCTTAGACTGCAAGCCCTCTGGGGACAGGAAAATATCTATTGAAAGCAACTTACCTTGAGCTACCAATGAAAAAGTGTGAACTGAATCTAAATAGATGAGATACTTTACATACACTACACGGCCAATACGTATTGAAAGCCCTTAACCAGTCAGCCAACAGGAGGCAAGCCGAGCCTGATATTCAGTGTACTATTTACATAGACACCCCCCCCCCCCGGCACTGTCCGTTTAGTGCAGGGTGGCCTGTGGATGGAGCAGAGGTGGTACTGGTGCTAATCGGGTAAGTATCTCCCCTTACCCATTTAGTGCGATTTTCAGCAGCCCTTGTCTGGACAGCTTAGGCCATGGGAACATCATCCTAACCAAGTAAGTGTTGTCACTTCCCCGAGTGAGAGTCTCTGAGATCCTGTCCAGAGGCTGCCACTGAATACACCCACCTGCTGACCACTGTGGCGTTGAAATAGCAGGCATTTCTGAACATCGGCCAGTACATTTCTTAAGTATGCAAATTTCTCTCATTCGTATTTATTATGGATAAAAGATGGGAGTTATTAGGTTTGGGAGCCAGGAATGAGGAGGGGAGAGTCACATTTGCAGGGGGAGGGGGAAGGACGGCTAGGCTGATATAGCTTCATTATGCTATGGGAAGAAAGAGGTTTGGGGGGGGAGGGGTATAGGAACGATATGGGAAAGAAACATAAAGCTGGATAGCCTAAAAACCTTACTAGCTGTGAAGTTCCCTGCGCATGGCAGGAAAAGAGAAAAAGGCAGAAGAAAGAGACACGAAGGGAAAAGTTATAAGAGTATGAAAAAAAGAGAGCAAGAAAAACACAGGGGGAGAGACAGGAAAACAAGAGGAGGAAAAGAAAAGAAGGGTGAGAACTGAATGAAGGAAAAAAAGAAAGGAAAGAAGTGAGAAGAAAAGGGATGTGAGAGGGAGACGAAGGAAGGAAGTTAGAGAGACAGAAATGAAAGAAATAAGAGAAAAAATGAGGGAGTGAAGAAAGAGGGAAAACATGAGATGGAATTGAGAAATATAATGAGTTAAAGCAGTGTTTCTTAACCGTCTCCTGGAAGCATGCCAGTCAGGTTTTCAGGGTCACCACTATGAATATGCAGAAGAGAGATTTGCATATAATGGGTCTCTGCTATATACATATTTATCTTATGCACATTCACTGTGGTAGTTCTGAACATTCGACCGGCTAGGCGTACCTCCAGGAGAAGATTGAAAAAGCATTTGATGGAGTGGGCCCAAAATAGCTCATTGTTGACTTGCTGGACAAGCTACGCCATCCAGACAGCAATTTCTCCCTCAGCTATTTCATCAAATGCTGCTCACCCAATAACGTGCTTCCAGTGAGACGCTTCCCCCGTCCGGACATCTCTGTTGTCTCCTCGTCCCGTGGGCCTGCCGGGAAGCAAATGGGGAAATCATTGCTAACGAGGATGCTCAGTAAATTAGCCACAATTTAAGCAGTGATTGTTACACGTTACATGATTCTCATCCCTTTAAAAAAGCGCTTAATAAATGTCAAACCATAACTGGTTAGCATAGAAACCTGCAGTCATAAAACCTTAATAGCTCTGAGCAGCTCCGTCAAAAAGGTCGACCATTACTCAGCTACATGGAGGGTTTATGGGAGAGCGGAAGAAATGTCAAACAGGTTTTGCAAATTTGAGAGGTTTGATACAATCCATTCACCGGTAATGTGCCTTTGATTGCAGAACCAGGTTAACCTTTTAAAACCTTCCCTCCAGACACATCATATTCTGCAAGATTTAGCTTGGCAGAGACACTTGTAATAATTTGTGGTTTGTGTAACGCCTTATAACCATGTTTTACCTCAGAGCTATTATTTCATTCTAAATTGTCAGATCAAAAGCACCATACAACATGGCAACTAACCAGTGGGGCCAGTCAAATGAGTGTCCTCTTTTCCCCCCAATCATTTTGGGAAATTTGCTTAACAGAGAAATCAAAATAATGGCTCAGAGGCAGGTCCGTTCTTAGGTTACTCAGGGCTAGGATGCTGCAAAGGTCCTGTTCATGTTTCCTCACTTAGTGGTGAGGCAGTCCCAGCCATTAGACAATGGTGACACCTGGGGGTCTGACTCAGGGTGCTTGTGGACCACAGTCAATGGCTTCTGGCCAAGGGATAATCATCACAGTGATTTGGCTAAACGTGCACAAACCAAAAATATTTGCTTCTTTTAGATTTTATCTCTGATTTTCAGCTATTTTTTTTTCAGTTTGTTTCACAAATGTGTTTAAATCTTTTTTATAATGTGCATTAGACTTCTTAATGTGTGCAAATTGATTGTACTCTACATGTGTTAATTGGTAGGTTACTATGTGTTGAATTGATTTAGCGTTCCTTAAAACATTTAGTGCACACTAATGAACTGAGAAGCGTATTTACTGAAATGCACTGTTAGTGCATGGTAAACCTCCCAAATTAGTGTGGGAGGTGGTATATACCCGCACTAACTGTTGGGGGTGTGCCCAGCATAACCCTTTGCAGTAATCGCAGGGAGACACAGCTCACTGCTCTATCCAGCTTGCAGCCTTTCAAGAAACGACAAGTGCATCCGCGCCAACGGCAGCAATCAGTTAGTGTGTGCCAGTGACGGCTCCACTAACCATGATGTGCCGTTAACGCTCCCACTCTGCCCTTTACCCATCCAGTCGCCACCGTGCCCCCATGCAGAGTTTATCATCTACCACACTGCCCTGCACAGTCAGTGAAGCACATTGACAGCGCAGTGCCCTGCACTAACCATTGGCACAGTTTAGTAACCGTACCCCTGAATGTACACTAATGAATGCACATTCCTAGTTACAAACCCCAGCACCGAGTCACGCTCTTAACTTCCTGATTCTGGTTTCAAGCGCTACTTCTCAGAGTTTTGCATTTAGGTAATTTTTTGAATTCACTATAGTGAGATTTTTTTGGGTTTCTCATTTCTTTAGATACTTGCTTGTAAGCACGTGAATTACTTTTTGAAATAGAACCATCATTGATCATTTTGAATTTCACAACATGTGTCCTGCCTTCTCTTACTAAACCCATATCCTAGGGAGGTGCATCTGTCTGAAAGGACATGGGAAACGCAAACAACATTTCCCATGTTTCATATTATTTTTAACCTATAATGATAAAATTTAAATTGTGTTTTTTGTAATATCGCTAACAGGGCACAAAAGGGCCCTATCATGCAATACATGCACTATAAACAAAATTGCCCTGAAACAAAAATCAAGACAAAACAAGATGATAAAATCTGCAAACAATGCAGGAAATTAAAAACAATTTTATTTTTGCCGGCACGCCCCTGCCATACCATAGGCAGTTGCTGGACAGAAGAGCACCTGGGGCAAGGGTTGTTTTGGTCACCCTCCTCCCTTTTGGCTGGCGGGCTTGCAGACTCACAGACTGACTCAGATGGGTGTTGTGATTGAATTACCAAAATTTGCTTAATATTGGCCTTCCAGTTAGGTCTTGAAGAAACTGCAGATAATCCCAAACACCGCCGCAAGGGTAGTGACTGGTGAACACCGCCGCAAGGGTAGCGACTGGTGAACACCGCCGCAAGGGTAGTGACTGGTGAACACCGCCGCAAGGGTAGTGACTGGTGAACACCGCCGCAAGGGTAGCGACTGGTGAACACCGCCGCAAGGGTAGCGACTGGTGAACACTGCCGCAAGGGTAGTGACTGGTGAACACCGCCGCAAGGGTAGTGACTGGTAAACACCGCTGCAAGGGTAGTGACTGGTGAACACTGCCGCAAGGGTAGTGACTGGTGAACACCGCCGCAAGGGTAGTGACTGGTGAACACCGCCGCAAGGGTAGTGACTGGGGCAGGCTGTGGAGATGCTGCTCCTCTCTCACTGGCTGAATGTCAAGGGCAGAGGGTGTGAAGTTCTTCTCATTCCTATTATACGTACCAGTATGGCACTTTATTTGACTAACATGCTTGAATGGTTCTGTCCTGCAAAATCATGATGGTCCAGTCAGGTTTGCTTATTAGTAGCTCCTATGAGACCAGTGATGTATAAAGTTAGTCTACAACACATAATCCAAACTCTGTCCCCAGGAACACCCACTTTCCTCATGCATAAAAGTTTGACTCCTCAGACTGTTACATATGGATAAACAACACAAATCTCTGCTTGTATAACCTCAGTGTATATGTAGATTTCCCCCTAATGGTTGACAGGTGTTCTGTTTGGGAATGCGGTATACAGTATAGAAATAAAATATAAATGGGGCATTCCATCAGGCACCCATCATGCCTAACCTTTTCCCCTTGTGATAACCCTGAGGAACCCTGAAGTACCTTAATACTTTGACAGACTCGTGGTGTCATTTGATAGCCTGAATCAGCCCCACAGCACCTCAGTCACCCCGGCCCAGCTATGAAGTTGGGACTTTGCATGTGATTTGCCACCCTAGACCCTTCCATGATGGAGGTTCAGCTATGCTGCTGAGTGCTCTGAAGGGTTACCCTAGCATTCTGCATCCCTAAAGGCTGGAAATGCTCTGGAGCAGTCACTGCTCTTTGTTTCAGTTAAGTGACGGTGTTTCACAGAGCTCACAGCGGATGGCAGAAAACACCGTTTTTGGCAAAGAAACACAGGGAAGTGAAAATAGCCTCACCCAGTTCCGAAGGCTTCAGTACTAGGGCTATCAGATGGCTCCAGGGTACCTTCACACTGTCCTAGTTTAACCCTCCCCCCCCCCCCCCGGCCAGGTAGCTTTGATTATCCTGTGACATGGAGGCTGCACCTATGGCTTACAGGCAAAATGTGAATCTCTGCCAAGGAGCATTTTCCAACTGCTTCCCAAGTTGCCTGCAAATTTTACTTCCATGGGAGGGTTGGCAGCTCCATATCTCCCTTCCTCTCACACAGCTTCTCTTTCCCTCACTTCTGTCTAAATTACTTGCGACATCAGGCCCTCCTATAGTGGACAAAAGAGACAATTCTGCTTTTAGTGGGGCAGACTGGGATCGGGCACGATGTGAACAGAAAAATACATGGTCCAGGGGAGGGGCAGAAGGTGGCTGCTGCTAAGTTGGTGACCTCTTCTGGCCTTAAAGGACCCAATGTGCTAATCCGAGACAGTGTTTGCAGATTAGTACCCGTCTTCATGAAATTTAATTTAGTGGTGCAAATCAGCTCTTGGCTCATTTACATTCAAAGCTAAACTCGCACGGGTTGCCATGACCAGGAACTTCACGTGTTCTATGGTGTGGCAACGCACAATACATTTTTTAACATGTCAATTCATGCAGCAGCCAGTGAAAATTAAAGACTCTCCGTCCTCCCCCATGCCTCTCAGCAGGTCCAATGTTTCCTTCCCTAGCTCCGACACAGAGCTAAAAGATTAGATCTCCCTCCCCACAACCCTGCCCTTTAACAGTGTACTGCAGAGAGTTGGGTTGGGTAAGACCAAACCTTGACAAATTTTCTTGGAGTCAAGGAGCCAACTTAAAAATACAGAAGTTGGCTGCCAAGACTTTAGTCACAATACTCTCCCGTCCCCCAAAAAAGATATACTGCAGGTCCCTTTTTAAGGACATGATTTACTGTTTTCCCATTTTCTATGGGAAATGAAAGCTTAACAGATCGGGCCCTTAACCTGCTATTTCACAGTGTCAAAGAAGACAGCGGACCTTTTCCTTTTCCTCTTCCCCCAATGAGTACGTTGTCAATAGCATATTGGCGACTCTTTATAGCTGCACTTGAGGCAACTTCCTTTTTTGCTTCACATATCACCATGGTCTGGTAATACATGAAGCAAAAAAAATCTCTCATAGATCTCACCCAGCCATCATCCAATGACTCTCTCTCTCTCTTTCTCATAGCCTCCCACAGCATCTCTCTCTCTTTTATTCATAGCCTTTCCACAGCCTTCACCCAGTCTCTCTCCCTCTCATGACCCCCCAGGCTTCCCATAGTCTCTCCCTCTCATGACTCCCCCCCACCCCAGGCTTCCCTCAGTCTCTTTCACATGCGCCCTCCCCCCCGGCTTCATCCAGTATGTGTCTTCTCTCATATCCCCCCCCCCGGCTTCATCCAGTATGTGTCTTCTCTCATATCCCCCCCCTCCCCATTCACTCCCCCTCTCTCATCCATTGTTGTGGCTGGATGCAGTTCCTGGATAACAACGCAATGCAGTTAGGGAGAATTTACCAGTTCAACATGAGAACCATGCAAGAGAAGGGCATGAAGATTAAGAAAAACGCTTTTAGTAGTTTTGAATATGTTACTGCTCGTGCATCAAAAGAATGAATTTGTTTGGAAAGAACCACACAGTATATTATAATTTCAATTCACAACCCGGTGTGCAGTGGATTTACTTTTAGAAGAGGACGAAGAAGATAGAGGGGTTGCAGTACATTGCTTAAGAGTTGTGTTCAGGATCAGGGCCATGGAAGTTATGTCTAATCCCCACCTCCTCATGTCCCTTAGGACCCTAAAAAAATAAAAATTCTTTATGTAACCCCAGAATCCACTTCACAAAAAAGGGGGTTTCCTGGGTAGGTGTGAATGGAGAGTCATGATGACACCATCGCCTATAAAGAGATCAGTTCTGCTTGAGCTGGAAAGTTTAGAAGAGACAAAATGAACCTGTTGGGTAAAAACGATTTTGTGTAAGATCTCCTTATAGTTACCTGTGCTATTATGTTCTGCAATAATTTCTTGCCGTTGGGTCACATCCCATGTCTTATTTAGCAGGTCTTCCTGCACGTCACTTTCTTGAAATAAGTCTTCTGAGGACCATGGTGGTGTCCTCTCTGTGACCTTGTCAACCCCTCCATCTTCTGTAGTTTGGTCTGTAGATTTAACCACTAAGTCAAAATTTCTTCATGCAAGAGAGATTGTTTTGTCATGACAATGGCAAGAATCACCTAAACTCAACAGCCTGTTCCTCGAACGACAACCTTCAAACATCAGCAGCCCACTGCCTCTACGTTCCACTATGCACCTGCAGCTCTTTGGCTCCCTCCATTGAAATTGTTCTGTCCTCAGTACTTCCGTCTCCCCAGCTCTACTCAGTAAGACACTGTTGCCTTTATAAAATAACCCATTAGAGCCTTGCCCAGCACATTACTGCCCAGGCCCTTCAGAAAGCTCAGGAAGTGAGTGAAACAGTAGCTGTTAGGGACCACAGAAAGAAGCAATTAGTGAACAAAGTAGAACATCAACATATGCAGAAACAAGCTCGTTATAGGGAAAAACACAATTGCGCCCACAATCCTATACTGTAGTGATTCACAATATTGATTATAGAAGTGCTTCCCAAACCTGTCACGGGAACCCCATAGCATGTCAGGTTTGTAGGTCATCTACCATGAATATGCATGAGATAAATCTGCGCACATTGGAGACCCCGCAGATACCAATTTAACCCATGCATATTCATGGTGGATATTCTGAGAACCTGACCAGCTCCCCGAGATAGGTTTGCAAAGTCCTGGAGTATAGGGAAGATACCATGTCCATAACAGACATTCCTGATGATAGTAAGGATAAATGAACGGCTACCACTTCAGATTTCAGCGGAGGGAGACAGGAAGCAGAGACTGAGAATACTGTCGGAATGTGGGAACTGTGCTTTGGTGATAGTGCTGCGTACGCCTTGTAGTGCTATGCAAATAAATAGTAGTAGTGATAAAAGCAGCACAACATCAATCATTATAGTATCCTCACTGATCATGTGACTTTCTCTGTGCATCCTGAAGCATTCCTAAGCTGCTTCCTGCTTCCTTCCTGATCAGAAAATCACTAAGCACAGTGGGAGCAGGGGCTCTTATGCACATTAAGGACCAGTCAGTCTGACATCTTACCATATGTCCCCAAGGCAGGCACCGTAGGCTTTGTTTTGAAGTTATCATTACTCCGCTTCGTGGGTGCGCGTTCCAATGCACAGGCACAAGCTGTTCCAAAACAACCACAAACTTGTATTATCTGGTGGTATACAGTAGTATATGGTATATGAACATATCAAAGCAGGCAAATACCCCAAACCAGGGCTGGTATTAGGAGGGTACAAACAGAGGACCACAAGCATCTCTGAAGCAGAAGGAGGCGCAACCTGTTGGTGGGCTAGGGAGCCACCTCTCAAATTTCTGCTCTGGGCCCCAGCATGTTTAATACCAGCTCTACCTCAAACCCGAGGGAGTAGGGTCAACCCCAGAGTTGGTTCAAGGTATTGGCGCTCTAGTCAAACCTTAAGCTTTACGCATCCCGCCCTCCCCCTGGCTCGCATAATCTATTGTTTAGCTTTGGATGCCCTGTTCTTTGCCAACCCCCAGAAGCTGTGGCCTTAGCTGACTGACTAGTTTGTTTAATGCTTGGCCCGGCCCTGGATCAGAGGATGTTTTTGATTGTTAGGGTGGGTAGCTTTCAGCCCTGATACTGAGGGACATCGTGGAATGTGTCTTTTCCAGATATTTTGATATGCATGTAATTCACAGTCTCCTTCCAGACATACAAGAATTTGGATTTAATTATTCACCTTTCTAACTCTAAGTTCAAGGTGACTTACAAACTCAGGCATATTTGGTAAGGGTTATGCCTTAAATTCCAAGGCTAAAAGATTCTGTTTGAACTATGCCCTTCACTTTTTTTCTTTGATGGCTTTCGGTTCTGAATTTATAGTGTGATGTGTTGAGGAACAAATAGGCTGATGCAGAAACCGTGCTCTAGACCCCAGTGCTTAAAGCTCTAGTGCAGGGTTTCATAGCATTACTTTAATGCTGACTCTTTGCTCTGGAATGCAATATTCAAATTACCCAATGCACAAAAATTCACCATTAAACTGGGAGAGCAAGCCAAACATATGTGCACAGAAGACGAAGCAAGTTTGGCATGCTGTCCCGGAGAAACAGGGTCATCTGTGGTAAGGTTTGATACTTCCCTTCAGATGACCTAGGCATTGGGGAAAGCCCCCGATGCCATCAACATACTGTCAGGGGTCTAGTGCTCACCTTGGACACCGACCCTCTGACAGAAAAAAAATCTCCAGTGGCCCCAATGTCCCACCTGTCCACCCAATTAAAAAAATACATGTGCCCATGAAGGAAGGGTTAGGACAGCCGTTATAGTTGGTGATTTGATCATTAGGCATGTAGATAGCTGGGTGGCTGGTGGACGTGAGGATCGCCTGGTAACATGCCTGCCTGGTGCGAAGGTAGCAGACCTCACGCGCCACCTAGATAAGGTCTTAGATAGTGCTGGGGAGGAGTCTGCTGTCTTGGTACATGTCAGTACCAATGACATAGGAAAATGTGGTAGGGAGGTTCTGGAAGCCAAATTTAGGCTTTTAGGTAGGAAGTTGAAATCCAGAACTTCCAGGGTAGCGTTCTCTGAAATACTTCCCGTTCCACGCGCAGGACCCAAAAGGCAGGCAGAGCTCCGGAGTCTCAATGCGTGGATGAGACAATGGTGCAGAGATGAGGGTTTTGGATTTGTTAGGAACTGGGGAACATTCTGGGGAAAGGAGGGGCTCTTCCAAAGGGATGGGCTTCACTTTAACTGGGATGGAACCAGGCTGCTGGCATTAACCTTTATAAAGGAGATAGAGCAGCTTTTAAACTAGATAATAGGGGAAAGCCGACAGTCGCCCAAGAGCGCATGGTTCGGAAGAATGTATCCTTGAAGGATACTACCAAAAGCAGAGAGATTCCAAAAAAGAGTAAAGTAGCCCAAATGCCCTCGAGTATGGAGCAGACACAGCTTAAAGTTCCCAAATTACCCAGGTCTACCAATAGCCAGATTAATATGAATAAAATACAGTCTCTAAAATGCTTGTATGCAAATGCTAGAAGTCTAAAAAATAAGATGGGAGAGTTAGAATATATAGCACTAAATGAGAGGTTAGAAAATGATTGGAATCTCAGAGATATGGTGGAAGGAGGACAACCAGTGGGACACTGTGATATTGGGCTAGAAACTATATCATAATGATAGAGCTGATGAAATTGGCGGAGGGGTTGCGCTCTATGTTAGAGAGGGCATTGAGTCAGAAAGGATTAAAGTTTTACAGGAAACAAAATTTGCTGTAGAATCTCTATGGATTGAAATTCCATGTAAAAAGGGGAAGGCGATGGCAGTGGGGATGTACTATCGACCGTCTGGCCAGAATGAACAAATGGATGATGAAATGCTCAAAGAAATCAAGGAAGCTCACAAAAGTTACAGCGCAGTAATAATAATGGGTGATTTCAATTACCCCGGTATCAACTGGGTCAGTGTCATGGCAGGACATGCTAGGGAGATAAAGTTCCTAGATGAAATAAATGACTGCTTCTTGGAGCAGCTGGTTCATGAACCGACCAGAGGGGAAGCCATATTAGACCTAGTCCTTAGTGGAACACCAGATCTTGTGCAAGAGATAAGGGTGTTGGGGCCACTTGGCAATAGTGATCATAGCATGACCGCGTTTGATTTAATTAGTGGAGGAGGGATAGTAAGGAAATCCACAGTACTACCTTTTAACTTTCAAAAGGGAGACTATGATAAAATTTTTTATTTATTTATTTAGTATTTCTTTTATACCGCGCTATTGACATCAGTGCGGTGTACATCAAAACATAACATATGCATTTCAGGGTCACTGAGATGCATTTACATTTGAACAGGGATTGGAACTTGGATAACAGGGTAAATTAACAAGAATTATGCAATATAGTATCAAAATGAGGAAAATGAGGAAAATAGTTAAGAAAAAAGTAAAAGGAGCAATTGCAAAGGTTAAAGACTTACAACAAGCTTGGGTGTTGTTGAAACTACTATCTTGGAAGCCCAGACCAACTGTATTCCACGCTTTATGAAAAGTGGAAGGAAGTCCAAAAAACTGCCAGCATGGTTTAAAGGTGAGGTCAGAGAGGCTGTTGT
The DNA here is from genome assembly GCA_033557465.1 of Ichthyophis bannanicus. Taxonomy (NCBI): domain Eukaryota; kingdom Metazoa; phylum Chordata; class Amphibia; order Gymnophiona; family Ichthyophiidae; genus Ichthyophis; species Ichthyophis bannanicus. The sequence continues at coordinate 46,974,405 of CM066038.1, read as the reverse complement.
TGCCAAAAAAACATCTTTCAGGAAATGGAAAAAAAGAGCCAAACGATGAAACCTGGAAACAGCACAAGCACTGGCAAGTCAAATGCAAGGCACTGATAAGGCAGGCAAAGGGAGAATTTGAGAAGAAGCTTGCTGCGGAAGCAAAAATGCAAAATAAAGATTTTTTCAAGTACATTCGTTGCAAAAAACCTGTGAGAGGGTCAGTTGGTCCATTCGATTATAGAGAGGTTAAAGGGGCACTAAGGGGCGACAAGGCGATAGCGGAAAGACTGAATGAATTCTTTGCTTCGGTCTTTATTGAAGAAGATTAGGGATGTTACCCATGACTGAAGTGGTATTTAAAGGTGTGGAAGAATTGAAGGAAATATCAATACATCGGGAAGATGTATTAAAACTACTAGATAAACTGAAGAGTAGCAAATCACCTGGGCCAGATGGTATACATCCAAGGGTGTTGAAAGACCTGAAATATGAGATTGCAGACCTGCTATTAGTAATCTGTGAATTTTCATTAAAATCATCTGTAATACCTGAAGATTGGAGGATCGCCAATGTAACGCCAATATTTAAAAAGGGTTCCAGGAGTGATCCGGGAAACTACAGACTGGTGAGCCTGACGTCAGTACCGGGAAAAATCGTAGAAACCATCATAAAGAACAAAATTACTCAGCATGTAGATAGTCATGGCCTAATGGGAGACAGCGAACATGGCTTTAGACAAGGAAGATCTTGTCTTACTAATCTGTTATGTTTTTTTGAAGGTGTGAATAAACAGATGGACAAAGGTGAGTCGGTTGATATAGTGTATCTGGACTTTCAGAAAGTTTTTGACAAGGTCCCTCATCAGAGACGTTTGGCAAAACTAATGAGTCTGGGAAAGGAGGCAATGTACTATTGTGGATCAGGAACTGGTTAAAAGATAGAAAGTAGAGGGTAGGGCTAAATGGCCAATTTTCCCAATGGAGAAAGTTGAATAGTGGTGTACCCCAGGGATCTGTGCTGGGTCCTCTGCTTTTTGACATATTCATAAATGACCTGGAAAAGGGAATAACGAGTGAGGTTATCAAATTTGCAGATGACACAAAACTATTTAAAGTTGTTAAAACCCAAGAGGATTGTGGAAAATTGCAAGAGGATCTTGATAAATTGGAAGACTGGGCATCAAAATGGCAGATGAAATTTAATGTGGAGAAGTGAAAAGTTATGCACCTAGGGAAGAGCAACCCAAACTATGGTTACAAGATGCAAGGTTCCACATTAGGAACCACCACCCAGGAAAAAGATTTAGGTGTCATTGTGGATAACATGTTAAAACCCTCGGCCCAGTGTGCAGTGGCGGCCAAGAGAGCAAATAGAATGCTAGGTATCTTAAGGAAAGGAATGGAAAATAAAACAAAAGATATTATAATGCCTCTATATCGTTCCATGGTGAGACCGCACCTTGAATATTGTGTGCAATTCTGGTCGCCGTATCTTTAAATGGATATAGTGTTATTAGAAAAGGTTCAGAGAAGAGCCACCAAAATGGTAAAGGGGATGGAAGGATACTCCTATGAAGAAAGGCTAAAAAGGATAGGGCTCTTTAACCTGGAAAAGAGACAGCTGAGGGGAGATATGATAGAAGTCTATAAATTAATGAACGGAGTAGAACGGGTAAACGTAGATCGATTGTTTACATCATCAGAATATAGAAAGACTAGGGGACATGCAATGAAGCTACAGGGTAAACTATTTAAGACTAATAAAAGAAAATATTTTTTCACTCAACGTGTAATCAAACTCTGGAATTTGTTACCGGAGGATGTAGTAAAGGCTGTTAGTGTAGCTGGGTTTAAAAAAGGTTTGGACAAGTTCCTGGAGGAAAGGTCCATAAACCATTAAGAAGGGACCCAGGATATCAATGCTTGACCGAGTACAAGCATGGTGGAACCTGTGTCTTTTGGGGAAACTGCTAGGTACATATGACCTAGATTGGACACTGTTGGAAGCAGGATACTGGGCTTGATGGACCTTGGTCTGACCCAGTATGGCATATCTTATGTTCTTATTTACTTATGGTGGCCAGGAGGCCCCGATCCCCACTCTCACCCATCCAATAAAAAAACCTCTGGTGGTCTCTGAACCCACCCCCACCCCAGTACCTTTAATCTGGAGTGGGAGTGTTGCCCACTTACTACAACCCCTTCACTGTCATCTTGAAAAATGGAGGCGCCTGGCTCTGTGCGATGCATCCTGGAATATACCTGGCAGGGTCAGGCACCACCATTTTTCAAGATGGTGGTGCAGGGGTGGGATCATGTGGGCAATGTTCTCGCTCCAGATTACTGAGAGGGGTGTGGGAGGTTAGGGGGCACTGGATCACCAGGGTTTTATTATTTAGTAGATGGGATCAGAGCCGCCGGTTCACCAGGGATGCTTTTATATTGGGTGGGTGGGTGGGGGGATTGAAATTGTTAGGCCACCAGGGATTTTTTGTTATTGGGTGGGTGGAATCCGGGCTGCTGGACTACCAGAGACTTTTTTCTATTGGGTGGGTGGATGGGTGATGGGATCAGGGTTGTTGGGCCACCAGGGATTTTTTTTTATGGGGTGGGTGAGTGATTAGGAACTCTGGGCCACCAGGGATTTGGTTTCTGTCAGAGGGGTTGGTGTCGGAGAGGAACACCAGCCCACCGACAGTATTGTGATAACATCGGGGGCTTTACCCAATACCTGGATCGTCTGAGATGAATTGTTAAACTTCCCCTCAGATGATACTTTTGCTCCCGGCTGGATCTTTACACCTGCCTGAAGTGAGCATGGAGATCCAAAGTTAAAAAATAGTGTAAAAAACTGTGCTAAGTTTCTGTGCAGTTTGTTACATCGGGTGCAATTGCTTATGCAGTGATTTGCATGCTCAGTGTGCAGCAGTTTAGTGCGATTGTTGTTTTTTTTTTTTTTTTTTTTAATTTTTCCGGCGCTAGCTTGCTTTCTGCATCGGAGAGGAAGCCTAGTGTGTGAAAAGCACCAAGAAAATGCCGTGCTAAGCTTTTCTGCATCGGTCCAAAAGTGATTCAAGTTCAGCTGGAAGTTCAGAAGAGAAAGATACCAGCGGGCAAAAAAGTACGTTTCCTAATTCAGTAAGAAATGAGTCACATCAACAGGTTAGAGACTATCCAGGACAATACTCCCCAGAGCTGAATCCAGACAAATTACTGGAGCTACCACAAGGGGGCAGAAGATAAAAGGGTCTTCTCAGACTGAAATGATGTTAAAAGGTGATTTTCAAATAATCCTTGCAGCTGAAATCAATGTGGGCACTATTAATGCACACAAAGTAAACTACCCGCATTGTTTTGCTTTGAAAATTAGCGTGTTCATTGTGTGCACATGAAAAGCAGCTGTACACTGTGTACGTTACTTGCACAGATGAAGAAGGGGAGGGGCGTAATAGCACATGTACATCTATAAATGGAATCTTTGCCGACCCCCCAACACTATAAGTGGCACTGTCCCCGGAGTTATCCAATTAGAGGCCATAATTTGTGAGGGAGGAGTGGCCTAGTGGTTAGGACACAGTACTTGAGGCTGGAGAGCCAGGTGTTCAAGTCCCACCTGGGGATAGCAATCTCAGGCCAGAGGGACTCCTTAACCCTCCATTGCCTCAGGTTCACATAGACTGTGAGCCCTTTGGGGACAAGGGAATATATCCAGTACCTGTTTGTAGTAATTACATAATGTAAAGCACTTTGATTGAAGGATAAGGTGGCATAGAAAACTAGTTAAATAAATAAATAGTCAATCTGCTAGCTGGATAACTACCCAAATAATTTTAGGACAGCAAAAAAGCTGAACTACCAGAAAGGTAGTTATGGAAAGCAGTAATATCATTTTTTTCTCTTAATCCTACCAGACAAACTGTTTCTTTCCCTTCATTTGACTAAGCGATGCTGCAGTTTTCCCTCCACAGACTGATTTAGGCTTGTGGAGTCTTAAGGATCAAGGGGGACAGAGCTGATGAGGGTACACTGATTGCTATTCAAGGCAGAAAATTAAAGATATGTGCCTGCTGTTGCATGATTGTTGAATTGCCCCGTAAGTATTGTGGCTATTTTGTGCTATAATAAATAGCTTATAATATATATAAAATGTTGGAAAAAATGAGCATGGTCTTTAAATTTTTTTAAGAAGAAAACTATTTAACTCAACAGCCAATGGGGGACAGATGAATATCTTTTAGTATTGAGACACAGATTAAGAGAGTAAAACTAAAAATAAAAAGATAGAAAGATGATTTAATGGGCAAGCTATTAGCAGAAGATCGGGTCGAGATGGTTGCACAGAGCTCGTGACCGAGGAATGAACGCACTCATCTTCTGCTTTCTCTGGCTTATTTTCTCTGTTGTTTGACTAATCGAGTGGGCTTATCAGTCTGAAGCATGCTGCAAGCTGGGTTGTGCGGGAATTCAAATCGCTTTAATTTAGCAAAGCCCCTTGGAGAGCCTGGAGAGCAGAGAACACAGCAGCTGGGCTCTGATTTAATTTACTCACCGCATTTATCACTTATCTCCTTCCTGACCAAGTTCTTTACATCTTCCTCCTACAATTCCAAGTAGAAAAATTCTTTGTTACTGGCATTATCATTATCCCAGATGATTGTATGGGATGGTGCTTTGCAGAAGAGTAAGAGGGAGTCATTTAGTAAGAGGGCTCCTAGTTTAAGCATGTTTTAAGGTGCCTGTGTTCAGCCTATTTTATAAAGACAAGTAGGCACCAATGTATATATGTTGATGCCAGTCAGCGTTTCATTTAGTTATTTATTTTACTTTTCAAAGAGCTTTACATATGAACAGAAGACTACATCACCCCCAAGGCCAGGTTCATTGCAGTCCCCAATACAAAGTCGAGATAAAAAGTATAAAGCATAAAGTACAAAATGGTAACTACAAAGTATGGAGTAGAAAGAATTACAAGAGAGTGACAGGTCCATCGACCATCAAGATCTGAAACTGTATCTGCTTGGAGCCATTTCTCATAAGGAACCCAATTTTTACAGCATCTGATGTCCCTCCTCATTTCTTTGTTGTCAACTTGCTTAACAGATAAACTGTCCCTAATCAGCTCTGGAAAGCTGATGTCAAGAAGGCTACTAGTTGCCTTCATACCCTGGCCACCTCATATTGGGCCACCATAATACAAAAATCAGGAAGCTGCTAGTCCATTGGTTATACAGGAGCAGGAAGGTAACTGGCTCATCTGTAAGTTGTGCTCCAGACAAATGTGTCATAAAGGTTTTTCGAACACTCCGGGATAATTGGACAACCCCACCATTTATGGCGTCTATCACCTACCATACCACAATTGCATCAACAGAAATCTGAGTGTGCTGATTATAATGTGTGTTGCTTAGGAAGAATTTGTAACCATTCTGTCTTATATTTGCTGAGACTGTAGTGATTGTTCTCAGCTAGGTCCTCCTTCCAGAACTCTGCAATCATGGTCCCTAAATCTGACCAGTAGGGTTGACTTTTATAAGTTATTTGAGCATATAGAACAATGTTTTATACTTTCAGGTACACACATAAAATAGTTCTGGTTACAGGCACATAAAAGTAGGCCCTGGGACCCATAGATCCTATTTTTATGCAATATACATACAGACATTCCCAGAAGTTAAAACAGCATTTATGTACAGGTCCGGTGCAAAGATATTGGATGCCCTAGACGAACCCTCAGCCTTTTGAAATTTTGATAATCAAACTGAACAATCACAAACCTCTTAATACCACCCTCCCACTACACTCCGGTAAAATTGTATAATCGGACATGATAAAACGTCTGCTTTGTACGTACTGGATGTTGTGCCTGCTTCCCTGCAGGTAAAACATTGTGCTGATGGCTCTTTGGGTTGGTAGGGTTGTTGGGAGATATTGTTTTGACACTGTTGTTCTTTGCTGTCCCTTAGAAGCTGATGCCCCAGGTGACCATCTGGTCTTGCCTGATGCACTGATTTCTACCAGCACACACATTTCTGCCTCCGAGCAGGTGTAACAGTGGGGGAGCTTTGGGGAGGCAACTTTCCAAAGAGCTTAGGTTGCTTTTATTTATGTAACATTTATTCAGGTTGATATAAAGTAAATTTGTAGGACTATCTATGTGATTTAGTAACATAGTTAAAATAATTAAAAACAAATAAGAACAAAGATATACAATAGGGACACAGTCTAAACAAATTACAAATAAATAGTCAATCCAATTCATATGTTGTCTTTATAAAATGTGTCTTCCCTGCTTAGGTGCCCTGTGAGAAAACCGCCTTCCCACCATTGCACCCTGGAGCTATGAATGTTGTCTTTCAGTATCCCCAGACTGGGCCTGGATCTAAACTGAAAACAAAATCCATGCCAGTGAACAGGCCGTAAACTATAATATAGGACTAAGAGGACATAAACGCCTTAAGCCGTACTCTGGCATTTTATCTATCCAAATGGTTTCCTAGGCTGGCCTGGCTCAAGTGGTTCTGTGGTCAGGTACCCCGCCATGGCAAGGACATGAGTTTAAGTCCCAGGTTAACGCTTTTGCTCCCAGACCAGCCAGGTTTGCTGCAGAGGCAATGCTCACGAGCCCTTGGGGAGGGGAGGGAGTCAGTCAGCACAGACTGTTGATACTTAGTGGCTGTACGTAAGGCCCATGATTGTGGAGTTCTGGATGGCCCCCAGCTGAAGACTATCATGGCAACGCTTGCAGTCAAGTAAATTCAGAGGGGATATAAAATAAAAAGAAGCCCCTACTATAGCTGGTTGCAAATGAAGGCTCACGATTTATTTATTTATTTTATTTAAAAAGATTTATATACCGCTTTATACTGAAATCAAACGATACTAGATAGTAGCCCTGGTTGTGATAGAGCCGGACACGCAAGGAAGTGGAAGGAACGTGCTGGGGAATATTTGAATCACCATTTACACTGTGAGCACTTGGCTAAGCTGCGTCGAACCTGACTAGAAGCTGGATGGGCATCTACCAGGAAAACCAAGCCGGCAGCTGACCGGGAAAGCCAGTGATGCCAAACTTGTAGCGGTGAGTAATAAATGGAAAATATAATCAGGCAGCATAAACTGCGCAGCCAAGAAGAAGAAACCGCTTCCCTGTACTGTGCTTCAAAATCATTTTTATTGATGCACTAGTGGCTTTCAGAAGGTAAAATAACTATAAATAAAAGCAGATGGTCTAAAGAAAAAGTCCACATGTGTGTGTGTGTTCGGGAGCAGTAATTGGGCCTCTGTGTTTAGAGTTCAGGCTTCCTATGTTCTCGTGTTGGTTGCATGTTCAGCCCCTCCTCTATTCCTGCCGTCACGTTTACTTCTCTCTTTCGTGTCGCTGTGCAAGAGTCCCTGGATTCCTCTAGTTTAGTCTCTGATCTTTTCTTCCTTGGCTACTCACCCTGGTTTCATTTCTGATCAGACTTAGATCAATAGTGACCAAAAATTCTTATTATCTGAAAGTCACGCAAAAGACATTGTAAAATTAGTTGTCGGTTTCAATCTATTTTGCCAACGGATTGATGCCCAGGGCAATAGAGATGCACCGCCACGGCTGCTGCCAACTGACAGGTTCAATGAAATGACTGCGCCAGTCCTGTAACATTTAGGAACATTAAAATTCACTAGACCGCAAGTTTAAGAATATACAAAGAAGGGAAATCTCTACTTACTGAAAGTCCTGGATCTCCTTTCTCTCCTCTCTGGCCAGCAGCACCCGTCTCTCCCTGATAATTAATCAATAAAAAACAAATAAATGCATTCAATAAAAAACAAATAAATGCATAGAGCATTTAGAAGGCGCTAAGGGACAGAGGATGGAGGAACAGTCTAACGGTCGGAGTATCAGGCTGAGAACTAGGGATGGCGGGTTCTCAGGTTCTCTGCTGTTAGTTGTCTTCTTCAGCAAGTCACTTGATTGTCCATTGCCTTAAGCAGAAATAGATTACAAGCTCTCTTTGGACAGGGAAATAATTACAGTACCTAAATACGTTTTGTTTTGTTTTGACTAGATTGTAAGATCTGATGAGCAGGGATTGTCTCTATATTTCTGTGCAGCGCTGCAAATGCTCAGTAGTAGTGGTAGTAGTAAATATAACTCAGCTGAAAAAGACATGAGCAAAATCCCATCCCAACTAGTAAACAGAAGTGTAAATGACTTGTATCCAAATTCAAACAAAGTGGTACATGAAGGGATCCTTTTGCATCTAATATATTGTATGAAGGGGTGCCTGAGATTTTTCAAAAGAAGTTCCCGAATCAATATGGTAAATTTGGGTTCCGTTTTACAACTCTCTTCAAGGAGAGCACGGGAGACCCAGTGCTTTAAATCACCAACACAGATCCAAGCAAAATCTGGCCCATATTTCTGCAGGTCATGGAAACATGGAAAATGATTGCAGATAAAGACCAGCTGGCCTATCCAATCTGCCCGTCTGACCAACTACAAGCTCGACAATCCTTTCTTTTCCCTTAGAGATTCTCCGCGTTTCTTCCATGCTATTGTGAATTCAGAATCAGATACGGTCCCTGTCTCTCCACCTCCACTGAGAGGCTAGTCCACGCATCTACCACTCTTTCTGTAAAGAAATATTTCCTCAGATTACTCCTGAGTCTATCCTCTTGCATCTTCATCCTATGCCCCCTCTTTCCAAAGCTTTCATTCAATTTAAAGAAGCTCTCCTCTTGTGCATTTATGCCATGGAGGTATTTAAACAGGTATTTAAACTTATCAGACCATTTTTAAAATTTGTTTTGTGGTTGCAGGGCAGGCCTACCAATTATACCAAAATTGAGGGGTTCACAAAACAACAGGTGTCACTGACCCGGTGGAGCAGTATGACTGTCAGAGATACTGATACCCCACAAGCCCAAGAAAGAATTGAATCGACCTGATGGGGGCATGTCTAAGGCTGATTTGCCTAGAGAATGTCTACTACCTTGCACCATCCTTATTTGACTAACTTTGAAGCAAGTATTTGAGATACCACATTCATTTAAGTTTTAAGATATTGTATACAGCAAAGCATGGGCATCTGCTGGTGTGGGAAAAGGACTTGAAAGATACCTGCATACAATTTTTTGGCTTATTGAGATGTAAATATTAGTTTGTGGAGGGAAATTTTTCATAAGAAGAGTCAATTAGTGCTGTACATCAACAAACTAACTTAAACTACATCTAATAAATTTAAATAATTTTAATTTGATTAAGCACCTCCATTCCTTTACATGAATTTAGTAACACAAATAAGATGCAGATAATAACACAACAGCAGGATAAAAGGCTAGCCAGTGTTTGCACTGTCATATGTTGAATTATCTTCCCGTTGGGGAGGGTTATATGTGTGCTTCTGGTACAAAGAGCTCCTGGACTTCAGGCCTGGAGGAAATGAGGCAAAGAGATATACAGTCAAACCTCGGTTTTCATTTGCCCCGGTTTTCATACGCTTCGGTTTTCAACGTCTTTTTTGACTGAGATTTTGTCCCGGTTTTCATACATCGCTTCGGTTTTCAACGTCTTTTGACTGAGATTCTGTCCCGGTTCTCGTACATCGCCTCGGTTTTCGTAAAGTACAGTACTGTAAATACATACACCCTCGCGCTGCACACCATTCTGTATACACTGCCAGAACGCCTGCCCGGTCCCGGCAGCACTGCCCCCTGGACTCACCGATCGCCAGCATGATGAGAAGCAAAAGCCAGCTGAGCACGTAAATGAAACACATCCTCGAGCCTGGTCAGAGTCAGAGAGGCAAGGATTGCGCAGAGAGGAAGGCCCCGATCTCGTCCACCGCCTGCCCGTTCTCTGGAGCGCCCCCTCAGGCTCGGAGGTAGCAGGGAAGAAAAGCTGTCAACGTAAGCAGGAGATGTTGCATGAATGTGGGAGGCAGTTCTTTCTCTTGCATGGTACGTCTGAAGCTATATCATTAAGATTTTCTGCCATTCTGAAGCATTGAGCAGATAATGTAAAGGTATTTTAATGGGCTGAATCCAATGTGATTCCGAAGAGAGCTGGGCACAGCAGCTTGTCAGGGGTGGCTAAGGCCAGATGTTAACATACTGTACTGTACAGTACTGAACTTAGCTTGCTTTCAGTGATGTTAAATGTTCATTTATCCATTTCATTAGTCATTTATACAGTATTTATTTCTCATTGTTTTCTGTATGTAAAAATATAGTTATTCTCTATAAAATGTATTTTTGTGAATATTTTTGGGTGTCTGGAACGGATTAATTGGATTTACATTATTTCTTATGGGAAATATTGCTTCAGTTTTCATACGTTTCGGTTTTAGTCAGACTTTTTCGAACGGATTAATCATGAAAACCGAGGTTTGACTGTATAGAGATCTTCAGGAATATAATAGAGCAGTCCTCCATCCACTCTGTTAGCCTATGTGCTGCTTTGGTGAAACAAAGTCTCCAGAAGCAAGCCATCTCCTTGGAGAGGCAGGAAGTGATCCTGTAACTGGGACTTGACCTCCAGGAGATGTTATCATTCCCTGGCACAGAGGATGTGACTTTTGGGGCATGTGCCCAGGAGGGAAGGAGTAGGATTGCTTTATTATTTGTGCTTCAGTCATTAGAAATACAAATAACTGGGTGACTGGTATATAAGAGGCTTACCTGGCAATGTGCCTCCATAGTGCAAAGGTAGGAGACCTTATGCATCACTTAAATAGAATTATAAAGAGTACTGTAGTACCAATGCCAGAAGAAAGTGCAAAAGAGAGGTCTGGAGTCTAAATTTAGGCTTTCAGGAAGGAGATTAAAGTTCAGAACCTTCAGGGTTGCATTCTCAGAAAGGTTTCCAGTTCTAAACACACAGGACTCCAAAAGCAGGCTGAGTTCCAGAATCTCATTACATGGAAGAGACAATGGTACAGGGGAGAAAGCTTGAGATTTGTTAGGAGCTGAGAAACATTTTGGGAAATGCAGGCTATTCTAAATAGGAGGAGGTTCCATCTTAACCAGGGCGAAACTAGCTTGCTGGCATTAAAAATACATAAGGAAATAGAATAGTATTTAAACTAAATTCTAGAAAAGCCAAGTCATTGAAGGGCACATTTGTTGGGTGAGGCATCATCTAAGGATACTGGTAAACATAGTTATTTGGTATAAAAGACCCAGAGAAACTATTCTTCTCAAAACCCGGTGGACCTCTTGGGTCGGACATTGACCATGAGCAAGCTATTAAAGAAATGGAGCTAGCACAGTGGTGTCACTTTGGGAATAGAGGGCTAGAAATGGTAAGTACTCCACAATTAAAATTATCCCTGGAGGCACCAAGCCATGTGGGAGGAAAGATAGAGCAAGGTCAACCCTACTTGCTGGACCTTCATGCCCTGATAATAGCAGCAGTAGTTTGGAGAAGAAAAACAAAATGTGGGATCTCTGAGCTGTGTCTACTGGCCCTTTGATGGTCTCATCCCCATCTTCTGCACAGGCTTCCTGTTACCTGGAAACCTGTGTCAGTCACAGACCCAGAGCTGAACAGACAGGGCAGCCATTGGCCCATGGAAGTGCAGAAAAAAGAAGAGTGGCTGCAAACATGAAGAAGATCAAACTGGTCAGGCTGCCAGTCCAGTCCAGTCCAGTCCAGTTGAATACTGCAAGAATTTCCAAACTCCTGAGGCAGTTGAGCTGATCCATAAGGCTCCCTTCTCTGTCAGCCAGGAGGAAGTTTCTGGGATCCTGCTGCTTTTTGTGATGAGTAATGATGTGTGTGTAATGTGGGATGTGCCTTCCTGTTCAATACAATTTGCTGGGATTTCCCTGAATAAATTTTGGAGGGAACTATATAATGCCCTGTAGTGAAGAATTACATTAAAAAGCAAGAACCTGCCAATAGGGGGGAAAAGTGCTGATGTCTCAGGATGGTTCTAAGACTGCAGTGGAAGCAACTCGGAAAGCTGGGCTCTCTGCATGGTTGGCCAGGCCAATAGGAGAGGTAATTACCAGGAGAAGGAGTTACAGAGGTTCACAGACCAAGAGAGGGTCTGGAGAAAGAACGAGCGAAGAGGTTAACAGAGACAGCAGAGGTCTGAAAGAAGTCCAACTGTTGTAATGAATTTCTCTGAGGAAGTGAGTGGGATCAACGCACTGCATCTCACCTTACCTACTGGGTAGTTTAGTCTATGGTGTAAGGGACTGAATCCTGGGGTAGACAAACACACAAACAAGAAGATTTTGAGTATATTTATCAGAAAGCATTTTGAGTATTTTTGGGTGGAGGATTTACCAGTGAGGTATGTTGATATTCTGGTACGTACTGTTGAGGACCAAACTTTCTAAATTATCTTTACTGACCATTTCTCCTTTATTTCCTGGGGTTCCTGGACTCGTTTTGGGACATGGCTGTGATCTTCCTCTTCTACCTCTTGCACCCTAGTAAGAAAACAAGCACATTGCTTTTAGAAGCCAGATGGTACTACATCACACAGGCACTTCAAACAGATAAATAAACACATGAGAGGCAAGGGTTTAGTGGTGAATAGAAAGGCTGCAATGCGAGGTCATAAGATGAGGCTGGAGGGAATAGATTCAAGAGTACCATATGTGTGATAGAGCAAGGACTCTACAGCCCCACGTTTCCTCCACAGGTATTCTGTTAGAGAGATGCACTCCAGAGAGGAAAGGGAAAGAGAGAAAATAGGTAACACTGTTTGAAGGACAAGGCAGGGGGAAACTGTAGTTTGAGGTAGTTGTGATTCAGGAGAAGAATGAGGTGAGGCTTCTTTAAAGAAAGGGCTGATGTGTAAGGAGGTCCCAGATGGATAGGAGCTGAGGGGCCAGGGGAAAGGAAGCAGATGCTAGAGAGTCAGAAGGCAATACCCTGACTGGACGGGAGCCAGATAAGCTGAGGGATACGACCTAGGTGGCAATATCTGTGTAGGCCAGCTGGACCTAGCAGCCTGGAGAGAGCAGAGTAGAAAAGGCCTTTTGACTGCAGCACACAGCTTAAGCCAGTCTGTGAATGAAATGCCAGTGGTACTGTCTGGAAGGACCTGGAACGGCTGCCTGAAGAGTCATAGACTGTATGAGAAAGCAAAGGCCTAACTTTACCACATAGGACTGACCATGTGGTTGTTTCTGGCAATCTGGTAGTGGTGCATCCAGAACAAAGGCAGTGGTCTCTCATAATATAGAAATATTTCTTCTTAGAAAGGATAGTAGAAGCCTGAAGTGGCCTGAATAGAAAGAGTAGGGGCAAGACTAACCCTAGTATTCTGGAAAGGATGGGAAAATAATAGAAATGGAGTTATGGGAAGACAAGAGGAAAGCTGGAGAACAAGTAGGGTCAATGGCATCAAAGTAGGGTAGGAAAGATCAGCAGACTATGGGGTAGATTCTGATCCTCGTTTGGCGGGTGGTGCTGCCGGGGACAGAGCTCCATGCAAGTTTAGCATACTTGTGTAGGGAGTTCTGTTCGTAGGCGATGGGTTGGGGAAGAAGCGAGGGTGGGCAGTGGGCGGCACCTGACCCGGACATTCAGGGCCGATTCTGAGGTTGGCCCGATAAGCAGGGGACTTATTCCACCTTTGCAGTGGAATAAGTCCCCCTGGATGTGGGTGGACTGCTGAGCCTGACGGAGACAAGGAGGTAAGGGGTGCAGAGGGTTCCCCATAGCCCAACTCTGGACATAGAAGGCCAGATTGGGGCTCGGGTTGTGGGGAAAGAAGTGTGTCATTGGTGGCCTGTGATCACAGCTCCAGAACGGAGCCATGGTGGCATGGCAACAGGACGCCATATCACCGCCATTCCATTCAGGAGCCTGGCTGGGCTAACTGGGGTTCTGCTAGATGCCCAGTCTGCAGGTTCAGGCTGGTAGACCCGATTCTGATCCCGCAGGCACATCTAGCCCCTGCGGGATCAGAATCAGGTGCTACTGCTTCCCGCCCAGATTCTGTCAGGCCGTACAGGGACAGGATGTGGAGAATAGAATTGCCCTCTATATGGCCAAGTAAATCTAACTGCCCCTTTGTAAAACTACCCTCTTAGGATCACACAGCTTTAATATTATCTGATTAATTTCATTAACATCTGGAAGCCTAAATTCACTCCATTTAGAAATTGACGGTTCCATTTGAAGAAGGTCCTGTTCCTGCAGCGCTGTAATCAACACATTTGATTTAGCCTCATAAAAATTTGCAAAGTCTGTGGCCAGAGGAACTTGAGCTCCAGAGAAGAGCGCACACACTTGCAGGGGACGAGAAGGAACAAAAGGAGCGAGGTGCACCAATAGTGATGGGTTTGAAGGAGCTTTATTGTAAGTAATCCCGATACATTTCAGCTAACACCTTCTTCAGGGAGTATGAACCTCAGATAAAAAAAAAGAAAGCATTAAAAACAAACAGCAACATATAAACAACATAAATTTGTAATAAATAATAAACCCATAACAATAAAATGTACATAAAATGTGTATAAATTAATTACTAAAACATATAAATCAAACATTTTCAAACAAAAATCCCACATTGGGTCTACCGCAGTGAATTATTAAAATGAAAAACTTTATATTTCAGCATGTTCATCACACACCATGGGGTATGTTTACTAAACAGCGGTAGTGTCTTCCATGTGATATTGGAGCCACAGCCCGTTGAATTCATGGGGCCGCGGCTCCGATATCGCACGGAAGCCGCTACCGCTGATTAGTAAACATACTCCCATGTTTTCATATACTGGTCTTATAGTTTTAATATGCAATCAATTTTTAAATCGAGCATACACATTCCTAAAACCTCCCTTCCCCCCTTCAGCATTCCTTTATAATGTTATACACTCACACACACGTTTATTATTTCTTAGAAAATAACCATGCTTTAGCACACGCTGAAATAGAATGTTTTTCATTTTGATAATTCACTGCGGTAGATGCAACGTGGGCTTCTTATTTCCAAATGTGTGATTTATGGAGCAAGTTTATTGTGTCAGATGATGCTTCCTTGTATATGTTATCCCAGTTCTCTACTTAGGGTTTATATACTATTTTTATTTATTTTATTTATTTACAGTTTCTTTTATACCGCGCTATTTGACATCAGTGCGGTTTACAATGAACATAAAACTACACGTCTCAAAAATTGATCTGTGCTTACAATGAACAGGACAATAAACTGGGTATACATTAAACAGGTTTCATGAACAGCGAAAAACAGAGAACAGAGAACTATGTACAAAGCAACTATGTACTGTTTATACTGTGGATAATTCATTATATGTTCCACAGATGATCTCATTACCCGATACTTTTTTCTTGCCATGCTTGTTGCACTCTGACACGCTTTAAGCACGAAAGTTTTGAGCTTTAAATGAACGGAGTTTCTCCACTACAGTTCCTTATTGAATCAAAGTCTCAAGCACATACGGTCCGTCTGCTGAAGGCAAATTATTTCTTTCATCATTATCACTTGTTATGCATTACAGTACATGGTGAAAGTTAACATTTTTAATCTTTTGGCTGATATTTCATAGTTTTTCATACTTATTTGTTAACAATGAAACGTTTCCTGTCTCTATACTACAGGACCGCTAGACGGGGCACATCTTTCGTTTGAACAGTGACACAAGTAAGTCTTTTTTAAAAGAAAGCATTCCTGCTCAACTCCCTACTTTTTAGTGCCTGTCTTTGACGGTTTTATTTATTTGCACAATATGTTACACTAACTCACATTTGAATGAGTTGTCTCTTATGTTTTTCTCTATTATTCAGAGCTTCCTCTTCTTGTCGTTCCTATTCAATTGTACAATATGCTTTAAGCACACAAATTTTTGACATGTGTTCTTATCCAAGATAGTCTCTCATCACATCTCCTAGTGATGTATTTTGTTACTACTTCTAAGAGCATATTAATATATTAATTTTTTAGTTATATTGTTTTAATATATGTTTTAATAATGTATTTACATACACATTTTATGTACATTTTATTGTTATGGGTTTTTTATTTATTACAAATTTATGGTGTTTATATGTAATTATTTGTTTTTAATGATGTCAATGTTTTTATCTGCGGGTCATAGCCCCTGAAGAAGACGTTAGCTGTAAAACATCAGGGTTTCTTACAATAAATCTCCTTCAAATCCACCACTGTCTGTGCACCTCGCTCCTTTCGTTCCTCCGAAGGAACTTGAGCTACAGGGCTCACTACAGAAGAACGCATTAACTTTTGAACATGATGCAGCCAGATTTGAACACATAGCACCAATTCTAAAGCAACTTCACTGGCTCCCCATAATTACCAGAATGAAATCAAAGCCATTCTGACCAAGGTATCCCCTAACTTATCATCCGAATACTTACAGCACTCTTACACAGAGCACCAAATAACAGATCCAGAATGAGCATGCAATACACCTTCACCATCCCCCCACTTAGAATAAGAAGAATAATAAGTCTACCTCCAACCGGGCCTTCTCGCTATCTGCTCCAACCAACTGGAACAATCTCCCTGACAATATACGCACAATATCTGACCTAAAGGATTTCCGTAAGAGTCTTAAAACCCATCTCTTCAAGGAACACTTCTATAGTGAAACACGAAGCTACCCTTTCCCTCTTCACTTCCCCTAGGATACCCTCCTCTCTTCTAACCTCTTTCCTTTCCTCTCTCCACCACAATGTACACAACGCTTTGCCCCTTTGTTACAAGAATTTCACAGTTCAATATATAATATAATCTTTTTGCCTTCCAAGTTTACGCCTCATGTTCCATGTAGCAGTTTGTTGTTCAGTTATTTGTAAACTGCTTTGACTCTGAGAAAAAGCGATATATAAAAACAGATAAATAAATAAAAATGAACAATGCCAAACAGTTCTCGAGGATGTGAAATAGCTGAACATCTTTTCATTATAATATGACTTCCTAATTTTTTCTCTTAGTATAATTAACAAATAATGCCAAGTATTCCTTCTTCAATTCTGCAGTCTTATTTTCTCCTTTGGTGCCTAAGTAACCTTTGTTTTAATAGCAAGCTCTTTAGTACATACCATACCACAGAGCATAATGGGATCAAAAACGCCCTTCGTTTATCTTAGGAGCATTCTTAGCATATAAATTGATTTTCTTCTGCCAGTGCAAACGTAAATCATTAATGTCCAGATAAGAGGGTGCACCCAATGCATAGGGCCAATCCAAACTGAAGCGTGCCATATCAAAAATTGGCCATGGTCTAGACCATATTGGCACCGGAGTGGGCTTCTCCTCACTATATATAAATTCAGGCCAAATATAATCAAGTGGTGATCAGATATAGGCACTTCCACTGTTCGGAGCCTGGACTGCGTCCACTATAGGCCAAACATTAGGACAGAACACGAGATGAATAGGAACGGCCCTTCCCCTGGCAAACATTTCCTTTGTTTTTCAATCATTTACATGGCTCCTTATGTGAAAAATACAGCTTTATTGGGTGCAATATTCCCTAAGCCTGAAAATCCTTACAGTGAAACCTGGGCTGGCCCTACCACCAGGTGGGCTAGGCACCTGCCTAGAATGGCAAGGAGAGGGATACAATAGACCTGGGGGGAGGAAAGGGAGTTGTTGTAGTTAAGTGCTGTTGAGTCAGTGTTGACTCATGGCGACCCTCTGGATAGCTGTCCTAAACTGTGTTCAGTCTTCAGTCAGGAGGCTCATTGTTGAGAGAGTGGCACCCATAGCTGCTGTTATTGTATTGATCCATCTCATTGCTGGCCTTCCTCTTTTGCAATGACCTTCAACCTTGCCAAGCATGATGTCTTTCTCTAATGATCTCTCTCTTTGCTGGATGTGTCCAAAGTATGAAAGTCAAAATCTTGTCAACTGGGCTTCTAAAGAAAGCTTATGTTTGATCTCCTCTAGTATGGACTGGTTTGTTCTTTGGGCAGTCCATGGTATACACAGTATTCTTCACCAGCACTATAATTCAAAGGCATCGATTTTCTTTCTGTCTATATTTTTTACTGCCCAACTTTCGCATCCATAAGATATTATTGAAAATATCATGGCTTGGACAAGATGAATCTTTGTATAGAGAGAGATATCTTTGCTCTTGAGAATCTTGTCTAGGTCCTTCATAGCTTTTCTGCCAAGAGCAATGCATCATCGGGAGGGGAGCAGTGAAGGGGAAATGTTGGAGAATTGGGGAAAGTTAGGAAGGGAAGGGGAGATGCTGGACTATGGGGGGCAGGATGGGGGTGCACGACCGATGCTTCATCTAGAGCAGGCAAGTCCAACTTCGAACAGGTACGCGCCGGTGATCTACCACCATGAAAATTAAGTTTCAAATTAGTTTCAAATTAAATTTTAACCCAATAAAGTTTGAGGATTCCTCCCCCCCCCCCCCATTTTTAATAAACCTTCTGTCATTTACTTGGATGTGATCAGCTGTTAAGCAAATTAAGCAAAAACAAAACAGAGAGACGAAGATCCAGTAAGAATTGCGAGGGGAAACAGAAAGTACATTTTTTCTTAAAGTTTTATTGAGTAATAATTTTCTTTAATTTTTATTGAGTAATTTGTGTTAAATTTAGGTCGAGTATTGATCCAGGCTGATCTTGCACAATCTTTAATATTTCGCTCTTGCTCATTAGTGAGACATCTGAGCCTGCATTTCATCCACCAGTTTTTTGAAGTTGGGTGAATATTGAGTGAGGGACAGTCTCAGGGAATCCTGGAGATGTGCATCTGTTATGTTGGAACGTTGTGTACTCTTTATCATTTTCAGATGGGAAAACACAGATTCACACAAATAAGTTGAACTGAAACAGGAGTGTACAGCTTCACTGCATCTTCTCAAGTTGGGAAATTTGTCTCTAGGCACTAGCTTCCAAAATGATTCTTGCTCAGCACGGGTCTTAAGGAAAATGTCATTTTTAAGGGTTAATATTTCATTTTCAAGAGATGGCTTGTTCAATGAGTAATTTTTACTGATAGCAGCTGGGGCGTTACAAATTAGACAACACCACTTGTCTTTCACCATGATGAAGAAGTAGTCCATTTCTCATTCATCATGAAAGTGGTAGGTTTTGCTCTTCTTTGGAACACTCATCTTTGTTATACTGGGGTGGCTGGATGTAAGAAGGCCAAATCTGCTAAGTTAGTATAAACACTGGCTGAATCTGGTCCAAAACTGTCACTGTCCCAAAGTATTAAAGATCAACAGGAACTGAAGACCTCTGGATGATGTGCAATACAAGGACTGGAGATAGCAAAACCATACATGCATTTCTCAAAATAAAAATAAGAATTCATCATACTGGCACCAATAATCAAATACCACCAAACAATCATCAAAAAAACTCAAACACCTCTCCAGCAAACCAGATAAAATCAAATACTCCCAAACAAGTTTAAATACCACCACACGTGATTTAATAAATTTTGCACACAGTGTAGAATCAACGCAAAAGCACGGCGAAATAAAATTGCAGTGTAGAATCAACGCAAAGGCTAGGCAAAATAAAATTGCAGAGGCAAGGAAAAGTCACAGTGGTTTGAACCAATTCGAAGGCAAGGCATAGGCAAGTTAGAACAAAATTGGAAAAGCCTGCCAAAATCACCACATTCTTGACACTTTATGTGTCGGCCCGAAAACGTTTAATGAAAGCGAACTATAAAGCAACCAACGACCAGCACACGACACAACTAATACGGTAAGTGTATTCAGATAAAGCCTGGGTGAATGGATATCGCCTGGTGTATACGAACCTAAGGGCTGTTGGGGCGGGGACAGGAATGGGTGATTCTGAGAGGCAGGAGACCAGGTATGATGCCAGGCCTGTGGTGTCTCATTGAGGGGCACGGGCATCAGCCCCATGGGGTACCCACAAACTATTGGCACGAAAATAACAAGCACCCCCAATACACCCGCAGGCAAGATTCCCGCAGGCAGGGAAAAAAGACAGGCAAAGGATCAGCAGCGGCGGCAAGCCCTCGGCAGACGACCTGCCGGCACGAGCTCTCTCTTAGCGACGGGGCGAGCTGCTGGAGAGATGGAGCCAAGTGGGGCTGGCGATCTACCTCTGACCCCTCCGCGATCTATAGGTAGATCGTGATCTACCTGTTGGACATGCCTGATCTAGAGTGTCAGTTTCATTCAGGGCCAGCCCCTTAAACTCAATGAAGCATCTTCTTGTTATAGCCAGCTCATCTCTTTCCACATTACCCACTACAGCCCATTAATCCACACACAGGCATTTCAAGCCAGCATCAGCAAATTTTAAAAAGAGCTTTAAAAATTCAGAAATATGACAAAAAACAGAGAGAATCCATGGCTGTGTTCCTAAACTTGTCTTGGTGACTCCACAGCCAATTGCGTTTTGAGGATATTCACAATGGGCCCAATTCCATTCAAGATGTAGATCTCGTCTGTATGTCTGGGCTGACCTGGTTGTACAAAGGATATCGCGGGGCACGTCTAACCCCGTGGGATCAGAATTATGAACTGCACTGTACGTGTAGGCCAGGACTGCAATTCAGTCCTGGGCTGCACATATAGTGCTAGCCCAGCTAACTCAGCCAGGGCTTTTAAATGAAGCTAAGGCGCCATGGCATCCTGTTGCCATGGCACCGTGGCTCCATTTAAAAGCTGCGATGCCGGCCGCTTCCCAGAAAGTTAATTCCCCACAGCCCGATCCCCGATCCGGCCTCCTAAGGCCAGGGTTGGGCTGAGGAGGATTAACTTTGTCCCCCCTAGCCCCTTCCGCGCCCCGACGCCATGAAAAAAAAAACATCCAGAGAAGTTATTCCACCCCCCCCCAGACATTTTGCTGGCCCTGGACGTACAGGGCCGACATTAGAATCAGCCCTGTACGTCCAGGGCTGGCGATCGCACACTGTCCGCCTCTACTCCTCCCCTGACTATCTTCCCCGCACAACCGGCGGGGAAGATATTCGGGGGTCTGCAGCCACACAAATAGTGGGGATGCCCTTCTGCACACCAACATCATGAAAAAAAGAACACCCAGAGAAGTTATTCCACCCCCCCAGACATTTCGCTGGCCCTGGACGTACAGGGCCGACATTAGAATCAGCCCTGTACGTCCAGGGCTGGCGACTGCACACTGTCCGCCTCTTCTCCTCCCCTGACTAACTTCCCTGCACAACTGGAGGTGAAGCTATTCAGGGGTCTGCAGCCACACAAATAGCGGGGATGGATGTCCTCTTGGGACGTACATTCCTGCTATTCGTGGTTCAGAATAACCCCAATGAGTATGCCTGAGATAGATTTGCATATCATGGGTTTCCAGTGTATGTAGATTTCTCTCACACATATTTATTGAGGATATGCTGAAAACCTCTTTGGCTGTGGAGTTGCCAGGACAGGTTTGAGAAGCCCCGATATAGAGGGGTCTTTTAAATTTGATCCCAGATGGTTCTGCTAATGTTGGCCCTACTGCGTTCTGGGACCCATTGTCCTGCTTTCCCTGAGGAAAGCACCTCTATAGCTTCTTAAAAATGAGATTCACTAAGAAAACAACCAACAGAATCAGTTCAGACAGTCCCTAGTGATCCAGAAGCATCTGGTAACCTTACCAATGAGCTAAATTTCCATGTCATATCTCTAAGCCAGTGTGTGATTCCTCATCTTATTTATTACTATAGACTAAGTACAGAAAACAGCACAGCATCCAGAAATCTGTGACTAGAAGGTGCCAAACTCCGCAGATCATAAAGAATAGAATTAATTTCAGTCACAAAGCAGTTGCAAGCCTTGTCCACTGACAGAAAGCCATGATGAAACCATTAACAATGAAATTAGCACACAATGTACCAGCCAAACATCTCCTGACTTTAGAAACTAGTGTTCAATAAGTTAACTCATCTTTTTAATGTTCTTTTTTGCACGAGTACACAAGCCCACGTGAGAGCAAAAAGAAAAGCATGAAACAGGCATTAGCCAGCACATTAATGGGCTGTGTGACACATAGGAAAGGCCCTAAGGCCATAGCCCCTGTGTTCCTTTGGTAGATGCTTGAAGACTCTGCGGCAGTTATGTGGCGCATTTTCATAAAATTACATATATGAGCTGTAGGTACTGTATTTTCCTGTCCCCAGAGGACTTACAGTCTAAGGGACTCTTTAACTAAAGCGTGTTGCATTTAATATGCTAAAACTAAAGTGCTTCAAGTGCAAAGCATCCTCAGTAACTGTTGGGGGCCTGGCAGTTAACATGTGGACGGGTACCCTAATGTGAAGCAATTACTGCAGAGACATAAACACCACCCACTGAGGTGGCATTTGGTGCACCCACGGTAACTGCAGCATTGACAGTAGATGATATGTTCACCTACGCTAACTTCAATGGGCTCTCCTCTTCCACTCTTTGCCCCTAACCTGCCTATTCCCCTTCCCAATGCATGATTTGCAATTACTGCTGGAATTAGCACGCGGTAAGTGTTCGGTCCATGTGTTAACAGTTAACCAGGGGCCCTTGAGCACAGTTTGTACCGGAGACAATGGAGGGTGAAGTGACTTGCACAAGATCACAAGGTGTGGCATTGGGATTCCAAATTGGCTTCCCTTGTTGTCAGCCCACTGGGCTGCTACTCCTGCCTTTCAGAATTTTATACAGTTTTCATGTGCCCAGTTACTTAGTTTAGTTTGTCCACTGGAAGAAGAGGGATCCTCGTTATTAGGAGTAATCATGGATAACGTGTTGAAACCCTCCAACCAGTGTGCACTAGCAGCCAAGAAGGCAGATAGGAATCATAAGGAATGAGAATAAAACCAAGGATTTTATATTGCCTTTGTATCATTCCATGTTGCAATCACACCTTGAATATTCTGTGCAATTCTGGTCACCATATCTTAAAAAGGATATAGTGGAATTAGAAAAGGTACAGAGAAGAGCCACCAAAATGGTAAAGGGGATGGAAGGATACCTCTATGAGGAGAGGCTTAAAATGTTAGGGCTCTTCAACTTGAAAAAGGGATGGCTGAGTGGAGATATGATAAAGATCTGTAAATTAATGAATGGAGTGGAATAGATAAACATAGATCAATTGTTTATGCCATCAAAAAGTAGAAAGACTAGGAGACATGAAATGAAGCTACAGTGTAACCCATTTAAGACTAATAAGAGAAAATATTTTTTCACTCAATGTGTAATCAAACTCTGAAATTTGTTACCGGAGGATGTAGTAAAAGTGTTAGTGTAGCTGGGTTTAAAATACGTTTGGATCCATAAACCATTATTAAAGAGGATCTGGGAAATCCACTGCTTGCCCCAGTACAAGCACTGTGGAACCTGTGTGTCTTTTTGGGAAACTGCTAGGTACTTGTGACCTGGATTGACAATAGGATACTGGGCTTGATGGACCTCGGTCTGACCCAGTATGGCATGTCTTATGTTCTTAAGTTCTGGGAAGAGAGAAGAGAGATAGAGAAAAGAGAAAGGATGTGGGGAATGGGGAGAAAGAGGGGAATCTCAGCAGAGGAAGAGTGGATCTTAGAGGAAGGACGGAGATGGAATCTCAGGTAAGAAGGGCAGACAGATAGGGAGAGGGAAATTGGGGGTGCCTAGGATCATGACGAGGGAGGAACAATCTACTCACATCCTGTCTCCGGACACTGATTCCTTCTGTCACTCATATTCCATATCCCCTTCAATCCTCTCACTCACTTTTTCCTTATACACCTGTAATCCCTTTAACTCTCACTACACACTCTCTCTGATTCACTTATTCACTCTCTCCACACGCTTTCCTCTGATTCCTTCCCTCACACTTCACAATGCTCCAACTTCCTTACTAACTCACTTGTCCTTGCTCTCCCATGCATTCATTCACTTGCAACCTCCTCCTTGCCGGTCTCCCTCTGAATCTTCTTTTTCCCCTTCAATCTGTTGAAAATTCCACCAGACTCATTATACTCGTGTAACCCCTCTTCTCAAGTTGCTTCATTGACTCCCTATCTGTCTCCATATCCAGTTCAAACTTCTTCTGTTGACCTAAAAGTGCATTCATTCTGCTGCTCCTCACTGCCTTTCCTCTCTTATCTCTCCCTGCACCCCTCCTTGGGAACTCCACTGTTCTGGCAGATCTGTCTATCTATCTATCCCTCCTAAAACTGGATGCATCCAGCTCGACATCTCCACCTTGTCACCTGTCCAGTCTATCTAGTGTGTGAATCCAATAGAAGAGGTATCTGGGTATGATTATACTTGATGATCTTAACATTACCAACTAGTGTGACAAAGCATTGGGATGTTAGGATGAAGAATGAAAGATATAAACAGCAGAAAAAGGAAAAGGTGATAAGACTATTGCACAAATGATTAGCAAGACCTCACCTGAATTACTATGTTTATTTATGAAGTCATAACTGTAGAGGGTATAAACAGCACAGACTTAGTACTGAGAAGGGTTATCATCATGATGTGGAGTCTGAGCTGTGATTTAAGGGTCAACGTATGCTAACCCAGGAGGAGAGGAAGGAGGAAAGATATGACAGAGACATTCGGATATCCAGAGGGCACAAATAATCTACAAGTGAAGAAGATGTCAATGAAAAGAGTTTTAGAATCTGTGATGGAACAAGTGAGGCAAGCATCCCGCTGTGGTTCCTATGTTAGTACCATATGGGTTGCCATCATTGGCTTATTTTATATTGATGGTCCCTGCTGACTCATGACCTCCTTGCATCCAAGGACTACTGCACAGCATATTACCTCCACCAGTGGAACAAAGGACCATTATTGAAACAAAGAGGATAGACTCAAGAGTGATCTGAGAAAGTATTTCCTCATAAAAAGGAGGATATATGGAACAGTCTCATAATGGAAATTGTGAGGTGGGGGGAATGGTTTTAGAATTCAAGAAGGTATGACGTGATGGGAAGGTGAGGGTAAAGCCAGAGATCGGATCTGTGGTATTGCAGTAGGTAGAGAAAATGTGCAGAGGAGATGAGCGTGGGGATCTATTTGTCTGTTTCTTCATTGAGAAATGTATTGTAAATCTGTTGGGATGTGGTTTCATACCGTTCACCAAATTGTGAAATAATGTTGTAAAAGGATGACTATCTGTGTAAACACAAGAAATCTCCATGACAATCCGTGGTCTTGGCTTCATTCTGAATAACTAAAATCACCTTCAGACTTTTATTTTAAGGCTATGGCAGCAAAGTGATCCTCTACAGATGGCATGTAATGGGGTCAGAGACATCCTCAAAGGATAGTATAATAGCACTAATTGCAAGAATTTAGACTTGTAATTGTAATCAGATCCATGGTAATATAGTCATTGATAGATGAGGACCAATTACCACATCCAGTCTGTGTACCCCCAAAACATGATTAGATCCTAAGCTAAACCCTGATAAGAAAGAAAGATAGCCCTCTTTTATCTCTCCCTACACCCCTCCTCGGAAACTCTGCTCTTCTGGCAAATCGCTTCTATCTGTGCCCTTCTATTGCTAACTCCAGACTTCGATCCTTCCACCTTGCTGCTCCTTATGTCTGGAACAAAACTACCTGAGTCTGTATGTTAGGTACCTTCTCTGACCCTTTTCAGATCCAGGCTGAAAACTCACTTCTTTGCTGCTGCTTTCAGATCTTGACTCATCTGA
This sequence comes from Ichthyophis bannanicus, assembly GCA_033557465.1. Taxonomy (NCBI): domain Eukaryota; kingdom Metazoa; phylum Chordata; class Amphibia; order Gymnophiona; family Ichthyophiidae; genus Ichthyophis; species Ichthyophis bannanicus. The sequence continues at coordinate 46,948,832 of CM066038.1, read as the reverse complement.
TCTTCTTTGTGTTTCCTTACCATTCCCCCTAGATGTATCCCATGTCTACAGCTACTGCGTTGTCGGTCTTGTCTAGATTGTAAGCTCTGATGAGCAAGGACCGTCTTTTACATGTGTCTGTGCAGTGCTGCGTACATCTTGTAGCGCTATACAAATGTTCAATAGTAGTAGAAATGGTAGTAGTAGTAATAAATAACTCACAAAAAAGGATGGTGGGTGGGTTTCTCAGTGGCAGTGGCCAACACACTTAATGCGGTTAGTGCCACTGAATATCCCAATGAGCAAAATTTATGTGGTTTGCAAGTCTGCAAACTGCGTAAATGCCTTTGAATGTCCCCTCTCAATATATTTTGATTATTTATTCAGCAATTCAACAAACATATTGTTGCATGAAAATATATGTGAGCAATTCGCTGGTGGCACATCTTTGAGCAACATTGACGTCATCTAAACAGTTCCTGTAATTATCCATCCATCTCTTACATCATCCTCAAAGAATTCTGGTCCATTCTTTCATATAGATCTGGGACATTTGAGGGCTGCCTGGCACAGACAGCTTGTTTCAGGTCTTGCCACAATGCTGCAATTGGGTTTAGGTCAAAACTTTGATTTGACCAATACAAAACAGTAGCGGGTTAATATTCAGACTGGCCATGTCTTTATCTACCTTTGGATTTTCTAACTCCACACAGATGATCTCATCCCCATATGTACCTTCCAAACCATCAGCAGTCCTTCTTAAACCTCTTCCTCAGAATTTACTTAGCATTTCTGCTTTTTTTTTAATGGAAGGAGGAGTGACCTAGTGGTTGGAGCAAGTTACCTTAGGCCGGAGGGCCAGGGTTCAAATTCCTGGCCCTCCGGCCTAAAGTAACTTGCTCCAACCACTAGGTCACTCCTCCTTCCATTGTAGAGAAGCATAAAATGGGTGGTATCACTCCTTGGGATATACAAGGGGTTCCAGAAAGAGGACCACGAGGAAACTATTTGGTAAAGCTGAAAGAGGGAAGGAAAATCTTCACGATACAAAGATGCAAATGGAAGAAAAGATAAAGCAAAGTGACAAGACATTGTTCAGGTGTGTCAATGAAACGAGGAAGGCCAGAAATGGGATTGCAAAATTGAGAGGAGACAAAGAGAAATCTGTGGAGTGGATTAAAAAAAAGCAGAAATGGCCCATGAAAACATCATCAGAATCTCTTCTTTTTGCATCTCCGATACTGAGAATCTGGTTTGTATTCCTGATATCTGAGAGGAATTTAATCTTTTTTTCTTTCCCTCCAAATGTGCTCCCAAGTTATGCCCATGATAACAGAAGCCCCCGTTTGAAAGTGACTGAGTTTCTGAGTATAGGAGAAGTCTAACTCTGTGATCACTTTGGATGCTTTTTCTCAGATGTATCATCTGTTTCCAGTGCTCCGAAGGCATTATATTATTATATTTACATTCGTATTTCACGGTTTTCACAAAAAGGGAAACAGAATGATTAACATACTGAAATACAAATAAAGGCATTTCTTAGAGATATCTGTGTCACTCGTCTTATCGTACCAGTACCCCTTGTAGCCCAATTACTCCTGGTTTCTTCAGAGTATTTTATAAATGGGGACAGATTTTCTAAGTGTGGTATATGAGGAAAGGCTTCTGTAGTTTTAGCTAATCACTCTTTAAGCTTAGTTTTTAAAATATTTTTATTTAGCTCATGCCCTTCTGGTCGTGGCTCAAAGCGAGTTACGTTATTCAGGTAGGGTAGATATTTTCCTATACTCTAAGCATGGATTAACTTGTAAGTACAAAAGGAACTGTGAAGACAGGGTGGAGGAGACGGAGGACCAAGGGCAGAACTTGCAGGAAAAAAGGGGCTAATTAGGGAGAAGACAGTTTTCTGCTCTGCTCCCGGCTCCCCCTTTCCTTTCTCTTCCTTGCAGGATTCCTGGAAAGGAGAAAACATCCCGGCTGCTCTGGAGTCTGAACAGAAGTGACGGAAAGGCATTCCAGGATATTTCTGCAGAACTTAAGTCCTATCTAAGGCAATGAAGAGTGAAATGACTTGCCGAAGGTCACAAGGAGCAGCAGAGAGATTTGACCTCTACTCTTTGAAGTCTACTACTCCTGCATTGCATAGAGCTATAGACTGATGGCATATGCTCTAATCTCCAGATGGTCTATCATCATCAGCATTTGGAGTTGCTGTCAAATGATGTTACTTTATCTCTGGGCAGCCACTAGGCAGACCAGTTAGCTATTGCCCACCAGCAGTTGTGCATGGGGCGGCAGCAGCAGGTATGCAGGTAATGTAACAGACGTTGCATTGTCTGTGTAAGCCACAGGCTCATTTGTCTGATCCAGTTCAGCAACATCCATAGGGTAAACTCAGAGTCCACACCAGGTGGGAGCCTCTCTATGACGTTGTTCCCATTGTCACATCATAATCGCTTAACACTCGTTGGCACCACGTTTCTAGGTGTACTGCTTCAGCTAATTTTGGAGTGACCAAAATTCATCTAAAAACCCCTGCGTGACTTCAATCGATTTGTTGGCTGTACGTGTCCATATATAATGATGTTGATGGTCCTCAACCTGCTTGTACGTTCGATCTGGCCAATCACAGCTTGTCTAATGCTGTATCTGGCGGGGTGATTCTGGCCAATAGGTAGAGTTTGTTGACTGGAGTAGGCTTTAGACAGCCAGTTATACATCGACAGCTCTCATTAAGAACTGTCTTGATCTTGCTCGCAGGCAGTGACAGAAATTCAAATTGAAGGCCCCCAAGCAAAATATCTGAAAGGGCCCCCAGAGCATGGGGGAATCCACCTCAGAAGATATGGGAACAGCTATAAAGGGCCCCCTTTTTCTCGGAGGCAGCTTGGGTGGAATTTACAGCACTGCTTGCATGTGATGATCTTGCCCAAAATAACACAGTACCAAGGCAATGGCATACAGTGTTGACAGGCTTGCAACTGTTCTGCAATTTATGCAGGATGTTAATTCTGGTGCTGACATTTCCATGCAGTATAATACAAAGGCACCAGATGGCTGCAGTATTCCAGCTTCATACCATCCCAAGTGCTGTTCATTTGTGGTTAGCATGATGATTTGGTGTGACCCAATAGGCAAACTAGAGGGTTTCCTAGAGCACTAGTGTTCCCAGGACAGCCCCCAAGCACCCCGCAGAAGTGGCAGGTCAAAGAGAGGAGGAATAGCAAAACGGCACGGAGAGTTTGGGTAAACGCTGCATTGCTGTTTACAGTAAATGACACTGCACCACTGCTGGTCTGAGAGTGGGGGCAGCAGTGGAAATGGGGGCAGGGTAGAAGCAGGGGGCAGCAAGATTGAGAGCTTGCCTAGGACATCTCATATTCTTGCACTGGCCCTGCTCAGGCAGAATAAGTTGGTCCGAGTCTTTACCAGGTGATCGTCCGCATAGTATTTTGACAATCCGGTCGTTGCAGTCTGTAGCATCATCTCAATGCCATGAAAGTTCCTTTCCTGTGTAGTGACCCCAAGGTCATTAGCATAGAGGTAACTGCGCATGCTTGTATATATTGTCTGATTGCATATACAGTTTGTTGAAGAGAAGTGGGGGCAAAACATTGCCCTGTGGCAGACTACTGCATTGAATGCACCTTTGATTTTGCTTGCCTTAGAATTGGAAACATAGAAAAATGACGGCAAATAAAGACCATACAGCCTAGTCAGTCTGCCCTTCCATATCAACTACTAAATTTTCCCTTGGAGAACCTCTGTGTTTGTCCCATGCTTTGTTAAAGTCACGAAAACTCGCTCTATACAAATAATTCCCATGTTTAATGTTGATAATTATTGGAATGTTCAATGTAACTGGTTTTGTTTGAGTTTTCTGTAAACCACATTTGATCTCGTCTCTATCACCTCTGCTTTCACCGAAAAACCATCTGTCTGTAAGGAGTGATCTGCTGTTCTATAACTGGGGTGTAGTCTTTGGTCATGTCATAAAGTCAGCCTCCAATGGTTGATGATATCATATACTATTCTCAGGTCAATGAATATTACACCAGTTACCAATTCCTAAGATTCGTAACTTGTCTTGTGCACAATTGACTTGATGAAAAGCTGGCTTGTTCAGGGATCATCATCTGTTTGTAACCTATTGAGGGGTAGTTGCTCCTACAGTTTGTATAAATGGGATAATAATGAGATTGATCTAAAGTTCGTCACTTCGGTGGGCTCTTTCCCAGGTTTTTGGAGTGCAATGACTCGAGCTTGATGACAAAGCTTCAGAATATTGTGCACTTACAGGCAGTTATTAAACAAGTTCAACATTGACGCTCTGGGTTTCAGACCAAAATTCTATCTGTTTGGTGCAGACATCATTCAGTCCGGCGGCCTTGCCATTTTCTTAGGTATTTCATGACTTTTGCAAGTTCAGCTTCTGTGAATGGTTGTTTAAAAAAATTGGCCTCTTGCTCCCTTAGATGTCTGATTCTGGCCTTCAGGTGCCTACTTGGTGCCTTTCTGTTCTGAAGGAGCTGATGCACAGTCTGGTTTGCAGTAATGTTTCTACTACTACTACTACTGAACATTTGTATAGCGCTACAAGTCATACACAGTGCTGCACAGACACATGTAAAAGATGGTCCTTGCTTATCAGAGTTTACAGTCTAGTCAAGATAGACAACACAGTAGCTGTAGATGTGAAGGCACATTCAGACACGTATGTCCCTGGGCCGTCCAGATGTCTAGACATCTGGACAGCCTGGGGATGCACCCGATTCTGCTCCTGTGGGGGCTAGACATCCCTGCAGAACCAGATTCACTTCACAGTGGCTCAATGTCCAGGAGGTGCCCCGATTCAGGCACCCCAGATGACCAGCCACTTCCCTGGATAACTCAGCCGGGCTGCTCCATGGAGTGGCAGTGGCATGGCGACCTGTTGCCATGTCACAGTGGCACCATGAAGGAGCTGTGATCACCAGCCACTCCCCAAAACATTCATTCCCCGCAGCCCGACCCCCGATTGGGCCTCCCATGGCCAGGGTTGGGCTAGGGGGAACCTCCGGCACCCCCTCACCTCTTCGGTCCTGCCCAGCTCCACCATCCCCCGATGTCCAGGTGGAATAAATCCCCTGTCTAACATGCCAACCCCGGATGTACAGGGCCGACCTCAGCATCGGTCCTGTATGTCCGGGGTTGCTTATCCCGTCGCCCTCTCTTCTTCCCCAGTCCAACCCCCTCCTGCCCATGAACAGAGCTCCCCACACAAGTTGGCTATATGTGCGGGGAGCTCTGTGGCCACCAGTGCGATCCAGACATTTAGCGGGTCTGGACATCTGGATTGGACGTCCAGACCCACTAAATGAGGATCAGAATCTACCCCATGGGATACAGCTAGGGGGAATGGTAAGGAAATACAAAGGAGATCAGGTGAGTCAAGATCCGAAAGTGGCAGTGAAAAGGTGAGTTTTCAGCCTGGATCTGAAAAGGGTCAAAGAAGATGCCTGACGTACAGACCCAGGCAGTTTGTCCCAGGCAAAAGGAGCAGCAAGGTGAAAGGAGCAAAGTCTGGAGTTACCAGTAGAAGAGAAGGGCACAGATAGAAGCAATTTGCCAGAAGAGTGAATTCCCGAGGAGGGGTATAGGGCGAGATAAGAGGGGAAAGGTAGGGAGGAGCTGCAGAGTGAATGCACCTATAGGTCAGCAGGAGAAGTTTGAACTGGATGCAGAAATGGATAGGGAGCCAATGAAGTGACTTGAGAAGAGGGGTAATATGAGCATGATGAGGCTGGTGGAAGATTAGCCGCGCAGCAGAGTGCTGAACAGATTGAAAGGGAGAGAGATGATTAAGAGGGAGACCAGCAAGGAGCAGGTTACAATAGTCTAGACAGGAGGTGACTAAGGAGTAGATAAGTGTCCTAGTACTGTCTTCAGAAAGGAATGTGTGGATTTTGTTGACGTAGAGAAAGAAATGGAAGGTTTTAGCTATCAGTTGGATGTGTGTGGAGAAGGAGAGAGAGGAGTCAAAGATGATCCCAAGGTTGTGAGCTAAGGAGACAGGGAGGAATAGAGAGTTATCCACAGAGAATGAGAAAGGAGGAAGAGGGGTGGGGAGGACATACTGAGAAAGGATCATTGCTAAGTCTCTGGATTAATGTCCATACTTTCTTGCTGTTATATGCCATGTCAAAACTTTCAATCTATTGCTGCCACTTCTTTGTCTCTCCTCTGAGTTGGTTGCCAGGAGAAATGATGTCTTCTGCGAATGGGCCTTTGTCAAACATGGCAGTGCACTATTGTGGATTAGGAACTGGTTAAAAGATAGAAAGCAGAGAGTAGGGTTAAACGGACAATTTTCTCAATGGAGAAAGGCGAATAGTGGAGTACCCAAGGGATCTGTGCTAAGCCTGCTGCTTTTTAACACATTTATAAATGACCTGGGAATGGGAATAATGAGTGAGGTGATCAAATTTGCAGAAGACACAAAATTATTGAAAGTTATTAAAATGCAAAAGGAGTGTGAAAAATTGCAAAAGGGCCTTGATAAATTGGAAGACTGGATGTTCAAATGGCAGATGAAATTCAATGTGGACAAGTTATGCATCTAGGAAAGAAAAACCCAAACTATGGTCACCCGTTGCAAGGTTCCACATTAGCAACCACCACCCAGGAAAAAGATTTAGGCATCATCCTGGATAATACATTAAAATCCTCTGCCTAGTGTATAGCGGTGGCAAGAAAGCAAATAGAATGCTAGGAATCATAAGGAAAGGAACGGAGAATAAACCAAAGGATTATAATGCCTCTGTATTGTTCCGTGGTGCAGCTGCACCTTGAATATTTTGTACAATTCTGGTTGCCATATCTTAAAATAGATACAGCAGAACTAGAAAATGTAGAGAAAAGCCACCAAAATGGTAAAGGGGATGGAATGATACCGCATGAGGAAAGGCTTAAAAGGTTAGGGTTCTTCAATTTGGCAAAAAGATGGCTGAGGGCAGATATGATAGAGGTCTACAAAATATTGAATGGAGTGGAACGGGTAAACGTAGATCAGTTGTTTAGTGCTTCAAAAAGTAGAAAGACTAGGGACATGCAATGAAGCTACAATATAGCTCATTTAAGACTAATAAGAGAAAATATTTTTGCACTCAAAGTGTAATCAAACTCTGGAATTCTTTACTGGAGGATGTAGTAAAAGCTGTTAGTGTAGCTGTGTTTAAAAGATGTTTGAAGAAGTTCCTGGAGGAAAAGTCCATAAACCATTAATAAAGAGGACTAGGGAAATCCACTGTTTATCCCGGGATAAGTAGCATGGAATCTGTGTACCTTTTTGGGAACCTGACAGGTACTTGTGACCTGGATTGTCTTCTGTTGTTAACAGGGCTTGATGGACCCTTGGTCTGATCCATTATGGCATCTCTTATGTTCTTTTGTTCTTGTTGGGTTTAAATTGTAATTTGTCCACTGTAATCCCTTTCAAAATGGTGGATAAGCTTGCATAAATATTATCCAAAATTACATTGCTATCATGCTTAAAAGAAATACATAACTGCAGATCATTAGCATATATATGATAGTGCAGTCTGAACTTTTTGAGTACTTCTCCAAGAGGCATTAGATAAACATTAAATAGACACAGTCCATTTTTCCTAGGAAAAAAGGTGCCGGTACTCTTATGCAGGGCTCTTTCATTAATAAAAGAGGACCATGGTTCAATTTTAGCAGGCAATGAAAAAGGTGCCAGTACCCCATACCACCATATACTCCATTAAAAAAAGTCCCGGATAGGAGAGAACCGTCTTTTGTAGTAAGTGATACTGAATAGATTTAGAAGAAGAGTAAAATTCCTCTGCTGGTTCCTATCCTTCAAAAAGGACTTAACCCACTCCACTTGGTTCACCAGAAACTCCAGTATCCCTACCGCTGCCCCTACACTGGAGAATATTCCTCTAACCCTTTCTTCCTCATTTAGATATCCAGGAGTGATACTTGATTTCAGACTCGCATTCCATGACCAAATTAATTCTGGCATTAAAAATGCATTTCACTTATTACATCAGATTAGATCCATTCGCCCTTTTCTTGACTCATCTGCATCAACTACATCACTCCTCAGTTTAGTCATCTCTAGCTTAGATTATTGTAATGTCGTTTACGCTGGTCTTGCCAAGTAACAGTTGAAAAGATTGCAAACTGTCCATAATACTGCCTTTCACACACTTCTAGTTTCAACCACATCACTCCCATTACTAATGAATCATTACTGGCTTATCATATCCAGTACAAGATTCTGACCCTTGTCCATAAGACCCTAAATACTTGCATTGCCTCTTCTCTTTCCTCACGTATTCTGCATACTCCAGCCTCGGTTCTTCATTCTAGTCACACTAACCAGTTCTTTCTTCCTTCAGTTTCTCAGGCCAGATACAAATCAACCTGACAATCTGCCTTTAACATCCATGCCCCTGGTGTCTGGAATGATACCCCCTCCCACCCACAACCTCCGACAGGAACTCTCCTTTCAAAAATTCAGAGCCGGATTAACATTTATTTGTTCTACAAAGCATTCCACATGGCCCCAGCTTGGCAATGGAAGCTTTGGTTTGCCTTCCTGTCTTTGTAGATGGTTGTACTGTGTGCTCTTTTATCCTATGACTTTCCTTTTCTTTTCTTTCTTTTTTTTTTTTTACCAATGGTGTTCCTTTCTGTTCCAGCTAATTATATTTTTATGTAAACTGCTCTAATGTTTCTGAAGGACGATATATCAAATTTTAAATAACCCATAAACTATAAAAATGACTCTTATAACCCAATTCCTGAAATGTGGTCAGTAAAATGTGGTGATCCACTGCATCAAAGACAGCACTTAGATCAGGGAACCTCTACCTAGCCATATGAGTTTTCATATAAAAGGGAAGGTTAGTCCTTTCCAGTTTTACTTGATCACTGAGAGGTGCTGGTCAGGTACACAAGGGTTGAAATGATTGTCTTTAAGATTTACACATTCTTCCTCAACACCCACAGCCTTAGGTGTCTGCAGTAAATCATTGGACCACCTTAACTTTCAGCTATTTCACATCTATTACTATTATTAAAGTACTATAGAGCATCAGGTATCTATCTTACCTGTGGTCCTGGTTCACCTTTTGGTCCTTGGGGGCCTGGTGGTCCTGATGCACCCACCTTTCCAGCTAATCCAACAGGTCCTTTGAAACCAGCTAGACCAGGAAAACCCTTATAGCCCTAAAGGTTTCACATAGTGCACAATATTAAAGTCTGTTGTTTGATACAAAGATTGGCCTCACATTTGACTTTAGAAAACACATTTTTAAAAAGTCCATTTATCCCCCATTTTCTCCTCTTTGTACACTCCCATTCCAGCTGACATGCCTGGGTAACTAGAGTCCTCACTTGCCCACAGGACTGCAGGGAAGTCTCCTCTAATATCTAGTCTTAGTGTAAATTAATTTAATCCAATCCAGCATTTATAGACCACATATATCTCAAGGAATCTAGGTGGTGTACAAGCAAAATATATCCATAACTTAAAACAAACATACTATAATATATTTCAAACAGATACAATAAAAATACAATTCAAAATAAGGAAAAATGAAACAGACACTATCAGAAAAAATTAAGGTTGTGCACTTAATGTGCATTTGTAATGTATGTTGAGTGCAAAGGCACCCCCTTAACTGTTGGGGGCATGACCAGCATGTTCCCAGCAGTTAACATGCAACTGAGTACATTAACATGCGGCACAATTAGCATGGGTGCACCTAACAATACCCACAGAGGTAGATGCATAAGTGCTAATTGCTATGTTAATTGTGATCACACACTAATGTGCTTCCAACACCCACACTCTAATCCTACCCCACCCACTCTCACATTAGTGTGCGAGTGCCATTTAGCATTTATTTATTTACATTCTCTTATATACCATGCTATTCTGCATCAGTGCAGTTTACATTGAACAAACTGAAATTACATTGAACAGGGCATTATAACTTGAAGATAACTATTTTACAGGGAACATGGGCTATGGAGGGTTAAGTGGCTTGTCCAAGACCACAAGGAGCACCTGTGGGACTAGAAACCCCAGTCCTTCCGGCCCAAGGTTGCTGTCCTCTAGTGGGATTTGAACCCCTGACCTTCCGGCCTGAAGTACCTTGCCCCAACCACTAGGCCACTCCTCCACTCCTGTTTTGGTGATTGGTAGCTGGTAACGTTTACTGCAGCCATTTACCATGTGCTATAAAATGAAATTTTACTTACTGGTAATTTCCTTTCCTAGAGTACCGCTAGACCAGTCCAGACTAGTGGGTTATCCTCCCCTGCCGGCAGATGATGGAGACAGAGAGAAAACCAGAACAATGCTATGACATTATCACTGGTATAAAACCCAATACATCTAGGGGCACTCTCCAGTATTTTCATAACAAAGCAAATGGAACTCCCAGAAGAACACCCAGGAGAATCCTCTGGAGGGGTCCCTGAGACCAACAACCGATCTTAACAGGATGGACAACATGAACCATACTATAAACTATGGACTGTACAAGTGACTCATTGGGACAGGTGTAGATCATTCTGTCCAAACTGACTTCCCTATACATAGGCACAGAGCTGAAAGAGTGGGCAGGTCCTGGAGTGGTCTAACAGGACTCCAGGAAAGGAAATTATCGATAAGTAAAATTTCACCTTCCAGATCCTCCTGCTAGACCAGTCCAGACTAGTGGGAAGTACCAAAGCTATGACACATCTGGGTAGGGAGACACTGTAGCTGTGAGCACCTTGGAGCCAAAACCAGCCGCTCTCTAACTTGCACGTCCAATGTCCAAATGGTAATGCTTTACAAAAGTGGACAAAGAAAACCACGTAGCTGCCCTGCAAATATCCAGAGGTGACACTCCGACTAGGAAGCCATCCAGGATACCGCCTGGATATGAGTGGAATGTGCTCACAAGTCTGCAGGAACAGATTTGCTGGCCAACAAATAGGCTGAAGCAATAGACTCTTTAATCCAATGTGCATGAGTGATCTTGGAGGCAGACCTGCAAACAATACAAAAAGGTGATCAGAAAGGTGAAAAGGGTTAGTCATCTCAAGGTAATGCAGTAAGACCCTGTGCACAGCCACAAAACAAAGACCTTTATCCTTCCCGGTGCATTGATCCATGGAAAAGGCCAACAAAATGACTTGGCCCACATGAAAAGTCTTAAGACCTTGGGCAGGAAGTAAGGCACTGGCTGCAAGGTAGCTCCTTCAGCCAAAAAGGACAAGAAAGGATCCAGACATGAAAGCGCCTGCAGCTCGAAAATGTGATGCGCCGAGGTAACAGCCACCAAAACGGCTGTCTTCAAGGACAAATCCTTAAAGGTAGCCCTCTTTAAGGGCTCAAAAGGCAATCACATGAGCACTCAAAGCATGAGCAGCAGATTTCAAGGAGGAAACACCGGATGGACCAGAGGACATAGTGCTTGAACTCCTTTAAGAAGACATACCACATCCTGGTGTGAAGCCAGGGAGCACCCCAATAGAGTTACAGTTTAGTTTATTTGATATACCGCCCATCATAGAACATAACTAGGCTGTGTGCAATAAAATTACAATTGAAATAAAGAACACATAACAAAGATGACGAGATATATCAAAGCAGCAGGGATAGGAAAGGTCATGAGGCCTATGTTACAAAGTGATAATGCAAACAAAAACATAAGGCACAGGAGGAGAGGAGGCAATGAGTGAACAGACAAGACAAGTGAACAGTGCATTCGTGGTGTGCAATACCAAAGCGCAACCATGAGCAGGCAGCAGCAGGGGAGCAGGCCTATTAGGAGCCATCAGAGGGCAAAGTCTGAGCAAGGAAGTGGGCCTTAAATGAGACAAAGAGAGCTGAAGGTGAGAAGGGAGGGAGTTCCAGAGAACTGGGGCAACAACTTGAAAAGTGGAGGAGCGAGCAGCAGTGGTATGAATGGCGTGAAGGCCAGGCACTACAAGGAGGTTCTGCGAAGCAACCCAGAGAGAGCAGCAAGGGGTATATAAGGTCAGGAGCCATGCCAAAAACAGGGGGGTGCCAGAGTAGAGAGCATGAAATGTGAGGGTGAGGAGCTTATGTGAAATAACCATGGCAAACGATGTCCCCATTCTCTAACACACAGATCCCATCAACTGGGCCATCTCATAACACATACCTTCGCAACACACTTTCACCCATTGTTCAGCATGTCCCAGAGTCCAATGATCAACGACCAAGAACACCACGCATGCGTTCACTTAAATCTTATATTCAAGCCTTGTTTCTGAAATACTGTCTATACACAAACCAGCATATACCACCCCTACTAATTCAAACACCCAAATCTCCATTCAACATTAATCATAACATGCTGAGTGCAATGTTATTGTGAGCACCTCCTTGAGGAAGCGAGCGGCAAAACACTTAGCCAGCACAGTGAGTGGCGTTGGGGAGCTAGTGGAAAATGGTGTGGTCAATCAACAGCAGCACAAGCGCCTAGTAAAGCTAAGTAAAAGCGCCTAAGTAAACGTTTTTCAGGGATGTTTCTTGTGTCTGATTCTGCATGCTCTGAGGGAGAGCTGAGGTTGCAAAAAAGAAACAATTGAAAAAGTACAACATTTATATATATTTTTGATTAAATAATATTGACACTAGAAGGAGGTTTTTCAGGGCCGTTGATGTGTTGAGGATGAGCTAAGGCTAATGTGCATGTTTGCTTGTGCCTATGCTCTGTCCTCATGTGGTTCTGAGACCCTTTTTCTCCTTCCATTGGAAATTTGATGAGCCTGATATGAAAGTTTGGACATTGTTAGAGTGATTTTTGTTTGGTTTGAGGTGTTCCGGAGAGGGGTGGCAATGGGAAATGAAAGAATCAGGCGTAAACCTCCGCAAACACCATTGAAGGGAGAGTATAGGTCACTTGGCGGAGTGAAAGGAAGCAGGGAGGGTACAAGAGACGGAAACAAAAGAGTGCTAAGACCAAGGAAGCAGAGTGACCATGGGCAAGGAGAGGAATAACAGGTGTGTAAAGAATAAGATCCAACGTCTGGCCAGCAACATGGGTAAAACCTGAACATGCTGGCACAAATCGTAGGTGTGCAGAAAGGCCCAAAAGTCACGGGCCACAAGATTCGACAGAGTCAACATGACTATTGAAATCCCTGAGGACCAATAGCAGGGTGGAAGCCAGCAAATAGGGAGTAACCACATAAGCCGCAATGGAAATGCTGGGAGGGGGGGGAGGGGGTAAGTAGACCTGAATAATCAGAAAAGACTGACTAGTGAGTACCTTAAGAACAAGGAACTCCAAAGAAGAGGTGATGTGGGAGTTTAAACAGATGACAGAGTGAGAGGAAGAAACAAATGCCACAAGCCCCCCACCAATGCCGCTGTGGGTGGCGAAAGGTGCACGTAGCTGTAGCCAGAAGGTCAGGAGTGATGGAGATAGGCAAGGCAGGCGTCCAAGAGCCAGGTTTCAACAAAACAAAGAAAATCCAAATGATGTGAAGTGACCAAGTCAAGTATCAAATGAGACATATATTTGAGGGACCGAACATTCAAGAGACCCAAAGAGAACTGAGCCATAGCAAGTAGAGAAGGACAGGAGTGAGAGACGGGGAAAGAAAAGGAGACAAGAGGGACAGGAGTCAAGGTCCTTACCCTGGGAATGCCCGACGCATGAGAAGAAAAGTTATGATGGCCCCAAATGTCTGGGATGGGCAGTGCAGACATGAAGGCAGGAGGCGGGGCAGACAGCCAACCGAGAAGGTACATGAGAATCAGTAGAACCAGTGTACGGGGAACAAATATAACAGGCATTGGAGACACAGAAGGATGCATGAAGGAGCACACAAAAGAGCATGGCATACTCCTTTGTTGTGCTCCTTCAGTGCACGCTGCAGGTACAGCAATAAGACTTTTAAAAAAATCAACTCTCTCTGACATCACTACAGGTCCTCGGAAGGAGGAAAGTACAGCAATTTGCACCCTGAGAGAATTCCAAGCCAAACCCTTCTCAAGACTATCCTGCATGAAGGTAAGGACAGAGGGCACCTGAATCTTCCATGGCGAGATCTTGTGAAAGTAACACCAGTTCTCAAAACAAACTCCAGACATGAACATAAGCCAAAGAGGTGGACCTGTGTTGGGCTATCAAAACTGTGTCATCCTCCGCCACTGAATACCCTTTAAGCACTAGCAGTACCTCTCAAGGGCCAAGCTGTAAGCAAGAAGAGAGCCAGATTGTCAATGTTGGAGTGAAGTGGAGGAGTGACCTAGTGGTTGGGGCAAGGTACTTCAGGCTGGAAGGTCAGGGATTCAAATCCCACTAGAGGACAGCAACCTTGGGCCGGAAGGATGGGGGTTTCTAGTCCCACAGGTGCTCCTTGTGGTCTTGGGCAAGCCACATAACCCTCCATAGCCCATGTTCCCTGCAAAATAGTTATCTCCAAGTTATAATGCCCTGTTCAATGTAATTTCAGTTTGTTCAATGTAAACCGCACTGATGCAGAATAGTGCGGTATATAAGAGAATGTAAATAAAATGTGGATGGGTCCCTGTTGAAGCAACCCTCTACAAGCACCGAGACTGAAAGGCTGTGATACCAGAAGTCAAATGAGGTTTGCATAACATGGCAATGTGGCCAGTCTGGAGCTACTAAGATCACCAGGTGGGGATGTCTCTCTATTCTCTGGAGGACATCGGGAATGAGGTTCCACAGAAGAAACACATGCAAGAGGAGAGACCATGGCCACTGCTGAACCAGTGGATCAATGCCCTTCATGTTGGCATCCTTCCGATGACTGAAAAAGATGGAAACTTTGGCATTGGATGCCATTGTCATGAGATCCACACTCAGAAACTCTCAACACTCCACTATGTGATTGAAGGCTTACGGTGCAAGCTCCCACTTGGTGGGGTCTACGAGATCATGGCTGAGATACTCGACCACCACATTATCATCCTCAGTGTTGTGCCAAGAGGGCCAGCAGATAATGTTCTGCCCAAGGGGAACAGAAAATGCATCTCCTATGCCACTCCTGGACACTTAGTGCCATCTTGTTGATTGACATATAACACTGTCATGGCGTTGTCTGAGAAGACCTGAAATCGGTGACCCTGAATAAAAGTATAAAAGTGTATCAGAGCCAAGCAAATTGCTCTTGCCTCGAGGCGATTTATGGCCCATCTGGCCTCTATTCAGGACCAGCACCCCTGGGCAGTCTGACCACGACAATGGATTCCCCAGCCCCCCAGGCTGGCATCTGTGGTAACCACCACCCCGGCTGGCGTCTTGAGCAACCTGCCCAAGAGCATCTTGTGAGTCTACCAAATGAGGCCGTTCGACACACTGGAGGACAGTGGAAGATGCACTTCATAGTCCTGCAAACAAGGGGACCATCATGAGAGCAAGGCATGCTGTAAGGGACACATATCAGCCCGAGACCAGGGGACCAATTCCAGAGTTGCAGTCATCGTTCCCAGGAGTTGTAAGTAATCCCATGCTCTGGGAGTGGGGTTGTTTTGGAACTTGTGGAGTTGTCTGCTGAACTTCTTCCAACACTCCGTGTTCAGGAAAATACAGCCCAAATGAGCGTTGAAGCAAGCATCGAAGAATACCAATTTCTGAGAGGGCATCAAACAGCTCTTGTTGTGATTGACCTCAAAACTGAAGCTCTCAAGAAGCTGCCCCATCCCTTCCATGGACTGGACAGCTTCCATATGAGATATGGGCCAGATCAGCCAATCATCCAGATAAGGATGGACACAAATACCTTGATGCCAAAGGCTCACAGCGACCACCACAATGACCTTTGAAAATGTTTGAGGTGCTGTCACTAAACAAAATGGAAGGGCACAGAACTGGAAGTGATTTCCTAGAATCACAAATCTGAGGAAGCACTACTGACCCTCCTGGATGGGAATATAGAAGTGAGCCTCATCTAGGTCCAAGGAGGCAAGGAACTTGCCCTGACATGCGGATTGAATCACCGATTTGAGTGTTTCCATGCGAAAGTGAGAAAAGCTCAAGCAGTGGTTGACGCCCTTTAAATTGAGGACAGGCTGAATGGATCCATCCTTTTTCAGGATGACAAAGTAGATGGAATATTTTTCCATGCCTTTCTCTGAAAGGGGCACTGGAAGAATGGCTTGGAGTTGTAGGAGATGTTGAAGAGTTGCCCTGATGGCCAACTGCTTGGCCGCGGAGCCACAAGGGGATTTCACAAAGGAGTCTTGAATGGGACATGCACATTCCAGCACGTACCCCTGTCTTATAATGTTGAGAACACAGTGGTCTGTTGTCAAGAGGACCCATTCATAGGAACAGAAGCGAAGCGCCTATCTGCAGCACCCTGGAATGGGTCCCCAGCCCATTAAAGGGAGGGCCATGAGGAAGATGAAGAGGACTTGCCAGCAGAAGATGCAGAGGCACTGGACCTTTGGACTCCTCAAAAGAGCTGAGACTTGGACTCTGACACAGAAAAATAACTAACCTGCTTTCTAGGATGATAAGGCCTAATGTCTTGGAAGCGAGAGTGAGAGGAATCAGCACCTTGGGCTTATCCTCTGGCAAACACCAAGGCTTGAACTCCCCAAGATCCTTCACGAGCTTCTCTAGGTCTTCCCCAAAAGCAGTCCACCTTTAAATGGCAACCTGGCTAAGTGTGCCTTAGAGGCAGTATCCACAGACCAGTTTACAAGCCATAGCCAGCGATGAGCCACCGTGAATGCATTAACACCCTAGGCGACTAATTGCAAAAGATTGTAGAAAGCATCAGCTAGAAAGGCTGCTATGGACTCTAGATGAGCTGAACTGGCATCTTCCGGCAAAAGCTGGACCCAATGCAGAAGGGCATGGGCCACCAGGCCTCCACATGCTGACACCTGGACTGTCAAGGAGGAAGACAAGGCAGTCTTCAAAAGACCCTCCACCTTCTGGTCCTGTTGATCCCGCAGAGCTGTCCCGTCCTCAACAGGAATAATGGTGCACTTAGTTAATGGCCATGATCAGGGCTTCCACCTTCAGGCAATGAAGTTTGGGTGGAAAGAGGAGTGCCCTAGAAGACTTCCTGATGCTCGCCAGAATAAGGTCGGACATTGACTGAGCTTGGCTCTCTGCAGCAGGATCAAGAATACACATCTTGATCAGAGGCGGAATTTCCTCCCAGTAAAAAAGGCAAACCACGTGGGATGGACTTAGATGGATCTGCTGAAGGAAGAATGTGAGGTGCAGAAGCCCCCTGACCCCCTTTCCATAGGGCCCAGGCATGATGAAATAAAGCAGCAACCTCTGCTGCTGCTGAATCATGGACCAGGGGAAAAAACTGCTGCTGAGGCTGAAGGAGGAGCAGGGGGGAGGCACTCTCCCATTGGAGGTGACTGGGAAGCCAGCATGGGTGCCTGTGCCACCATGGGGCCCAATGCAGGAACCGCAGGCAGAAGTTCCAACTCTGTTGGAGGGGACTTGCATCTGCTGGAACACTTGTCTGCCCCCTGGAAGAAGCCACCGCGGATTGATGTGAAGTGATGCTGGGATCAGCTGCACAAGTGGCACACAACCGGTCCAACAGATACCAGTGCCGCCTGCCGCAGCTGAGACACTGGGGAAGCATTGGAGACCTGCCCGGGCTGAAAGAATATGTGCGCGTGCATGCGCGGCCACATGGAGACTCATATCAGACAGGAAAAAGCCGCATGCACTAATCCGTCAAACAAAGCAGCAGCCTCGGCGCGGTAACTCGGAGAGGGCACTTACAAACCAAATAAACCTTCCGAATGCTGTCTTCAACTGCTACCGTCGCTGGCGGGGCGAGGGGGAAGAGGCAGATACAGGCTGCTCAGTCAGCCCAGTGCCTTAAGAGGACATCTCATGAAGAAACAAAGAAAAAAAAAAAGAAAGACATTAATTTTAACATCTTTTTTTTTTTTTATAAATAAAATAAAGCTAAGTAGCCAAATTAAATAAACAGTAGCTTAGGCACTCCCAGAGAGGAATCTCCACAAAACTCAACTGGTCCTTGTGACCAGGAGATTGCCTCCAAAGAAAAAGACCGCCCAGAGTGGTATCTCAAATATACACTGGAGTCCCAAATAACCGAGCTCAACTGACAGGCGTCCAGAAGAAAGCTGTCAGGAGCTGCAGGCCTTAGCCGCATGAACAAGCAACCACCATCTGCTGGAGACAGAGCAAGCCTTTGGTGAAACATAGGTAATATGGGTCTTGTAGGGCAATCAGCTATTGGGCACTTCTGGTCATCACTGCTCGTGTGGGGATTGCTTGTTTGTTTGCTTGTTTGTCTCCCTTTGTTCTGTGGTTGTACATGCATTTGGTTTTGGTTTTTATCATTTTAGGCTTTTTTTTTGTAAACCACTTTGAAGTGTATAACTAAAGGCAGGTAATCAACTGTATAATAAACAACAAAATACTGGAGAGTGCCTCTAGCTGCATGGGGTTTTATACTAGTGATGATGTCATAGCACTATTCTGTTTTTCTCTCTGTCTCCATCATCTGCAGGCAGGTGGAGATAAGCCACTAGTCTGGACTAGTTTAGCAGGAGGATCTGGAATGCACGTTAACTCGTTAGTGGCACTTAGTAAAAGGGCCCCTAAATTAGAAACAAAAAAAGGAGAAAAACCCTAACTACTACCGGGGCAATATTCAGCCCACAGCAGTGAGAGGTGTTTTTAAACACCAGCTACCATGGGGGAAAAAAATCTGGATTTTCAGCTGCTCTATCCAGATAGTAGGTACCACTGAATATCTGGTTTATGCAGCCATTCTTGGAAAAGTGCTTTCGTTATCTAGATAGTCATGAATTTGAGTCTCTCGAGATACACTATCCAGATAGCACTTATGACTTATGGTAATTCATGTCTTTGCCCTCGGATAGTTCCAGCCTATCTGAATAATGCTACAACAGTCTGCTGTGATACTCAGTGGCACTCTCTAGATATTGCAGCTGAATATATCCAGGTAGCAGGTGCTGCTAAGTTCATAAATGCTTTTAAATCTCGGGATCTTCAAATCCAATACCATCTAGAGCTTATATGAAACCAATTAAAGCCGTTTTAAAGTTCATCATAAAGGCAGATTTCCAATTTCTTCCTGAATAGCAAAAAAGAGATCTCAGACTTGCGTTCCACAGGCAAGTTATTCCATAACTGAAGCGCAGCCCTCAGCAAAGTCTGAGATCTGATTGTGAGCACAATGTCCCTGATAGTACAGATCTGGTCATGAAGCTGGCACGCTATATTATAAAGGGTCCTAAACATGAAAGATAATTTAAAAATGACTCTGATCTATAGGTAACCAGTGCAGAGCAATTAAGAATGCCACTGTCCTCGCTCCTCTTTTGCCTTTCAATAACCTTGAGACAGGGCTGGCCTAATCATTAGGCAAGACTAGGAGACAACCTAGGGCAGCAGCGAGCAGCAGCATTCAAAGCAAAACAATAGATTCTGACAGCCCCACACACTCAAAGAGCCAGCAGCACACTCTGCCACCTGCAGGGGGATCAGACACACTCGCATATACAAAGCAAAGCTACATTTTTCAAAGTATGATATCCAATTATGCATTTTTGTAGAATTGTTGTTGGAAGTGGGGTGGTCAGATGAACATGACTCTAAAGTTTAATTATCAAAACCCCTTCACATCCCTATTTTGCAACAACTGAAAACAACTAAGGTTTTTTGGTAAGCCAAGGTAAAGAAGGTTGCAGTAATCTACTTGAGAAAGAATAACTCTTTTGGTTGCGAGGGCTTGCCAATAGTGGCAGCAGCTGTCCGTCTTTGTTCTCTGTCCAGGTAGAGTCGCTGCCAAGATGCTAGACACTCTAGGCAAATCTCCTCTTCCTACTTAGCACCAGCAAGGTAAGCTTGGGGAACCCCCGGTAAGCCTGGGGAGGGATTGGGGGGTAGGGGGGAAACGATGCTGCCTACCTTGGGGGGAAATCTGATGTTGTGAGGGGTTGGGACAGTCGTTTGGGTCTTAGTGCCAGAACAGCACTTTCTTTCACCATAAAGTAGATGGATTGGGGGGCAGTGGGTGGAAGATACCAGCACAGCACACGGAAATATTTGCTGGTGAGCTCACTACCAGAATGTGCTTAAGCAAACTAACGATACACTGAGTTCAACTTTCTCCTACCAAGACAAGGGCCAGTTTTACATGACAAGCAGGAGTAAGACAGAAAGATCTGTGTAGGTTCAAGTACAATTTTCTAAATCTGTGTGAGTGAGAGCGAATAAGGGTCTCACAATGGCAGCAAAACCCAGAATCAAGCAGCTCTTCTACTGTGTTCAAAGTCCAAACTGGACGGATATTGTCTGCAGGGTTTGCGCCAACACCCGAGGTTTGACTTCCATAGGAGTGATCAATGGAGTTGAAAATAAGCAGTCCTGTCATTTCTGCCACCTCACCCGTCCGCACGCCCATCAGCCTCTGCTGGGAAACTAGCGGATGCTTGCGTCAGCTGTGCTGCAGGGGACGCAGGTGTGATTGATCCTAGGCTCTCTCTATGTCTGATACAGTCTGTCTTTTCATGACTCTGCTCTGACTGTCTCCTCACACACTGCCTTGTAAGAGATCAAACACTGTGGCTATTAAAAGTAGCCAATCGCAGGCAGGCTGCGTCCAAAAGCCCAGGACAACATCACAGACAGGGTCATTTAAGATGTGGAACCTGTTTATGACACATAGAAGAACAGCTTTAAGTTTGAAGTGACTCTAATTAGCGCAAAAATATGCCTCATTCCAGGTGCGAAAGGGTTAATCAATTGCTTCTATCTACTATACTAGGGCTAACATGGTAGCTGAGGGGTTAGGACTCTTTCTGTCCATGAGAGACCAGGATTTGTTTGATTGTCTTCCAGTGCAAGGGGATAGGAAGGTTGCTGGTATAGTCTTCATACCTCGCACTCCACAACCGTGGGGGAAGTGGTTACAGAATCATGGTCACCTGCTTAGCTAGAAGTAGCTCTGTGGAGAACTGCATCCTGCCATCTCAGCCTCAGGACGTTTCTCCGCTACTTGTCAAATATCCGGTAAGTTCTGGGAGAGAGCAGCCTTTGCTGGCCCACTGAAGGATTTAGAAAGTGAATGAACGCAGCGATATTTTACAAATAATGGTATTTTCCACATGAGAGCCAGCAAAATACCCATCCACCAAATCAATAAATAACACAGCCAAACCCGCTTAAGAGAGAGACGCTGCATTTCATAATTCTCTGATGAGGACCCGAGGGAAAGAGTGAGGCGCTTCTGGTGAAGGCAGGAGAGCAGGGGGTGGGGAGGGAGGCTATGCATGCCGATTCCCTGAGGAGAGCTGGCTGCTTTGGAATATGAAGGTAGCTGTGTAGTATCGCTTTCCGGAGACCAGATGGGTAGGTAAAGAAAGAAGCTATCCATTTCGGCTGCCTGATCAGAGGCACATGGGTAGCAGTAAGGGGAGAGGTCACGTTTTATGGCCCCCAGGTGACGGGCAGGTGAAGAGTTTGGAGAGAAGCTTTGCATGAGGCCTTCCCGGGTGAGGGGCAGAGAGGAGAAACACTGTATGACAAATCCTGATGAAAAAAAGGTGAGGCGTTAGGAGAGAGACTGTAAGGCTGTAAAACATGGATTCTTCCTGACAGCCATGATAAGGAATTTTGTCTGTGTTACTTAACTGTCTGCCTATCTTATTATATTGTGTTTGTAAAGCGCTTTTTATGCCTGATAGAGCTATACAAATAAGGACAGTAATAAAAATGATGGGGAAAGGGCAAAGTTAGGGTCAATATTCAGCCAGCGTGGGAGATATTTTCCTTATTTATTTAGCTGGTGTTATATACCGCTTCTCTCTGGGTCAAGGCGGTGTGCATTGAATGGTGAATATACTGTAGTTGTTACATCAAACAGGGATTGGCTTATATACATGCGGCAGATAGGATTTAGCTTATAATATGTGTAACAATTTAACTTATTTATTTAACTGGTTTTGATATACCTTTTATACAAATGGGGACTAACTTATTTTTAGAGTGTCAGCTTGTGTGTTCAGGTGGGGGATGTGTGTATTGTCTTCTGGTTGCATGGATGGGGGGGGGGGGTTATGAGGATGGCCAAAGTGTTTGATAAACAGGTGCATTTTTAGGAATTTTCAGAAGGTGAGGAGGTCACTGATGTTTCTGATTTGACTGGGGAGGATGTTCCATAGGGAGGGTGCATATAGTTTGAAGGATCAGCGCAAGCATGTTTGTTGCTCTTTCTTTTGGCGTATGGGATAATCAGTGTGTTGCTGGTGGACTGTCTTGTTGCTCTGCTGGGATGGAATGTTTTTAGGAATGTGTGAAGGTGTGATATGGAGTCAGAGTGAATGACTTTGTGTGTGAGTTGTCGAGTTTTATACTTGATACGGCTATTCAGGGGTAGCCAATGAAGCTGTTTTAGGATGGGTGTGATGTGGTCATATTTCGAAGCTCCTTGTATAATGTAGGCTGTTGTGTGGAGGGCAGTGCATAGGGGGAGTAGGATGGATTGTGGCAGGCCTTGGCAAATGGAGTTGCAGTAGTCGGCATGAGGGAGGATCATAGCCTGAAGAGCTGAACGGAAGTCCTGTGGTTTGAGGAGGGGGGCATAAGTATTGTAGTATTTTGGCTTTATGATAGATTACCCTGGCTGTTTTGTCAATTTGTGGTTTGAGTGAGAGAGTCTGGTCTAGGGTGATGCTGAGGGATTTTATCTGGGTTAAGAACATAAGAACATAAGATATGCCATACTGGATCAGACCAAGGTCCATCAAGCCCAGTATCCTGTTTCCAACAGTGGCCAATCTAGGTCATACATACCTTGAACTGTTATTTGTGTGTTGTTTAGGATGAGGTGGGTTGGGGACATGAAGGTGCTGTCTTTCATTATGAATAGGGCTTCAGGTTTTTTGTAGTTGATTGCGAGGTTGTTGTCAGAGAGCCCCTGAGCAACTTCAAAGCAGCGCAGGAGGTGTGGGTTTGTTGGTTGGTCTGAGTTGAAAGGTGCGTAGAGCATTATGTCATCAGCGTAGATGTGGTAGTTGATGTTGTGGGCTTTGATGATGGAACAGAGAGGTTGAAGGTATAGGTTGAAGAGAAGAGCGGATAGGTTGGATCCCTGAGTTACACCGTAGGTCTGGAGGTAAGCCCATGTTCCCTGTAAAATTAGTTATCTCCAAGTTATAATACCCTGTTCAATGTAATTTCAGTTTGTTCAATGTAAACCGCACTGATGCAGAATAGCGCGGTATATAAGAGAATGTAAATAAATAAAAATAAATAAAGCGATGGATATGGTGGCTCCTATTTTTATCTGTTGATGTCTGCCAGTCAGATAGGATTCAGACCATTGTACTATGGTGCCTTGGATTCCAAAGGATCATAGTCATTGGAAAAGTTTGTTGTAGCATGATTTCTACAGAGTACAATCTCATGGTTCAGCCTCTGGAGGAGAGAGGCAAGGAGGGCAGCAGAGATGTCCAGGAAGATCAGGATGAATCCTTGTTTGGTGTTTGGGGTCCCCTTTACTAAGGTATTCAGAAGGGAGACCGAGTGTTTCTACCTTGTGTAGTGGGCAGAAGCAGTGCTATTGGGGGTCGAGGAAGTTGTTGCTGGATGGCTTTCTCAATGATCTTTGCTGTGAAGGGGAGGCTTGCAGTCGGTCTGTAGGATGCAGGGTCCAGGAGGTCAAGGTGGAGCTTCTTCAGAGTGAGGCATATGGAGGATAGCTTTAGGCAGTCAGGCATCTGAACATGTTGCAGGGCTGATTGGGTGAGTTTGGCGAGTTGTGGGCTGAGTTCTTGCTTAGTTGCCTTGACCTAGCTTACTGGGCATGGGTCAGCGGGGGTGGGTGGGTGTGGTTGTGTTGAGTGATGAGATGATGGATTCTATGTCCTCTTTGCTAATTGGCCAGAAGGAGGACCATGCATCGAAGGGGGGTGCATGTGAGGGGAGAGATTGGACTGGGGGTGAAGTTGTTTGTAATGACTGGCTAGTTGTTGAGGGCTGACAAGTGTGTCTATAGTGGTGCTGATAGGGAGTTTTGTGAGCGGTCAGATGAGGTTGAAGAGCTCCCTAGGGCAGTTGAGTGATCCATTGATGAGTTTGGTGTGGTAACTGCGTTTTGCATTGTCATTTGCAGTTCGGTAGGTGTCCTTAACCTCTCCTTGTAAAAGGTTGGCCGAAATAAGTGCTTCTTAAATGTCTATTCGTGCTAGGGAGCAGGTATAAATTTGGACATATACATTTCCAGCCTGCATGTGCATCTCCCATACAAAATGGGGAACACATGGGTAGATTTTGTTGCTGTTCAGGCTATGCCCCCGCCATGTGAATACTGACCCCAACTTTGTCCACTATCCAAGACCTCTGTAATCATCATCATCATATTATTATTACTGTCCTTATTTGTATAGCACTATATCTCCTTTCATCCCCCAATATTTACTTCCCCCTCCAAATCGAACTGAGGTAAAAATAGAGGGTTCTGTAGATGCCTAAGAGTGGCTGCATGTCTAGGTATGCAAAATGGCCGAGATGCACCTAGAAGTTCTGACACTTGCACGTGTAAGCTGCTGGGTTTCCGCCATTGTTTATTCCCACGTGTGTAATCCTGAAATGGCTCCTCCTGTTGCACGTGGCTATCACTCCCTGTTATGTTCTCAAGCATGTCCATTTTGATATGTCAATTTTACATTGGCCTTGCACATACACACCCTCTCTTCTAAAGCTGACAGATTTGAAGACTTTTCCACTTCCACGTCCCTCCTACCACAAAAACGGCCTTTCTAAAATGTGTGTTTAACCGTACACCCAGGGCCGGATTTACCTATACGCCATGTACGCCATGGCGTAGGGCCCACAGCCGGCAGGGGCCCACAAAAAAAGAACCAGGTAATTTTTTTTAAACACAATTAAAAAAAAAAAACTGGTGGCTGCCGCCGCGGGGCCCCCTCTGCTGCCGCGGGGGCCCCGTCTACAAGCTGAAGCCGTCGGGTCGGGTCGGGTCGGGTCTCTCCTCTCCCTCCCTCCCTCGCTGCAGGCTGCGAGAGACGCAAAGATAGAGCGTCTCCTCGCGTCTGTGTTAAGCCCGCAGGGGCTGATGGGATTTCCCATCAGCCCCTGCGGGCTTAACACAGACGCGAGGAGACGCTCTCCCTTCGCATCTCTCGCAGCCTGCAGCCTGCAGCGAGGGAGGGAGGGAGGGAGGGAGAGAGACCCGACCCGACCCGACGGCTTCAGCTTGTAGACGGGGCCCCCGCGGCAGCAGAGGGGGCCCCGCGGCGGCAGCCACCAGGTTTTTTTTTAAAATTAAATTTTACTTTAGGCCGGGGGGGGGGGGGTAGGACTGGTAATGGGCTATTGGGGGGGGGGTAGGACTGGTAATGGGCTATGGGGGGGGGGGTAGGACTGGTAATGGGCTATTGGGGGGGGTAGGACTGGTAATGGGCTATGGGGGGGTAGGACTGGTAATGGGCTATTGGGGGGGGTAGGGCTGGTAATGGGCTATGGGGGGGTAGGACTGGTAATGGGCTATTGGGGGGCTGGGGCTGGAAATGGGCTGGGCTGGGCTGGGCTGGGGGGGGTTAAGGCTAGAGGTGGGCTGATGGGGTTAGGACTGGTAATGGACTGTGGGCTGTTGGGGGGGCTTAGAACTGGCAATGGGCTTTGGGGGGGGTTAAGACTGGTAATGGGCTGTGGGCTGATGGGGGCTGTCTGGTAATGGGCTATGGGGGGGGGCTAGGACTGGAAATGGGCTGGGGGGTTAAGACTGGAGGTGGGCTTATGGGTTTAGGACTGGTAATGGGCTGTAGGGGGGGGGGAAACAACTGGAAAATGTCATTGGGGGGGTTAAGAATGGGAATGGGCTGTGGGCTGATGGGGGTTGTCTGGTAATGGGCTATGGGGGGCTAGGACTGGAAATGGGCTGGGGGGTTAAAACTGGAGGTGGGATGATGGGGTTAGGACTGGTAATGGGCTGTGGGCTGATGGGGGGGGGTAGAACTGGCAATGGGCTATGGGGGGCTGACTGGAAATGGGTTGATGGGGTTAGGACTGGAAGTGGGCTGATGGGGGGTTAGGACTGGTAATGGGTTATAGGGGGGGCTTAAACTGAAAATGGGGTGATGGGGGGTTAAGGACTGTAAGTGGGGTGATGGGGGGGCTAGGACTGGTATTGGGTTGGGGGGTTGCTAGGACTGGAAATGGGCTGATGGATGGCTAGGACTGGAAATGGGCTGATGCAGGGACTAGAAGGGAATGGATGCTGGGTGAGGCTGGAACTAGAAGGGAGCTGATGTTGGGGGAGGATTAGAATGGGATGGGGCTGGAAGAGTAAAATGGAGAAGGGAAAAATATTTTGTGTGGGAGGGATAAAAAATCTACAATTGGCCGGGTATTGGGAGAGTAAGTGGGGATTGAGGATGGAGGGGTAAAATTTGAGTGGATGAAATAGGAATGAGGAAAGAGCAAAAGGAGAAAGATTAGTATGTTAAAGCAGATGTAGAGAGAGAATGGAAAAAAATCTAGAAGAGAGAAGAAAGGACAAATGGACAGCAGATGATGGAGAGTTAGCAGAAGACACGAAGAAACCAGAAGAAAGTGGCTGGAGCAATTGCAGCTGAAAAAAATGCACAAAAGGTAGAAAAATATCTCTTTATTTTGAATTTATTAATTGGAATATGTCAGCTCTGGTAAATGTGCATCATTAACGTCTGCACTTTGTTTAGTACAAGAGCAAATTAATGTATAGTTTTATTTCTACAGTGTTGTACATTCCAAGTTTGGCTTTTGGGATTCCCAGTTTAATTATTGTCTTCCTATTTCTAAATTGTGATTACTTGTTTGGTGATGGTCTATGTTCTGCATGTGTAACTGAGCTGAGGTGTTCTGTTTATATAATTCCTATTTGACATTGCCACTTGTTCTCTTTCCCCAGTAGGTCATGTATTGTTGTTCTCTGAAATGTATTGGTTTAATATTTGCAGTGTTGCCTTTTGATTGGTAGAGTATGGTGCTTTGTGAGTCCTGGTAGTGCTGTTAGGATACGGCGGGTTTACTATGGGCAGTGTTTGTAGTAGTTCCTAATGTGTCTGGCAGTTGGCACTGGATTATAGTAATGTAGAAATCTTTAGTCTTTCTTTATCCATACACTCATTAAGAGGCACGTTTACTAAAAGTTAGTATATGGTAACATTATGCAAATATTTATGCAAATGAGGCCCCTTATGCAAATGAGGTCCGCACCCCCCTTGGGCCGCCCCTGCTGGGGGCCCACAATTTTTGTTGGCGTAGGGCCTCACTCAAGGTAAATCCGGCCCTGCGTACACCCTATCTGGATATTACCTGAATATTGCTGCTAAACAGATAATTTTTTAGGCCACACTCACTTCTCTCCTAACCTGGCTCTCTTTTATATGGATTGTGTCAGGCTGTTTAGCAATTTAAATGTCCAGATACATCTAATTTTTCAGAATCTACAGATAGAGCAATCATGCATTTGCCAGCTGCTAGCAAACGCAAAATTTGCTTTTGAATTTCGGCCTGTTTCTTTTTAGCCAACTTTGAGCACTTTCATTTGGAAAGGCAACTAATAAATAAAAACGATTATGGTGATGACTCCTCTGGCTGCCGGCTCTCTCATCCCTTAAGCCCAGATCCCCCAGTTAAAGCAGAGTAATTCCCAGCATGGGCCTCTCACAGCCCTCCAACATGTTAAAGATATCAGTGGAACTGGGTGAGAGTTTGTGATCTACCCCTGGAACATAGATGTATTCATGGACGTGGATTTACTCAGCATCCTTCATACCCTACAAACGGGACCCTGATGTGCTTCACAACTTTAGCACGATTTCTACAGAGTACGATCTCATGGCTCAGCCTCTGGCAGAGAGAGGCAAGGAGGGACAATTTAGTTACCACTGCCCAGAAAGAAGCTATTGACCAAACTAAGGTATACAGGGGGATGGGACATGTTCTAGTTACGTTTTGAGTCACTGAGAGGAAAAACCCAGGGTCTTGTACCTTGAACTGCTTCTAATGCAATATGTAGACTTCCTCTATAAGCCCTGCTCCTTGACCAGGCCTATATGGAGAATCACTAGTCTAGCAAACCTTTAATCTTTACATTGAATATGCCAGTGATCGAAAACAGGGTCAAGAATGAATGAAATACCAAGAGGCTTTTTACTTCAGCGAGTTAAGTCTGGATCTGCAATGTGTGGCGTTACAAACGGAGGCAGCTCCATTCCCTGATCCTTCGTCAGTTGAAGGACCCAAGACAAATGACATTTTCATTATGAAAAGGGTATACGTCAGAGGAAGTGTATAATTTTGTTAGTGCCGCATGATGGATGTTTCATTATGCAATGCCTATTTTAATGCTATTTTCAGAGCACTAACCTTTTCTCCTTTTTCGCCTGGAACTCCCATGGGTCCAGTTGTGCCTGTCTCTCCCCGCATGCCCTAAAGGTTGTTCCAAGGAAGAAGACCCCCACCCCCACACAAGAAAAATCACATCATCAATGGAAATACGAAGTTGAGTAAAACGTTAACTATTTACTTTCTGTGTCACTGACTTAAATCCATATCTCAAGGAGGTTTCAATACAATCTTGGTTTTCCAACTTTCATCCCAATAAATTCCAGTGGTTCTCAACCTTGTCCTCGGGACACATCCAGCAAGCTGGGCTTTCAGGATATCGACAAGTAACATACATGAGAGAGATTTGCAGGCACTGCTTACTTTGTATGCCAACCTCTCTCATGCATATTGATTGTGGATATCCTGAAAACCAGACTGTCTGGGTGTGCCCCGACTCAGGACTGGGTTGAGCTAGGTCCTTTACGTTTATTGCAGGGAAAACGGTCACTATCACACAAAAATGTCACCCCCCCCACTTACTAGTTTGGAAAACAGATATTTTCTTAAAGTGTAGAGCCTTCAAATATCAACATGTATGGTTCTTGATCACTGTTTCTTCCTTGGGTTTTAATATTAGGTTTTTTTTTAAATTTAAATTTGCATTAAATAATCTTTTTACCTATTTCTTTCAGAATACAAGGCATGAAATTTTAATTTTGGCCAGGTTTAATGGTTTCCAAAAGTCTCCTTTCCTGAATTCACTCTTCAGCATGATGCTTTACGTGATTTAGGGGCCCTTACTGCCCAAGTTCCCGCTAAGCAGTGAGGAGCTGCGTGGGAGTCCTCCATCAGGTGTTCCTCAGGGAGGATTCCCACGCATCTTCTAGTTGCTTAGTGGGAACATTACTTACTGTGCATCATGTGCAAGAATTAATGCATGGTGAGTGCAAAGCTTCTGCAGTAAGTACGGGGGGTGGGGGGGGGGGTGGCAAGTATTTACCCCGAACTTACCATGCAGGGCAGACACTTATTGCATGAGTTCCACGTTACAAACATTCAGGCCAATGCAGAAAGCTGGCACAGCCTTTAAGCACCGATAACGCCATGTATAAGCACATTTTACATGCAGAAAACAGACGGATGTGCGCGTAGACACCGACAGAAAAACTAGTGCCCAATTAATGCCACAAGTATTTATATATGGAGGGAGGCGTGGTCTAGTGGTTAGGACAAGGTACTTCAGGCCGGAGGGCCGGGGATTCAAGTCTCACCTGGGGACAGCAATCTCAGGCCGGAGGGATTGGGATTTCTAGTCCGATAGGCACTCCTTGTGGTCTTGGGCAAGCCACTTAACCCTCCATTGCCCATGTTCTCTGTATGTATTAGTGTGTGTGTCTCATATCCCCTCATGTTAAATGTATCCCCCAATTGACCGCTTTGACCCAGTGAAAAGCAGGATATAAATACAGCTAAATAAATAAGTATTTAAATGTATTTAAACCTAGGAAAGTGAGCCACACATAATAGTCTGGCATGCAGTTCATGGTTACGCCCACTGCAGAGACAGAGAATTTCACAACCAGCCATAGTGCCAATATTTTTACTACAGGTTCTGAGGTGACTTAAACTTCTAACGCGTGATAGTATTTTGATGGCATTGGGGACGATCACAGCACCAGGAAAAGCCCCCGATGCCATTAAAATACTGTCGGGGGCCAGGACCGGTGCCACGATAGAAAGTGACTACCTGGTGGTCTAGTGGCTGCTGGGCCACCAGGGATTTTCTTATTGTCAGGGCTGTGGCCCCCGACAGTATTTTGATGGCATCAGGGGCTTTTCCCGATGCCGCAATCGCCCCCGATGCCATCCAAATACTATCGGGGCTGATATGCAACTTAGCCACATGGTGCCTGTTTCTCTGGGAGAGCTTGCCAAACTAGTGCAAACTTCTTGTGCACATGTGTTTGGTTTGCTTTCCCAGTTTAACGTGCCATTTTGCACCCAGTTTAATGTGCGACTCATTTGCATGCGCACGGTTACCGTAGCCTTTGTTTGCATATCCTATCTTCGCTGCATCGTGCGTTAAAAGGTGTGCATTGTTGGGGCATGTAAAAGTCAAGTCAAAGTGTGTCTAGCACCAGTTTTCTGCATCGGCCTGATTGGCGGGTAGCATGGTGCCTCTAGTGGTAATCTCCCAATACTACAGGTGTAGTACAGGGCACGTGTGAGGACTGGGGGTGGGTGGGTTGGGTGTTGTTGTTGGCAGAACGTGCCATGCTTGCTTCTTCTTTCAGAGATTGGGCTATGGACACGCTTCCTGACTGTGAGGTGGCGTTAAATGCAGCCGCGCTTTCGGCAGTTGTGACAGCGCATAGTGTCTTCTCTGCCTATGACTCACCTCATTCCATAGCATGCATTAGTGCACAAATTAGCCCTCGCTTCCATGCCAGCATGGGAAAGGTTACTCTGAATATGCCCTGATGGCTAGTGCATGCTAATTCACGTGCTACCTGCTTAGTGCACTTTAATAAAAGTGTGTTGGTTGCATGGGTTCCTGAAAAGCACAGGAACACCCCTGATTTACTACTGGCAGGAGTGGCTAAGCAGCAAAAAAAATATTTATATGTCTCCCTTGTTTACGTAGTTTACATTGGTTACCTGTGGCCAGACACATTCAGTTCAAACCTAGTGCTTTTGCTTTTAAAATCTTACCTGGAATGAGCCCATTCTATTTATGGGAAGAGCTTTGTTGCTACATACCAGGGAGGAGCCTGAGACCGCAGGATGGGACCTTTTGGAGGTTCCAGGACCAAAAATGGCCTGCTCGACAATGACATGGTCGAGGGCGTTTTCAGACTGTATTCCAGTCTTAGGGAATCGACTGTCCCAGAATTTGTCTACCCTGCAAGACTTGCTGCTTTTTAGAAAGCGACTGAAGACATATTTATTTGTTTAGAAGAGGGTGTTTGCTTGTGGGAAATTTCATGGATAGCTGTGTTTGAGATTCTGTACTGATAAGTGTTGAATTTTGTTTCATCTTTGAATTATATGTTTTATTGTAACCCGCTCTGGGCTTATTATAAGGATGGGCTAAATATACAAGCAAACAAATAAAAAGTAAATAAATAAAAATAAAATATACGAATATACCATCAGAATGCACACTATCACATTAGAGAGCATGCTAACCCTATTAATGTGTGTTATTAGTAAATAGGTCCAATTGCACAAAATGGAACCTGCGGTAAACATTGTGCATGAATGCATGTCTGTGCCCTTTAGTAAATCTAGCCCTTTGTATTAATTGCAAATAGATCATTTTAAACACTTGTATTAGTTTGGATGTATCAATTGCCACTAACCTTTGGCCCTTCTCGTCCATCTGATCCAGGCATGCCTTGTTTCCCAGGACCTCCTGTATTCCCCTAAATACAAAAGCAGTGGAGGGAAAACAGTCACGTTACAATGAATATAACCTTAGTAAAGACAACTCACAACCTGTCTTCAGAGAAACAGAAAAGAGAATATGGGACATGAAACATTTAAATGCCGAGTCTAGAGCTTTGTGTGATGTCATAAAAGATGGCAACAAATTAAAAATGTTTTAAGCTTCTCAGGGATACTGCCACTAGCCCCAGGCACAAGGGGTCCTTACCCCCTCCCTCCCCTCATGGTGTCCCAATTCCCTGCTCTAGCCTCACTGAGTATGTTCCTGAATCTCTGCCCCCTCGTCTTTCCCCTCCATGTCCCAGCAGTGGTGGCGGGCGTCTGTATATATAACCTGGCTACTCCTCCTTCTATCGACACCTCTTTGAACGCTCTATACTATGAATCCCCCTGCAGTTCGAACAATGAGGACTGAAATGCCTTGGTGAGAAGCAAATATATCACTGCTGTTACTGGGATGTGGAGGAGCAGGTAAAGAGGAGGGGGAGAGAGCAGCTCTAGGAGGCTGTGCCAAGGACCAGGGAGGAGAGGTGTGACTTAAGGGGAGAGTGAGAACTCAGGGATTTTGGGGAAGAGTGGAGATCAAGGGGACAGTGAGGACTGGTATGGGGAAAAGCAGGGACTCTAGTAGGGAACTGGAGGAGACTGGGGATCTGGGTAATGAGAACTGGAAGAAATGGGGACTGGGAAATATGGTGAGAAATAGAGGGAAAGCAAGAACATTGGGATTAGTAGTAGTATGGACTGGGGGACCGAGGGGGACTCAAGAACTGTGTCATAAGAACATAAGATATGCCCTACTGGGTCAGACCAAGGTCCATCAAGACCAGTATCCCGTTTACAACAGTGGCTAATCCAGGTCACGTCCATTGTGCAGGAATGTTGACTGCACATGGCCCTGCACCTCAGTGGGTGGGGGGGGGGGGGGGCGTGCCTGACCGGCTGCAGAGGGAGCCAGGGAGGCCCAAAGCCTGTTCATAAATTATTTATTTATTTATTTATTTATTTATGCTTATTTCTATACCGCTTTTTCCAAAGATCAAAGGCGGTTTACAGGTAACATTTAGTGAACATGGTTTTACATAGAACATCGTTTTTTTCATAACTATGTACAGTTAACATGATAAATGCTGATTCCAGTCCCATTGTGCCCATTCTCTGCCCCGGAACACCTATGATTAGCAAAGGGGAGCAGCCCACCTGCAGAACTACCAGGCACAGGAAAAGCAGGAGAACAACAACGCCACTGGTAGGAGCAAGAGCTTTATTTGTGTAAGTAGGTCAGCCCTACATGTGTTTTGGCCAGTGGACCTTCTTCAGGGGACTGTGACCATATAAAAAACACACTTGTATATGCTCAATTCTTGTGTAATCAATGTTAAAAAGCTAGCTTTTCATGCCCCTGACATTTAACGCAGGGGTGTTGCACACTATTCACACATTAGGTGCAATACCTTAGCACCCATTAGTAAAAGATCCCCTTTATCTTTCCCCAAACAAACTAGTTGATAGAGAGGTACCAGATGGATTCAAATGTGCTGCAGGTTTGACATCAGCATTTAGCACAATATTGTGAAAAAGAAGAATGCATGTCAAGCTTTAGTACAGTTCTTACCCCACTTACAAGGCTAAACTTCCTCGCAATGTTGATAAGGGAGGAGTGGCCTAGTGGCTGGGGCAAGGTACCACAGGCTGGAAGGTCGGCGGTTCAAATCCCACTAGAGGACAGCAACCTTGGGCCGGAAGGACTGGAGTTTCTAGTCCCACAGGTGCTCCTTGTGGTCTTGGGCAAGCCACTTAACCCTCCATTGCCCATGTTCCCTGTAAGTATTAGTGTATGTGTCTCATATCCCCTCATGTTAAATGTATCCCCCAATTGTGTTGTGACCACTTTGATTGAAGGATAAGGTGGTATACAAAACTGTCTAAAAAAATAAATAAATAACTGTCACCCTTCTACAATCTGGTGATTTCTGCCATTCTCTCCATAGAACTGAAGTATAATCGCAGACTGGGGGCATTTCTCCAAGTAAAATGGCCTAACGGAACAGTTCCCTCCTCAAATGCAGCTAAAGGCATGTGTGGCTCACAGCTGCACTCGCTTTTAGCCACATACCAAAGAGGTGCTCCTCCGGGCATGTTTAGTTTGCATGAGGGCACATAGCACACGTACACGGGATTTCCAAATGTATGCATGTTATTTTGACTCCCACCCAGCCACCAGACACAAATAGCAGACATGGAAAGAACGCATTCATTTTTAAAGAAAAAGTCCCTCACTGAGCACAGAAATTAAAAATGAAAAAGTTCAAAGAACACCCTCTGAAGAATCGGTCAGGAAAAGCCTTTAGATCTTTCCAAGCATGTGTCTTTCTTTGTGGACATAGACACATGTGATAATTTAAATCCCTAGACCAGCTGATGTTTGCTCTCTCTCCGATATCCTCCAACCCAAACTTACCTTTTCTCCTTCAACACCGGGTGCTCCAGTCCTCCCAGGAAATCCACGAAACCCCTGAAGAAGAAACAAGGTCTTTTAAAATCAAAGAAGTCAAAGATCCTACAATGCACCACACAGCACCACGTCAGAATGACAATTAACCTAGAGTAGCTTCCAGGAGGAACTCTAGGCTGTCGTACTAAAGCAGTTTTCAAGGGCCTCCTGGGCAGTGTGGTCTGGAAGACAGCGACACAGTATATTCATGAGCAGAGCCGCCCCAAGGGTTTCTGCTGCTCTAGGCAGAAGCCCCAATTATGCCACCTCCTCTAGCCGGGCCCCCCCCCCCCACACCAAGCCGCACCCTCCTGCTGAGCTGAGCTCCTGCTGATTCCAGTGGCGGGATCGAGGGGGTGTGGCTTGGCTTGGGGGTTCAGAAGCAGCAGGCCATGTGTGCCAAAGCACATGGCCTGCCTCCCACAGAGATCTGACACCCTAGGCAGCTGCCTAGCCCACCTAGTGGATGGGCTGGCCCTGTTCATGAGATAGATCTGCACATGTTGCCTCCAATCTCATGCAAACACATTGTGGATATCCTGACAACTAAGACTGGCTAGAGAAAACTGTGTACCAAAGGTCTTTTTCCATAAGGGGGGGAGGTAGGGGTAATTTCATAATAGGTGCTATCTAATATGTACACAAAGGTGTCTACTTTATAAAGGAAACATATGTGCGTTTATGAAATGGGCTCCTACAATTACCCCTAGTAGTGCACTAATCCTCTCATGTGCTCTGAAGACAGTGTGAATGTGTGCAAGTAGTCAATGCGTCTGCATGCATATTTGATAAATAGATGCATCTTTTGCAGCTCTTCCCTAACTCCACCCAAACTCCTCCCTGATAATGCCTATTTCCAGGTTACATACAGTAGGCAGAGCTCTGCAGTGCATGTATACCTTTGTGCAATTTTACAATAGTCATTTTGCACGTGCAAAACATTCTTTGCACATGGAAAATGCTGCATAAAATTACCCCTGGGGCAAAAGCTTAGCACATTTGCCTCAAATGTCACGATTTATTTACTGTTTGCTAGCTGGGCTGCGAAACAGTTCTAAGAACTGGTTTATTTCTCTAATTGTAATTCAAAGACACCACAATGTATTAGACGAGGCAGATTTACTAACCAGCATGAACAGCACTGGGTTCAGCATGCGCCATAAATCCAGCCGCGCTAAAACCCCCCCACTTAACTGCTCGGCATGGGTTAGGAGTGGCGTGTGTACATTACAGTTAGCGCGGGGCTCTTTAATGCAGCATTGCACCGGCAATGTTGCACTTACCACAGGTGCACTTATCGTCACCTCAATGGGCAGCATTTAGTGCACTTGCTTTAATCGTAGCCAACTGCTTAGCGCGGGGGCACACTAGCTCCATGGGGAGATGCCGGGCACACCTCTATTTTCTAGCATGGATCCAGTGCCACCCCCGTGCTAATTTTTGAGGCTGAAAGCTTCCACGATTTGGTAAAAATGCCCCTATGTTGTATCACATATCTTGTGTGAAATCGATAAAAGGTACATGTCAGGTACGGACCTTATAAAACTCTACTCAGAGGAGGAAACAGTGTTCAAGCTCAGGCTGAAAGCTGGCGGTGAAGCCCAAGATTATGGTGTCATTGGTATGCCCTTTTCTACTTACTTAATTCTCCTGCCCACCCTTTCTTTCTATATCTGTTTAGTGAATGGGAACTGGAATCTCACACTGACCAGCTTGCCATGGTGATGGGTATTTTTAGCATGTTTACGGGGTCATTTTACAAGGAGGGATGCCTGAAATGGGCCACGTTAGTCATTTTCACATGTATGTGGTCACCTATGTGCATAAATGGCCTCTTATAAAATAGTGACCGGCGTAAAAGGACACTCATTGATTGATGACGGGTATGTTTGTTGTGGGCATGCACACAGGTGGAGTTTGGGTGCAACATAGGTAGAGCACACAAGTATGCACGTAGGCCCCGATATTCAAATGTATTTACGTGGGTTATAGACCTGTGTAAATGCCACTTAGAGGGAATATCTACGATTAACTCTGCTACACGCCCTGATGCTAACCGCTTAGCAGCAGGGCGTGTCATGGGAGTACCGGGGTGCTCTGGGGGCAGCGACAGTCAATAACTGGGCAGCGACAATATTGCACCACTGCTTGGTAAACGACCCTCAGGTAAAGATAGGAGCAGCAAAATCTGGCCTATCTGTAACCATGGGAGCTAACCGGGCAGCGGCTCAATATCGTTGTTGTCCAATTAGCTTCTGCGGCGTCTTTGGCTGCGCAGCGATTCTGGATATGACCCCAGCATGGAATATCGAGGATTAAAGTTCGGCAGCGAGGGTTATGCATTGTAGCAGTGCATAGCTGTCGCAAATGAATATGGGCCCCATAGATTATAAAATACCTTAATTTATGCACATACGTGTGATGATTTATACCTGCTTGTGGGCAACTATAGGTGATGGCGCCTACATTCAAGGAGAATTTCCTGCCACTTCTGCCTGTGTTTTACATTTCTCAGCAACCAAGTCTGTTTCTTCAAGATAAAATTTCAGTAGATTTCCCCATTGTCCTCCAGAGTATGGTGATCCATTGCTATGCCTAAGGCATTTGATTTTAAGTTTTAACCGAGAAACATCGAGAAAACACCCCTAAAGCAAAAAAATAAAAATATTGACTCTCACTCCATCCTTGGCTTGTCTTGTATCCTCCACTGAGTTTTTGTGCTTTTTCGGCATGGATGACTCTTAAGTAACATACATGAATCCACCAGAAAAAAGTACCAAACAATAGTTCCCGTGGATTAAAACACTGATTGACACTGACTTTTGTGCATTCAAAGAACCCTCAGTTTAGAGGCCCTGGTTCTGCCTCTTGACTGCATTATTCCTACTTCCCATTTATTATGGACAATCTTCATGGTAATTTGTGTTGTTTTCTTTTTCTGATCTTTATTGGTTTTCCTGTTGACTATTTCTACATAATGTAATATTTTCTTTAACGGATGTGTGTTGAACATCAAATAAACCAAAAGTTAAATAAAAGGTTGCTTAACCTCCATAGGCGTCTAAAGATTATAAAATTCTCTGAGTAGAGTGATCTAATAACTGTAATTTATCTTGTAAAGCAGGGATCCCCAACTACAGCCTGCAGACTCATTTCCCTTGACTGACCTGGTACTCCCCAAGCCACATGGTTCCTAGCCCAATGTCTTCCTTCCAATGCCAGGTGGAGGTAGGAAAGGGCCTGGACTTTTATTTATTATGTAGAATGTTAGCTTGTTGCAGATTTTACATAGAAACAAGATGGCAGAAAAAGACCAGAGGGCCTATCCATTCTTCCCTTCCATACCAACTACTATAGTCCCTTTTTTTTCTTTAGAGATCTTCTGTGTTGGTCCCGTGCTTTCTTGAATTCAGATACTGTCCTGGTCTCTACCACCTCCACTGGGAGACTTCTATGCATCTACCCTCTTTCTGTAAAGAAATATTTCCGCATGTTAGTCCTGAGTCTACCCCCTTTCGCCTTCATCCTATGCCTCCTTGTTGCAGAGCTTGCTTTCAAGTGAAAGAGGCTCTCCTCCTGTGCTTTTATATCACAGATGTACTTAAACAGCTCTATTATATCTCCTCTCTCCTGTCTTTCCTCCAGAGATCTTTAAGTCTCTCCCCATATGCCTTATGATGAAGTGCACTGACCAGTTTGGTAGTCACCCTCTCCACGGATTCCATCCTGTTTTATATCCTTTTGAAGGTGCGGACTCCAAATGAGGTCTCACCAAAGACTTATACAGAAGCACTATCACCTCCTTTCTTCTGCTGGCCATTCCTCTCTGTATGCACCCAAGCATCCTTCTAGCTTTCACCGTCACCTTTTCTACCTCTTTAGACACCTTAAGATCATCAGAAACAATCACGCCCAGGTCCCACTTGTCTTTCATGGACAGAAGTACTCTCCCCCCCGACCCCCACTCCCCCATACTGTATTGCTCCCTTGGATTTTTGCAACCCGAATTCAAGGGAGTGGTAGTATTACTGACCTTCTGGAATGGTTGTCATGGTATTCACATTAACAAATGTTAAAATGAAGTAAATGACCTGTATTACTCAGTTACTTTCAAAACCAATTTTCAAACAATGCAGGGGGCCTGGAAAAGTTCTGTTCTAGAGCCTGTGCTGACTTTCAGTTTCCATATCCAGTGTCGCATCTCTCCCTCCATTGGTCGTGAATCTCCCCTCTGCCCTAAAATTTAAGAAGTGTTATCTCTTGCTACCTAGGAGTCTTCCCTCTGCCTTGTCACACTCCTGCTGGAAACAGGAAGTTTAGCTAAACGGATCAGGACATGGCAGAAGGAAGGCTCCAAGCCTGTGAGAGGTAATAGTTTTTAAATGAGGGGAATAGGATGAAAGTGAAAGGAGTTAAACTCATGAGTAATATGCAGAAATATTTCTTTACGGAAAGAGTGGTAGATGAATGGAACAGTCTCCCAGTAGAGGTAGTTGAGACGAGGACAGTATCTGAATACAAAAAAGCCTGGGACCAACACAGAAGATCTTTAAAGGAATAAAAGTGACTATAGTAGTTGGTATGGAAGGGAAGACTTGATAGGCCATGTGGTCTTTTTCTGCCGTCATGTTTCCATGTTTCTAAATGGCTTTTGATATTGTGGAGGAGAAGGGAGATGCAGGACCATAGGGAAGAAAAGGGAGAGAGAGGGAGAGATTCTGAGTATAGCTTAGCAGGAAGTGGAAGTGACAATGGAAGGAAAAGATGAGAGAGCGAGAGATGCTGGACCACAGGGGGAGGGGGAAAAGAGCTGGACTATGGGAGGGGGCAGATGGGAGAGGGGAGATGCAGGTGAAGGGAGAGATGCTTGACCACATGGAGGAAGAGAGGGAGATGGACTGGAGTGAAAGAAGATACTGGAATAAGAGCCACATTGTACCTTTTTCAAATCGCTAAATGGACCAATGGTTTTGCTGAGATGGCTCGCCTCCCTCTGCAAAATCATCAGCCCTTTCAGTGATCCGAAGGGTCCAATGTAGCTCTCAACTCAAACATTTTTGGGCCCGTGCTGTAAAGCAATATGTACACAAACAAAACCATATAAACATATTGTTACATTTTTACATTACCTTTTCTCCTTTCTGCCCATGTTCACCACTTAGACCAAGGTCACCTTTCTCTCCCTAGACAAAGAAGACATTGAAGTATATATCCACATCACACTCCGAAACTGCTTCTTTCTTCCAACAGAGATGTGAAGGGAAGCAAGAGACACCCGGATTTTGCAAGTTATGGTCTAAAGTGAAATCATAATATGATAGGTAGCTTTTCATTCAACACCATAACCTGGAAAGTACATTATCACTGTGATTGCTCTCTCAGGTGAACACTTCTTTGGCCCAGGTGTCTTCCTGGTTGGCCCGCAGTAGTGTGGTCCTTAACCTAGACAAGACTGTCTCTGGTTGGGGGCCATAAAGTATGTGGATTTGCGCTGCCCACTGCATATTGGGGATTTTGTGTTGCTGTGATGGGAGGAGGCGCTCCTTGGGAGTCATCCTGGAATGTGAGAGCCTAGGCAATAAACAAATAGTCCATGTCATACGGACAGCCTGGCTGAAGCTGAAGTTGGTTCGCCAGTTGTGTCCTTTCCTGTACCTGTTGGTTCTGCGTTTGGTGATGCAGACCTTGGTCCAGGGCACACTGGATTACTGTAATACCCTTTACATTGGGTTACCGAAGTGGGCTACTTGTAGGTTTCAGGTGGTTCAAAATGTGGCGGCTAGTGTGTTTTTAGGTGCCTTGCGTAGAGACCGTGCTGGCCCTTTATTGCATTGGCTCCCCATCTGTGAGGGTTATATTTTCAAGGTTCTTGCCATTGCCTTTTGAGTCCTTCAAGAGGGGCGGCCGATGTATCTGAGGGGCCGGCTGAGCTGGTATGAACCCAGAAGGCAGCTGTGATCCTCCCAGGGCTGGCTTTTGCAGACTGCTGGTTTGGATGTGGTTGAGACGGTATAAAGATTGGCCCAGGTCTTTCAAGTGGTGGTGGCCGAGCTCTGGAATGCCCTCTCTCCAGAGGTGTGTGCCCTGGGTCATCTGCTGGCCTTCCTGAAGGTGCTGAAAATGGTTTTGTTTGGGGGTATTTTGTGAAGGGAGATTGGAAGGGAGGGGTCCCCTGTTTTTGTATATTGTTTGTTATATATTGTATTGGTTTGTTTTTTGCTATTCTTTTGTACACCCTATTGATTGAGCTTTGTCAGTAGATAAATAAATAACTACATTTCAGATGTAAGCAGTCCCCTGATCACATTCCAGGGAAAGCACAAGAACAGGAATGGAAAGTAATGGCAGATAAAGACCTTCAGCTTCATCTGGTCTACATTCCTTACTGCAAGACCATAGACCTTAATACTGATCTGCAGCTGTATCCTTCCTCTCCCACATACTGAGGTTCCTATGTAATGGCCTCAGCCATCCCAAAATCCTGCTAATGGATTTCCCCTTACCATCTCCACTAGGAGGCTATGCATGTAGCCCCCTTATCAGAATTTTAAGTTAGTACTGAAGACCCAGTTGTTTGAGTCAACTTATTTGGGACTGGTATGACTGGTTTCTCCTTCCCCTATCTAGAGTCGCATTGGCTCTTCGGTGGGTTGGCAGTCTCTTACAGGAGATTTGTCTCCCTCCAGTGGTCTTTCTTAATTTTTCTCTGTGCTATCCCTGTACTCTCTTGATTGTAGTTTATTCCCTTTCCGTGTACTTTTATTTTCATTGTAGATCACTTTGCTACTTAACCTAGTGAGAGGGTGCTCTACTTATAGGCCGACTTAATGGCTAACTTGTCGTGGATTCTGGGGGAACCTATGGTCCTGCCTATCAACCAGAGAACTGCCACTGCAGTGATGGGGCTAGAAGGGAGAAGGAAGAAGTTTAACAGTGCAGAACTCGCTGGTTGGTTATAATTGAAGGTTCAAGATGACATAGTCTAAGCAGGGTGGGTTCTTATTGAGCCAGAAGCCCAAAAGGAGCAGGCGAAATGGTTGCCTCCCCTCCAAAACAAAAAAAATAACATGCCAATGGGATGTGCAAAGGGAATATTATACTAGCGTGCTATAAATAAAACCGGTTACAAGAAAAGCAACAAACTCTTTGGGTCAAGATGATTCCTCTCAAAGATTGCTTCAAGATGTGACTTGAAGGTTCCTACTGCATGAATATTAACAGTAATCATTTTCCTGGGATAGATGGTGAATATTATCAATTGCAAGGAAGGAATAAAAATGATTTCTTTGAAGTTTCTGCAGTAATCCTTCTACAAACCTGAAAAAACTCAAGGAGTTAATTGCCACATATGAAGTTCAACCAGTCCAGGCAAGCTACAGCACCACAAATGAGATCACCTAGAGATTACCAGCTCCTATGGTGATGGCTCCCAGGAGAACATTACACTGTATTCTTTAAATAGCATCAGAGTGAAAGTTTAATGAATACAGGGTCTGAATTACAACGTGCTTTGTCAACTTCTGAATCACTACATAATATACAAGGCTGCGATTTTCTTAGTACTTTGGAGATGCAGCACGCCCTATTCCCATGGTAACTCATTGCCCGCACTCACCGCGTCTCCCTTTTGTCCCTGAAGACCTCGGTTGCCTTTGGCCCCTTTGTGACTATTCTTCCCATCAAGTCCAGCTGTGCCCTGGGACAGATCAAGACAAATGAGTTAGATGGAACCTTTTGATCTGGGAGAAGCCTACTTCTGCGAAATAAGAGGGGACACCCATAGTTATTGTGTGTTAGATTATTTGTTCCTGTCAATAAAACAGGACAAGTCAATTGGTGGTAAAGGCACAAGCGGGACTGGCTCAGCCTGTTCTCATGACCTGGATGTGTTATATCAGGTCTGAGAGAGCTCAGTACCACAGTAGCTGGGTGACTCCCTTTCACCCAGGACAGGCCGAGCCATTCCTGGTCTTTTACCATTGTATATACAGAGTGGAAGTCCTGTTTTTCTTAGGGAAATCGGAACTACATTTTTATGTATTTGTTCATTCCTTCCATTTGCTGCACATCTGCAGCATTATCTATGTGGTTACCAAATGAAAACAATCCTATTCAAAATAAAACAAATAATATAAAATAAAAAGAAGAATTAAGAGAGCAAATAAAAAGAGAAACATTAGTGCAAAGAAAGTGGGAGTACAGATATGCTGCAGACCTCAACCTCCACCCTCACCCAGACTCTACTGCGGGCGACTGACAATGGCCAAATATATACACCAAGCTGAAGAAATGAGTCTTCAGTCCAGCTTTGCATTTTTGGAACAAGGATTCCAATCTGAGGTCAAGGGGCAAGTCATTTCAAAGAGTGGGTGCAACTACCCTCAAGGTAGCAAACCTAACAGATTCTAAGCGTAGTTTTGTAGTAGGTCAGGTACAAGCAAGAGATTCCGAAAAAAGTGAGCGTAATGTCCTCTGTAAAATATCCAGTAGATCAGAATCAGAATTTGAAATTCCTTTCTGCATGATACTGAGAGTAGTGTATCAGTAGTGGGGGGTCACATGGCCCTATTTCCCTGTGCCATACAGGAGTCATACTACCGTGATTTATAAGCATTGCAATCTTTCAGTATGGGTTGACTTCAGGCCCTGACAAAAGGCATTACAGTAATCTAACCAAGATGTACCCAAGGCTCTGTTATTCACAATGTTCCCAACTGAAGTAAAAAGAAAAAAATTACTATGCAGTAATTCACATTCTGCATTCGGTGTGTGCAGTGGAGGGGAGTAGGGGGGAATCCAGAATAGGCTCCATCCAAACTAGGAGGCAGAGAGAACAGCTGACCCTAGGAGCAATACTCTAACATGCAGCCATTTTAAAAGCCACCTTGTAAGTTCGCTGGTATTAAACCTGCTCCTATACACAGTGCCTTGTGAAAGTATTCATCCCCTTGGTTTTTGTCCTGTTTTTTCACATTTGTGCAACCTGGAATGAAAATGAAGGCTCATTTGGATTTTAGCTAATGGACCTAACAATTTAGTCCAAATTGGTGAAGTGAAATGACAATAAAATACCTTGTATATATTAAAAAAAAAAAACCCTGAAAAGTTGGGAGTGCTATGAAACCCCTAAATAAGATCTGGCCCAACCAATTAACCTCATAAGTCACATAATTAGTTGAATAGGGTCCACTTATGTGCAATCAATGTCACATGATCTGCCACATGATGCTGTATAAATATTCCTGTTCTGAAAGGCTCCTGACTCTGCAACACCACTAAGTAACATGAAGACCAAGGAGCACTCCAAACAGGTCAGAGACAAAGTTGTGGAGAAGTATAGATCAGGGTTGCATTATAAAAAAAATATCCCAAATTCTGAATATCCCATGGAGCACAGTTAAATCCATCATAACAAAATAGAAAGAATATGGCACCACTACAAACTTGACAAGGGAAGGCCGCCCACCAAAACTCACAGGCCAGGCAAGGAGGGCATTAATCAGAGATGCTACAAAGACACCAAGGATAACACTGAAGGAGCTGCAAAGATCCACAGTGGAGATGGGAGTATCTG
Source organism: Ichthyophis bannanicus (assembly GCA_033557465.1). Lineage (NCBI taxonomy): Eukaryota > Metazoa > Chordata > Amphibia > Gymnophiona > Ichthyophiidae > Ichthyophis > Ichthyophis bannanicus. Next base: position 46,904,947 of record CM066038.1, on the reverse strand, counting down.
TCCATAGGACCCCTTTAAGCCATACACTCCACAGAGCGGGGCTTTATGGAAGAGCGGCCATAAAAAAGCCATTGCTCAAAGAAAGAAATAAGAAAACACATTTGGAGTTTGCACAACAGCATGTGGTGGACCCCCCGAACACATGGAAGAAGGTTCTCTGGTCAGATGAGACAAAAATTGAACTTTTTGGTTATCATGGGAAACGCCATGTGTGGTGCAAACCCAACACTTCCCATCATCCCGAGAACACCAGTCCCTCAGTGAAACATGGTGGTGGCAGCATCATGCTGTAGGGATGTTTTTCATCGGCAGGGACATGAAAACTGGTCAAGACTGAAGGAACGAAGGATGGAACTAAATACAGGGCAATTCTTGAGGAAAACCTGTTTCAGCCTGTCTGAGATTTGAGACTGGGACGAAGGTTCACCTTCCAGCAGTTCAATGACCATAAACGTACTGCTAAAGCTGATTTAAAGGGAAACATTTAAATGTCTTGGAATGGCCTAAAGTCAAAACCCAGACCTCAATCCAATTGAAAATTTGCGACTTTACTTGAAGATTGCTGTACACCAACGCAGCCCATCTAACTTGAAGCAGTTTTGCCTTGAGGAATGGGTGAAAATCCCAGTGGCTAGATGTGCTAAGCTAATAGAGACATATCACAAGAGACTTGCAGGTGTAGTTGCAGCAAAAGGTGGCTGTATAACGTATCGACTTTGGGGGGTGAATACATATGCACCCTCCTGCTTTCAGGTTTTTTTTGCGTTAATTATTGTTTGTGTCACAATAAAGAATATTTTGCACCTTCAAAGTCATAGGCGTGTTGTGTATATCACATGGTGCTAACCCCCAAAGCTCCATTTTAATTCCAGGTTGTAATGTGACAAAACAAGCCAAACACAGAGGGGATGAATACTTTTGCAATGCACTGTATATATATATATCTATGTATCCTAGTAGATACAGCGGTATAAAAACGTTGTGAAATAAATGCATGACAGAAGCAAAGGACACGGTGTATCATCTTACGATGCAACGACTGCAAGCGTTATAGGTGAATTAGAGAGTCAGAAAGCGGAAGGAAGGCGATGAGGACGGAGAAGCTTTTGGCATATTGTATCAATTTTCACTTTCTCAAAGGAAATTAAAAATAAGTGTAAGAGAAGAACAAAAGTTTTCATTCTGATGCCTCATTAGCATTGTAAGTGCTGCCTTCTTAAAACACTTTAATGCAGTGCTACCTTATTTACAAGGAGAGCGCATCAAAGACAGGAGACAAGGATGTATCATTTCTTTGTTATTCAAATTTTTATTGGCTTAATTCATATAGAAACATCCAAATGAAGAAATTATCCCGCACGAAGATAAACCGCTTCTAATGCCCATAGTAACCCAAAACACCAATCAAGCCCCCCCCCCCATGTCCTCTCATCCCCTTCCTCGGAACCAGCCCAATGTTTGTTTATTTATTTATTTTATTTTAATTTATTTATTTAACTGTATTTATATCCCGCTTTTCACCGGGCCAAAGCGATTCAACAATTATTCACTCTCATATCAGTGGCTTTTCACCCAGTTAGCATAAGGAGCCCGCATTTTCTCAAACTGAGCCAAGGATTGATTTTGCAATGCAATACATCGCCCTGACCCTCCTTAGACAATTCTCAAAAGGAGGCAATGGGGGTTTTCCTTCCAAGACGCTACTGTTTCTAAATGAGCTGCAGTAATAGACTGAACAATTAGTCCCTTCACTGTCCTTGAAACTCCTCTGGGAGGCAAAAAAGAAGCAGCAACCTTGGGCGCTCCATGGGGTGCATGCTTTCTTCTGTATTTAGAGGATTGTTTTCTGGTGTTTATTGCCCAGGCATTTTTTGTGTTTTTCTTTGTAGGTATTGTGTAGTTAAGTGGTTTTTTGTGGTCTATTTCCTGTTTTTGGCAGTTTCTGACTATGCTGCCCTGTGTAATTCCTACTAGTGTTGTGAATAGGTCCTTCATGTCCTCATTTGGTAGAGCTCGCCCACTGATCTTTCACCTTGCCTTTCAACTGGTCGAGATTTTTCATCACAGTGTCAGTCTAGTCTTTCTATTACTACAGGTCTTTTGAAAACGTGGTCTACGAGGTGTAAGGCTGAGTTGGTTTGCTCTCTTATTTTATCTCATCAGCTCCAGTTACTGTGTTTGACAGAGATCTGGCTTAAGGATGGCGATTTTCCCATTCTTAGCGAGGCTCTCCACCTGGATATACTTATTTGTCGAGACACTGTTCCTCCAAATTGGGGGGTGGTATGGCTGTTATTTTTAAGAATTCTTCATTGTCTTGTTCTGAGATTCTGTTGGTTTCCTCTTATAAGGAATTTCTCTTTCTCAGGATCCATTCCAAGCCTTCTATTTCCTCCAAGTTTGTCAGGGCTCAATAGGATTCTCTTTAGAATCTTATTTCTGATGTAGTTCATTTTTCTAATGTTATTAGTTTGGGAGATTTTAATGTACGTGCCAATGATTTTCAGTCTGCTCAGGATAAGGAATGGTTATTATCCTTTTTAGCAGACACTGGTCTGATACAACGGGTGGCTGTTCCCACCCATTCAGCGGGTCATGTTCTTGACCTTATTTTTTACTTCTGTACTGTTCCAGGCTACACGTGCATCGATTTCTTCTTTTGCTTTGCCGTAGTCTGACCACACCTTGATTCGTTCTTCTCTGCATTCTTCTTTTATTCCTGTCTTTGGCTCTGCTTGTTGCTTGGATTCAATCTTTACATGATGTAGATTTTGAGGTTCTCTCGCAGGAATGTTCCTTTCCATCTTATTTTTCATATCTACCTTTGGAAACACAGCTTGTTGGGATGATTCCCTTTCACATGCTTTTGATTTGGTTGCTCCGTTGAAGCGCAAAGTTTTACGGCATGTGACGTAGAAGCCCAAACAGAGCCTATGCAGATAGATAGAAAGGAGAAATTTACCTTAGAATCTGTTAGGCAGCCAGCATGTGCAGCTCAGGAGAAGCAAAGGAACAGAGGAGCAGAACTACCACACCCAAGCTATGACGTAGCAGAAAGCTTGGGGATTGATTATGATCACCTGTCCAAGAAAGCACAGTCAGCTTACAGCGAACAGGGAGATAAAAGCTGGTTGGTAGATCCAGCAAGGGGGAAGGAGGAGGAAGAGAAGCAGAAGGAGAGAGCAGAGGTCAGCAACCAGGGAGGCAGAGGTCACAGAGGGAGAAGCCTGCTGAACAGAGGAAGCACTGGGCGTGTCACTGGAACAGGAAGCAGCAGAGGCAAGGCTTCAGAGGAACATGGCAGGGGAAGTGCTCAGACTGCCGGTAGCTGGAGATCCTACGAGGAACCTGTTTACAGCCCAGGGAGAGAAGCCAGTGCTCCAGAGAGAAGGAAGGCACAACCTAGGGCTAGGAGGCTGCCTAGACCGAGTGAGCAGGAAAGTCCCCAGTCCTCACTGCCAGAGGAAAGACCTCAACAATTATACAGGTGGGAGCCTAGCACGGTGAGAGGAAAAGCTAGAAGCTCCATTCGGAACAGAGGGTCAGAGCAGTGCTCCAGACCAGAAATATCTGCAGGAAGCTATAAAACAATTCCTAACAACTGGAGGGTGGAAAAGGAGAGCTGGAGAGGCAACCCTACAGATACAGGTACTCTTAAACATACTTGCACAGAATTGTGTCCCTGTACGCTATCTGAACTTTCAGAGAGGGGTTTTCATAAAAACAGCTGTGAAGGTTTAAACACAAGCACAACGTATGCTGAAGGTGAGGAGATGCAACGGGAAAGTAACTCCAGGGTTCCAGAACAGGCTCCTATGGATTGTACATTATGTCTTGCGGATGATATTGAGTCTTTGTGCTGAAGCCCGGTAAAAAGAGCAAAGAAAAAGAAGATATTTTTCTTTGAGAGAAACTGTTTTGTTTTCCCTGTTTTTGGTTATGCACATGAGATCCTTGGGGGAAGGGGAATAAAGCCCTTGTTTTGTTTTGCCTTAACCACTTGACTTGAGACTATTTTTGACTACTAGAAGATAGCAAGGCAACTACAACCTCGGGGCCCTAGGCGAAGGCCTGCAGCCCCGTGACAGGCAGCAGAAGGCAAGTCCTTGGTATCATGAGGGTTTACAGCTTTTGAGGCGGCAAATGCGCCGAGTGGAAAGGGCATGGAGGAAGCATAAATGTTTTACTCATCTGAGTCAGTTTATGTATTTAGCAGCTTTTTTATATTGCTGTATCTACCAGTCACAATGGCTTACATGAAGCAATAAAACAAGCAACTTTACATTGAACATAGGAAACAATAGATGACTGCAGCCTATTCACATGAATAACTATTTAGACGATGCTGAGCTGGTGCTGTGGGAGATCCATTAGATGATGTGCTGGGAGGGTTGCTAAGGGTCTATGCCAAAGTATTCCAAAAAGAGGCAGGTTTTTAGCTTATGCTGGAAATCGCCTAGGTCTGTGAAGGCATGGATTTCTGGGCTGAAGGAGTTCCAAATGAATGGTGCAAAATAGGAGAAGGTAGTGGTATTGTTGGAGTGGCTGAAAGAAGTTGGAATTTAGAAGGAACGTGGTGATCTCTTGTTGAGTGGCTGTTGAAGAAGGGGAGAAAGGATGTCTGTGGAGAGGTGGTCTTGAAAATGGTTAGTGCGACTTTATATTTAATCCTCATGTGGATGGGCAGCCAGGGTAGTTGTTTCAAGGTGGGGGTGATGTGCTCTCGTGAGCCCGTGCCTGTGATTATTCTGGCTGCAGAGTTTTGGGCGAGCTGTAAGGGGAGTAAGGTAGCTTTGGGGAGCCCCTGGTATATTACATGACTAAACTGCTAGGAGTCTTTTTGCCTCAAAAAGTAGAGATGTTTTTGTTTGATGATTGTTGGAAACAATAGTATTGAGAGTGGCAAAAGAGGAAGAAAGATCCACTCCAAAATATTTATGCAAAAAAATGCATAGCTGAAAATTGTTTTCTGTGACTGTTGATTATTTTGGTGGTATTGCTGATATTTTTGCGAGATATGGAAAAGCAGCTGCTGTAGGTTTACTGTTTGGATGAAAGGCCTAGCAATCTACTTCTGGTCGCACCTTGCCAAGAAAGCCTAGGGGATACATGCTACTACATGGCCAACTATCCTCAAGGTCACCTGGAGTCGAGAGCATTTGATGGCACTTAACAACTAAGGGAATCTCTCGCCGAGGGGAAGATGCTTGTGTGGAAAGCATGCCTGATTGTAAAGAAATGCATTTTGTCTCATTGGAGAGATGTCTCCCTGCCATTTATAATGCATTGGTGTATTGCCTTCCATGATCTTATGCTTATGGAGAAAATGGCTGCTTTGAGGAATAGTTCTGGACCTTTGGAGACTTTTCTGACCATTTGGGGCCCTTACATAGATTCTTTCCTGTGTAGAGCTTGGAGCACCGTGTTTAACATCTAAACTACTTTTTCTTTGATGGCTCTCTGACTATATGTGTGATTCAGTAATAGTAACACCTGAGGTGAGAGGAGAAGGAAGGGGGGATGGGGCAGGGGCGGGCATTTTGGATGTCCTGCTTTTGGTTTCTATTAGTGTAAATGTGTGGCACTATAAGAAAATAAATGTACCATGAGGTGCTGTAATTTGTGAATATTAATAAAAAGATGTTACAAATAAAGAAATCAGCATCAAGATGTCTATTCTGTCACTCATGGATCATTGTCTGCCAGTACCGGCACATCTCCCGAAGTTCTCTTCATTGCCACTTAAGAGCAAGTAACAGAGCGCCCCCCCCCCCCACCCCTCGTTTTCTGAAGTTGTTCAAGAACACCCTTAAAGCCTGCCTCCTTCAATGCTTAAGTCACTGCACCCATCGTGAAGGTCTGAGTCATACCACTGAAAGTAAATGCCAGCAGTGATGGATACAAGTAGCGATAGCAAATATTATCTGAGCACATTTTCCATATGATCTCATTTTTTCAGTGGAGCGGACTGGACCCAGTGCTCAGGGCTTGGCAGGATTTGCTCTTTCACAGCACATTCATGGTATCTTTAGGGAGGTTTAGGTGCACGGCTCCTAAAGCATGATGCGCCTACCTGATCTTCATTTCCATATCCAGTCTATACCTTAGCCCCAAACTTCAGGATGACCAGGCTTAGCCTTCTCTCCAAATTGACACAATCCACAAAGTCCTCTGTTTCTGGCAGGCTCCTCCATCTTACATTATAGTGGTGAGTTCTGTTTTCCAGATCTGTCAATTTGTCATGCAGGCCCTGATTAGCCTGTTCCAGGAAGTCCACTTGCTTCTGAAACACATTCAGCACCAGCTGTTCATCCCGCCTCTTCCATGCATCTCATCACCTGAGTGATATTGGAGTGCAACTCAGCGATTAAACCCGACAAATCCCATTTAAAGGCTGCTATGTCCGAGAACCACGACTTCAGCTCGCTTGTTGTTGCACTCACCTCAATCTGTACTTACTCATCCAAAACAGTCTCCGCTGCTGCTCATACGGTTCTACCACCTTGCTGATGCTACGGCTCCAACAAACACAAATTCGGAAAGGTCTACTGCCCGTTGCCACTATGACAATGACACTGCATACCCCGCGCTTCAGCATACTGTAGCAAACCCCGCTAGGTGACGTTTAGCACAGTGCTCCCTGGTGGACTGCAATTTGCCTAGGTTTATTACAGAGTTGCCAAGTTACCCAGTTCCAGGAGTGACACTTTTGCCAGTTCTGGTTTTAAATTTGCATTGCAATGCACTATGGTATTTATAGTCCCTGAATTTACTGATTGGAATCAGTACAGCAGGTCCCATAATGCATCAGAATGGGATGGTCAGAAATCTAGAACTGGCTTAAAATCTCACTCCTGGAAATGGGTAACTGGGCAACTCTGTTATTTTACCATCTCAGAGCTTCAACCCCAAGCAGCCATCTCGGTACGTGACATCACTTCCTCCATAATGTATCTTTTCAAAGTCCAGATTCAGGTACTTAGAGTGAGCTATCATTACTCAGTGAGTGTTTCCTAGTTGCAGTTCTGATGCCTTCTCACACCTTGGAAGCCACAATACAACCAGGGCTGGCCTGTCCATTGTGCGGGAATATTACCTGCACATAGCCCCGCACCTTGGGGGTCCCCACGCCTGACCAGCTGCAGAGGGAGTAAAGAGCAGCATTTGCCTTCTCTCCTGCAGCTGTGATAATAAGGAACACTAAGGCACGCTTGAGTGCTGGGAGATTAAACGGGGGCATGTCCAACATGCCCTGAACTCCTGGCACTCAGCACACCGGAGGGTTCCTTTTAATCACAGCCGCGGGAGAGAAGGTAAATGCTGCTCTTTACTTCTGCAGTTGTTCAGGAGGTCAACCAGGGCTTTGAGCCTTCCTGGCTCCCTCTGAAGCTGATCAGGTGCAGGACCCCTTTTGGTGTGTGGCGGGGGTGAGGACTGGGGGCTAGAATGGGAACGGGAATGGGAACAGGGGGCTAGAATGGAATGGGAGGGGGGCCAGGACTGGAAATGACCTGATGTTGGGGAACGGAGGACTGGGACTTGAAGGAAGTGGATCCTGGTGGGGACTGGAAGAGAACTGATACTGGGGAGTTAGGAATGGAAATGGGCTGATGCTGACAGATGGGGGACTGGGACTGGAAGGGAGCGGATGCTGGGAGGGACTGGAGGAGGAAAGATACTGGGGGGCTAGGACTGGAAATGGGCTGATGGGGGGAAGGGTGAATAGGACTGACGGGGAATGGATAGTGGGAGGGGCTGGAACTAGCTGATGCTGGCAGAGGACCAGAAGGGGGTGAGACAGGCAGGAGAAAAAAAGAAGCTGGGGGGACTGAGGATGAAGAGGGGAACAGATATTTTTTGTGGGAGGGAAGAAAAATCTATGATTTGCTGAGTATTGGGAGAGTAAGCGGAGATTGAGGATGGGGGGGGGGGGGGGTGAAATTTGAGCAGATGAACATAATAACATAAGATATGCCATACTGGGTCAGACCAAGGTCCATCAAGCCCAGTATCCTGTTTCCAAACAGTCTAGGTCATACATACCTAGCAGTTTCCCCAAAAGACAGGTTCCACAATGCTTGTACTCGGTCAAGCACTGATATCCTGGGTCCCTTCTTAATAATGGTTTATGGACCTTTCCTCCAGGAACTTGTCCAAACCTTTTTTAAACCCAGCTACACTAACAGCCTAGAAAAAGGAATAAAGAAAGGAATGGAGGAAAGAGCAAAAGCAGAAAGATCAGTATGTTAGAGGCAGATGTAGAGAGAATGGGAAAAACTAGAAGAGAGAAAAAAGGACAATTGGCCAGTAGACAATGGAGAGTTTGCAGAAGACACGAAGAAAGTAGAAGTGACTGGGGCAATTGCAACTGAAAAATAAAATGCTCAAACAACAAAAGGTAGAAAAACATTTTTATTTTGAATTTATTAACTGGAATATGTCAGCTCTGGGAAATGTGCATCGCTAACTTCTTACATTTTGTTTAGTACAAGGGAAAATTAATTTATAGTTTTATTTCTCCAGTGTTGTACAGTCCAAGTTGGGCTTTTGGGGTTCCCAGTTTAATTATTGCCTTCATATTTCTAAATTGTGATCCCCTGTTCTATTTTTGCCGATGGCTATGTTTTGCATGTGTAACCGAGCTGCAGTATTCTCAAGTCGCTTCACTGGTTCTCTATTCGTTTCCGTAGCCATTTCAAACCTCTACTACTGACCTATAGGTGCCCTCATTCTGCTGCTCCTCACTATCTTTCCTCTCTTATCTCTCCCTACGCCCCTCCTCGAGAACTCCGCTCTTCCGGCAAATCACTTCTATCTGTGCCCTTCTCTTCCACTGCGAACTCCAGACTTCGATCCTTCCACCTTGCTGCTCCTTATGCCTGGAGCAAACTACTTGAGTCTGTACATCAGGCTTCATCTCTGGCCCTTTTCATATCCAGGCTGAAAACTCACCTCTTCGATGGGCAACATATACATTTTAAAATAAAGTAAATTACATTTATGCAAATGAGGTCCAGTGGCTATGAAAATGAGGCCCCGCAATTAGGGTTGCCAACCAGCCAGTTTTCAGCCAGCCTGGCTGCCGGCAGACATTGAAGACCGGCCCTTGAAAAGCCATTTTTTTTGCTCTGGCCACGAGACTGGGAGTGGCCAGAGCAGAAAACCAGCTTTTCATCTGGAGTCCTTGTCCCCCCAGCACAGCCTCATCTTCTCCTCTGCTGTCAGTCCCTTTCTGCCACCTCTTTCCCCTTACAGAGCGGCGGTTGCAATAATGCTAATTTAAAAACAAAAGGAAACTGGTGTGGAGCCCTCTGGCCCTATGGAACTTCTGATGCAGCGTCCCGCCCCCTGTAGTGTCACTTCCTTTTGAACGCGGAAGTGGAATGCTGCAGCAGGGGTTCCATAGGTCCGGAGGGCTCCACACCGGTTTCCTTTTGTTTTTAAATTAGTGTTATTGCAGCCGCGGCTGCCAGGGGAAGGTGGAAGGGACTGACACAGTGGGAAGGTGGAGACAGGAAGGCAGCTGAAAGGGGGGGGGGGAGGAGAGGTGGCAGGAAGGGAGCTGACATGGGGGGGGGAAGGTGGGGGCTGCATGGGAACTGACATGGGGGAAGGAGGTGGCTGGAAGGCAGCTAAAAGAGAGGAAGGAGGTGGCAGAAAGGGACTGAGACAGTGGGAAGGTGGAGGCAGAAAGGCAGCTGAAAGAGGGGGAAAGGAGGTGGCTGGAAGGGAGCTGATGCAGGGGGGGGGAGGAAGGAGGTGGCAGGAAGAGAGCTGACAGAGGGGGGAAGGAGGGGGCTCAAAGGGGGCTGAAACCTAGGGATGGTATTGGAGGGGGACTGGAAGGGAGCTGACACCCGGGGGTAGGACTGGAGGGAACTGACAGGGATGGGACTGGTAGGTGGCTGAGTAATGGGGAGGAGGCTTGAAGGGAGGGGGCACTGGGACTGGAAGGGAGCTGACACAGGGATGGCATTGGGAGTGGAAGCGAGCTGATACCTGGGATGGCATTTGAACTAGAAAGGGCTGGACAGTGGGGAAGGAGGGGGACTGGAAGGGAATGGACACCACTGGCAGTCCTGGGAACACAAGGAGGTTGACATTGGAAGGTAATGGGAATGGGAGGACTGGAAAGGGGGCTGATACTGGGGAGGGTTACTGGAACTGGAAACAGGCTGATGGAAGGAAGTGAAGAAAACAAAACAAGAGACAAGAAATGGCAAATGGACTATAGACCACAGAAAAAGAGCTAAGAGAAGACAGGAAAACAGAAGCCTCAGATCAGGGCCAGCATGATCAGAGAATAAAATGGTCAGATAACAAAGGTAGAAAAAATAATTTTATTTTCAATTTAATAATTGGACTTTGTGCTACCTTTATATTTTATACAATACGGGGAACAGCATCTCTTATTTATCTGATGTTGCACTGCATGGGTAGTCTGGCTTCTTGGGGTTTCAGTTTCATTTTTGTCTATATATTTCTTTTTTTGTTTTGTGCTCATTTATTGATGAAGACCCATCAGTGTTGTGTATATGTGTACAACGGATGCTGTGTATTCTGTTAGTACAGAATTTCTGTTTAAGAATGTGTAGCAATCTTGCTTGTTCCGTTTGCACATTGCCCTCTCTGCAATTATTTTTTGGGGACAGGGGATGGGGTGGGGGGGCAGGACAGGGGGTACGACAAGGGCCGGGTTGAGGTGGGCATGGGCAGAGCATAACTAGCCACAGGTAGCAGTTCTTTCTCTTTCAAAAACTTGGCAGCCCTACCCGCAATGAATCTCCGCATATGGCCACCCCTGAATACAACCAGCCTTAGTTCAAAGAACCATGGACCTATCTTAATACTTTTCATCCTCTGATCATCTGGGGGCCGATATATCCAGAGGGATATATCCAGTTAAAAGTTAACCAGATACCTCACCCAGTTAAGTAGAATTGGGGTATTCAAAGAAATAACGGAATGAGTTATTTAAATTTAGGAAGGAAATTTGCCCTCAGCAGACGTAGCTGGCTAACTTTAACCAGTTAGCGAGAAGCTCCTGAAACATCTGATTCCTGAACTACATTGCAGGCTCTAACAGAGGAGATGGAGAGGGGGTAAAGGGACTCAGAGCAAGCTGATTAGCTTAAGGCAGCGATGGCGAACCTATGGCACGCGTGCCAGCTGTGGCACGCGAAGGCCTTGCAGCTGGCACGCGGGAAGGCCCGCAATCGAAAAAAAAAAAAAACAACCCTGTCTGCTGCCGCTGTCGGGGCCGCCGCGGCAGAATCGAGCGTGCCGCGGGGCCCCCCTGTACCCGGCAGATCCTGCCCTCCCCGTAGCAGCTCTCTCTTTGGAGCTACAGTCAGACGCGCCGGCTTGCAGAGCGCGAAGGGAAGAGTTTCCCTTTCGCGACTCTGTTAAGCCCGTGGGGGCTGATGGGAACTTCCCATCAGCCCCCGCGGGCTTAACAGAGCAGCGAGGGAACACTTCCCGCGCGCTCGGCAAGCCGGTGCGTCTGACTGCAGCTCCAAAGAGAGCGCTGCTACGGGGAGGGCAGGCTCTGCCGGTGGGTACAGGGGGGCCCCGCGGCACGCTCGATTCTGCCGCGGCGGCCCCGACAGCGGCAGCAGACAGGTTTTCTTTTTTTTTTAATTTTCCCTGGGCTGGGCTGGGCTGGGGGGGTGGGGGTTAGGAGTGGTGATGGGCTGGGCTGGCGGGGGGGGTTAGGAGTGGTGATGGGCGCTGGGCTGGGGGGGTTAGGAGTGGTGAGGGGTGCTGGGGGGGTTAGGAGTGGTGATGGGCTGGGCTGGGCTGGGCTGGGGGGGGGTTAGGAGTGGTGATGGGTTGGGCTGGGCTGGGGGGGTTAGGAGTGGTGATGGGCGCTGGGGGGGTTAGGAGTGGTGATAGGCGCTGGGGGGGCTGGGCTGGGGGGGTTAGGAGTGGTGATAGGCGCTGGGGGGGCTTAAACTAAAAATTGAGTGATGGGGGATTAGGACTGGGAGTGGGCTGATGGGGAGGTTAGGACTGGAAATGGGCTGGTGGGATTAGGACTGGGAGTGGGCTATGGGGGGCTAGGACTGGTAATGGGTTGGGGGGGTTGCTAGGACTGGAAATGGGCTGAGTGGAAGGGGGCTTGAACTGCAAATAGCTGTTGGGGATGGGGCTTGGAATGGAAATGGGCTGAGGGGAACTGGGGGCTTGAACTGCAAATAGCTGATGGGGACGGGGCTTGGAATGGACATGGGCTGAGGGGAAGCGGGGGGCTGGAAGAAGGGAATGGATGCTGGGTGAGACTGGAACTAGAAGGGAGCTGATGTTGGGGAGGATTAGAATGGGATGGGGCTGGGAGAGTAAAATGGAGAGGGGAAAAATATTTTGTGTAGGAGGGATGAAAAATCTACAATTGGCCAGGTATTGGGAGAGTAATTGGGGATTGAGGATGGAGGGGTAAAATTTGTGTGGATGAAATAGGAATGAGGAAAGAGCAAAAGGAGAAAGATTAGTATGTTAAAGCAGATGTAGAGAGAGAGAGAATGGAAAAAAAACTAGAAGAGAGAAGAAAGGACAAATGGACAGCAGACGATGGAGAGTTAGCAGAAAACATGAAGAAACCAGAAGAAAATGGCTGGACCAATTGCAACTGAAAAAAAATGCACAAAAGGTAGAAAGATATCTCTTTATTTTGAATTTATTAACTGGAATATGTCAGCTCTGGGAAATGTGCATCATTAACATCTGCGCTTTGTTTGGTACAAGAGGAAATTCCTATTTGACGTTGCCACTTGTTCTCTTTCCCCAGTATTCACTGAAATGTATTGGTTTAATATTTGCAGTGTTGCCTTTTGATAGGTAGGGTATGGTGCTTTGTGAGTCCTGGTAATGCTGTCAGGATACGGCGGGTTTGCTATGGGTTCTAAATGGGCAGCGTTTGTAGTAGTTCCTAATGTGCCTGGCGGTTGGCACTGGATTATAGTAATGTAGAAATCTTTTAGTCTTTCTTTATCCATACACTCATTAAGAGACATGTTTACTAAAAGTTAGTGTATGGTAACATTATGCAAATATTTATGCAAATAAGACCACTTATGCAAATGACGTGCTGGCACTTTGAGGAAATTCTTTGGTTTTGTGCGGCAGTTTGGGCACTCGGGCTCAAAAAGGTTAGCCATCACTGGCTTAAGGTCACACAATCAGCAGCAGGGGGCATCACGAGCTCCACATTCTCTGACCTCTCCTGACTCTTAGCTGAGTGGCAGAGGGCAGCTGTACATGGAACCACCCACCAAACATTTGCAAAGGTCCTGGGACTGCAAAACTCCTGTGCTGTGTTAAATGGTCAAACCGTGCAAGACATTCGTTTCCAGGCTCAGGGAGATTTACTTCTGGACAAGAATTTTCTGTGTGCCTTCGATTCACAGAATCGAGGCTTTGGTGATGCTTCATGCTGAAGAAACACTTTGAAACACTGTTTTCCTAAAGGGAATCTTATAAAGTTTTGAATAAGTCAGCTTGGTGGACAGAGAGTAACTAAAAGCACTTTAACATTTGTTTAATTCCTCCTCTGGGATTTAAGTCTTTTTTATACAATAAAGGAAATGACAATAAAAGCTACTAAGTGTGTTATTTTCAGGCAATTATAGATGCAATACTGAAAAAAAACCCACCTCCTAATGTGTGAGAAGAAGCCGTGACTAAACAGGACGTTTGTAGATGCACATATGCCATTTATATATTGCCAGGAACATATTTTATCATTCTAAAAAGAAACTGCTTTGCGCTGCTACAATTCCAGAGCTTAGTCATAATTCTTTAATAGTACGTAAAGACAGATAAACAGTGAGTGTAAACTGAAAAAACGCCCTTCCACTTATTAGAAAAAAAAATAGAAAACAAAAAAAAAATTCAGTAATTCACGGAAGAGGATTTCAATTATGATCACAGGTAGGACTTGAAAAACTACAAGAACAATTCAGATTACGGTGCAGAGAGGCTGTGATGCTCACCCTGAATGAAAATGCTGGTGAGTTTTGAGTTCTTCTTATTCTAAAAGTATCAGGTAAAAGCTTTATGTGACTTGAGTAATCACGGCATGCTTAAGTGCCACACGACTATGTCCATGCTCTTAATCTAATTGTGCCCCGTGCCCCCTACCCCCCCCCCCCCAGTTGAACCCCAGAGCCCTGCCTTGTGCAAGCAGGCAGTGAACTTGTGACAACAACAGAATGTGTGTTTATGGTAGAGGTTAAGGACATTTAAAACTGAATTAATGAAAAAATACGTAATGCCTTTTGAACCACTTCATTGTTCTGCTTTAAATGTTTTTCTTGCTGTATATGGACAGGATGCCACTTATTTCAGAACAAGCTACTTGTTTCCAAGGGATGTTTACAGGGGCAAATTCTGAAAAGCTCCCCTGCAGAGCAAAGGACAAGCAGATTGGATTTATGAGACTATTCGTGAGCTTAGTTTATGTGAGGGAGGTTTCATATTAACTCATTCATTTATTTTTTTCATGCAACGTCTTGACTGCATTGCCGGTTAAAAATGATGGGCTTGGCAAACATAAAAACATCCATAATAAAGCACAAATATGTAAAATCAGACACCAGTAATGCAGCAAATGCCCAAACCCATGTAGTCCTAATCAATGATCAACAAACTGCACTCCACCACTGCAATCACTTCATGCAAAGGCCTGCATAAAAAAAGAGCCTTAAGCTGTTTGCGGAACCACATAGTCATTCTCTTCTCATGACTCAAGCAGAAAGGCAGTCTAAAAAAACAGGGGCAAGCACAAAAAACACAGCATTAACAACACTATTTGCTATGATGTTGGCAATCGACTCACCAGGGATAAGAATCTGCATATCATCCGCATTAATGCGGAACTGAAATCTCAAAGATCTTAATGTGACTGCCAGTGGATGCAAATAGATACTAAATAAGACTGGAATACCGGACAGAAGAATCCAGCCAAAAAGACACAATGAACCTAACACTATTTGAATCCGTCATTCAAATAGGAATGAATGGAACCATTTAAATACAAATCCAGCAAACCCCTGCTCAACAAGACATCATGGTTCACTGTGTTGAAGGCCACAGAAACATTAAGGGAATCCAGTAGACTAGTACTTCCTTTATCAATATAGTGTCACATTCTGCCCACGTTGGAACCCATACTGTTCAAGTCCAAAAGATCTACCTCATTCAAGGAGTCCTCCAATTGAGTTACCATGAACTTCTCTATCTTTTTACTCGAAGTAGGCAAACTGGCCACAAGACAAAAGCTGGATAACTCATTCCTGTTGGACCCTGACCTTTTCAGCAAGTGGACACATCAGAGCCTGTTTCAACAATGGAAGGTAGAATTCTTCCCGCACTATTTTCATTAATGGTGAAATCATTACATCCAATGCAGCCCACAGTAATATGCGCATACAAGGATCGAGGGAGCAGTTTGCTGTACACAACACAGGCCACATCCTCTTTACAGACCTCCCTAAAATCATCCCAAGAACATCATGAGACTTTGCAATTATATACATCTGTACCATTACAACAGTGTCAACTGAAGTACAAACAGCAGTCACCAGAGACAATCAGCTTTCAATACCACTGTTTACATTGCGATTTTAGATTTGATTACTTAAGAACAAGAACATAAGATATGCCATACTGGGTCAGACCAAGGGTCCATCAAGCCTAATATCTTGTTTCCAACAGTGGCCATTCCAAATACCTGTCGGGTTCCCGAAGGTATACACATTCCATGCTGCTTGTCCCAGGGGTAAGCTCATTAATAATGGTTTATGAACTTTTCCTCCAGGAACTTGTCCAAACCTGTTTTGAACCCAGCTACTCTTACACGAATAGCTTTTACTACATCCTCCGGTAATGAATTCCAAAGTTTGATTATGCACCGTGTGAAAAAATATTTTCTACGATTGTTAAATGTGCCACATTGTAGCTTCATTGTGTGTTCCCTTTGTCTTTCTACTTTTTGAAGGAGTAAAACAACTCATCTACGTCCAGCTTCTGAAATACTATTCTGGGGATGTCTATGTAGATGCCCTGCAGACGCCCATATCGGCCACATCCATATTTGTGAAACTGAGTCTGCACCTGGAGGTGCCTGCTTGTTTTTCCACATTGCACTTGGGCGTTGTCCGGAAAATGCCACTTTATATGTGACTATTAAGAATGTTACATATACAGACTGTGATGCAGAACATATGCATAATTTGAAACCATCTAAGTTAGAAGTTTTCAAATTATAGATTCTGAGGGTAACTTTATAACAAGGCAACTAGGATAAACAGATGCCTATTTTAAACCTGGGTGCCTCTCTATCAACAATGAGCCGCCTGATTGAAGACTGAACCCAGTTTAGGACAACTATCTAGAGGGTTGCCATGAATCAACATTGACTCGACAGCACTTAACAACAACATATAAACACATATGGGCATTTATTTTCCTTTATAAAATACTTGTGTAAATGGCAAGCATCACACCTTAAAAGTAAGTGCAGGTATAAATGAATGCATGTAAAATATGCAAATACGCATACAAATTAAAGTATTTTATAATCAACATGTGGACTTACAAATTCTGCCCATGCTTCACCCAGACCATTCTCCTGGTTCACCAACCAGCAAAGTACGCATGCTTATACCACTCAACGTTCTTTTACATGGTATTTTCTAAGAGGCTGTTCACCTGCCTAGAGGCCACATATGTGCAAAAATTACTTTATAAAATTCCTCCTCCGCCCAGCTGAATATTGACCTAAATGTGTTTAGATAGTAGGAGAAGTAAGATGCCCCCAGGAGGATTTCTAGGAACACTTTAAAACTTGACATCAAGAACATTTACTTACTGCAAGTCCAGGTACTCCTGATTCTCCGGGTTCGCCCTGCAGAATAAGCGGAAGCCGCTTTACTTGGATGCACTATGCGGTGACTTCACCAAACGGCACGAAACGTTTCATTATAGGAGACATGGTGTGGTTGCATACACTGGTAACACACTAAAGACCAACATACGCTAGGGACAGAATTACTGAATGACCTGCTGGGAGTGAGTATCTGGAAATGTAAAAGAAGAAACCTTTTGGCTTAACAGACTTTCTACTGGACTGGGGCATCATTAACAGAGCAGTACATTAATATGCAGCCCCAGCTGCACTTGTAATTTTAGTGAAAGCCAATTTATTTTTTTAGGCTTAGTGGTTTTTCCTGCTTCTTTGGCCTTCCATTTCATTTTGCACTGGCCTTTAATGGGCTAAGGTTTCCGGAGCCTTCATTTGCAACTTCCTGGGATTTTTCCTCCCTTTGACCTGGCCCAGGCATTGCAGAGGCAGTGACAGTTCTCAGCCAGGGACTACCTACTGTGGCTTCTCCTGCCCTCAGAACCTGACACATATCTGCCTGAGTTTGTCCACTAGGTGTTTCCACTGTACACCAGCTGAGACTCCCTGTCCCTAGGGCTATAAGGGCTCCCTTCACAGCATCCTCATCTACAGCTGGCACAACAGAAGCCGAGTTTGGGAAACAAATTCTCCCATGTGCCGCACTGCCACTAAACACTGGACCTTATTCACCTTCAGTACTCAAAAAACAGATTACCAACCTTCTGTCCCACTGGTCCTCGCGCACCAAAAAATCCTATGGACCCCTTTGAGCCAGCTTCTCCTTTAACACCCTGATTGATGGGGGAAAAAAAAGATAAACTTGTTTGATATGTGTTACATCACAGCAACTCAGTTAATAGGTTTGGTATGTTATTCATAAAAACAGAGAAACAACAGCAGAAAAAGACCACAAGGTCTATCTAGTCTGTCCTTCCATATCACCCACTACAACAGTCCCCTTTTTCCTTTAGAGATCCTTCGTGTTTGTCCCATGCTTTTTTGAATTCAGATACTGTCCTCATCTCTACTACCTCCAATGGGAGACTATTTCGGGTATCTACCACTCTTTCCGTAAAGAAATATTTCTGCATATTACTCCTGAATCTATCCCCTTCACCCTCATCCCATGTCCCCTTGTAGCAGAGTTTGCTTTCAATCGAAAGAGGCTCTCCCCCTGTGCATTTATGCCGTGGAGGTATTTAAACATCTCAATAATATCACCTCTATCCCGCCTTTCCTCTAAGGTGTACATATTAAGATCCTTAAGTCTGTCCTCATATGCTTCATAACGAAGACCACTAACCATTTTAGTAGCCACCCTCTGTACCAACTCCATCCTGTTCACATCCTTTTGAAGGTGCGGACTCCAGAATTGCACACAATACTCCAAATGAGGTCGCACCAAAGACGTATACAGAGGCATTATCACCTCCTTTCCTCTGCTGGCCATTCCTCTCCCAAGACACCCAAGCATCCTTCTAGCTTTTGCTGTCGCCTTTTCCACCTGTTTAGCTACTTTAGGATCATCAGACACAATCACGCCTAAGTCCAGGTCTTCTTTTGTGAACAGAAGTACTTCACCCCTATACTATTATTTATTTATTTTATTTATTTATTTACATTCTCTTATATACCGCGCTATTCCGCATCAGTGCGGTTTACATAGAACATCAAAACTTACACATTTCTGTAGCTGTGTTTACAATGAACCGGTACATGAACTTGGGTCAAACCTGGGTAACTATTTACATATTGGGTAACTATTTACATCTTGACAAACTAATATAGAGGAACTATATTGCTCCCTTGGATTGCCACAGCCCAAATGCATGACCTTGCATTTTTTAACTGCACTGCAAAGACTCAGTTACCTTGTTTTGTCCATTTGTTAAGCTGCAGTGGTGCAAGTTAATGGGTGTTGTGTGTTACCTTTTCGCCTGGTGGCCCATCTTCTCCCTTCTCTCCTTTGTCTCCATCGAACCCGGGGGATCCTCTGCTACCCTAAATCAACGGCAGTTCTTTTTTAAAATTAATATTAAACTTTAAAATTTTTACATCAAATAAAAATTAGGAAAATAAGAAAAAATAACAATTATAAAGCAAATAACAAAATATGTACCACATCAAGGAGGAAAAGAAAGCCAGATGGTAACTCAGAAGAAGCAGGTCATTATGATATTAGAATAAATCCTCGACCTAACAAAACAAAAATATTCATATAATTTTAAAGAAATAGGTAGAATAAAAGTAAATCCTTCACCCACTGGAGAGGCTCAGGTGGGGGATGATCCATTTAATTTCCTAGATTTAGCTAATTTCTTGGAATAATCTTTGATAAGATCACTACCTGAGCCATTTAGGTGATTAAGATTGCCTCTGAATCTGATAAAATGTCTATATTGTTGTTTTCAAAAGAAGGGCGATCTTTTCTGTGATTAGAAATGTATGATATTTGACGGATGTCTTGCGTACCACTCAGGCATGCAGGAAGAGTTCTATACAATTTGTCTTGAGCATTATCTATTGTTTATTTATTTATTTTATTTAGACAGTTTTTGTATACCGCCTTATCCTTCAATCAAAGCGGTCACAACCAGGGCCGGATTTACCTATACGCCATGTACGCCATGGCATAGGGCCCACAGCCGGCAGGGGCCCACAAAAAAAGAAGAAGTAAATTTTTTTAAAATTTAATTTAAAAAAAAAACCTGGTGGCTGCTGCTGCGGGGCCCCCTCTGCTGCCGCGGCAGCACCGATTGACCCGCGGGGGCCCCGTCTACAAGCTGAAGCCGTCGGGTCGGGTCGGGTCGGGTCGTTCCTCCCTCCCTCCATCCGTGCAGGCTGCAGGCTGTGAGAGACGTGAAAGGAGAGTGTCTCCTCGCGTCTCTGTAAAGCCCGCAGGGGCTGATGGGAAATTTCCCATCAGCCCCTGCGGGCTTTACAGAGACGCGAGGAGACACTCTCCTTTCACGTCTCTCACAGCCTGCAGCCTGCACGGATGGAGGGAGGGAGGAACGACCCGACCCGACCCGACCCGACGGCTTCAGCTTGTAGACGGGGCCCCCGCGGGTCAATCGGTGCTGCCGCGGCAGCAGAGGGGGCCCCGCAGCGGCAGCCACCAGGTTTTTTTTAAAAATTAAATTTTACTTTAGGCCGACGGGGGGGGGGGGGGTAGGACTGGGAAAGGGCTATTGGGGGGGCTGGGGCTGGAAATGGGCTGGGGGGGGTAGGGCTGGTAATGTCCTATGGGGGGGGGTAGGACTTGTAATGGGCTATTGGGGGGGCTGGGGCTGTAAATGGGCTGGGGGGGTAGGGCTGGTAATTGGCAATGGGGGGTAGGACTGGTAATGGGCTATTGGGGGGGCTGGGGCTGGAAATGGGCTGGGGGGGTTAAGGCTAGAGGTGGGCTGATGGGGTTAGGACTGGTAATGGACTGTGGGCTGTGGGGGGGGCTTAGAACTGGCAATGGGCTTTGGGGGGGGGGTTAAGACTGGTAATGGGCTGTGGGCTGATGGGTGCTGTCAGCTAAAGGGATATGTCGGGGCTAGGACTGGAAATGGGCTGGGGGGTTAAGACTGGAGGTGGGCTGATGGGGTTAGGACTGGTAATGGGCTGTTGGGGGGGGGTTAGAACTGGTAATGGGCTTTGGGGGGGGTTAAGACTGGTAATGGGCTGTGGGCTGATGGGGGCTGTCTGGTAATGGGCTATGGGGGGCTATGACTCGAAAATGGCTCGGGGGGTAAAAGACGGGAGGTGGGCTGATGGGGTTAGGACTGGTAATGGGCTGTTGGGGGGGTTTAGAACTGGTAATGGGCTTTGGGGGGGTTAAGACTGGTAATGGGCTGTGGGCTGATGGGGGCTGTCTGGT
Source organism: Ichthyophis bannanicus (assembly GCA_033557465.1). NCBI lineage: Eukaryota > Metazoa > Chordata > Amphibia > Gymnophiona > Ichthyophiidae > Ichthyophis > Ichthyophis bannanicus. The sequence continues at coordinate 46,884,176 of CM066038.1, read as the reverse complement.
AATGGGCTATGGGGGGGCTAGGACTGGAAATGGGCTGGGGGGTTAAAACTGGAGGTGGGATGATGGGGTTAGGACTGGTAATGGGCTGTGGGCTGATGGGGGGGGTAGGACTGGCAATGGGCTATGGGGGGCTGACTGGAAATGGGTTGATGGGGTTAGGACTGGACTTGGGATGGGGGGTTAGGACTGGTAATGGGTTATAGGGGGGGGCTTAAACTGAAAATGGGGTGATGGGTTAAGGACTGTAAGTGGGTTGATGGGGGGCTAGGACTGGTATTGGGTTGGGGGTTGCTAGGACTGGAAATGGGCTGATGGATGGCTAGGACTGGAAATGGGCTGATGCAGGGACTAGAAGGGAATGGATGCTGGGTGAGGCTGGAACTAGAAGGGAGCTGATGTTGGGGGAGGATTAGAATGGGATGGGGCTGGAAGAGTAAAATGGAGAAAGGAAAAATATTTTGTGTGGGAGGGATAAAAAATCTACAATTGGCCGGGTATTGGGAGAGTAAGTGGGGATTGAGGATGGAGGGGTAAAATTTGAGTGGATGAAATAGGAATGAGGAGGAAAGAGCAAAAGGAGAAAGATTAGTATGTTAAAGCAGATGTAGAGAGAGAATGAAAAAAAATCTAGAAGAGAGAAGAAAGGACAAATGGACAGCAGACGATGGAGAGTTAGCAGAAGACACGAAGAAACCAGAAGAAAGTGGCTGGAGCAATTGCAGCTGAAAAAAATGCACAAAAGGTAGAAAAATATCTCTTTATTTTGAATTTATTAATTGGAATATGTCAGCTCTGGTAAATGTGCATCATTAACGTCTGCGCTTTGTTTAGTACAAGAGCAAATTAATGTATAGTTTTATTTCTACAGTGTTGTACATTCCAAGTTTGGCTTTTGGGATTCCCAGTTTAATTATTGTCTTCCTGTTTCTAAATTGTGATTACTTGTTTGGTGATGGTCTATGTTCTGCATGTGTAACTGAGCTGAGGTGTTCTGTTTATATAATTCCTATTTGACATTGCCACTTGTTCTTTCCCCAGTAGGTCATGTATTGTTGTTCTCTGAAATGTACTGGTTTAATATTTGCAGTGTTGCCTTTTGATTGGTAGAGTATGGTGCTTTGTGAGTCCTGGTAGTGCTGTTAGGATACGGCGGGTTTACTATGGGTTCTAAATGGGCAGTGTTTGTAGTAGTTCCTAATGTGTCTGGCAGTTGGCACTGGATTATAGTAATGTAGAAATCTTTTAGTCTTTCTTTATCCATACACTCATTAAGAGGCACGTTTACTAAAAGTTAGTATATGGTAACATTATGCAAATATTTATGCAAATGAGGCCCCTTATGCAAATGAGGCCCCGCACCCCCCTTGGGCCGCCCCTGCTGGGGGCCCACAATTTTTGTTGGCGTAGGGCCTCACTCAAGGTAAATCCGGCCCTGGTCACAACACAATTGGGGGATACATTTAACACGCAGGGATATGAGACACATACACTAATACTTACAGGGAACATGGGCAATGGAGGGTTAAGTGGCTTGCCCAAGACCACAAGGAGCATCTGTGGGACTAGAAACCCCAGTCCTTCCGGCCCAAGGTTGCTGTCCTCTAGTAGGATTTGAACCCCCGACCTTCCGGCCTGAAGTACCTTGCCCCAACCACTAGGCTACTCCTCCCTGCTGGTTGGTACATTGTTCCTGCGTTTTCCCTGTAAGTGTGGTGTGGTGTACCAGGGCAATCAATATGTTTTCTTTGACCCTTTAAAATTAGAAAATGTTGTTAAAGATAAAGAAGTACTGGAGGGTTGATGGGGGAACCTCCAGGGTCTCCATAGTGATCCAGCGGTATTCGGGGCTCAAGCAATCCCCCTCTACTCCTGCCCTGTCTCCGGCACTTTTCAAAATGGTGCCAGTCTTGAGGTGCTGGCTTGTAGTGGTAAGATGTCAATGTTGATGTCTTTCTGCTAGGGGGCAGCACCACAACATTGGTACCAGTTAACCAGCTGTTGGAGATGGGATAGCAACGGAGGGGGACTGCTCCTGCCCAGAACACTGCTGGACCACCAGGGAGACTTCAGTAAGGATCAGGGAAGGGTTAGGGGGTGGGAGACCAGGCCTGCTATCCTAGCCAGGTTGTGGGGGAGTGGGGCTAGGATAGCCAGCTCCATGATGTTGGGAGTCCAGAGAGGGGGGTGCTGATTGTTGGGAGGGGGAATGGGGGGCCTCTATGGGTTCCACAGATCTTCTGATCCGTGGCACTAGACTTGCAATTACATTTGGGGGATCAGAAGGGGGGTATCTGACGGGCGAACACTGGCCACCCCCCCTTGCATTTACCACACAGGTTTTGCTATTATCACATGGCAGTTTGACATATGCTGCACAGCAAGTGTAAAACACTTAGCAGACTTCAGTAAATTTGCCCCCATGTGTCTTTACAAAATTGTGCCATGAAACTCACAGAAGTTGCATCTCAAATGCAGCCATGAACATTTACACTAGGTCAAGAGTTGGTGCAAATGTACGTAGCTGAAGGATGAACGTGTGTGCATATTTTATGAAATTCGTGCCTACTTTGTGACTTCTCCCACACTCCATCCTGGGAACACTTACACTCAGGGTGTATACCGGTATGTGCATTCCTGTCATAGCACGTACTCGTAGGTATAGGGGTAATTTCACAAGAGGCCTTTTACATCCGTACAACAGCATGTACACATGAAAATCTTTTCTTCAATTATCCCCGAAGGATCCCATTTTTAAGGATGCATTTATGCACGAAGAAAGAATCCTTCAAAGTAATTTCTAACAACGTGCTTTTTTGAAATATCATCTTTTCACAGTCCTTCTATGTCTCGGTTTATGCAAATAATCCCTGTTAAAAGAACAGCCTGCACCTTATTTACATATTTAGCAGCACGTTTTATAGTTCATTTTGCTCCATTGTTACCTGGAAGCATAATATTCTACTGAGTTTTCCAAAACTGCTGAATTTTGTTGGAAAAACCCCAAGGTAGGTAAGAGCATGCAAGTGCATCGATTTTGTAGCTATTTTCAACTTTTCGCTTGTGTGTTTAATGCAACACAGGGAAGGGAAGGTGCCCATAACACACTTCTGGTGAAACTGTGTAGTTGTGACATCTGATGATTTTCAGTATAGTAAATCTCAAAACTGTTGCTGGTCTTCAATGACATTTGAATCTCATCAGTCCTCTTTCGCAAACTTTATCATGCTCCTGTGCACATATATGGATGGACAAACTGAATCACCTGCCATCAATGATTTTCAGATAATCAGTGGTTCTCAAACCTGTCACGGGGGCTCCCCAGCCAACTGGGCTTTCAGTATATCCACTATAAATATTTATGACTCCATGTAAATCTACCTTATGTATATCCTTGGGGTAGATTCCGACCTGAGCTTAGCAGGGTTGGACATTCGATCCAGACGTCCAGCCCTATTAAATGCCAGGGTTGTGATTCTGAATAAACAACTCCCTGCATGTAAATCTGAGATGTGCAGTGTGCTCTGATTCTGGACGGGAGGGGGTGGGCCAGAGGAGGAGCGAGATCGGGAAGTAGGTGGGAACCTGACCCCCGAAGTATAGGGCCTATTCCGAGATCAGACCTGTACATCTGGGGTTGGTGGATTGGACGGGGGACATTCCACCTTTGAGGTGGAATAAGTCCCGCTAGATGGAGCCGGATGATGCAGTCAGGCCTGGAAAGGAAGGAGAGGGATGCAGAAGGTTCCCCGTGGCCCGGTGCTGGCCACAGCAGGCCCGATCGGGGGATGGATGACAGGGAAAGGAACTTCTCGGGGCCGCAGCGCCTTGGCAACAGGATGCCACGGCCCACATCTCCATGCAGGAGCCTGGCTTAGCTATCCAGATACATTTCTGTATGCTCTGGGGCCCAGAATCAGGGCACAGCTAGCCTGTGCAGGCTGGCTGCACCAAATTCTGGTCCCGTGGGGATGTCTAGTCCCTGCGGGATCAGAATTGGGTGCCACCCCAGCCCGTCCAGATTCTGGATGCCTGGTTGGCCTGGGGATGCACAGAATTGAATTGGCCTCACTGTGGATATCCTGAAAACCCAGCTGGCTGGGGAGCCCCAGTACAGTTTTGGGGACCGCTGGATATGCCGAAATATGACTATAAAAGACAAAGGTGCAAGCATAGAAGGGACATCACTATTTCTGGTTAAAAGGAATGTGACTGAATGAAATGAAAAGAGAAGAGAGACAAAGAGAGATGGAAACCTAATTGAACAGAGGCAGAGAGAGACAGAAAAAAAAAGGTGTGAACTAAAATATATAAATACATAAACAGGTGGCGACAAAGGCAGAGAGATGGCAACAGATGGTACTCTTGGTAAGCCTAGGGTAGGACCATTTTCAAAACGTTCTCTAACCGTGTACCATGAATCTGTAAAATTAGATAAAAATATACAAAAAAGAAAGAAAGACGTTGCTCAGTTCTGCTTACTGCTTCTCCTTTGCTTCCTTTGTAACCTTGAGGTCCAAAAAGAGTCATTGGATCACCCTTTGGGGGAAAAGCAACATTTATTTAATACCAAGAGAGAGAATGGACATTAGCAGAGAAATGTTTAGGACACCATCCAACATCGCCAAAGGGGCCAAAGGTATGAAGAGCAGGTTACTAAACACTACACCTATGATATGTCTGCTATACCCAATATACCTGTAGAGATTCAAAACTGCTCCTTCATAAAATGTAGCTTTATCCTGAAAGCCTGCTTCCTTGCTGATTTACTCCGGTTCTTAAAACAGGCAATTTTTAGCTACTTCCCTCTTACTTTCTCACATTCCTGCATGGACGTCCTCAGTGGGATTGTTCCCATCAGGAAATAAGTGCAAGGTTTCCACGACCCACTCTCAAATCACAGCTCTGAAATCCCTCTTCTAGTTCTTTTTTTTTTTTTTTACCTTTTCTCCCTTGAGTCCAGCAAAACCACGCTCGCCCTGAAAATATACAAAAGCCATTTTTAAAATATGGGTCAACCGTCCTGAACCTTTTCAACTTCTACCATCAACTGAGCAAGCTCATTTTAACTCAGCCTAATTTTCAGTCAGTTGCAATACAGAACAATGCTGCACACTTTTCCTTATGCAGGAAAATCTTCATTTCAAATTAATTTACTTGTAAAGACTATGAAGTTTTTAGAATTGTGAGATTTGTAGTATGCTATTTCTTTCTTTCTTTAAAAATACTCATACTAGCTGAGGATGCCTCTTTATTGCACAACATGTTCGGTTAGGGTGTCAACGAGGTTTCGATTTTAAAATTAACACATCTTTCCATGTCCTGTCCTCATTATGTCTCAGCCTTTCTGGCTAACCTCAGATGTAAGGTCGAAGACGAAGGCATGTCAATTCTTAGTGCATAAAAGCAATTTGTGCACCCTTTAAATTTGTAGGCATCTACTCTAAAGGAATGCGTGCTCACATATGCACACACCTAGTGTGATGGTTTTCCTTCACCTAAACAAGCCACCAGGAACACCTCGCTTTAATTTGGTAATCCTCGAATACCTCTGGTCATACTTGAGGGGTGCAATTTTCAGTCTTTTCATTTTATCACAAAGGGCTCCACCTTCCTAATCAGGCAAAACCGGATTAATCTATAGAGAGAAGCTAGTCACTCACCAACATCTCAGCATGCGAGGTCATTAACTACAGAGCACACAATTCAGAGAGAGACGGATCTACCATGGGAGATATAATGGCAACATTTGCTAAATTGCTTTTGATTTGGTGGAATAAAAAGGGTGCTGCACTATTAGTATAATTCGATCCAAAAGAAAAACAACGGTGGCAGGTGTTTGAAATGGGCACTTTAATAATTATAGTTTACACATTTAAAAGAAGCACTTGAATAGTTTGAAGAAGGTAAATTGGAATCTGTACGGAGACTGGTGCTTTTTAACATATTTATAAACAATCTGGAATTGGGAACAACAAGCAATGGGGTGATTAAATTTGCAGATGACACTAAATTATTCAGTCATTAAATCACATGCGGATTGTGAAAAATTGCAGGAGAATGTTATGAGACTGGAAGACTGGGCATCGAAATGGCAAATTAAATTTAATGTAGACAAATGTAAAGCAATGCATGTAGGGAAGAATAATGCTAACCACAGATTTACAAAGCTGGGTTTCGCATTAGGAGTCACCACCCAAGAGAAGCATCGCGGTTTCATAGTGGACAATACGTTGCAATCTTCTGTTCAGTGTGCAGTGGTGGTCAGAAAAGCAAACAGAAGGATAGGAATCATTAGGAAAGGAACAGAGAATTAAACAAAGACGACTCTTGTAGCATACGTAGCTCCAGGGTGCGATTGCATCTCAAAAAAGACATAGTAGCATTAGAAAAATCAGGGCCGGCGCTAGCCATTAGATGAACTAGGCTGTCACCTAGAGCACCACCATTTCTAGGGCTAGCCCTCCAGGACTTGCAGCAGTGGCAAGGACTTTCAAACAGTACTTCAGTGCTCACGGAGAAACATAACGGCAGAAAAAGACCATACGGTCTACCTAGTGTGCCCTTCTATATCAACTACTCGAATCCCTCTGGCTGGAGCCACTTCTAGCACCATGCACAAGGGAAGTCTGCATCGGAGAGGGCAGAAGCATGAGCAGCGCACAGCGCTGGAGGCTTTTGGTAAGTGCTGTAGGGTTGCTGCAAGTCTCAGAGAGGGACAGCAGCAGCGGACGCTGCGGCAGTAGGCCGACCTGGAAATGGTTGCACTTTAAGAGTCTGCCGAAGTGGCCTAATGCACTAAGAATTGACATGATCACATCCCTTCCATGACTGTAGCCAGTCTTCTCAAGGATGCACCTGGGTAGCAGGTCACTCTAACCACTCTGAGTTGGTTACCTTTTTCCTTCACCACAAACACATGAACACGCTGTTACCTCTCCCGCTGGTAACACTGAGCTCCTCCGGAAGTGGACCACCATTCTCACAGACCCCCCCTGGCCTTGCAGTTTCATCCTCCCTTTTTTTTCTGCATGTAGCTGGATCAGACCTAGTTGGCTTGGGGTTGGACGGCAGCCTGTAGCAAGAGGCCAGGTAGGTCACCTGAGATGGAGCACCCTGGCTATGCCTTAATCCCCTTTGGGTAATCACAGCCTTTGGTACTTTCCCAGACTCCTTGGTGGAAAGAAGACATTAAACAGTGAAGGGGGGGGGGGGAGGCTAGGGGGTTTTCTGACTGGTTAACTGGGCATTTTTTTCATACAGTGGTGAGGCAAAGGGGGACCCCAAGGCACCGGCACCCATTTACTAGTGAAGGTAGGCTGGGAGGGGGAATCCACAGACGCTGCTTGCTTCTGCCTTGGATCGCGCAATCCCTGCAATGGCAGGCGGAGCAGGACTACCCACATTACCTGCCGATGCAAGGATTGCAGGTCACTGCGGTATCTGCAGGGCTGGTGCTGGGCAATCCCCCTGCAGATATCCCATAGATTTTGCATTTTCACATATGCCATGCAAAAGCTGCAACATCACTTACTGCACTTTATTAAACACACCTCTTAGAAATAAATCGCTGTTTGCACTCACTGCCGACTGCATGTGAACACTTTAGTCCTCCATGTATTTGTTATGGAACTGAAGGTTTAGGGTGTCTCCTCTTTCCTGATGGCTATGTGCATAGGTTTAATTACATCAGAGGTGTTCGCCTGATTTGAATTTGTGCGACTTTTGCTGTTCTTTAGGAAATGGAAAACTCTTTTTCTGAGGATACTACAAGACGTTTTCTAATACTCCTGTTGATGCAGCTCTTTCCCTCTCTCTTTTGGGTTGCTCTCTTTGTTTTTAATATTATTTATTTGCTGTCTGTTCCTCTCTTTTCTTTTGCTCTCTCTCTCTTCTCCACTCATTTTGTTTTTTGACTTTTTTCTTGTGTGCTGCTCTGAAGGCTGGCAGGCTGTAGTTATCTGCTTCCTCCTGTCTGCCTAAGGTCACCCTGGCAGGTCGATACAGCTGACTGTCTCTCCCTGGAGGAGGGAAGGGTTCAGAGACTGAAACAGAGATTCAGACAGCTTTGGGCTGAAGAAATTTTGCAAGAGTGTGTCAGCGGCAGGAAAGTGTTGAACAAAATTGTAGATAATTATTTATGAATCCATTGACATTGGCTCCCAAGACTACCTGTATGAAGTACCTGCTGGGTCAGGAAGGGCACTGCTACCTTAACTCATAGTTTATTTGTTTCTTGTTGTGGTTTGACTAGACAGTAAGTTTCAAAGAGTACAGGCTGTCAATTATATGTATCTGTGAAGCACTATATATGCCCAATAGTGCACTACAAATAATGGTGATGTCAATAAGAAGTTTCTTTATCATAGTGAGTGCAGTATATGAACAGGCACAACATTTTTACTGTAAGAGGGTAACTTTATTTCTAACAGACCGCCTGACTTGTGCCTCAGTGAAACCAGTTCCAAAGGAAGGAATGAGCCAGCGATTTAAATACCACCCAAGCAGTCCCAGCTGGAAGGGGGCCCATTCGGCCTAGAGGTCCCTTGGCTGCAATGACAGTGACCAAGTGCGGCAAACATCGTATTTACAATAAAGACGTTTGCCCTGCTGCCTCTGAAGCATGGTACCGCAGCAGCCGGAAGCATTTCTCGCTGTGGTGCTGAAGGCTCACAATACCTGAGATTTCAGCTCGGCAGCAGGATCTGCTTCTCTAGCTGCTGCGGAAGCAGAAACTCAGCGGGAGACGGTGCAGCAAATGTCTTTATTTTAAGAATGATGTTTGTTGCGCTCTGACTTAAAAAAACAAAACAAACGTTTGGGGGGGGAGAGGCAGAGGGGACAGGAGGGAAAAGGTGTCACCACCACCACTGTCATCATGAGGGGTCAGTAAATTTTGCTTTGAGACCCCTCATTTGAACTTACGCCACTGGGATCAGCATTCTTTCCCCTTGATAATTACACCGCAGAAAGCACCTATACATATTTACACGTGCTATTTAGTACACACACCTGCTCTGGCCTGCTGCATACTTTATTTATTTTATTTATTTATTTATTTATTTACATTTCTTATATACCGCACTATTTGACATCAGCGCGGTTTACATCAAACAAAACATTTCAGTACACAAAAATGTCTGAGTTACATTAAACAGGGTTAACAACTTGGACAACAGGGTAATTTTACAACTCAGGTAAATAAACTTTGATTGTAGTGTAAACTATTTACATCAATAAGTTAGTTTATGAAAACAAATATGTTCCTAAATGCCAAAATCCCCATCCATGCCCAAGGAAGCCTTTGCTCAGTTTAGGTGGGCTTAAGCACAGATATGCCCAGACTTTCACCTGTGTACAGTTCAGGCAACTTAAAAAATAATTTCTGTGCATAAACCTCTCTTTTATGAGCATAAGCAGCTTTTGAAAATTTTTAATGCTGATTTTGACATGATTTATCCAGGTAAAGAAGTATTTATCCTGATAAAAATGGCGTTGTTAAAAAGTGCCCCCCTGAAACGCGCAGCCATGAATATGTCCCAGGTTCGTGGCACGCGGCCTTTAGCCATATTCAAAAGAGGTATTCCTGTGGGCGTATTCAGATCAGCAAAAGAAAACAGCACGCACAAACAGTTACTTTACAACTGCACAAATAGCAGGAGGAAAGCCCGCGGATATGTTTGTCGCATGAACTTATCACCCATTCATTATTCTCAAAAAGAGGAAGAATACGGCTGGATTTCTCTTTGAAAATCCGCAGTGTGCAGGGGAAAATGTTATATAGGAGCTATATAAGTTAGCTGCCATCAACATGCATAAATCACAGTATTTTGTGATTTACAAGCGTGAATGGGCCTTAATACACATATATTATCCGGCTGCTATTTTATCAGTATGTGGGTAGGGTTGATGGGTGTGTGTACGGGTGAAGCACACATGTAAATTATAGAGCTCTGTCATTTAGAAACAGATACATGACGACAGAAAAAGACCATATGGCCTATCTAGTCTGCCCTTCCATATCAACTACTATACTTCCTTTTTTTTCCCTTTAGAGATCTTCTGTTTGTCCCATGCTTTCTTGAATTCAGATACTGTCCTCATCTCTACTGTCTCCTCTGGGAGGCTATTCCATGAATCTACCACTTGTTCTGTAAAGAGATATTTCCGCATATTACTTCTCTGTCTATGTCCCCTCATTGCAGAGCTTACTTTCAATTAAAGAGCCTCTCCTCCTGTGCATTTATGCTATGGAGGTATTTAAATGTCTTTATCATATTTCCTCTATCCCGCCTTTCTTTTAAAGTATACATATTGAGATCTTTAAGTCTATTCCCATGTGGTTTATAACAAAGACCACTGACCATTTTGGTAGCCACCCTCTGCACAGACTGGTCTCCAGAATTGCACACAATACTGCAAATGAGGTCTCACCAAAGACTTATACAGAGGCACTATCACATCCTTTTTTCTGCTGGCCATTCCTCTCTATGCACCCAAGAATCCTTCTGGCTTTCGCTGTTACCTTTTCTACCTGTTTAGCCACTTTAATATTATCAGAAACAATCACGCCCAGATCCTGGTCTTCATTCGTGAACAAAAGTACTTCATCCCTTACACTGTACCATGTCCTTGAAGTTTTGCAGCCCAAAAGCATGACCCTGCATTTTTAGCATTAACTCTCAGCTGCCAAATTCTAGACCATTTTTCAAGCTTAGTTAGATTCCTCCTCATGTTATCTACTCCTTCGTGGATGTCTACTCTATTGCAGATTTTGGTATCATCCACAAAGAGGCAAACCTTACTTGACAGCCCTTCCACAATATCATTAACAAAAATGTTAAAAAGAATAGGACCAAGGACAGATCCCTGGGGCACACAACTGGTAACATCCTTCTCCTCAGAGTGAGCTCCATTTACCTGTACCCTTTGTTGCCCCTCATTCAACAATTTCTAACCCAGCCAGTCACTTTAGGGTCCATACCTAGGGTGCTCAATTTATTTATAAGTTGCCTGTGTCAAAGGCTTTACTAAAATCTCAGTACACCACATCTAGAGCTCTCTCTCCGTTCAACTCTCTGGTCACCCAGTCAAAGAAATCAATCAGATTTGTCTGACAAGATCTGCCCCTAGTGTTCTTGACAAATCTTTGCACCGGCATTTACACCAGCCATGGGATTGATGCGAGGAATCACAATTCAATTTTTTTTTATTTTTTATTTATGCAGTTTCAATTTTACACAAGATACTTGCTTGTTACAGAAAAGAATACAATTTGAAAGAAGAAAAAAACAAAAGAATAAGGGGATAACTTCCCTATTCTTCACACTCGTTCGTGAAGAACTAAGATTCACTAGCCCACAAAACAGATAGAGGGCAAGACAAAATCAAAGGAACAGTTAAAGGAAATAGACACACAAACTTGTGCAGAAATACTATTCACAGACCTAAATCCCCCCCCCCCCCCCAATAGAGAAGGTAGGTGGAGTAGCCCAGACTGCTACAATAGAGTCACATCTTTACTAGCAACAAACTCAACTAAGTGTGCCGGCTCAAAAAGGTATAATTAACACCCTGAGATTTGATTAAGCATCTACACAGGTAGTGCAGAAAAATAGCCCAACCAACTGCAGAACCCAGGGTCGCAGCAAGAGAAACTGCTGCCTACGTTTCTGAGTAGCTTTAGAGACATCTGGAAACATCCTTATTATCCCCCCATAAAGGGCTCATTCCTAGCCTTACAGTACAATTTCAAAAGCAAATCTCGATCAGGCTCTAATGCCAAAGTCAGAAGCAGAGTAGCCCTCGGGATAAAACCCGGATCTGTAGTCTCTAGGAACCCAGTCAAATCCAAGGAGTCCATCGGAGGAGAATGTGCAGGAGAGGAAACTCCATGGTCCCTACGCTTGACAGTTGGCAAATAAAAAAATCCTAGCCAAAGGAGGGACTGATTCCAACGGAAGTTTCAAAATAGAAGTAGCATAAGAATTGAACAAATCCTTCGGCGAGACAGCAGGAACCCGAGGAAAGTTCAACAAGCGCAAATTTCTCTTCCGGACAGAATTCTCTAACATTTCAATCTTCCCATGGAGAACAGTTAAATCTTTAGAAACAGTACCTGAAAGAGTTACTGCGCCCTCCACTTTAACTTCCAACTGGGTCACCTTAGAAGATAAACTGGCCGCCTCTTGCTTCTGATGATCAACAGATTGAATCATTGAGGCCAGGGCACTTTGGAGGGCACCAAACTGGGATGAAAAGGAATGCTCCAAAGCCCGTAGTCCTTCCCAAAGAGAATCCAAGGTAACAGCAGTTGGACGGAGAAGAACAGACTTAACAGGGTTTACCTCCACAGTGCCGGTAGAAGTGAGAGAAGATACCTTGGAGCCGGCTTCAGATTCCACAGACAGATGTCCTCTAAGCGCAGCTGAGCTCTCCACTGAACCATCTAGCCCCACAGCCATGAATGCTTCTGCTGTGGAGCTGCCTGTTGTTGCTGGTGTGCCAGTCACGAATCTCCCAACACCACGAGATTCTGCCTCTGCCGTTCTGATGCCTAGCCCAGCAGGCTGAGCTGGAGGAGTCCGTGCTTCCGGGCTAAGTGTGACCTGGGGCTCAGAGGGGCGCAGCAAGCCTCCTTCCGCTCCTGACGCCCCCAACGAGCCAAACCCCGGAGAATACTCCACACCAGTGGGCCTCACGAAAGCATCGAGAGGACCCTTAGCCGCTGCAGCCGCAGTCTTGGGTAAGACCCAGTTTTTGGCCTTCCGCTTCCATGGCATTTCAAGGAAAAGAAACAAATAGGAAATGTATCGCAAAGACAGCCAGCAGCGAGCTAACGCGTCGGCCATCTTGCCCCCACAATTAGATTTAACAGGCCTTTTGACTATTTATGCATCTATTTTAAAAAGTCAAGTATGTGCATGCTTTTAGAGGGTCATTTGATAAAGTCTTATGTAGTTAACATGTGTTATTCTGCACAGATTTCACATTTATTTTATAAAATCAAGTATGCTTATAATTGTGCTGGCTACATAGAAACATAGAAATATGATGACAGAAAAAGACCACATGGCCTATCCAGTCTGTCCTTCCATATCAACAACTACAACAGTCCCCTTTTTACCTTTAGAGATCCTCTGTGTTGGTCCCATGCTTTTTTTAATTCAGTTACTGTCCTCATCTCTACCACCTCCACTGGGAGACTATTCCACGGATCCACTACTCTTTCCGTAAAGAAATATTTCCGCATATCACTCCTGAATCTATCTCCCTTCACCCTCATCCCATGTCCCCTCGTAGCAGAACTTGCTTTCAATTGAAAGAGGCTCTCTCCCTGAACATTTATGCCACAGAGGTATTTAAACATCTCAATCATATCACCTCTATCCCGCCTTTCCTCTAAGGTGTACATATTAAGATCCTTAAGTCTGTCCTCATATGTTTTATAATGAAGCCCACTAATCATTTTAGTAGCCACCCTCTGCACCGACTCCATCCTGTTCACATCCTTTTGAAGGTGCGGTCTCCAGAATTGCACACTATACTCCAAATGAGGTCGCACCAAAGACTTATAGAGAGGCATTATCATCTCCCTCTTTCTGCTAGCTATTCCTCTCCGTATGCACCCAAGCATCCTTCTAGCTTTTGCCGTCGCCTTTTCTACCTGTTTAGCTACTTTAAGTTCATCAGACACAACCACGCCTAGGTCCCGCTCTTCTTTAGTGGACAAAAGTACTTCACCCCCTATACTGTATTGCTCCCTTGGATTGCTGCAGCCCAATTGCATGACCTTACATTTTTTAACATTAAATCCCAGCTGCCAAATTCTAGACCATTCTTCAAGCTTAGCTAGATCCCTCCTCATGTTATTTACACCTTCCTGGGTGTCTACTCTATTGCAGATTTTGGTATCATCCGCAAAGAGGCAAACCTTACCCGACAGCCCTTCCGCTATATCACTAACAAAGATGTTAAAAAGAATCGGACCAAAGACAGATCACTGGGGCACACCATTGGTAGCATCCTTCTCCTCAGAGTGAGCTCCATTTACTTGTACTCTTTGTCGCCTCCCACCCAACCAATTTCTAACCCAAGCAGTAACTTTAGGGTCCATCCCTAGGGTGCTCAGTTTGTTTATAAGTCGCCTGTGAGGAACAGTGTCAAAGGCTTTACTGAAATCTAAATACACCACATCTAGAGCTCTCCCTCGGTCCAACTCCCTGGTCACCCAGTCAAAGAAATCAATCAGATTTGTCTGACAAGACCTACCTCTGGTGAATCCATGCTGCTTCGGATCCTGTAATCCGCTGGACTCCAGAAACCTCACTATTTTCTCTTTCAGCAGCGTTTCCAATAATTTACTCACCACCGAAGTTAAACTAACCGGCCTGTAGTTTTCAACCACATCCTTACTTCCGCTTTTGTGTAAAGGCACCACATGAGCCTCTCTCCAGTCCTTTGGCACCACTCCCGATTCCAACGAGGCATTGAAAAGGTCAGTCAGTGGAGTTGCTAGAACGTCCCCGAGTTCCCTCAGTATTCTAGGGTGTATCCCATCCAGTCCCATCGCTTTGTGTACTTTAAGTTGAGCTAGTTTCTCACAAACACAGTCTTCTGAAAATTGTTCAAGATGTCCCTCGCTTCTGTTCCTATTTGTGTGTGTTTTCTGAGGTCCTGCTCCTGGTTCTTCATCCTGGTTGTTTGAGAACTGGCCTGCAAACAGGTGCCTTTTTCACTAAATCTTAGTTCATTTTTATTAAATCCACCCAGGGCTGAAATGATTTTATCTTGTTCCCTCTTGAAATTGATTAAAGAGGAAATCTTCCAACAGCCCACTTAGTTGCAAAGTGTGTGGGTACTTCTATTGTACGTGGTAGCAGCAAGTTTTGACAATTAGCTTACGTAAAGTACACACGCTAAAAGCTCATCTGAGGGGGTTGGGAGTGAATAAAAATAGAACTTCCCTCACACACTGCAGACAGATGCAAATGAAAACTCACTGCACCGGATCCTAGCAGCTGCTATGCTAATAAAAAAATCCATGTGTTAAGCACACTTCTTGAACGCAGCGCTTTCTGTTTTGCCTGCTGAATTAAGACAAATGACGACGATGAACATTTTGGAACCCAGGAATGCTAAAGGCTAGATTTACTAAAGTGCACAGCCACATAGTGCAATCGAATCCCGTTAATACACATTATTAGTAAATAGGCCACTACATAACGCATATTAATGCATGCTAGTGTAGTAAATCTAGCCCTAAAGGTGTCACGTATTTTGAATTACCAGGTTGCTGGGTGCCATCATCCTTGATGTAGACTCCATTATCAGCAGGGAGTTGTGGAGCTTGGATTTCACTAGAACTAGCCATGAGTGACAATTTTGGGAGCATATTCCATAGCTGCACTCTCACCTTTAGCCTCTTTTCTCACTTACTTTCTCTCCCTTGGCACCTGGAACTCCCGTTGGGCCCTGAAAATGAGGAAAACACTATTAATTTAATATAATGTATTAGTTTATCGTCCTTCCAGAAAGAACTGCCCAAGGTAGATTACAAACAAATTAAATAGCTGAAAGAAGTGAAACAACATAAATACAACAAAAATGTGTATTAAACGTAAGGATATCACACATCAGAAATATCTTGTGCCAATCGTTCACAAGCCAGTTTGCAGGAATCACCCAGCTAGTCATGAATATGCATGAATAGATTTGCATACAGTAGAAGCAATGCATGCAAATCTCATGCATATTCCTTGTGGATATATTAAAACTGGACAACAAATGTATTCAAACGTTTTGTTTCCTGAAAAGGTTTTGATGATTATGATAGACAGCTTCAAGCAGAACACAAATATAATTTCAGATTGACTGAATCACGTAGGAATTTGGAGAAACATGAAATTCAGTTTTATCTGAATTTAGCATGTTTAATCACACAATGATGCTGACATATTAGTTCACCTGAGCTAAAAATGTTTAGCTCCTGATTTTCGTTTGTACTCAGCATCTGATGCTTCTCGTCTCAGTGTCCAACAATAGTCGGCCAGCATTGATGGGTTCCAGTTGCCCTGATACCGTTTTTCCATCGTTGAAATGTCCTGGTGAAACCTTTCACCATGTTCGTCACTGACTGCACCAAGATTAGCAGGGAAGAAGTCCAAGTGTGAATGCAGAAAATGAATCTTCAGTGACATGTAGCACCTCATGATTTTGTATGCTTCAAGCATGCTGTCAACCAGCTGGATGTAGTTTGGAGCCCTGTAATTGCCAAGAAAATTCTCAACAAAATCCCTGAATGTCTTCCATGCGATTTTCTCAGGTCCCATTAGCAGATCTTTGAACTGCTTGTCATCGATGATGGTGTCCGACTTGTGGACCCACAAAAATGCCTTCCATAATCTTGGCATCACTTATTCTTGGAAACATCTGTCTCAGATATCGAAATCCTTCACCATCTTGTTCTTCGCTTTCACAACGTTTTTAATCAGTTCAAGTTTTATATGAAGAGGATGCAAAAATATCTTACTGGTGTCAACAAGTGGTTCATGTGCCACATTTTTCTGTCATAGAACCAAATGCTTACGAAGCGGCCTGTTCTTTTTAATGTAAGGAGACTCTAGCATGGGAGTACCATTCGCAAATGAAACAACAGTACTTGCTATACCTGAGATGCATTCCTAATAGCAGTGCCACTACTTTTAGATCACCACAAATGTTCCAGTTGTAGCTGTTGTACTGTATGTGTTTTCAACAGCTCCATGTTTTCATAGATTTCTTTCATGTGTGCTGCATACGCAATACATTTTTGAAGGGTGGACATTGCCATTGTGTAACAAGAGAGCTTTCAGGCTTAACAGTGACGAACTGATAAAAAGGCACCATTGTTGTGGGTCATGCTCACAACCCAAAACCGTGAACAACCCATCAATGTCAGTGCAGAAACAGAGGTTGTCAACCTGCACAAAGAAATTTTTCATATCTTCTTGGCGGGTCCAAAAGACAGAAATTTTCATAAGTCCCTCTCCAGATCATTCAATTCTGACTGTGTTATTAGATGAGGCACACCAGACAAATGGTTCAAAATCTGGATCCATGTTGTTTCTCACATCTGGCCTGTTTATTGTGGAATCTTCATCTGCAATCTAGGCTCCATGTCTCTGGTAGCTTCGGTACTGGCTTGCTGTAGCCATGAGGCATTGATTTCATGGCTGAAGGCAGACTGGGGTATACAATAGATTTCTTATTTTGAGCAGAGAGCCAGATATATTGGTCAAACAGAAGTAACAGTCCATCACATGACCTTTTGTTCTCGCCATATCATCAGGACTGCAAATGGCATTGACTTCAGAGTACCTCTGAGCAAAGCTCTGAGATGGACAACACGTGTTGCACAGCAAATATGAGGAGCCCAGGATTTGTCTTAATCACTAACTTTGCAACTGAAGTAGAGCTCATATGCTTTCTTAATAAGTGCAGTCATGCTGTGCCTTTGAAACTTAAGCGTATACTCACCACAAATGTAATAGAATATATCACAACTGTTGCAACATTGACAAGACATTTCTGCTGTAACAAATTGTAGTTTAGACAAGAAACTTACTTGTAAATGCTATTGTTAAGTACACAAACTGATATCAACGTCATGCATAGCATCTGTGAATGAAAGCTGCTTTTATAGCCTGTACTGCCAGCATCCATCCTGACTAAGCATGCCCGCGCATTCCTAAGCAGTAGCATTTCCATTGCGCGTTGTGAGCCTGCATCGAATGCATGCCCAGGCATGCCTGGACTAAACAAAACAGCTTACTTTCTAGGCAACATATGAGTAGACTTAAAATATGCAAGGAAATCACAAAAATAGGCAATTGCAAAATATTGGTGCGTGATAAGAAAATTTCAAGGTGATTTTCGTGATTAGCAACTCAAAATCCATAAGATACACCC
Organism: Ichthyophis bannanicus; assembly: GCA_033557465.1. Lineage (NCBI taxonomy): Eukaryota > Metazoa > Chordata > Amphibia > Gymnophiona > Ichthyophiidae > Ichthyophis > Ichthyophis bannanicus. The sequence goes on along the minus strand of CM066038.1, from coordinate 46,866,230 downwards.
AAAAGTATTCAGGAAGCAAAATCTTCATTGTCCAGTGAAACCTAGCTAGGCCAGGTGGTTCTCTAGGACAAGGCTTAAACACACTGCTTTGTGCAATGTCCTTTGTTTTGTTATTAGATGTAAATGGAAGATGCTAAGGCTCTGAATGAGAACAATGCTAAAAAAGACATGACAGCTCCACCCAGGGCACACCACTGCTGAAGTCAGTGCTCTGAGAAAGAATGGCTAGCAGTACATAAAACTGGTGTGGATGGAACAACATACATCAACTGGTACGACCACTCCTTGAATATTGTGTGCAATTTTGGTCGCCGTATCTTAAAAAGGATATAGCGTTATTAGAAAAGGTACAGAGAAGAGCCACCAAAATGGTAACGGGGATGGAAGGCTACTCCTATGAAGAGAGGCTACAAAGGTTAGTGCTCTTCAACCTGGAAAAGAGATGGCTGAGGGGAGATATGATAGACCTTCCGAAACTCCTTACGAAATGCTCTAAATCAACAGCCTCTAGAGCCTTCTCATTGTTTGCGCCCAGAGCCTGGAATGCCCTTCCACCCGAAATCAGAGCCATCACAAGCCTAATGACATTCAGAAAGGCCTTAAAATATCATCTGTTCCTAATATACTACCCGGAAGCTACTCCGAATGAACATAGCCCTCATGCTGGTCTTTCCCACTTGACCCCGGTAGAAAATGGCTAATCATGACGGTTCATACTTGCACACTCTATCCATACCGTATTTATATTGTACTTGTGATTGATTTATTTACCACTTCCATGTAATTAACTAAATAATTATACCATGTATATAGTCAACCTTGTTTACCGCCATGTTCTTGTATATAGTTAACCCTGTTTACTGCCAGGTTTTTGTACCCTGTTCATTGTAAAAAACAAATGCTGACCATGTCATTGTGTTTAAATTTGTTCATATGTAAACCACACTGATTAAAAGAGCACGGTATATAAGAAATAAAAATAAATAAATAAATAAATAGAGTTCTATAAATTAATGAATGGAGTGGAACAGGTAAACATAGATGAATTGTTTACACTATCAGAATATAGAAAGACTAGGGGACATGAAATGAAGCTACAGGGTAAACTATTTAAGATAAATAAGAGAAAATATTTTTTCACTCAACATGAAATCAAACTCTGGAATTTGTTACCGGAGGATGTAGTAAAGGCTGTTAGTGTAGCTAGATTTAAAAAAGGTTTGGACAAGTTCCTGGAGGAAAGGTCCATAAACCATTATTAAAAAGGGACCCAGGATATCAATGCTTGACCCAATACAAGCATTGTGGAACCTGTGTCTTTTGGGGAAACTGCTAGATACGTATGACCTAGATTGGCCACTGTTGGAAACAGGATACTGGGCTTGATGGACCTTGGTCTGACCCAGTATGGCATATCTTATGTTCTTATGTTCTTAAAATGCGGCAGGACAGAGTGTCCTCATTGTATCTGGCCAATTTACTTTAGCAGTATTGAACACTTTGGATGTCAGAGATTTTCTCCTTCAGCTTATATTAGATGGCCAACTGGTTACATTTCTGCTGTGTGGGCCAATGCATTCTTGGTTTCCTGTGGTCCGAATCTTACCTTTCTTAGGGAAACATAATGGTGCAGTTCAGCCCAACCAGCATTAACTGGGCAGAGGCGACACTTAAAAATAACAATCAGAAAAGAATCCAAGGTCAATCTGCTTAATATAGCAGAGTAGAATGCATCACATTTAACTATCATTTAACTATCATTTAGAGGGTCATTTTAAAAGGTTTAGTCATGATTTCGATGTATGAAGACGTGCACGTGGACATCAAAATCACGGACACGTCTCCGTAGCCATTCCACAAATGACGTCTCCTGTGCAGGGATGTCCAACCAGGCATGGGGGAGTGACAATATACTTACAAGTCCTGGTTCAATCTCAGAAACATCGGAGATGTTTGCAGGCATGTCAATGTTTATACCTGCTCCAGACACAAATAGGCATCAGGAAAGTGCTTGTTTTCACCTTAAAACATCCAGAGAGTATAGAGAAGATGGAGAACTAAGCAACTAGCCTTAGATCACAAAGGCCCACACTGGGATTTGAACCCTAACCGCTACTGCTCTTAAGTCACTATTCTAACCATTATGCTATTAGACATCTTGGTCCTAACATGCTATCTTGAGGATGTCTATATAGACATTTGATACACACGCATATCGGGCACGTCCACGTTTCCGAAATCACGCCTGAACTTGCACATTTCTGCTATTTTTTCAGACATTCTGGCTTTGACGTCCCAGATTGTACTTGGCTGTGCCTCTTAGTGTGGGCTGCTGAGGGGCTACGATCTGTACAGATTGGATATCTCTGTTGCAATAGTCATAAACTCATAGAAGGAGATTAGGAAGGGATCACAAGAGGTCATCCCACCTCCTGTTTCCAGACAGAATCTGCTGTATCTATGTCATCCCGAGAGTTGTCTGTCTGACCTTTTCCAAAAACTCTCCAATGATAGAGGGCACTCTCAAGGTCTCAGTACCCTAGTAGAGGATATAGCGTATTCTTAAAATGGAGGGTTAGCCCCTCTCTTCATTACTTCAGTTATCTTAAAATCTACCATCCAGTTAAAAATGAAAAAAGATCCAGATATTCTAAGCAAAAGGAAACATATATGGTTTATATAAAATTCACATGTGTACAGTGTGCACTGGCTCACCACATGTGTTTTCGGATTTTTCACGCTATCCTGCACCATACTCTAAAAGCATTTTACTAAAGGTATCTTCAAATGAGAAAAGAAAACCATCCAGCTGAACTCGATCAGGCATCGGGGGTAGAAGCAGGAGCTGCTTGCCCCTCCCAAGGCCCAATTGGGGCACAACTTTAGCTTTTAAATTCAGCTGCTCACCCAGTCGTGCCCACGCCTGAGGGCCTCGCCAGAGGGCACTTTGGCGTGGCCCTTAGGCGGGGCACTTAGGCTTGATACACTCCACCTTCTCCTGGTAATTTTATTTACTCACCACGATTTATTCTGACATTATCAAGCATCCAGCGGCTTTCTTCATAATGCAGATGGAAACAGATAACCTGATATCTATCTGATTGCCTCAACTTTCAGCTCCCGACTCTGCATGGACTCACCGGACTCCCATCCAAGCAAACGCTACTGGCACCGAAGAACACACTGCCTCCACATCGTGCTGCTCACCTGAGCTGAGAAGAGCCCTGCAGTGGGAACATCTAACTTCTCCTACCCTCAGACTCTAGCCCTATCAACGACTCCACTGACCTCTTTAAAAAATCGGGGTCAGGGAACTATGTGTACACGCCACTAGCACTAGTCCATCTGGAGCTCAAGCAACCCTTCAGCTTTATACCACATGCTGCATTCCCACCCTTCCCTGATCTTATATAACCGTCTCAACCACTGTTATCTCATTTATATATGCCTCAATGAACCCTCGCAATATCCCAGCATTAACTCAACATTCTGATCCAACTGTATTGATTTAAGCACCAACTTATATAACTGATTTCACCGCTATTATTCCTTGATCTAAGTACCAATTTATAAAACCGACTTCACCGCTGTTATTCTTTAATTTATGCCTCAATGATCTCTAGCAAATATCTCAGACTAGACAAGTGCTTTAAATTAATATTGTGTCTTAACTGTATCAAGTCAAGTACCAATCTTACTGCTGTACTGTACTGACAGTCCGTTGTTTTTCATCAGCTCCTTCTTGCCATACTCTCTGTCCTTACTACTCTCATTAGCAAAGCAACATCCGTCTCACCCACTCCAACATGGCCACCTCTCAGTCTTGGCTCCTAATCCTCGGCACGCACCTACTATTCTTACTCCTAACCTCAACCTTCCTAGCCAATGCTTTAGAGGTGAATCATAGCTTTCATATCCCAATAATTCACTCCTATAGACCTCTGCCTACCTCTCACCAACCTCCTCACTTTTATATGTACCACACCCCTCGGAAATATAGATTAACCAGAATTACCTCTACTGTAACACACACTCCTACACCAAAACCTAACCTCCCCCCCCCCTCAATTGTGCCTTAATCAATGCCTGTTCAGCCAAGAATAAGATCCCCCTACTTACCGACCTAATATCTGATTACAACTTAGACATCCTTTGCCTCACTGAAACATGGCTCCAGGACACAGACTCAGTACTCATGAATCAACTATGTCCTCCCATCCATTCTATACATACCTGCAACCGTACCTTTAACAGAGGTGGAGGTGTATGTATCATCTCTAAAAAAGATCTAAAACTTAACCACCATTGAAACTCCCTTTTCCACTGGTATGGATACCCTCAAAATCTCCAACAATGCAATCTCGCTGTGCCTGGTATACCGAGGGCACAATCAGAGGCTCAAGACCTCTCTACAATCCTAGAATCAGACTGTAACTTCCAAACTGCCACTCACCCACTCATCCTCCTAGAAGATCTCAACCTCTCCTCAATTTCTCAGAAAAAGGCGTCATCCTTTCTAGATGCTATAGATGCACTACATTTCACTTAGATCCTAAAGACCCCAACCCATTGCAAAGGTAATGTCCTTGATCTTATCTTCATGCCTCAGTCCATCACACTCCACAGTCAAACCACACACTCCATTCTCCGAGTTCCCTGGTCTGATCATTCCCTGATCCTATTTGCTATCCCATCCAGACCCTATCTAACACAGCCTTCTACACAAACCCAGATACCCCACAAATTCAAGCTATTTGATATTAACCGCTGTGATAATGACAGCAATGCTGAGCAGATGGATTGGGAAAATAATGAGCATTGTACCTTTAAGAGTAAGGACAAGTCAGGTTCCCATAGAAACCGAAAGCTTCTAACTAGAACTGAGCCCAGCTATAGCAGTGACGTAGGAGCTGAGTGGAACTCTAATGAGTTGCACCTGAGTAGCCAGAGGGGTGTGGCTGCTGAAGGAAGCCGTTTTAAACCTACGTCAGAGCTAGAGTTCAGGAAGAGAGGTGGAGAGAAAGAGAGCACACAGAAGCCACGAGGCGAGCAACGACAGCGGACAGAGCAATGCAGGCAAGGAAGGCAAAGAGGAGAGCAGCAAAGAGGGAAACTTTGGAACCCAGAACTAGCAAAGGAGGATTCTGGAAGGTCCATTTCCTTTACCTCGAGAGCACTAGAAGCAAAGCCAAAACCTCTGTGGAAACTACCCGAAGAAAAGGTAGAAGAGCTTACCTATACGAGGGAGGAAAGCTCTGATTACAGAAACATGCTTGAGTGTGCCTCACTAATCTACGGTTCAGCTAAGTGGAAAAATTCTTAATATTATAATAAAATGGATGTGACTGTGCTTGAGTGTGCCTCACTAATCTACGGTTCAGCTAAGTGGAAAAATTCTTAATATTATAATAAAATGGATGTGACTGTGTGGTGGACATAGGTGGATACCATGTTCCTTTCCTGAAAACATCCGACAAAAAAATATCTTTGTATCTTGGGGGTTTGCTTTGGTGATTTTTTGAGTAGTTTATTTGTCACCGAAGGGATAGGGTTTTTGTTTGTTCTGATTACAGAAAAGGCATTGCGAGTGAGAAAGGTATGTCTGCCATAATTCCTAGCCAGAGACTTGCTGAGGAGATTGTACAGCAGTTAAAGAACAGTGCTAATAAGAGCAGAGAGAGCACTGCTGCGAAAACAGTTCCAGTCAGAAACATTCTTGGTAAGTGTTTTGAAACAGACGTAAAGGCTGTTGCTAAGAGCTTACGTAAGAATCAGTTTCCTGCACTAGAGAAAGTTACTGCCAATCAGAGGGACAACTTTATTGAACAGCTGCAAGAAGTTCTCAGGGACCTGCAGTCTAGAAGTTCCCCTAAGCAGAGTTATAATGATTACAGCGAGGAGATGATTGTTGACGTAGAAAGCACTCCTGATACAACTGATATCTGTGAGATGGATTGTTCTTTATGTGAGATTGATCACTTGGACCTACGTTAGACAACCTTTGCATGAAGGTAATGCAAAGTTGTTTTCTCCTGAATGTTTGCTGTGAAGAAACAGTTTGCCATATGCTTTATTTTCTAACTTTGAATTGCTCCTGTTTCCTATTGTTTTGGAAAGTAATCCGTGTCATGTTTTGAGCCAAGAATCTATGTGTGAAAGGGAAAACCCCCAAATAAAAATTTATCTGTTCAAATGACCCTCGTGCCACACCTTTGTTTGATAGTAAACCTAGACTACAAATCCCAGCGTACCTTGCTGCTACCTTAGTCAAAAAGGACACTTGAAGACAAAGTAGAGGTCACCCTTGCTCTAGAGTTACCGGCCCTAGGTGGGGGCAGGACACCGCTTTCTCAAACAAGTCACCCCACACTTAGACCTTCTCGATAATAGTCATCCAAACCTATCCTCTCAAATTGAAGGCTGGAACAAATTCTTGCCTCTACAGCCCAAGCTCCCCCCAAAACTATTCTACAACACCCACCGCAAACGAGCCTCCTGGTTTTCCAAATCACTATACAACCCTAGGAAAGACCTTAGACGTGTGGAATGCAATTGGAGATGTTCTAGAGACCCCTCTACCTACATCTCTTCCTTCGAAAAACTCCAGGCCTACTGTGCTGAAACTCTAAAACATAAAAGAGAATATAATGAGAACACCATCATGCGCTCTTTAAATAAACCCTGAGAGTTTATTTATTTATTTAACAAACACTTTTATACCGCATCCTCCCATGGATCGGATGCGGATGACAATGAACAAGTGATACAGGCATGACAGATATGCATGTCTAGTCCTAATACATGGAACATTCGAGAACTTTTTACAGGTAACATAACAACTATGTACAAACAGTACAAATTACGTTCCAGATTGTGTACCTGGAATATAATCTGACCTGGTTAGTTACCAAAGAGGGTAGCGTTGAAACTATGTACAGGGTGGGATATTTGTTTGATTTAATATTGGTTTGGGTTTGGTTTTGTTTATTATCCATTGTCCATTTGTGTGTTAGAGCTAGTGTTAATCTGTGTGCCATAGTGTAACTTAAATAAATGTGTTTTTAATTTTTTACAGAAGTCCTTGATGTCCGTAAGTTGTCTGATGTCTTCTGGAGGTTCATTCCAGAGGGTGGGGGTGGAGTGCGAGAAAGCCCTGTTGTTGGTGATCTTTTTAGCTTTTATAAATTCTTTTGGTGTCACTATTCTATTTGAGTTTTTGCTCCTTTGCTTATTTTTGCTTATTTTCAATAGCTAAGTCACTCCTAAATGAACCAAACAACCATGCAGTCGAAGATAAAATATGCCCACAAACCACTGCTGATCACCTCTGTTCTAAATTCCCTTCAATACAACCTATAACAACTCAACACACTGACCACTCATCCCACAATATCACTCCTGTTGTAACATGGGAAAAGTTTGATCTGCCATCCCTAGATAACATTACTATCACAATAAAAAACCTCAATGCCTCTATCTCAGTATTAGACGTCCAGGGCAAAATATGAAGGAAAATGCCTGGGGCGTCTATGTTTTGGCCTGATTTTAGAAACATAGACACCCCTGATGAGGATGTCTGCACCAGCGTACATAAATATTGGGCAGATTTGCCTCATATTTTACTTGTCTATCCCTCAGTCCCTCATCCTCGTTGCTTAGTCAATTGAAACTCTGGTCATAAGTTTCAAAATTGTGCTAATTCAACTTTTTGTTTGCATGAGTCACCATGGGGGGGTCAATATTCAAAAGATTTATGAGCCCGCTATTACAAGAGGCACAGAAGGAGCCAATAACTGGCTAAAGAAACCTGCACAAAAAAGGACACAAATCGAGAGTTAGCCGCCGGACATGTGGGCACGGATGGAAAATAGCCAGATATGGGAGATTCACTGCTGGCGGCCAAATCCAGGTACATGGATGGAAAGCAAATGCAGATATTCGACATATCTGTGCAAGATAGAGGTAAATGCAAAATGCACAGATAAGCGCAGGCGCAGAGGGAAGCCCATAACAGTGCAGTAATGGAAAGGCAGGCAAGGTCAATAACTCAACATACCCGGGTAGTGGTGCGATAACCACGTACTATAGAAAATATGCAGCCAGCAGAAAGTCCGGTGTACCAGTGTCCCCCACCATAGAGCCCATACTGTAACTATTTATGATATTGCATGCACGACTTCGTACTGCATGTGCAGGGGCTCCCTCTGGCTGGGAAGATAACAGCATGGCGGCAAGGACAGCAGGCAACTTTAGCCCCACAGAGGCTGAGGCCCTGACCAGAATGGTCCTCAGATGGGAGTGGGTGCTGTACCCCAGGGGACACTGCAGGGCCAACTTGCGTTTGCCCACTGCCATCTGGAGGGGGATCTACAGGTGTGAAGCCAATGGGAGGTCAAGCCCCAGGGAGGAGAGAGGGGGGATTGGCAGAACAGTTGGTCAGAAATGAGAACTTGTCATAAGCCTGGCTGTGGGAGTGCATATGGCAACATTGAGGATGCCTCATGGCAGTCACTGTGGAAAGTGGCATGCATTAGGCCACTGACCTTGGCAGGTTAAACAGTTCAAAATGCACTTCCCTGCCATCCAAGGATGCCTGAGGCCCCCGTCCTAGAACAGTATGCAGCTGCAGACATCACACAAGGGGACACAAGAGTTTCCACTGTTAGAGGATGTCCTGCAAATGCATGGGTTACAGGTTCAAGACCACCCAGGGGAATTATGCAAAAGCAAAACCATGAGCGGGAGAATTAAACATGCACAAAAAATATTACCATTTTCCCGCTCCATGTGTTGGACAGACCGGTTGTGGGGGCAGTTCCAGCTTTTGTATGTTGTGGGGGTGTTACTACTGTGGCCTGGTGCAACTGGCCAGAAGCAATGAGCACATAATGCTGCTGGCTACGAAATGCACAGAATACAGAAGTAAACAGCAGGGAAATCATGTTGCAGATGTTCGTTGCCTGCACAGTTGTAGGATGTGCCCCGTCTGCCAGCACAGGACTGGGACCATAAAGCACCTGCACCTGGCTATTCCCCAGTACGGCATCACCTAAGTTCATGTTCCCCACATGTTCCAGAGCTAGAACATGGTGCACAGCACGACAAGGTGGCTCTATGCGACAGCAGACAAATGCAACCCACCAAACAGCACAACACACAAACCAGGGCTTCATTTATTTATTTATTTATTTTCGTATTTTTAGATCGCTTTTTCCAAATAGATCAAAAGAGATTTACCAAGGATAGAACCAGTTACATGTAAGAGTTTAACTATGTGCAGATAATAACATGCTCCAAGAGTGGTGTCACAGGGTCAATGACAGATGGTGAGAGCGGGGTCAAAAGAGAATGGATGGGGATGAGATAGGGAGGACAAGGGGGTGGGAAAGTGGAAGAGAGGGGAGGAGAGGATGGATAGTAGAGTGAGGAGGATGGTATAAGCAAGCATGGTGCAGGTTGGGAAAAAAGAGATGAAGAGATGTGGTAGTGGAAGTAGAGGCACAGAGAATGGAATAGGCACAGATAGTGACTGGGAAAACACATGGACCAACAAGAGACTACAGTATACTGTGCTGATGGACTACACCTCTCTGTCGCAGGGAAAAGAATCCTACGTGAAAAATCCAGGCAGTATGTCGATTTGCATTTAAACTAGAAGAAGGGGGTGACGGATGGGGAAGGTCGCGTTCTGGACGTCACCCCCTGCAAAAGCAGAACAACAGAAACAAACACACTTTTAAACCACACATCAAAAGCAACTGGGAAGAAGTGGGTAGTACAAAATCAATGCAAAATACACACAAGCCAGTTAAATGCAGGAAAGCAATGAGCACAAATGCTCGAAGCTTAGCCAACAAAGTTCCGGACCTGGAAGCCCTAATGGTGGAAAAGGACTTGGACATTGTGGCCATTACAGAAACATGGTTTAATGAACTGCATGATTGGGATATAGCCATACCTATATCCCAATCAAAATGGAAAAGGGGGATGAAAATGGAAAATGGAAAAGGGGGAGGAGTAGCCTTGTATGTCAAAAGCATTATTAAAGCTACTGAAATGCAGGGGGCATGTGGAAAAGAAGAGGCACTCTGGGTTGTGTTGGAAAGAGGAGATGGCACTGTCATCCATATTGCTGTAGTCTACAGACCTCCGACTCAAATTGAAGAGATAGATAACGAATTGATTATAGATATTGCCAAGATAGCAACAAAGGGGGAAGCAATCATATTGGGTGACTTTAATCTACCCAATGTGGATTGGATTACTCCTTCTGCAAATCTGGAAAGAAGCAAAAAAATTGTGGATGCTATCCAAGATGCGTTACTTAGACAAATGGTGATGGAACTGACCAGGGAAAGCTGAACGCTAGATTTGGTGCTCACCAATGGTGATAGCGTGTCGAATGTCTGGGTGAGTGCCCCTGTGAGCAACAGTGATCATCACAAGGTGTGGTTTGAGATAAAAGCCAAGGTGCAGTCCAATCATAGCAAGCTCAAAGTCCTAAACTTCAAAAACACTGACTTCAATAAAATGGCCAGGTACCTAAAGGAGGAGCTGACAGGGTGGAAGGGGATAAGGAAAGTGGAAGTGCAATGGACTAAACCAAAAGGGGCAATAAAAGGGGCAACAGATAAATATGTAAGAAAAGTAAGTAAAAACAAGAGGAGAAGGAAACCTATTTGGTTTTCCAAAGAAGTGGCTGCTCAAATAAGGGCAAAACCCACAGCTTTCGCAAAATTCAAAAGCTTGCAAACAGAGGAACACAGAAATGAATACAGGATCAAACTCAAGGAGACAAAAAGCAAAATAAGGATAGCAAAATCACAGGCAGAGGAAAAGATGGCTAAAGATGTTAAGTGCGGTGACAAAACTTTCTTCAGGTATATTCAGGAAAGGAAGAAGATCAGAGGTGGAATTGCAGGACTCAGAAGTGCTAGGAATGGACTCGTGGAAAATGACATTGATAAAGCGAAATTTCTAAACAAATACTTCTGCTCTGTTTTTACTAAAGAAAATCCCGGAGAAGGACCACCTGCGACTCCCAAATATAAAAATGGGAATGAAGTGGAAACCACACCATTCAGAGAAGATGAGGTGTTAGAACAACTTGCAAAACTGAAAGTGGACAAGGCCATGGGACCGGATGGGATACATCCCAGGATACTGAAAGAGCTCAGAGAGGTTCTTGCAGGGCCGTTAAAGGATGTTTTCAACAGATCCTTGGAAACAGGAGAGGTTCCTCAGGACTGGAGAATGGCTGTCGTCGTACCTCTACACAAAAGTGGTGACAGGGAAGAAGTGTCAAACTACAGGCCCGTGAGCCTTACCTCAGTGGCAGGAAAAGTAATGGAGGCGCTCCTGAAAGAGTGAATAGCGAACTTTCTCAAAACCAGTGGGTTACAAGATCCAAGGCAACATGGCTTTACCAAGGGACGATCTTGCCAAACAAATCTGATTGAGTTTTTTGACTGGGTGACCAGAGAACTGGATAAAGGACATGGATGGATGTCATCTACCTGGATTTCAGCAAAGCCTTTGATACTGTCCCTCATAGGAGGCTTATCAATAAACTCAGTAGTTTGGGGATGGATCCCAAGGTGATAAACTGGATCAGAAATTGGTTGACTGATAGACGACAGAGAGTGATGGTAAATGGAGCTCACTCGGATGAAAGGAAGGTGATTAGCGGGATGCCCCAGGGTTCGGTCCTGGGCCCGGCACTGTTCAATGTATTTGTGAGTGATATTGCTGAAGGACTGAATGGAAAGGTCTGTCTTTTTGCAGATGACACGAAAATTTGTAACAGAGTGGACTCCCCCGAGGGAGTACTTAACATGAGGAAAGATGTACAAAAGCTGGAAGAATGGTCTAATGCTTGGCAATTAAGATTTAATGCGAAGAAGTGCAGTGTCATGTACTTGGGTAGCAGAAATCAAAGGGAAATGTACACAATAGGGGGCGAGAGGTTGGTGTGCATGGAGCAGGAGAAAGACCTCAGTGTGATTATTTCTGTAGATCTCAAGGTGGCAAAACAGTGTGACAAGGCAGTGGCAAAAGCCAGGAGGATGTTCGGTTTCATTCGAAGAGGAATTACCAGCAGAAAGGAAGAGGTACTAATGCCATTGTATAAGTCTCTGGTGAGGCCTCACTTGGAATACTGTGTTCAGTTTTGGAGACCGTATCTTGCAAAGGATGTAAAAAGAATGGAAGCTGTTCAGAGGAAGGCGACCAAAATGATTTGGAGCCTGCGTCAGAAGCCTTATGAGAAGAGACTTGAAGACCTAAATATCTGCACTTTGGAGGAGAGGAGGGATAGGGGAGATATGATTCAGACCTTTAAATACTTAAAGAGAAATAATGAACAAACAAACCTCTTCCAGAGACAGGGAAGCTGTAAAACTAGAGGGCATGACATAAAGCTACAAGGTGGTAAATTGAAAGGCAATGTCAGGAAATACTTTTTCACTGAAAGGGTGGTGGATGCTTGGAACGCCCTCCTGATGGAGGTGGTGGGGGCAAACACAGTGACGGAATTCAAAGTGGCCTGGGACAGACACAGTGGATCACTTCACAGCAACAAGTCTAAATCAAAATAAACGGAACCATCTAATTTCTCAGCAAATAGGGGTGTCCTACATGGAGCGATGGGGGGAGGAGCAGTAGGTTCACCCCTAAACAAAGATATGGGGAGGGGTGAAGACATTGGGAGGGGTGCACCTGATCCTGGTGGGTGCACCCCTAAACAAAGACATGGGAAGGGGGTGCACCTACTCTTGCCATATTGCTGGGTAGACTAGATGGACCATACTAGTCTTTATCTGCCGTCATTTACTATGTTACTATGTAAGCTGGCAGCCACAATGTGCTGATGTCCAGAAGACTGGAAAGGAATACGGGTGATGTGGAGATGATAGTGAGAGCAACCAGGTAGTGTCCAAGAAGCCTCGCATGCAGTGACATACACTACAGAGATCTGTATAGAGCAGCAACATATGCCCTGCAAGGGACCAATATGTGAACACTTGGCCATGTTTGGGATGTAGTGTGAAAAACCTAGAGCTGTCCTGGTCAAGGAGCAATATCTTCATACCAGTTCTGCACATGGGTTTTGGGGAACCCTGGTAGAGGGTACACAAAGTCAATGTAGTGACATATGTGTTGAAAGCCCCACTGTGATTGGGAACACATGCCACTCCTACAAGGGTGAACAGAGGTCCAGGAACAGCTGTGTAAGTGGTAGCAGAGAAGAACCAATATGGGTACCAAATGGCACAGATCTGATCACATACCTCTCTCCCATAGTGACTCGGCGGGCACCAGACCCTTGAGACACTGAAGTCTTAGCACTTGTCAAGTGCAGGGCGCTATAACTTATTCTCTTATATGTTGCCAATTAAGAAAATATAAGGCTATTGAGAATTTGTGTTTTAAATGGAGAAATTGATTTTAATGGGAAACTCTTTTGGTACATAAGATAAGATAAAAATAGTCTAGTAGTTGATTAAAAATCCAGCTAACCTTAGTTGGATACCAAAGAATTTGAGTTTGTTAATAAAGTGTCATAAATAGGAGGAGTTTTTTAGACCAGTGATGTCATGGAAGGCAGTTCCCCTTCAGCAGGCAACTTGCCTTGTAGAGGGATATCAGCTTTTGGGCTGAGATCTTTTTTCCTCTTTTTAAATTTATTTTTTAGTGGTTATTGAATGGGTTCCTAGCCCCTGGAAGAAGTCTAAGAATTTTGAGATAGTCCAAAAATATGTAAGTTTAATTGGTTAGGATCTTTTTGGTAAGATCTGGGAGTCTTTCTTCCTTTGGTGGTGCACAAATAAAAATATATATATGGCTATATGTCCCAAGCACATCAATTATTTATGAATATACTATAATCTATGAGATATGAATTATCATTATATCTCCTCTGTTCTCCCAGTGGTTGAATTATAATTTTATTTTTTTAACAGTCTCGTACTTATCCCTTTTCGTTATATTGCACATGTTGACACAGTCGATCATTTCTCTACTTAGGTGTATGAGTGTGCTCGTAATGGTGAGTCCACGTTTTCCTCTGAGATAGCGATGTCCATAAGATGATTCTGTCCAAGTGGATGGTTTTCTCTCTCTTTTATTTTCTCTTATGTTTTTTCCTTTTCTTTTTATATTATATGTTTTTATGATTAATTTACAATTGTTTTATCACCTGATGTACAGCACATGTCTGACTTTGTTGCATTTTATTGCTCTTATCCTCTATTTATTTATTCAATAATATTATATGGAGGCGAAAGCTGGACAGTGAAAAAGATAGATAGGAAGAAAATTGATGACTTTGAATTATGGTGCTGGCAGCGAATACTGCGTATACCATGGACTGCCCGAAGAATGAACCAGTCAGTACTAGAGGAGATCGAACCTAAGCTTTCTTTAGGAGCTCAGAAGACAAGACTTCGACTATCATACTTTGGACACATCATGCGAAGAGAGAGATCATTAGAGAAAGACATCATGCTTGGCAAGATAGAAGGTCAACGCAAAAGAGGAAGGCCAGCAATGAGAAGGATCAATACAATAACAGCATCTACGGGTACCAGTCTGTCAACAATGAGCCGCCTGACTGAAGACCAAACACAATTTAGGTCAACTATCCAGAGGGTCGCCATGAGTTGAAACTGACTCAACAGCACTTAACAACAACAACATCACTTATATGCTATCTTACTTAATTTTTTACACATCATGACAGTTTTTAATTGGACTCTTTTACATTTATACCTGTTATTAGTCAATATTTATTATTTTTATTTTGTATACATGTTTGATGTATAATTTTAATTTTTCTTGTATGTGTGGTTATTATTTTCTAAGGTCATTGTCCCCTGAAGAAGGCGTTATGCAGAAACACATGTAGGGCTGACCTTTTGACCCTCAATAAAGCTCTATCTTCCAGTGGTGTGGCTCTTCTGCTTCTTTTTGTTTCCTCTTCTCTGCTGTTTTCCAATACAGTAAATGATGACAAGTATGACCTCAACTTGTGGATAACAGCAGATATGTTGCTAGCCTAGAGTGTAATAGAGTGTAATATGTTGCTGCCCCAAGGAGTGTGCATGCACTGTTGCTATATTGTGTGCCCATCTGTCAGCTCTGTCCATCTCCTACAAGCCTTACGTTATACCCATCTTATGGCCCACTGTCCCTCTCTTCACAGCTAGAGGAGTCGAGGAGGAGGGGCTGAGGGAAGTAGCTAGGCAGCCTCCCCAGCCCAGCCAGCCACACCTACCACAGCATCCTTGGGGGCAGCAAGATCCAGCTCCAGCCTCAGCCCCAGCACCACCACTACATACAAAACTGCCCTCTTCCCCCAAAGCCAGCACCTCCAAGAGGAAGGAGGAGAATGAGGCCACTGAGGAGGCACCAGAGGCAGTGACAGAGGAAGAGAAGGTGGGGGTGAAGGGGGACCAAAATGAGGAGAAGGATGACAATACTGTGGAAGCCCCAGAGGTGGTGATAGAGGAAGAGGGTGGAGGAGGTGGAGGAGAACCTGAATGAAGAGGAGGAGGAGGAGGCCGAGACAGAGGAGGAGTTGGGGTGAGCATCAGGGGAGGGGCTGTGTGAGATGCATGTGGTAGGGGCAGAGGTGGATTTTGGAGAGGGGTGTAGGGCTATTGATGTAGGCACACTTGCCCTGCTAGGGAGAAGGGGGCCAGGCAGGCCAGCTATGGCAATCAAGGAAGGAAGGCCAGGAGGAGCACAGGGTGTCAGCAGAGTCTCCTGTGCATGAGCTGACCTCCATGTCCCCCGTGCCATCACACACCATCATGGGTAGTATCAGGTGGGCTTGGAGGCTCTGCTGACACCCAGGGCCCCCTATGCCAGCAGGTCCCAAGTATGCCTCTTATAAACTCTGCCCCAGGCATCTCTTTGACCCCCCCCTCAGGAACTGGTGGTGGTTATGGCACTCTGGTGGAGGAACTGCGGCTCCTGAGGGAGGCAGTGGTAGAGTCTGCAGGGGGCATCTGCACAGGGTTACAGGCTGTAGCTCAGGCCGTGCAGAGCTGCTACCAGGGTCCCCCGGGGCCCTAGACTGATCTGGTGAAGGGCAGGGGTGGCATATGTGGGTAATGTTGGGGAGGAGTAATATTGGCAGGGCTAATGGGGGAGGGGATGGAAATGAAAAGAGGGTGTTGTTGGTGTGTTGTTGTAATAAAGGCCATTTATTGTAACTCACAATGTTGTCATTGCCTCCTGCAACATAGGCAGGCTTCGGACACATTGAGATGGCAGATACAGGTCAGAGCCTATGATGGCTGCTGGGCTGGTTTTGGGGCCTGAGTGTGAGCACATAGTATATTGAGGGCACAGGCCAAGTTGGTGGCCAGGTCAGCAGTCCCATGGCAGCACGGCTGAGGAATACCATGTAGTGCAGGTTGGGGAGGTATGAGAATGGAGTATGCAGCCAGCCAAGGTGCAGGTGCGAGCTGGTGAAATGTCAGTCTGCTGATGGGATCGGCACATGTGGATGGGTGCATTGTCAGACAGGTATCTGTGTGTGGGTATAGTGCAACACAGGTGAGAGCCTGGACAGTACTACTACTACTACTACTACTACTCCTCAGCATTTATATAGCGCTACCAGTCGTATGCAGAGCTGTATAGCACAAACATGTAAGAGACAATCCCTGCTCATCAGAGCTTACAATCTAGTCAAGACAAAACACACAAAACACAGAAGGGGTAGGCAAGGGTAGAACAAGGGAGAGAAAAGGAGATCAGGTGAGTCAAGATCCAAAAGCAGCAACAAAGAGGTGAGCTTTCAACCTGGACTTGAAGAGGGCCAGAGAAGGTGCCTGGCATACAGACACAGGTAGTTTGTTCCAGGCGTAATGTGCAGCCAGGTGAAAGGAGCGAAGTCTGGAGTTAGCAGTAAGAGAGCGAGGCATAGACAGAAGCAGTTTGCCAGAGGACTGACGTTCCCGAGGGGGGTTATAAGGAGAGATAAGAGGTGAAAGGTACTGAGGAGCCACGGAGTGAATGCATTTATAGGTCAGCAGGAAAAGTTTGAACTGGATGTGGAAGCGGATAGGGAGCCAATGAAGTGACTTGAGAAGAGGAGTAATATGGGCATGACGAGGATGGCGGAAGATTAGCCATGCAGCAGAGTGTTGGACAGATTGAAGGGGAGAGAGATGACTCAAAGGGAGACCAGCAAGGAGTAGGTTATAGTAGTCAAGACAGGAGGTGATTAAGGAGTGGATAAGCGTTTTAGTAGTGTGTTCAGAAAGGATGGGGCATATTTTGCTAATGTTATAAAGAAAGAAATGGCAGGTATTAGTTACGAGATGGATGTGTGTGGAGAAGGAGAGAGAGGAGTCAAAGACAACCCCCAGATTGTGGGCCGAGGAAACAGGAAGGAGTGCAGAGTTGTTCACAGAGACTGAGAAAGGAGGAAGAGGAGAGGAGGTTTTGGGGGGGAAAGATAAGAAGTTCAGTCTTGGCCATGTTCAATTTCAAGCGGCGGTGAGACATCCAGGCTGCAATGTCAGAAAGGCAGGCAGAGATCCGGGTCTGGATTGCTGGAGAGAGTTCGGGTGTAGAGAGGTAGATCTGGGAGTCATCAGCATACAGATGGTACTGGAAGCCATGGGAAGAGATAAGTGCACCGAGGGACTGGGTATAGAGAGAGAAAAGGAGTGGACACAAGACAGATCCCTGGGGTACACCAACTGGGAGCGGGGTAGCAGAGGAGGAGGAGCCACCGGAACACACACTGAAGGAGTGATGGGAGAGATAGGAGGAGAACCAGGATAGTACAGAGCCCTTGAAGCCAAGTGAGGACAGGGTATCGAGGAGAAGGCTGTGGTCAACGGTGTCGAAAGCAGCAGAGAGGTCAAGAAGGATGAGGACAGAGTACAGGACCTTAGATTTAGCCAGGAACAAGTCACTGGAGACTTTGACAAGAGCCGTTTCAGTAGAGTGTAAAGGACGAAAGTCAGACTGTAAGGGATCCAGGAGGGCATGAGAGGAGAGGAAGTCGAGGCAGTGGCGGTGAACCACACGTTCAAGTAGTTTAGAAATGAAGGGAAGGAGAGAGATGGGTCGATAGTTAGAAGGACAGGTAGGATCAAGTGAGGGTTTCTTGAGGAGGGGTGTGACCACAGCATGCTTGAAGTCTGCAGGGACAATTGCAGTGGAGAGCGAAAGGTTGAGAATATGAGAGATGGAGGGGACAACGGTGGAGGAGATGGGACTTAGGAGATGGGTGGGGATAGGATCAGAGGAGCAGGTGGTGAGTTTGGAGGAAGAAAGAAGGTGTGCAGTTTCCTCATCAGAGATGACAGGAAAGGAAGAGAGGGTAGCAAGGGAGGGGTGGGGGGGGGGAAGAGTTGGGAGTGGAAAGGGGGAGGAGGGGAAATAGCTGAGTTTGTGGGGAATTGGAGGGTGATCTTGTGGATTTTGTCATGGAAATAGTCAGCTAGGGTTTGGGCAGAAAGGGAGAGAGGGATCGGAGGCCGAGGCACTTTAAGGAGAGAGCTGAGAGGAGTAAAGAGACGGCCAGGATCAGAGGCAAGAGAGTTAGTCAGATGGACATAGTAGTTTTGTTTGACAAGAGCTATGGCTGACTGGAAAGAGACGGCATGAATTTGAAGTGTAGACGATCTTCATGGGAGCAGGATTTGAGCCAAGCATGCTCAGCAGAACGGGCACAGGAACGTAGATAGTGGGTAGTGGATGAAAGCCAGGGCTGGGGTGGAGAATGTCTCACAGGACATGGGGTGGGTGGAGCGAGAGCATCCAGAGCTGAAGAGAGTGCAGCATTATAGGAAGTTACTGCCTTGTCGACAGACTTGGATGTCATAGTGGAAGAAAGAAGAGAGAGTCAAGGGATCAATAGCATTAAGGTTTCTAAATAGGTTGGCGGAGACAGGACAGGGCTGAGGCAGGAGGAGATGAAGATTAAAGTTTAAAAGGTAATGGTCAGATAAGGGAAGAACTGAGTTATGGAGGTTCGAGGGTAAGGAACTAGAGAAAAATATCAGGTCCAGGCAGTGGCCATGCTGGTGAGTGGGTGCAGTGGAACAAAGTTGGAGGTCAAACGAGGAGGTGAGGGAGAGGAGCTTTAGAGCATGAGGATCAGAGGGGTTATCAACATGAATGTTAAAATCCCCAAGAATAAGAGTGGGGGAAGAGGAGTCCAGAAAGAAGGAGAGCCATGAGTCAAAGTCAGTGAGAAAGGTAGAAGCAGACTTGTTAGGAGGTCGATAAATAACAGCTACCCGGAGAGGAAGTGGGGTGAAGAGGCGGATGGAGTGGACTTTAAAAGAGAGAAAGGAGTGAGACTGAGTCAGCAGGAGGGGTTGGAATTGGCAGGAGGGAGAAAGTAGAAACCCAACTCCACCACCACGGCCAGGGGGACGAGGTGTGTGGGAGAACTCATAGCCTCCATGGCAGAGGGCAGCAGGAGATGCAGTATCATCAGGGAGGAGCCAGGTCTCAGAGTAAGAAGATGTAGAGCATTGTTGATAAAGAGATCATGAGTAAAAGAGAGTTTATTAGAGACAGAGTGGGCGTTCCATAAGGCACATGAGAAAGGGAGAGTGGAGGGGGAAAGGAGAGGGCTATGGATAAGATTAGACAAGTTGCGTGAGGATCTCTTCTCAGAGTGAGACTGAGAACTAGGGGGGGCTAGGATTGGGGTTGATATCACTGGATGAGAGGAGGAGAAGGAGTAGCAGAGTATGGGGTAGAGAGGAGACAGTACGGCGGAAACGAGGGTGAGGTTACCTTAGGGACAAAGGAGATGGTTGGATCAGAGGGAGAAAGTGATGAAGCTCAAGAGCTGATGATTGGTTAGAAGACAGAATGGAGGGGGAAGTGAGGGTGGTAAAGGGGGGATGAGGAGAGGAGGAGTGTGGGTGTAGGTAGGAGGGGAAACAACTGGGGAGTATGAAGAAAAGGAAGATAATGTGAAGTGGAGCCATGGAAGAGGAATGGAGAGGTGCTATGCAGCATATGTTATTTTAAAGCAGTGGGTTAGTGATGAGGTAACAATGGAATCTATAGGCTATATAGCATAGGTTAGCAGTGGAGTCTACACGCTATGCAGTGTATGTTATTTTATGAGCAGTGAGGTAGCAATGAAGTCTACAGGCTAAGCAGCAGATGCCATTTTGCAAGCAATGAGGTAGCAATGGAGTCTACAGGCTATGCAGCAGATGTTATTTGCAAGCAATGAGGTAGCAATGAAGTCTACAGGCTATGCAGCAGATGAAATTGCAAGCAATGAGGTAGCAATGAAGTCTACAGGCTATGCAGCAGATGTGTATAGCAGATGTATTTGCAAGCAATGAGGTAGCAATGGAGTCTACACGCTATGCAGCATATGTTATTTTACAAGCAATGAGGTAGCAATGAAGTCTACAGGTATCAATGGAGTCTACAGGCTATGCAGCAGATGAAATTGCAAGCAGTGAGGTAGCAATGAAGTCTACAGGCTATGCAGCAGATGTATTTGCAAGCAATGAGGTAACAATGGAGTCTACACGCTATGCAGCGTATGTTATTTTATAAGCAGTGAGGTAGCAATGGAGGTGGTAGTGCGGTAGCAGTGGAATCTACACGCTATGCAGGATGTGTTATATTTACCAGCAATGACTGGGTGTAGGAATTGTCGGTTCTTCGTAGTGGAGTCCTCCTTAACTGTTGTTGTACATGTTTGATCCTGTGAGAGGGTTCCCGCCTAAGGGCCACGCCAAAGGGCCCTCAGACGTGGGTGCGCCCGATGGCACCTTCTTCTTTAAGGCGGAAAGCCCCTCTGATTGGCTGATGTGGCTGCCGGCGGGAAGGTGACCCGTTCCCGGGCTCGACCCTGATCGATCAGGGGAGCCTGCTGGTGCTAGCAGTGGAGTCTGCGTCTGCCTTGGCGGTGCCCGATGGCGCCTCCTTCTTTAAGGCGTAGAGCCCCTCTGATTGACTGATGTGGCTGCCAGCGGGAAGGTGACCCGTTCCCGGGCTCGACCCTGATCGATCAGGGGAGCCTGATGGTGCTGGCAGTGGAGTCGGCGTCTGCCTCGGCAGCGCCTCCTTCTTTAAGGCAGAGAGCCTGTTAGAGCTTGGACACAGGCCCCAGATAACATACATGTGCATGCCTATGTATACACTGTGGTACCTTTGTGGGGCGTCCATGCAATGGGTATTGGGATGGGAGTGGGCACACAGCATGGAGGGCAACATGGGTGCTCATGTAGATCGCATGGCCTCCTGGTGTTGTGGGGCAGACTAGCCAGTGATTATGGCATGCCTACCTGGGCTCTGCTATAGGCAATGGCTGCCCCCTCACTGTATAATCAGCATACAATTCGGGGGATGCCTGACCACAGGATCTGTCCTTGTCTGAGTGACAGGGTTGTGGGAGGACCTGGGTATGGGCCACTGGATAGGAGGCACAGTACAGTGGCAGGCCCCTACACATGTCAGGACACAAGGTGCAGTAATATGGGTGGTGAGGCAGGGCCCCAGGGCATATGGCACCTGGCTGCAGTCCTGACAAACCCAAGAGGTGCCTCCAGAGTTCTGGGGTATCAGCATGGTTATTGGTTCTGCAGCAGCCCTGTGTGGCATTTCATGTACCTCCCCTCTAGGCCATAACTCCCCTGTATTTCCCTGTCCCTTACACACAGCACTCCAATGTCCAAAGATTGGGGTGTGCACTCACAGAGTGACACACAATCAGCCTCCCTGTGCCCTCGTCCCAGATCGCACTGTTAGCCGTACACCCCTGTGCCTTGCCTAGCAGCCACATACCTCATAAGGTACAGGTATGTTCCTCCCACTATATTGGCACAGTGGCCAGCGTACACTCATCCATACCTGTCTAGCGGGAGCACAGTCTGGCTGCCTGGTGCATGGATCATTCTACAGCAGCAGATATCTCGGCATATCCATGCTGTGATGGTGTCGTTGGGCTATGGCTTTAGGTACAGACATTTAGTATGCCATAATCAAGAATCCACTTGCTCGGTTTTATTCGTTAACCACGTAGTAAGCAAGATTTTCCATTTACCCGGGTTTTTTGTTAACCATGCAAGAGCCGATATTCCACTTACCCAGTTACTTTGGCTAACCAGTCAATATGCTGAATATCCACGGTTAATCTCCTCCATGGATATGGCGGCTCCCAGCGTGCACCATTAGCGCCTATATTTGGCTTTCCTGTACATGAATCTTATGTGGGTTTTTCTTATCCTTTTGGACATGGAGTGTCCCAGGGCACTGCCTTATAATCGTGTATTTTAAGAACCTTGCATGGATAGCCTTCCGTCTCCCTTGCAGTTAGCCATTCAGATGCTACAGCCAGCACACACAGCCATGAAACACAACCATAAGGCTAATTTCATGCCCTTAGAGACCTCCATAGCCCTGGGGCTCATTATAAAGGAGCACACCACCCTCTTTGGCTCTGAGGATGCCCACACACAACAGCATGGCTGGCAGGAGATCACCTGCAAGATGAATGCTGTGCATCACCACAACAAAGTGGAGGACCTGAAAAAAAAGGTGGTGGGTACTATGGTAGAGTACAATGGAGAAGAAGGCATCTAACAGCAAGCTGCCACCTGAAAATCAGAAACCATTGAGCTCCATGGAAGAGCAGGTGCTGCAGTTCATGGATGACATCGCCATCATTGACATTGCAGCTTATGATAGATCCGCTCCTGCCACACAGGAGGGTGAGTAGCTCCTGCTCCCTGGCTGGTGTGTCACATACTAGATTGCTTTACCAGGGTTGTCATCCCTACTGCTGTTGTACACCTGACATTTCTCTCCCATGTAGCACTGCCTACCCTCTCTCTCACGTCTGGCCACAGCATGCTATCCTCCATGCCCCCCCATGGTCCATCCTGACTGCCATCTCACTGCTATTGACTCACCTGACTATTCCTCTCCCCCCACATCTGTTTACTGACAGAGACTCAGATATGTTTTCATGTGTCTCATTGTGGGGTCAGCGAGTGGTTTATTGTACCATCAGGGGAAGAACCATATAGTATTAGGACACCAATGCTGTCCCTTGGCAGTTGTTTAAAAATACTATCTTGGAAGCCCAGACCAGCTGAAAAGTGGAAGGAAGTCCAAAAAACTGCCAGCATGGTTTAAATGTGAGGTCAGAGAGGCTGTTGTTGCCAAAAAAGCATCTTTCAGGAAATGGAAAAAAGAGCCAAATGACGAAAACTGGAAACAGCACATGCACTGGCAAGTTAAATGCAAGGCATTGATAAGGCAGGCAAAGGGAGAATTTGAGAAGAGGTTTGCTGTGGAAGCAAAAACGCATAATAAAGACTTTTTCAAGTATGTTCGTAGCAAAAAAACTGTGAGAGAGTCAGTTGGACCATTAGATGACAGAGGGGTAAAAGGGGTAGTAAGAGGGGACAGGGCTATAGCGGAGAGGCTGAATGAATTCTTTGCTTTGGTCTTTACTGAGGAAGATGTAAGGATGTTACCCATGACTGAAGTGGTATTTAAAGATGATACTACGGAAGAATTGAAAGAAATATCGATACACGGGGACGATGTATTACAACTGTTTGATAAACTGAAGAGTAGCAAATCACCTGGACCGGATGGTATACATCCAAGGGCGTTGAAAGAATTGAAATATGAGATTGCAGACCTGCTATTATTAATCTGTGAACTATCATTAAATCATCTGTAATACCTGAAGATTGGAGGATCGCTAATGTAACGCCAATTTTTAAAAAGGGTTCCAGGGGTCATCCGGGAAACATCAGTACCAGGAAAAATGGTAGAAACCATCATAAAGAACAAAATTACTCATCATGTAGATAGTCAGAGCTTAATGGGAGACAGCCAACATGGCTTTAGACAAGGAAGATCTTGTCTTACTAATCTGTTATGCTTTTTGAAGGTGTGAATAAACAGGTAAACAAAGGTGAGTCAGTTGATATAGTGTATCTGAACTTTCAGAAAGCCTTTGACAAGGTCCCTCATCAGAGACTTTTGGCAAAACTAAAAAGTCATGGGATAGAAGGCAGTGTACTATTGTGGATCAGGAACTGGTTAAAAGATAGAAAGCAGAGGGTAGGGCTAAATGGCCAATTTTCCCAATGGAAAAAGGTGAATAGTGGAGTACTGCAGGGATCTGTGCTGGGTCCGCTGCTTTTTGACATATTCATAAATGACCTGGAAAAGGGAATAACGAGTGAGGTTATCAAATTTGCAGATGACACAAAACTATTTAAAGTTCTTAAAACCCAAGAGGCTTGTGGAAAATTGCAAGAGGATCTTGATAAATTGGAAGACTGGGCATCCAAATGGCAGATGAAATTTAATGTGGACAAGTGCAAAGTTATGCACCTAGGAAAGAACAACCCAAACTATGGTTACATGATGCAAGGTTCCACATTGGGAACCACTACCCAGGAAAAGATTTAGGCGTCATGGATAACATGTCAAAACCCTCCGCCCAGTATGCAGCGGTGGCCAAGAGAGAAAATAAGAACATAAGATATGCCAATAGAATGCTAATAGAATAGAGCTAATAGAATGCTAGGTATCATAAGGAAAGGAATGGAAAATAAAACAAAGGATATTATAATGCTTCTTTATCGTTCCATGGTGCGATCGCACCTTGAATATTGTGTGCAATTCTGATTGCCGTATCTTAAAAAGGATAAAACGTTATTAGAAAAGGTACAGAGAAGAGCCACCAAAATGATAAAGGGGATGGAAGGATACGCCTATGAGGAGAGGCTAAAAAGGTTAGGGCTCTTCAACCTGAAAAAGAGATGGCTGAGGGGTGATATGATAGAGGTCTACAAATTAATGAATGGAGTGGAACCGGTAAACGTAGATCGATTGTTTATGTCATCAGAATATAAAAAGACCAGGGGACATGCAATGAAGCTACAGGGTAACCTATTTAAGACTAATAAGGGAAAATATTTTTTTCACTCAATGTGTAATCAAACTCTGGAATTTGTTACCGGAGGATGTAGTAGAAGTTGTTAGTATAGCTGGGTTTAAAAAAGGTTTGGACAAGCTCCTGGAGGAAAGGTCCATAAACTATTATTAAAAAAGGGACCCAGGATATATCACTGCTTGACCCAATACAAGCATCGATGAAACTGTGTCTTTTGGGGAGACTGCTAGGTACTTATGACCTAGATTGGCCACTGTTGGAAACAGGATACTGGGCTTGATGGACCTTGGTCTGACCCAGTATGGCATATCTTATGTTCTTAGATGATGCCATATCCTACAGCTGTGTCTGGGACTCTGTTTTGTGCATCCAGAAGCACATCAGAGCTGTCCCCTCATAGGCAATGTGACTCATACCTACAAAATATGGTTGGGGACAGTTATGACTTCTACTACTATTACCAGTAATCATTTGCATAACGTTACAAGGCCTACACAGCACTGTATGCACAGATATAAGACACAATTCCTGCTCATCAGAACTTAAAATGTAATCAAGATGAAAAAACATCACAAGACTGGGGACTAGAGTATGGCAAGCTACACATAAGTAGTGGGCAATAAAATGAGGAGCATCAGGATCCAAAAGCATCCTCAAAGAGATGGGTCTTCAGCCTGGACTTGATTAGGGCCAGAGAAGGAGCCCGATGTACCACCTAAAGTAGTTGCTTCCAGGCATATGGAGCAGCAAGGTGGAATGGACAAAGTCTGGAGTTGGCAGTGGCAAAGAAGGGCACAGATAAAAGGGATCTGCCAGAGGAGTGGAGTTCCCGAGGAGGAATATAGAGTGAGATGAGAGGAAAGGTAGTGAGGAGCTGCAGAATCAATGCACTTGTAGGTAAGTAGAAGTTTGAACTGGATGTGGAAATGGTTAGGGAGCCAGTGAAGTGACTTGAGAAGAGGGGTTACATGAGCATAGCGACACTGGTGGAAGATAAACCATTATGAGTAAGGGGTACACCCCCACAGTAGACCTCATGGCATATTTGCATATGCACATGTATGAGGGACAGAAGGACTCTTTATAGTGTCTGCTCATCGTACCCTGGGCACAAGTGCTGTACACACAGGTGAGCAGACAGTGTCATGAAGCCCTTTCCCTTTGCATCTTGCTCCTTGATGTGTAGCTGGTTCATTGCTGGCTGCTTCCTTGGCATATGCTGTGGGAATCTGTAGCTATCAGGGGCTATGTTGCCAGATACGCACATCCACCCTTTGTAGCTTTCTGCAGGCCACATGCAGAACCTGGACAGACATGCATTCTGTGCAGACCTGCTTTACATACTGACGATGTATGCCACTTCTCCACTGCTTGCAACACACTGTAACTATCTCTCACACATATCTGATGTGAGGATATAGCTACAGTGGCAGGGAGCTGCACAGGGGCCACCGGCCCCTCTCCTTATCAGGGCTGGTGTGCGCTCAATGCATTCCCTCCCTTGTTTCATTGGCTAGTGAAAAGGACTGACCTGTGTCACTCTTGCTCTCCTACAGACCAGTCAGAGTCAGGACCATTGCAGCCCGCAGTGGTTCAAGTAGGCAGCATCCAGTCAGGGAGTGGCGGCTCCAGCACTCCTGCAGGTGCAGCAGAGGAACCTCAGACAACCCCCTTTTGCTGCAGAGCAGAGCAGTACACCATGACCATCAGGGATGAGGAACCTGACAATGCACACCTGCAGCTGGTAAACTGGCCTTCCTCATCTAGGAGGATCTGGGAGATATTAGGGCAGATGAAGTGGGCCAACAGATGCTTCAGAAGGGGTCGTGTTTGCTGGAGTGCACAGAGGGCATCCACTCTGAGTTGCGCACCATATACTAGGAGCTGTAGTCAAGCAATCAGATGCTGCTGGCCCACCACATGATCGAACAGAGGCACAAGGAGGCACTGCTTTGGCTCCCCAGTGAGATGGCAGCCTACATGGCCTCCATGTCAAACACCTGCCATCAGTTGTTCACCTCCTACCAGGGGAAGGATGCAGCTGTCCTTTAAGAGGGGTCCCCTGTAGCAGTATCAAAAATGCGCATGAAACAAACAGAGTCCATCACAGGGGAGGACTAGAACATGGCAAGCAATGCCCCCGAGACTATGCCATTGTGTCGCAGTGTCCAATTAAGGAAATAGGCGGGGCCTAATCATGAGCTGGGTGGTGGAGGTAGTAAAAGGCACCATTTATGTAATATTGGTTTGACTGCACTGTAATAAATCTGACAGCACTTACTCTAGAAGGTTTCATGGATGAGTCTGTTCCTAGTGGCGAGTGTTAATGCCATCTGCTATTGGTTCCTACTCTGCATCCCTCCTTCTTCTGCAACCTCTGCAGCATCTGTCCCCTCTATCATTTCACCCTCAGGGATGGGGATGCTGTGCTGCATAGCAAGGTTATATAGGATGCAGCAAGCTATGAAGATCATGCACACACATTCAAGGCTTTACAGCAACTCTCCCCTAATGCAGTCTAGGCATCTGAAGTGACTTTTAAGGACCCCAATTTCCTGTTCCACCACTGCCCTGATTCTCTGGTGTGCCTGGTTGTATCACTCCTTTTGCGGGGTCTGTGGGTGGTGCACAGGTATCAGTAGCCATGGTCGGAGAGGGTAGCCATGGTCACCAGTTGGAACAGGGGGGCAGGCACATATCAGGACAGCAACTGTGCCAGGTGTATTGGGGCTGGAAGGGTGGTGGACATATTTATGGTGCTTGTCACATGACTGGCATGAGGCAGTGCGTTCCGGTGAGATTTCCTGCAGAACTCTGCGCAGCATGTCATTGCTTGGCTGCTGGTCAGACCCTTGCCATGTCTCCAAGATGCGCTGCTTCAGCACATTCTGAGGCTTTGCCATCTCTGGCCTGCTTTTCTCCACTGCAGTCTCCTACTGTTCAGATGTGTTCCTCCTGTGACTATAACTAATGTGCAGCCTCTCATCCTGGCTCCTCAATTCTCCCTTCCGACTATGCAAAGTATTGAAGTGTATCAGATGTCATGTGTCCACTCTACTGTGTCCCATTTGGGGTGCCTCCTCACATAGTTACATGACTCATCTTTCTATCACATTTGCTCACAGCTGTGTCCACTTACAAAGCAACCAAGGGCTGCTGCTTGTCCCAGGCTAGGCTGTGACAGGATGAAGGCATTGTGGCAGGAGCCCGAGAAACAGACATACATTAACGATGACATGTGGACATTGACTACCGTTTGCATATTCATGGAGCTGTAATTGCGATGGCTTCAGAATGCCCTGTGGTCCTGACCTGGTGCCCTCAGTGCAACATGCGTGCAGTCAATGATACCAGTGACAGATGGGAAGCCAGCTATATCATAAAATGCCTATATTGTCTCCTGTCTTTGCTCAGACATGGTGGGAAAGGTGACGTAGGTTTGCATCCTTCTCACCAGGGCAGTGGTGAAAGGCATCAACACAATGGCATGTGGGAGACTGGGTGATACCAGTGCAGTGGTCACCTTCAGAGCCACTGGCAGTGCATGGCTTTGGGCTGTGGCTGGCTCCAACTCCATGCACTGCATCCCAAATAGCTCTGTTATGGTGTCACTGTCCAGCCTGTACGCCTCTTCCTCCAACAGTTGCAGGCATGTTACCCTCAGTCTGTATATCCTTGGAGTACAGTATGTGTGTCTCTCATGCTGGGTCAATGTCTGCTATTGCTGCTGCACGTTGTGCTACTGCCTCTGTCCCCTGGTATGCTGGTGGCGTCTCCATCTCCACTGCTGTATTTGCAGGTCCCACATTGCACGGGGAGTTCCTTTCCGCAGTTACAGCTAATATCCATTTTTGCCGGGGCTCCACGTGATGTGTACTGCTGTTTCACTAGGCCAAATGTGCCAAAAAAGCCTGGCCTAAAGATATGCAATTTATGGTATTTGGCTCAGCGCCCAGCAACGTTAGCCATTTAGCAATGAAAGAAAATCCAAAGTTAATAGTTAAAATTAATGTTAGCTTTGTCACTCAACGGCTTTTCAAGTATCGCCTGAATAAATGCCCCTATAGTTTTCTGCATAAAAAAGGAACGGGAATCAGTCATATTTAAGTTTAAAGTTGTTCAGAAAGTTATGTAAACCATTTTGTATATTTTGAGGTGTGACAAGGCGGAGTAAAAGTTCTGAAATTAAATTAATTAATTTATTTAGACAGATTTGTATGCCACCTTTTCCTTCAATCAAGGTGGTCACGTCACATCACAATTGGAGGGTTACATTTAACATTAGGGTACATGTAAACATTTAGACAGTACAGTTACTTAACAGTATTTAGACAGTACAAGTGAGGTAACATTTAACATAAAGGTGTTTAATAACGTGGTATGATAGATTTGTGTGTGTGGATAGGATGGGTGTGTGTTTAGTTGGCGGAGGTAGTAGTGTTACTGTTTGGGTAGGGGATGTTGCCTGAATGTTCATAGGTTTCTATAAATAACAATGTTTTGAGGTCTTTGCAGAAGTCTGTGAGGTCATCTAAAGCTCTCAGGCTCGTTGGTAGGGAGTTCTATAGTGTGGATGCCAGTAGTGATGGTGCTCTTTTTGAGGTTGTTTGTTTGGTTTTGTGGTAGCCTGCAGGGGTGCCGATCATGTTGTTGTTATTTGTTCTTCTTGGTCTGTTGCTGCTGTCCCTTGTTATAACGTTTTGGAGTACGTCTGCTGAGAGATGGTGAATGACTTTGAAGATGATCATGATTGTTTTGTATTTAGCTCTTGCCACCATTGGGAGCCAGTGTAGTTGTAGTACGGGAGTGATGCGCTCAGTCCTTGGAGTGTCTGTAATGATGCGTGCTGTGGTGTTTTGTACCATCTGTAGTGGGTGTAGTGTCTGTTGAGGAAGGCCTTGATATAGTGAGTTTCCATAATCAAGCAGTGGTGTAATGAGTGCTTGACACACTGTGCAGAAGTGGTCTTGACGGAGCATTGGTTTGATTTGTCTGATTGTTTTCAGTCGATGATATGCCTTGTTTGCGGTTTTGGTGATGTAGGATTTTAGGTTCAGAGCTCTGTCTAGTGTTATGCCCTGATACTTGACTTCTAAATAAATTAAATGGCTATCAAACTGAAGTTGAATTGTTTTCAGTCGATGATATGCCTTGTTTGCGGTTTTGGTGATGTGGGATTTTAGGTTCAGAGCTCCGTCTAGTGTTATGCCCAGATACTTGACTTCTAAATAAATTAAATGGCTATCAAACTGAAGTTGAATCCCTGTGCCAAAGAGAGAGAACTTCATGGTGTATGTCCACCAGAACTGGTTGAATTTGACAGAATATTTATCTTTAATAGGTCCTATGAGAGATGTCTCTTAGCCGTATATGAGGCAAACGTCAAGCAATTAAGTACTCTTACTGCAGCCATCCAATATCTTGCCAGATTTACAAGTCACCATGGCAGCTAATGCTACTGTTGATGCCATGCACCTAAATTGAAATAAATCCCCCAGATTTACCATGGGCTCTGCAAACCACGCTCAGTATTTGATTCCTACTGTGTCAGGACACTGCAATGGTCCTTACCAGTGGTCCGATGATGCCAGCAGATCCTGGTTCACCACGATCACCCTGTCAGTAAATTTGTAAAAAAAAAAAAAAAGACAGTCAATTTCAGCATAATATTGGTGCATGATACTTTAGGAAGGAAAACAGGTAATGAAACCATGCTGTATAGGAGGATATTATGCTCCAGGGCTCCTAGATGATGAAGACATTTAAATACCTCAAATGTAACGTACAAGAATCAAACCTTTTTCAGAGGAAAGAAAGCAGATGAACAGGAGTTTGCCGTAGAGGACCAAAGGGGGTATACTTACAGCAGGAGCAACATCTGAAAATATTTCTTCAAATAAAGGGTGCCAGATGCATGGAATGACCTCTCCGCAGAGGCCAGGGAGACACAGAAAGCAACTAGAATTCAAATAAGCTTGGGATAAGCAGAGAAAATCCTTACTTATGGAATGAAGAGAAAAGCCAGAGACC
The DNA here is from genome assembly GCA_033557465.1 of Ichthyophis bannanicus. NCBI lineage: Eukaryota > Metazoa > Chordata > Amphibia > Gymnophiona > Ichthyophiidae > Ichthyophis > Ichthyophis bannanicus. The sequence continues at coordinate 46,835,269 of CM066038.1, read as the reverse complement.
AGCTGGGATCTGCAGCATTGCCAGGGTTGCCAAGTTACCCAGTTTCAGGAGTGAGATTTTAAGCCAGTCCTGGATTTCTGACAATCTCATTCTGATGCATTATGGGACCTGCAGCACCGATTCCAATGGGTAAAATCAGGGACTACAAATCCCATACTGCACTGCAATGCAAATGTAAAGCCAGAACTGGCAAAAAATCTTACACTTGGAAATAGGTAACATGGCATCTCTGCATTGCAGCAGACAGCTAATTGGGCAGACTAGATGGACCTGGTGGTCCTTATCCACTGTCAGATTCTACAAAAGGCCAAATGCTCATCATCACCAGAATACTCATATTTCCTCATCAATTTTCTGGTGATTACTTTTACAATTAGATGAGGAACAGTTACAGTTCCCTGCTTTTCTCAATCAGTCATCGCTCTTCGCTCTTCGATATGTCAGTTAGTTTCAAAAGCCATTGAATTGCTGCTCCATGAAGGGTCTGTGTATGTCACTACCCCACCGCTCCCTTCCGTTTTAAAATGTGGCAGAGATTGGTGGGGCTTTAACATTTCTTTTGACCATACAAGTCCTCTGTGTCCGTACTGCCTGCTTTGCAAGGCTGCTTGGTAACTTCTGCCTGCTCTTGCATGGGAGTCTCTGGCTATTAGCAATATTCTGTCAGTGTTTCATTGAAGTTCAGGTTCCTTCCACGTGTTTTGTAATAACAATTTTGCAGCACAAGGGAAAGTAGAAACAGAGAAACATGACGGCAGAAAAAGACCACATGGCCTATCTAGTCTGCCCTTCCATCAACTACAATAGCGCCCTCTTTTCCTTTAGAGCCTCTGTGTTTGTCCCATGCTCTTTTGAATTCAGATACTCTCCTCATCTCTAGCACCTCCACTGGGAGACTAGTCCATTCATCTACCACTCTTCCCATAAAGAAATATTTCTGCATATTACTCCTGAGTCTATCTCCTTTCACCCTCATTTACGTCCCCTCGTAGCAGAGCTTGCATTCAATTGGAAGAGACTCTCCTTCTGTGCATTTATGCCATAGTACCTCCACGGTCCCGAAAAAGCACAATTCCAGGAAAGAATGCTGCGTGTGGCTGCAAGGTTCTGCAGTCCAGTGCTGAATTTGCTGCAGTCGCTGCCACTTTCCCTACTCCACGTGAATGCGGCCCCCACGGAGGCCTGAGAAAATGAGTAGAAATAGTTGTTACAGGGGAGCAGCTTCCCAGAAATATGTCCATTCAGGATGGCAGGTCAGGTGTCTTGCGTATCATTAGCACACTATAAGAACATTTCCTTTAATTGGTTCATTAAGGAAATGCAAGCTGACACCTTTTTTCCCTCATAGCAGAAACCCAATAATATCATCGGGCTGAAAAATGACTCAATGCTGCCACCAGCAGAGCAGACATCTCATCGGCTGCGATTGTCTCTACTAAAGGAAATTATGTTCTGCTACGTAAATCACTGTTCCTTATGCACTTACTAATTCCCACATACAATACACGGTTACTCTCCCCATGATGAACATTTCCGGCTTCCCAATGGCAACAAAGCAGTGCCAGTGGTATAAATCAGTTCCAGCTCCTTTGTGAAAATGAAGCCGTGCCGTCTGGTGGGTCTGGATCACCTCTGGCCCCCTAGCTGCTGGAGGAAGCGTTAGAACTGCTTACCTGAGATGGGTGCAGCCACGTCACCTCAGGATGTCAACTTACACAGTTTCCAGGGGTGAGATTTTTCGCCAGTTCTGATTTTAAATTCACACTGCAATGCAGTATGATACTTGCAGTCCCTGATTTTATCCATTGGAATCAGCGTTGCAGGTCCCACAGTGCAAAAGAATGCGATAGTCAGAAATCCAGGACTGGCTTAAATTCTCACTCCTGGAACTGGGTAACTTGGCAACCCCGTGGCCTTGATTTTTGCACAGTTCTTCACCCTGTTTGGGAGGCCATGAAGGAAAACAGACAAGGTGAAGGCTTGTTAAGCCTACCGCTTCCTTTGCTACGATGCATCAGCTTCCTAGTTCCATTCCTACTTATCCACTGCCTCTAACTCTGGTGTCAAAGTGAGGAGGGGGAAAAAAGTGAAGGAATGGGAGGGAGAACAGTAAATGTGGAAAGACGGGAACAAGAGTAAGGGAAGGGAATGAGAGCAGGAGAATTAGGGGATTTAAGGAATTGTGGGTTGCGTGGTAGAGAGGAGAGTAAGAGTGAGCAAGAGATTTGAAGGGATTGTGAGGTGTGAGGGAGAGAATCAGTGGGGAGAGTGAGCTGTGAGTAAGGCAATCGGAGGAAGATGGTAAGGAGTACAGTGAAAGGAGTGAGGGAGGCAAGCATGCTGCTCCCTCACCCTCTCCTTGAGAAAGCAAAGACCAGGCCATGACTCTGAATTCCAGAAACTCCCATCCCCCGCCCCATCCATCGAGGATGTGAGAAGAGGCAGAAGCAGGGCAGTCAAGGCAAAGGCACGCCAGCTGGTTCTTGCTTGAAAAGGAGGCTTGTGCTTTCCTGGCCAAGGAAGGCGAGGAGGAAAGTTTCTGGAAAGGAATTTTTCATGGATAGAAAGTTAGCAATCATGGCATGCTTGAGGACCACCAAGGTTAGGAGATTGAGATTTGGGTGCTCTAGGGAAATTATTGGCGAGGGGTTAGGAATGCAGGACCAAGATCATGAGGACAAAGAGAAGGAGGAGGAGCGTATTCTCCTCTTCTTCCTTACCTCAGTGATTCTCCATCCCCAGACCAAGCGGGATTCAAACCCCAGACATCCTTTTCTCACCTTTGCCCATCAATGCTTCATGAGCTTAAAGAGAAGGAAGAATGCGTTGGCGAACTGAGTGTGGGGGAAAAGGGGTTTGGAGAGTGGCCGTCAGCATCTGCCTTGGCCCCTTCTCTTCACAGGCCACTGTAGACCATTTCCACAGAGAAATCCTGGCATCTACAGTAGTGGCCAAAAAATTAAGGCAGGTATCTTTTTCTACAATTTATTGTTAAGTAATGTACTGTGGAGATGTCACACGTGCTTACTTATTTAATCAGCATGGTGATTACTCACACCATGCGTCTGGCGTCCATTTTAGTTTACTTACACTCTGTAGTAGGTTTCCTGGATGAAGTTTTGAATTTTTACAGCTAGGAAAAGATTGAAAGTTACATGTAAAATATACAATCAAGATGGGTAGAAAGTGTGATATGAATGACTTTGTAAAGGGACAAGTTGTCACACTCCATGCTGAAGGATATTTACATAGAAACATAGAAACATGGAAACATGATGACAGAAAAAGACCACAAGGCCCATCTAGTCTGTCCTTCCATAACAACAACTACAACAGTCCACTTTTTACCTTTAGAGATCCTCTGTGTTGGTCCCATGCTTTTTTGAATTCACTTACTGTCCTCATCTCTACCACCTCCACTGGGAGACTATTCCACGGATCCACTACTCTTTCCGTAAAGAAATATTTCCGCATATCACTCCTGAATCTATCTCCCTTCACCCTCATCCCATGTCCCCTCGTCGCAGAACTTGCTTTCAATTGAAAGAGGCTCTCTCCCTGAACATTTATGCCACGGAGGTATTTAAACATCTCAATCATATCACCTCTATCCCGCCTTTCCTCTAAGGTGTACATATTAAGATCCTTAAGTCTGTCCTCATATGCTTTATAATGAAGACTACTAATCATCTTAGTAGCAACCCTCTGCACCGACTCCATCCTGTTCACATCCTTTTGAAGGTGCGGTCTCCAGAATTGCACACCATACTCCAAATGAGGTCGCACCAAAGACTTATACAGAGGCATTATCACCTCCTTTTTTCTGCTAGCCATTCCTCTCCGTATGCACCCAAGCATCCTTCTAGCTTTTGCCGTCGCCTTTTCTACCTGTTTAGCTACTTTAAGATCATCGGACACAACTACGCCTAGGTCCCGCTCTTCTTTAGTGGACAAAAGTACTTCACCTCCTATGCTGTATTGTTCCCTTGGATTGCTGCAGCCCAAATGCATGACCTTACATTTTTTAACATTAAATCCCAGCTGCCAAATTCTAGACCATTCTTCAAGCTTAGCTAGATCCCTCCTCATGTTATCTACACCTTCCTGGGTGTCTACTTTATTGCAGATTTTGGTATCATCCGCAAAGAGGCAAACCTTACCCGACAGCCCTTCCGCTATATCACTAACAAAGATGTTAAAAAGAATCGGACCAAGGACAGATCCCTGGGGCACACCACTGGTAACATCCTTCTCCTCAGAGTGAGCTCCATTTACTTGTACTCTTTGTCGCCTCCCACCCAACCAATTTCTAACCCAAGCAGTAACTTTAGGGTCCATCCCTAGGGTGCTCAGTTTGTTTATAAGTCGCCTGTGAGGAACAGTGTCAAAGGCTTTACTGAAATCTAAATACACCACATCTAGAGCTCTCCCTCGGTCCAACTCCCTGGTCACCCAGTCAAAGAAATCAATCAGATTTGTCTGACAAGACCTGCCTCTGGTGAATCCATGCTGCCTCGGATCCTGTAATCTGCTGGACTCCAGAAACCTCACTATTTTCTCTTTCAACAGCGTTTCCATTAATTTACTCACCACTGAAGTTAAACTAACCGGCCTGTAGTTTTCAACCACATCCTTACTTCCGCTTTTGTGTAAAGGCACCACATGAGCCTCTCTCCAGTCCTTTGGCACCACTCCCGACTCCAACGAGGCATTGAAAAGGTCAGTCAGTGGAGTTGCTAGAACGTCCCCAAGTTCCCTCAGTATTCTAGGGTGTATCCCATCCGGTCCCATCGCTTTGTCTACTTTAAGTTGAGCTAGTTTCTCACGAACACAGTCTTCTGAAAATTGTTCAAGATGTCCCTCGCTTCTGTTCTTATTTGTGGGTGTTTTCTGAGGTCCTGCTCCTGGTTCTTCATCTGTGAACACAGAACAAAAATATTTGTTAAGGAATTCCGCTTTATCCTTATCAGCTTCTACATATTCCCCCCCTGTACCCTTGAGTCTGACAATACCACTTTTGCCCTTCCTCTTCTCACTAATATATCTGAAAAATGTCTTATCTCCCCATTTTATGTGCAATTGCAAAACATTTGCATATATCAAGGTGTGCAGTTCAGAATGTTCTGAAATCAGGTGGCCGTACACCTCATTCGAAATGTGGGCGCAGATGGATAACTACTGGACGAGATGACCGATTCCTCAAAAGCATTATTACATCTAGTCCACATACTTCATCTCAACGTGTGGCTCAGTTAGCTAATGATCGAGGAATAAAGGTAAGTGCCAGATCTGTCCGACGATGGCTTGTGGATGAATTCAAACTCGTGGCCAGAAGATCTGCCAAGAAGCCTATGATGACCAGGAAACAAATTGCTGCCCGAATACAGTTTTGTAGCAAGATGAAAGACAAATCTGCTGAATGATGGGAGAGGGTAATGTTCACAGATGAAAGTACATTTCAAAAAAGTACGTGGGAGTGGTTACAACTACGTCCGTCGACCAGCAGGCAAGAAACTAAATCCAAAGTACACGATCAAGACTCTTAAACACCCACCATCGGTCATGGTATGGGGTGGAATCTCGGCGAATGGACGATGTGCCCTGCACATCTTTGAGAAAGGTGAAAGAGTAAATGCTGCAAAATACATATCCGTGCTGAATAGTAAAGTTTAAATACGCATGAATGTTTCTGGCACAACTATATTTCAGCAGGACTCGGCACCGTGCCACACTGCAAAAACAGTCAAAAAATGGTTTGTGGACAACAAGATCGAACTGCTACCAAGTTCGCCATCAAATTCTCCGAATCTCAATGCAATTGAAAACTGTTGGAATCTTATGAAGAAAAAGGTGGCAGTACACCATCCAACTTCAGAAGCAGATTTAAAGGACATACTCAAGCATGTATGGGTGAACGAAATCACTCTGGTATACTGTAAAACGCTAGTTAACAGTATGCCTACAAGAATCCAGGCTGTGCTGAAAAATCATGGACACCCTATCAAATATTGACACATACTGTATATTGTTTCCTGAATAAAACTTTGAAAATGACATATATATCTTTGGCTCTTAAAGCTTTTGACCATGAAAGTGACAATAGCACGTACTTTTCTAATAAAATTCTGATATTTTGGACTCTGCCTTAATTTTTTGGCCACTACTGTATATTTAGATAGTGCTATTTACAAGTGGACATGGCTGGAATGCACATTCTTGAAGGACTACCAAAAGGGACTGCTACTGCTGGAAAGAAATCTGCACTTGTAAGTATTTACGTCTGGGAGATTCTCTAAATCTTGTGGAAAAGGGAATTCTTTGGGTTAAAACATATAAATCTATGTATTTTAGAATCCATTGTATTTGTTAATTCAGTCAGGGCCTAGTATCAGCAGACAGCTTTTAGTTTAAAATTAAAACCCAGCAGAGAGCTTTCAGTTTAAGCTTTTAGTTTACTTTTAGTTTAAATTTAAAAATATCAGAAAGCTTTTAATTTAAGTCAAATCAGAGTATAGCTTGGAATAGAAGGAAGAATAAAGGTCAAATATTGTTTGAGTTGAAAGACAAATTGTTTCTAGATACCTTTACAAAGAGGCTTTCCACTTAGGGGGCAAGAGATCTGAGAATTTGTTCTACCTAGATGTTAACACCAAATGAAAGGTCAAAGGGGCAATTTGAAAGGCTTCTTCTATCAAACCAAGGGCTATGTGAATCACATAGGAAATTGTTAACAGATTACCTTAGAAGCACAGGTCTGGGACCTGTGTAGCAAGCCAGCCTTTACTAAGGGTTCAGAAGGATATATTCTTGAAGGATACTAGCAAAACAGGGAAGTTAGGGCATCCTGATAGAGAGGTTCCAACAAAGATAAAAGTAACACAGATGTCCTTCAGTACAGAGCCGAAAGATTCCAAATTACACTTATCAGCTGATAGAAAAATAAATAAACCTGGTTATCTATCCATTCTTTATACTGTCTTAACTGGGAATAAAAGTAGTTTACAGGGAACAATAAATTAACTGTTTTATATAGAACCTTTAAAACCTTAATAATATTGAACAGCAGAATTGCAATTGGTAATTATATTCTCTGGTGCATAAAGAGTAGTTACTCACCTGTAACAGGTGTTCTCCAGGAGCAGCAGGAATCAGTCCTCACATATGGGTGATGTCGGCGCCGATGGAGCCCTCATGCGGAGCATTTCCCCAGCTTTCAAGGAAAGACTTTGGGAATGCAGCGCGCATGCGTGGTCCCCTTCCCGCCCAAGGGTGCCATCTTGCTCAGTCTGATGACATAGCTAAAAGACAGCAAAAAAATCAAAATGAATGATATGACTGCAACTCCAGGGGAGGAGGGAGGGTCGTGAGGACTGATTCCTGCTGCTCCTGGAGAACACCTGTTACAGGTGAGTAACTACTCTTTCTCCAGGACCAAGCAGGAAGTCAGTCCTCACATATGGGACTCCCCAGCTCTAGGCTACCGAAACCCTAAGCTGAAAAAATGGCTCCCTCTCAAGAGCCTCATCATTTGTGATAAGAATATCCTCTGAGAACGCCCCCATACAGTAGCCCAACACAAGGGCCGGAGGGTAGGAGTTGCCTAAACCTTGAAGAGATTACCTGTTTTATGTATACCCAACTTATTGTCCTGTTCTTTGTAAGCACTGATCAATTTTTGTGACGTGTAGTTTCTGTTCATTGTAAACCGCACTGATGTCAAATAGCGCGGTATAAAAGAAACTGTAAATAAAATAAATAAATAAATAAATAAAATTACGGAGTACCGCCTGTCCGAAAGCACTGTCCCTTCGGGACTCTCTCTCCAGTGGCGTAGACCAAGTTGCAGCAAAGACCAAGTTGCGGCCCGGCAGATGTCTGCCAACGGAACAGATCGGAGATGAGCTACTGACGCAGCCTTCGCCCTGACATGGTGGGCCGTGACTCGACCCTGCAAGGGGAGGTCGGCTGCCTTATACGCCCAGGCGATACAATCTGCTACCCAAGTGGACAATGTATGCTTGGAGACAGGTATGCTTGGAGACAGGTAACCCCATCTTATTAGGGTTAAAGGAGACGAAGAGCTGAGTAGCCCTTCGATGCCACCGTGTACATTCCATGTAAAAAGACAATGCCCTCTTACAGTCCAGGGTATGCAAGACTGTTTCAGCCCGGCTGGTATGCTGCCTGGGAAAAAAGGTCGGAAGAACCACCTCCTGGTTGAGGTGGAAAGAGGAGACCACTTTTGGAAGGACCTTGGGATGGGTCCGTAGGACCACCCTGTTCCTATAGAACCATGTGTACGGTCTATCAGAAACCAGAGCTTGTAGTTCATTCACATGTCTGGCCGAGGTAAGAGCCATCAGGAAGAGCACTTTCCAAGAGAGGAAGCGCAAATGGCAAGTAGCCATCGGCTCAAACGGTGGGTGAGTAAGTTGCTGCAAGAAAACGTTAAAAATCCCACTCAGTCGCCGGTGGACAAACCGGAGGCTTGAGAAGAAGCAGACCTCTGAGAAATCGGGACACCAAGGGGTGAACCGACAGAGACTGTCCTTCCACTGGTGAGTGGTGCGCTGACAGAGCACTGAGGTGGACCCGAACAGAGTTAGACTTAAGGCCTAGGTCTGACAGGTGAAGTAGATACTGCAGTACTACTGGCACAAGGCAAGAGAAAGGATCTTCATTGCACTGAGCACACCATACCATAAACCTACGCCACTTGAGGGCATAGGACTTTCTGGTGGACTGCCCCCTAGAGGCCAAGACCACCTCCTCAACCTCCTTAGGTAGAAGTAAGGGAGCTAGCACTATCCTTTCAGCAACCAGGCCATCAACCTGAGGGACCTGAGATTGGGGTGCAGAAGGGAACCCTGCTCTTGAGACAGGAGATCGTGTTGCAACCCCAGAGGGAACAGAGTTTCCACTGCCAACTGCAGCAGAAGTGGAAACCAGGGCTGCCTCGGCCATCTGGGAGCTACCAGAATCACCGAGGCCTTGAACAAAGTTCGGGCCACCAGGGGCATGGGAGGAAACGCATACATGAGGCCTGTAGACCAAGAGATCAGAAAAGCATATGTTGCCATCCTCAGGGGATGCGGCTGTCTGGAGCAAAACCTGGGCAGCTGACGGTTTTGTAGACTTGCAAAGAGATCGATGGATGGAAGACCCCAGCGGAGGAAGATCTGCTGGACCACCAATGGATTCAACTGCCATTCATGAGGCTGGAGAATTCTGTTTAGCTTGTCTGCTAGGAAATTCTCCTGACCAGGTAAATAAACTGCTTTGAGAAACATGCCTTGTTTGACTGCAAAGGAGCAAAGGGCCAGGGTCTCCTGACATAGGAGCCTTGACCCCGTGCCCCCTTGTTTGTTCACATAGAACATTGCCACCTGATTGTCTGTCTGAACTAGGACAGACTGGTGAGAGAGGGCATCAGAAAATGTCTGCAGAGCTAAGCGGATTGCTCACAGCTCAAAAGATTGATTTGCTGCGTGGCCTCTCGAGGAGACCAGAGGCCTTGAGTGCATGTGCCCTGGCAATGTGCACCCCAGCCCTTTAAGGAAACATCGGTCATCAGCACCCTTGTGTGTGCTGGAGCCTGAAAAGGTACCCCCTGAGAAGGTTTGGGAGATGTAGCCACCACTGTAAGGAGTCCAAAAGTGGTTTGGACACCTTTACTCTGTCTCAGAGGTCGCCTGTGGCCTGTGTCCACTGATCTCTGAGGCACCATTGAGCAGCCCGCATGTGCAGACGGGAATTCGGAGTCACATGTACCGTGGATGCCATGTGGCCCAGGAGCCGCAGGTAGTGCCTGGCGGAGACATGAGACTTGCTTTGGAACTGGTTGGCCAAGTCTATCAGTCTGCAGGCCCTGTCTTCGGGCAAGTAAGCTCGTGCCTGAAGGGTGTCTAAGCTTGTCCCTATAAACTCTACATTCTGAGAGGGGAGCAAAGTGGACTTTGCATAGTTTATGACAAAGCCCAGATGCTGAAGAAGAGAGACAGTGCAAAGAGTGGCTTGTCGGGCCTCCTGGAGAGACTGGCCCCTGATGAGCCAGCCGTTCAGGTATGGGAAGACAAAAATTCCCTGATTCCTGAGATAGGCCGCCACCACCGCCAGGCATTTGGTGAAAACCCTGGGGGCAGAGGTTAGGCCAAAGGGAAGTACCCTGTACTGAAAATGGTTTCCTCCCACCACAAACCTGAGATATTGTCTGTGGTCTGGATGAATGAGGATGTGAGTATAAGCATCCTTTAGGTCTAAGAAGCATAGCCAGTTTCCCTGCTGGAGGTAGGGCAGCAGTATCCCAAGGGTAAGCATCTTGAACTTTTCCCTCTCCAGAAACTTGTTTAGATTTCGCAAGTCTAGGATAGGCTGGAGACCTCCTGTCCTTTTTGGTACCAGGAAGTACCTGGAGTAGAAGCCTTGCCCTTTCAGGTGTTGAGGCACCGGTTCCACCACCTGTTCCTTTAGAAGACTTGCCAACTCCTGAAGGAGGAGGTTCCTGTGTAGAGGGAGTCTTGGAGGCTCCCCTGGATAGTAGGAGGGGGTAGCTGGTTGAAGTGGAGCATGTAGCCCTTTTGGACTATGCTCAGTACCCAGGTATCCCCTGGGATGGCTGGCCACCTGTAGGTGTACAGGGTCAGCCGACCCCCTGTGCTGAGTGGAGCCACTGGCGGAGGAGAGGCTATGCTGTGGAAGTCAAAACCCCACTCCCTGCTGTGCAGGAGCCGGAGCTGGTGGCTTGGGGGTCTTCTGCCTATGGGGCCCATGTCCCTGTTGGGGCCCTGTTGGGGAGCTGGAGAGGCCTGATACTAAGGGTAGGATTTGTAGGCAGCACCCTTCCTCGGGAAAAAGGGCTTCTTTCCCGAGCCCTTCTTTTTCTGAGAAGGGGCAGAAGTATTTCTGGACAGCCTTGTCCTGGTGAGAGTCTCAGTCTAGATTTCTGCAGCCTTCCGTCATGGGCTTACCGAATAGGTTGTCACCTCGGCATGGGACATCGACCAACTTGTCCTGCACCCATGACTCTGGGTCCGATGACTGTAGCCAGGCCTGACGGCGTGCACTTATGCTGGCTGCGGCTACCTGGGCCAAAGCCACGAAGCCATCATAGGCATAAACTTTGAGCACTCTCGGATCCCTGTCAACAAGGCTTTGAACCTCTGCAAGGGTTCCTCGGAGAGGCCAGCTGAGAACCCAGCAATCTCCTTTGCCAGGTCCCTTAAGTACATGCCCATGTACAGCTGGTAAGTCTGGACATGGCAAGATAGGATAGAGCCCTGGAAGCAATTTTTAACGAGGGCATCCAGGTTCCGGGCCTCCTGGCTGGGGGGCACCAAGGAGTGCATCTTCTGACTCTTCATGGAATTGTGCGGTAGCTGCGCCTTTTGGAACCCAGGGCTCTTACGGACTCAATAAATGGAATCGACTCATTTGCTAAGAACCGGCGCTGAGGCCGGTGCCTCCCACATACGGAAGAGCAGCCGTTCTAGCATCGGAGGAACTGGTACAGTAAAGGCTTCCTTTGGAGGAAAATCATACTGGAGGGCATCGGCTCGAGGCTCCTCCTTGGTGTCCACAGGGAATGCCAAAGCCTTGGCCATGTCCCTCACGAAGTCCGAGAACTGGGTACCCCCCGGGGGTACCTTCTCCGAGGCTCGGACTCCGGGGAGTCCGAAGGGACGCACTGGGTCCGGAAGGTGTCAGGAGACTCCTCGTCCTCTGTCTCCCACGCCGACTCCTCCGAGGAGGAGTCGAGTGGCTCCGGCCGTGTGGGCCTCGGTGCCACCCGCCCCGATGCCAAGGGCACCGGCGTCGATGACCTCGGTCCCGCAAGGGAGGTCGAGGGGGACCTTGACCGAGGATCGACTCAAGATTTGATGGACTCGAGGATCGGCTCGTCCTCCGGGGTCGACTTAGACGTCGAGGTCCCGGTGGTTGAGGCAGATGCACCGGTCAGACCTGCTGCTGTTCCATGAAGGCAGCCAAGCTGCTCTCCAAGGCCGTCAGCCTGAGTCCAAGCTCAGGAGACTCTGCAGACCCCGATTCGGGCCCCGATGGCGGTTCTCCCGGAGGAGAGTCCACGAGGACAACAGAACTTACATGACTCGGGGACTCTGGCTCTATGCGAGGCAGTTTGGACGGCCTCTCCGACTCCGAGAGCCCGGAGCGGCGGTCAGGGCTGCACGACCTGGCCCTCGAGGACCCAGGGGCCTCCACCAATGCCGCCCTCACGAGCTTCTTCTTCCTTTTGTGCTCCCGGGGGGGAGACCCCCTATCAGAGGAACCACGACGGCGCTCGCAATCAGACTCCCGAGATGTCGAGGCCTCTGACGAAGTCCGGGCCCGGCCAGACACGGACTCTGAAAAAATTCTTTCACATTGATGCTGATGGCTCCGAAGTGCCTTCAATGACATTTTTCCGCACGGGCCACAGACCAGCGGGTCATGGTCGGGCCCGAGGCATCGGAGGCAGCAGTCATGTGTGTCGGTGAGAGACGTAAGTTTCTTGAACCGATCACATTTTTTGAACCTGCTGGCAGCCATCGGGGGGAAAAAGGGCCCCTGCAAGGTCAAAAGACCGGGCTGCCAGTGAAAATAACAAAAAACGCGCGAACACTAGTCATGAAGGACAAAAAACAAAAAATGGAATTCCAGACTCGATACCGGTGTACCGAGCCCAGGCAGGAAGGGGAACCGGCATCTAACCGGATAAGAAAAAGTGAAAATCGCAGAAAAAAAAATCTACTTTTCCCGGGTGACACGAACTCACATCCGTTGGGCTCCGTGAAAAAAGAAAGACTGAGCAAGATGGCACCCTTTGGCGGGTAGGGGACCACGCATGCGCGCTGCATTCCCAAAGGCTTTCCTTGAAAGCTGGGGAAATGCTCTGCACGAGGGCTCTGTCGGCACCGATGTCATCCATATGTAAGGACTGACTTCCTGCTTGTCCCTGGAGAACATATTTACAAACAAAGATTATGCAAAACCGGGGTTGTGTAATGTTGCAGGAGGGGGGTGGAGGAGAGGATTATAGTGGGAAGGTGTGCTTTATGACAGGATAGTAAGTATCAGTCAATTTTGCTGTTCCATGGGGACACACCATTTAGTCCTTGAAGTATTCTTAGAATAGGAATGTCTTGAGATCTTTGCGGAATTTTGTTAGTTCGTGTACAGTATTTCTCTGAAGTTGTTGGGGAGTGCATTCCATAGATCCGGCGTGTAAGTGGAGATGGCTCTATTGCGAGTATTTTGGTTCATTTGTGTTATTTCCATTGGCAAGTCAAGTATGATTAATATAAATAAAATATAACCTCTAAAATGCCAATGCTAGAAGTCTAAAAAATAAGATGGAAGAGCTAAAATATGTAGCACTGGATGAAAGGTTAGATATGATTGGTATCTCAGAGACCTGGTGGAACGAAGACAACCAATGGGACAATTTGATACCTTGGTACAAACTATATCGCAATGATAGAGTAGATCAAATAGGTGGAAGGTTGTACGCTAGGTTAGAGAGGGCATTGTGTCACACAGGATTAAGATTTTGCAGGAAACAAAATACACTGTAAAATCTCTATGGATGGAAGTTCCATGTAAAAGGCGGAAGGTGATGGCAGTGGAGGTGTGCTACCGACCGCCGAGCCAGATTTGAACAGATGAATGATGAATTGGTAAAAGAAATAAGGGAAGCAAACAAAAGTTACAACATAGTGATAATGGGCGATTTCAATTACCCCGGTATCAACTGGGTCAGTGTCACAGCAGGACATGCTAGAGAGATAAAGCTTCTTGGAGCAGCTGGTTCATGAACTGACAAGAGGGTAAGCTATTTTGGACTTAGTCCTTAGTGGAACACAGGTTCTGGTGCAAGAGATAAGGGGGCCACTTGGTAATAGTGAACATAGCATGATCGCATTTGATTTAATAAATAGAAGAATGATGGCAAGGAAATCAACAGTACTCCCTTTTAACTTTTAAAAGAGAAAGAATATGATAAAATGAGGAAAATAGTTAAGAAAAAGGAGCAGCTGCAAAGGTAAAGATTTATATCAAGCATTGGCATTGTTTAAAAATACTATCTTGGAAGCCCAGATCAGATGTATGTATGCCATGCTTTAAGAAAAATGGAAGAAGGCCAAAAAACTGCCAGCATGATTTAAAGATGAGGTCAGAGAGGTTGTTGCCAAAAAAGCATCCTTCAGGAAATGGAAAAAGGAGCCATATGACAAAAACTGGAAACATCATAAGCACTGGCAAATTAGATGCAAGGCATTGATAAGGCAAGAAAAGAGAGAATTTGAAAGAAAAGCCTGCTCTGGAAGCAAAAAAAACCCTCATAATAAAATCTTTTTCAAGTACATTCATAGCAAAAAAACTGTGAGAAAGTCAGTTGGACCATTGGATGATAGAGGGGTAAAAGGGGTGCTAAGGGAGGTCAAGGCAATAGTGGAGAGACTGAATGAATTCTTTGCTTCAGTCTTTACTGAAGAAGATATAGGGACCCATGCCTGAAATGGTTTATAAAGGTGATGTAACAGAGGAATTGAAAGAAAGAATTGATAAACCAGGAGGATGTATAACAACTGTTTGATAAACTGAAGAGTAGGAAATCACCTGAACCAGATGATATACATTCAAGGGTGTTGAAAGAACTGAAATATGAGACTGCAGGCCTACTATTAGTAATCTGTGAACTATCATTAAAATCATCTGTAGTACCTGAGAACTGGAGAGTGGCCAATGTAACTCCAATTTTTAAAAAGGGTTCCAAGGGTGATCCGGGAAACTGCAGATCAGTGAGCCTGATGTCAGTACTGGGCAAAATGGTAGAAACCATTATAAAGAATAAAATTACTGAACATGTAGTCATGGTTTAATGGGAGAAAGCCAACATGGATTTAACCAAGGAAAGTCTTGTCTTACTAATCTGTTATAGTTTTTTGAAGGTGTGAATAAACAGGTAGAAAAAGGTGAGCCAGTTAATATAGTGTATCTGGATTTTCAGAAAGCCTTTAACAAGGTCCCTCATGAGAGAATCTTTGCAAAACTAAAAAGTCAGGGGATTAGAGGCAGTGTAGTATTGTGGAAGAGGAAATGATTAAAAGATAGAAAGCAGAGGGTAGGGCTAAATGGCCAATTTTCGAAAGGAGAATAGTGGAGTTCCTCAGGGATCTGTGCTGGGCCCATGCTTTTTAACATATTCATAAATGACCCGGAAATAGGAATAATGAGTGAGGTGATTAAATTTGCAGAGGACACAAAATTATTTAAAGTTGCTTAAAACGCAAGAGGATTGTGAAAAATTGCAAGAGAACCTTGAAAAATTGGAAGACTGGACATCCAAATGGCAGATGAAATTTAATGTGGACAAGTGCAAAATTATGCACCTAGGAAAGAATAACCCAAACTATGGCTACACGATGCAAAGTTCCACATTAGGAACCACCATCCAGGAAAAAGATTTAGGCATCATCATGGATAACATTTTGAAACCCTCCGCCCAGTGTGCAGCGGCGGCCAAGAAAGCATATAGAATGCTAGGAACCATAAGGAAAGGAATGGAGTATAAACAAAAAGGATATTATAATGCCTCTGTATCGTTCCATGGTATGACTGCACCTTGAAAGTGTGTGCAATTCTGGTCACCATATCTTAAAAAGGATATACCGGAATTAGAAAAAGTATGGAGAAGAGTCACCAATATGGTAAAGAGGATGGAAGGATACCCCTATGAGGAAAGACTTAAAAGGTTAGGGCTCTTCAACCTGGAAAAGAGAAAACCGAGGGGTGATTTGATAGAGGTCTATAAATGAATGAATGGAGTGGAACGGGTAAACGTAGATCTGTTATTTACGCCATCAAAAAGCAGAAAGACTAGGAGGACACACAATGAAGCTACATTGCAACCCATTTAAGACTAATAGGAGAAAATATTTTTTTTTGCTCAATGTGTATTCAAACTCTGGAATTCGTTACCGGAGAATGTAGTAAAAGCTGTTAGTGTAGCTGGGTTTAAAAAGGTTTGGACAAGTTCCTGGAGGAAAGGTCCATAAACCATTATTAAAGTGGACCCGAGAAATCCACCGCTTGCTTCAGGGCAAGCATTGCCCTGTGAGCCTCTTGGGAACCTGCCAGGTACTTGTGAACTGGATTGGCCACTGCTGGAAACAGGATACTGGGCTTGATGGACCTTGGTCTAACCCAGTAAGGCATTTCTTATGTTCTTATGATTTCATGGAGCGTAGTTTGAGTGGTCGAAACTTTTCCAGATTTATTTCCAGTTTTGCAATGAGAATACATGTATTTTTATTTTTTAATTTCATGCCAGCCTTTGCACCAGCTTAAAGCCCACATGGTTTGCATAAAAGCATTTTAGTCCGTGTATTCAATGGGAAACTATGGGAGTATTCTTTCTTAATCCCTCATTTTTTGTACTTTAAACTGTCAAAGTACCGCTTTTGAGCCTCTGTTAGTTAAGATGCACCACTTCGATACCGAAATTGCCATGCGTGGCCACTTTTTTTCCTCTATGTGCAGCTTTGTAAAATCACTGCCGCTGTTCGACATACCAGCAGATCAACATGCGCTGTCACACATCCTATGACATAGTTTAGAAAAAGATCTGTGTTCAGCACAGCCTTTTGTAAAATACTGCTGGAGTTGAGCACATCTCAACCCGGATGTCTGAATTCAGATTTCTATGAGCCTCTAAAACAATAATAGCCATAATAGATATAGAGAACCTAAGCAGGTTGTCATATGCATTATGTACTGCACAAGCTAAAAGGAATAGCTTTCCGTGGAGCATAGAGAAAAAACAAGGCAGACCGCCGTGCCAAGTTGTTGGGCTAGAAATTAAGCCTTGGATAGCAGACACCGAAAGGCGCTAAATCGATATAAATTTGAAGCGTGTGAGCAGAAATGCCGTTTAAGAGCTGGATTGAAACCTTGAGGACTGGCCCTACTACTGAGAAGTTTCAAGCTCAGATTAATTTGTCCCCTGTTGATCTTTGTTGTTTCTTCTGCATAGTTTTCTTTAGGATCATCGGCTTGGATTAGAGAGCAGAGTGGGCTTCCTCCGCTCTGTCTGCTTCAGGTTCACCCTCTTCCCTAATCCCTGCAGACTTGCTTGGAAGGCAGGAGCTGGAACAGACTCCCCCCCCCCCCTCCCCACCACCTTAATAAATGTAGACTGCTAGCTCCATCCACTGGTCTCTCTCAATTTGTAAACATCTAGTCCATGTGGAGACTGGATGGAGACAATCCACATTCTCTGAACATACTGGGATAAACTGGAAGGGCTCAGGCCTCGTGTTATGTGGGTAACAATAGAGTTAACCTGCTGAAATTAACCATATCCAGAAAAGTGGATTTTTAGCTGCCAGAAATACTTTTCAGTGCATAGAAAAATGGAGTTTCTAGGTGAAAGGAAGAGGCACATTTTGATGTCATAGCTGGAAATTACAGTACACATGCCCATTTAAAAATGTAGCATCTAATAGGTATACAACATACTTTATAGCATTGTTTAATGTCATTGGGCCAATGCTGCAAACTGCAGTGTTTTGCTGAATATTTTCCTGTGCTCGTCTTGCTTCCTGATGCAGCAAGCAGGCTAAAGCAAGTGAATATTTAATTCCTCCCAATGTAAAACACTGTAATGAAATTTAGCCCAGTTTGTTGTTCTTCTGGTGTAAAGATGCAACTGGGAGAAAAAGGATCCTCTGAAGCAAAGTGTGACACTTTACTTCAGATGACTCAAGCAGCCCCAGTCTCCCAGTCCCCCACCAGACATTGAAAAATCATTGGTGGACCCAGTGGCCCCAACTCCCCACCTCCCCGAACCCCCTAAAACATTTCATGTGGCCCAATGGTCCCAACTCTCTACTCCATAAATCACTTAAATTTTACAAGTGACTCTGTTGGCACCTACCCTCTTTCCTCAAACCCCACAAAAAACAAAACATTGGTGGCCCAAGTGGTCACTACATCCCTTAACTCCAAAGCTCTGACCATTCCCCCAGTACTTCCAATTTCTCCACCAATACCTTTCCCATCAGGAGGCAGGAGTGATGTCCACATGCTCCTGCCTTTGCACCATCATCTTGGAAAATGGTGGTGCTTCTGGGATTACCACGTAGGGTCAGGTGCCACCATGAAGGCAGGTGTGTGTGGGCATCACTTCTGCCTCCCAATTGGAAAGGTAATGGGTAGGGGAACTGGAGGTACCAGGGAGAGAGATTGGAACTTTGGGGTATGCCAGAGGTAGGGGGATGTAGAGGTCACTTGGGCCACCAATGTTTTTTTTTTAATGGGGTTTGGGTAGGGGCCATTAGTAACATTTTTTAAGGGTTCAAGGGGTAAACGTTGAGGTCATTAGGCTATCAATGATTTTTTTTGGGCTGTTGGGGTGAAGGGTTGGGAGTTTTGTGATTAGGGAGTGTTAGGCACGTGATTGGGAGTCTGGGCTTCCTTGAGTCATTTGAGGTGATGTGTTGCATGTCATCTCAGGTGACCCTGTTACTCCCAGCTATAGCTAGTTCAGAACCCTGTGCACATGTATCTGCTGCACTCTGCCTTGTTTTGCGCACATTTTTGCACATAGGTCTTTTGTGTATACTTTGCTTGTTACATTTGGGAGTGCAATTTTTGGGTTAACCTTGCATTAGAAAAGCATGTGCTGAGCTGTAATAGTGCATGTCTCTAATGCAAGGTTCCTGCCTCAATCTGCATCAAACAAGGGTACTTATGAACATCTTGTTACATAACAAGCCCATATTCAAACCTAATGTTTGTGGGTATTTAGTGTCAAGCCCCAGCCCTCCGCCTAGGGCTCAGAGGATTGGAGTTGCCATTATATGCTCCTTGCAGAAGGTGAGATAAAACCTTTTGCTCCCGCTGTGCCTGCTGGGAATAGTAGTTCTTTTGCCCTCTGATAAGGAAATAGTTGTGAGACCAGTGGTAAGGCAAAATGACAAGAATTTATTCCCCAACAAAAAGATTCAGTGCAGATTAAATCAGGATACTCTTCAGGTGTTTGCTCGAGGATATTTACAGAACTTAAACTGATTGAGCTTCACACTCTTTGCTCACAAAATGTGCAATGCATATCACATGTAAGAGTTAGAAAACATAACAGCTTCTTCTCACAAAGAAAAATATCTTCTTTCCCTTTGTTCACACTCAGCTCCCTCATACACCTTTAGCAAAGGGATTCTATATCATCTGCTAAACACAGTGTACAGTCCATAGGCACTTCTGCTGAGTCACTCTCATTATAGTCCTGTTGCATCTCTTCAAACTCTGGAACTATGGAGTTTGGCTTTAAGCTGTTATTGTACGGCTTAGGATAATTTCCCCCTAAGACCTCTGGTGCTTCCTTTGGGCACAGTTCTATATGGTAAAGATTGGAAATACCTGAGGTTGTGGAACTTCCTCTCTGGCTTTGTTCAGCTATCTTTTTCCAGCTGTAGGGAAACGCTCTCTGATTCCCTGTTTGGAGTTCTTGTCTGGAGCACTGCTCTGGTTCCCATTCCCAAACTGAGCTTTGCAAACTCCTGGGTTTAGTGCTAGGTTCCCACCTGTGAGCTCCTTGAAGCTTTTTATCTGGGAATGAGGTCTGAAGGTCTCTCTGCTCTCTCCCTCTAGGCAGGTTTCTGACAGCAGTCTGTCCCTTCTCTCCTTCTGCTCTGTCTGCTTCAATTCCAGAACTGCAGCTGGGTTTCCTCAAAGGTCTCCTCCCAGCTCTTCTCCAACCGTCTCTCCAACCACCTCTCCAGTCAATACTCTCATCAACACTCTTACTGGCTCTCTCAGCGAGACTCCAATCACCAACTCCTTCCCCTTGCTTTCTCCTAGCCTGGGTTTATATTCCTGTTCCCTGAGCCTTGGGTCTGCCTTCCTGAACAGGTGTGTGTGAGGTTCCAGGCTTGCAGTTACGTCAGAGCTTGGGTGTGTCAGCCTAGCTCCTGTTTTCCTATGCTTGCCTCTCTCTTGCAAACGCTGAAACGTGTGTGCAGCCTGACTGTCAGTTTGTTTAAAGGTAAAATCGTCCTTTTCTTCTACTTCCATATGTTCAGTATGGGCTTCTTCATCACATTAGGCAATGAATATCAGTTTGGTCTGTACGGGCTGAGAAGTACATGCCTAAATTGTTAGGTGTCTTATTGAAAATTTTGTTCAACCCTTGCACTTGTGCATTTCATTGATTTAAGAAAATACAACAAACTACAAATGTGTCATGATTCCCCCAGAAAAGTAATCATGCAACACTGTTGAAAGTCCAGCCACAAAGCCATGCAAAGTTAGCCTGAAGCATTCTGAAAGCCACAGTGCAAAACCATAAAGGGACAGAATATGGCACCACTGAAGGTCACTGTGCAAAACCATGAAAGGTCATCCAGCAGCAATACAGAATGTCTGCTCAAAAGGCTGACAGTGAAAATCATAACCTAACACCATGTATTTCATTTTTCTTTGCAGAAATAAATTCTGAAAGAGATTGTCAAGGTTGAGCACAGTTTTAATCTATTACACAGGCCTGCTAGATCTCGGAAAATGAGCAAATGAAAATTAAAGGTAAACAAGGCTTTGAAGTACCTAAAGTTGCTTACCTTGGCACCAGCGAGTCCTCTCTGTCCTCTGAGGCCTGCTGCCCCCATTCCGGTTTCACCCTGGAAAGTACAAATAAAACTGTGTGTCATCAGGTCTTATGCTTCCACACACCTCTCACATTTTTAGTTCTGAAAACTTGGTTCTGATTGCTTGTCCCTACTTTAAGACTATATCTTAATATATATACAATAGAATTACACCACCAAACCCAGACCCCACCTCCCTGCTCAGCTATCTCTCCTACATCCCACAAAAATAATTTATAGAGGGTTTTTTTTTCCACAATGGGAGTTAATGCTGGAGAGATCAGGCTGCTTGAAATATGGGAACCAAGGCAAGAGAAGAAATGTCTAAAGTTATCAGCTATGCAAATTTGTGCAATAGTTCTAGGAACTGTCTCTGGATACAGTTGTGTGACAGGGCAAAGCATTAAGAGAAAGAGACTGGCAATCAGTCTATAGTAGCAGTTAGCATCCAAGCTGAGCTAGTAGGGAAACCCTGTTGCTTTAGCATTGCTAAGGATCATATATTACTGGCCCCCCTCCCCCCATTTACAGTAGTGGGTTGGAAGGTAACAGAAGTAGTGGTTCTACCAAGAGCCTGTTGGAGTAGAGTCTGATAAGCCTTCAATCTGTTATACCCAAGACTTCACATTGGGTTTGTTATAAAGAGGGCCAGTTCACCCTAATAGGTCATTGCAAGTGACTATCTAGCAACTGTTAAAGGATCAAACCTTGTCACCATTGTCACCGGGTGCTCCTGGGATCCCCTGAAAAATGAGACAAAAGGCATCAGATCAGACACAAGATCATCAAGGAGCTGTTTACAGATCTGACGTAAAGGGACAAATCAGGTCTGGTGCAAGGGTATAAGGCACTCCAGGTGAGCCTCATTCCTGTTGCTTCTCCTGTCTCTGCCCCGCCCTTCTACAGGACAAGCTGCAGTGCAATTACTTCTAAACAGCACCGCAGCGCTTATCATCTGCTCTGATTCTGCATGACTGTTCCAGCTGCCGTCCCCAATTCAGACTTCCTGTTTACATGGGGGCCGATGAGAGTGGTCCAGCTGCTTCTGCCCCCATGCATATAGGAAGTTTGCATTGGAGGGAGCGAAAGCAGGAAGAGCGGCTCAATGGCGGAGTTTATGGTAAGCACTGCATCACTGTTTAGAAGTACTTGCCGTCACTGCAGGACCCAGAGAGGGACGGCAATGGGCTGCCCTCTGACCATTGGCTATCTTGGCAACTGCCTAGTTCACCAACTGCCAGCGATGGGGCAGATCATCTTTTATGACAAGATGATCTGAAGACCTTCTAAGGGTCTGCATGGAGAGCCTTCTCCTCATTAGCCCTCACTCTCCTCTCTCGGGCTGCAGGCTGCAGCTTTCTTAGGTTTCCAATAGGTGTGAGTCTCATCAGTGCTGATGCTGAGCAATGGCTGGTAGGGATGTGCAGGCCCAACATTTTTGTTTTGTTGAGTTTCCCATGTAATGCATGGAGTTTTAATTTTATTGGGGTTTTAAAACTTAAAAAAAATGTTTTTGGGGCCAATATTGTCAATAGTGCACCCTATTGCTCAATAGGGTGCACTAATGATGACATAAGAAAGAAAACAAAATTTCCAGATTTTTCTGTTTTAAACAGCAACATGGAAAATATCATTTTCGTTTCTCATGTCACTTCAAATGAATGCATATCCATAGCAGCGGAGAGATCCTTCTCCCGGGATCTGTGAACACTCTCCACTGCACCCCTGGGCTTCTGCCTGCCTAGTGAGCACAAACCGGGTTTGCGAAGCTATTGCCTAAGAAGCAGACAGGTGGATTTTCAAAGAACTTAGGAGCCTAACTTTTGGAGTTAGTATCCAAAATGGGTCCTTATAGAAATTGACTAGGGCCGAATGCCTAAATTTAGGCTACTAATTTCACTAGAAGACTAAATTTAGGAATCTAGAAAATGGGCAGCTAAAGGAGCAGATTTAGAGAGCGGAAGGGAGTTAAGAGCTTAGTACTGATTTTCAGCATTAGGCACCTAAGTTAGGAGCTTATTTAGTAAGCTGAGATAAAATAGCACATTTGCGCATTATTTCACCAAAGGAAAAAGGTCAAAGCCGCTGGCTGGCTGGCCATGGCTGAGAGCTTACTACACAGCGACTTTGACCTGAAGCAGGGGGATTATTTTGAACACCCCGAAACGTGACATGTCGTATTACTGCTGACTGTGGCATTATTGTGCAGCCTTTTCAAGATTGCGATTCAGCTAAGTAACACAATAGAAGCTGTCTCTAAAAAGGGAATAAGATTGTTTCTTATTTAATAAAATGGACGGGCCACAACGGTGAGAGGTACACTCCTCTTGGCTTGGTTGGCCTTTCCGACAAAAAAAGTAGTTACATAGAATGATTTTGGAAAACTGGTTTATTAACACCGGGTTTTGTCTTTGTAATGGTGCCAACCCTGCTACATTCCCTGAATGCCCTGGCACTATCCGGGTAGCGCTGAGTATTTAACTCACTTAGAGGCAGATATGCAGCAGAGTTAACTGGCTTGGTGCTGCTGAATATCCCAGTCAGTGGGGTTTCTGCAGTTCACAGATCTGCAAATCACATAAATCCCTTTGAATATGCCCCTTAAATGTTCAGGCCACGATGGGAAAAAAATTGCATCCCCTACCCCCAATCATAGTAACCCAGTAAATGATGGCAGATAAAGACCAACATGACCCATCTAGTCTGCCCAGCAAGTTTTAGGATTGTAACAGCTTTCCTCTCTGCTTCCTTTGAATAAATTCAACCCCTCCCCCCCCCCCCCCCCATCCTTGATCCTTAGAATAAAGGCAAAGTCCCCAACCCCTCCTGGTACCTAACCAAGGTATTCTTGATGTATAGTGTGGAGGGTAGAGGGGTGGCAGAAGTAATGCCCATTTGTTCCTGTCCCAGGGGTTCCCACAGTATAAATGGTGACTGCTGTCCCGTAGCTGGGAACCTCAGGAGCGAGACTTGTAAACTTCTGGTTCCACACCAGGATTTCTACTGCTGAGCCAAGGGAGCAGTTGCCTTAGCTGATCTAATTTAGCTGTAGCCTTTTGGCTAAGATCAAAGCATACACTCAGCTCTTGACTAATGATGGACCTTTCTTGCCCTTTAGTGTGAGGACAAGAACTGGTGGAATATGAGGGATTAACACCCCATTGAGGACAAAATGATGTTATAACTGTTGCCAAATCAGAATGACTTCAAAAAAGCTAATTGTGGAATTCGGAGCATGGTGGGATTTTAGACTTCATAGCTGTGCAATAACCAGTAGACTAAACAGTCAACCCTACCTGTAATGGCTTAACTCGGATATTGGTGGAGATGAAGCTATTAAAATATAGAGAGATGCATGATATGGTGAAGAGGGTGGTTGGTATTAACAGCTGAAAGAGTTTTTATTTTTAAATTTGGTGATCTGCATATGTCAATTTTTAGAATTTACATCCATTAGCTTTACATTTTGCACAGTATGGGGGGAAAATGCATCACTGCTTCTATTTTTCTGTCGCTTTGTCTGCTTGGGAGTGATATTATTGCTGTCATGGGATAGACGGGGAGGGTAATGACTTCCCTCCTTCATGTGATGTTGCTCAGACCTGGAACTAAGGTATTTCTTCCTCCCCTATCTCACACACACACACACTTTGGATATGTCCCATATTTGCCTGCAAAAAATCTGTTAATCTTAGCCTGTGGGAACAGTCGAACTGCTCTTCATCGCCTTCATCCTAACACCAGGCAAGGCACCGCCAATAATCTACATTCTTTCACCTATAAATACAAGGGCAAAGGAGTGCACAGGGAGGAAAAGGTTATATTTGTTGAAGGACAACCCCCCAGAACCTACAGAGGCTTAGGTGCTTTTTGATGTTGCTTGTAGGGAGTTTAATGGAACTAGAGTAAGTGAAATGAAAATTTAGAAAGTGTATATCTCCTGTAATATAAGCCTTGCTTCCCGTCCTTTGCTGTCAGCTCATCCTTAACCTGTGGTGACAAGTCATTCAGGATAGTCAGGCAGCATGGCCAACCGCACATGATCAGTTGAAGCTAGCCTCTGTCACTGTTTTCCAAGAGTATATATGGGCTGGCAGTAGACCATTTTCTCTGAAAAGGACAATGCTGAAACCAAATGTGTGCTTTGCATACTTATAGAATGTAACATAAAATAGAACACGTCAAAGTCTAGCTGACTATTTGATGTGACTAAAGCAATTCTAAACAATACAATCAATCGTCTGAGATCTTAGCTCACTGAGCCTCTCCCCTAAAGACTGCTGGCGACTATTCTGTTACCAGAAAGACTAATGGCATGTGACAGGGAAAACCTTCAACAGGCCTCCTATTTCTAAACAATATCTTGTTGTCAGAACAGCCCACATGGAACAGGTGCCTAGGAAGAATTTCATGAAAGAGATGGGACAGAAGAATTGAAGGCTGGGAAAAAAATATTTCAAGCTAAATTCTCAGAGAAGAAAAAGATGAAGAGCTGTAAGGAAGCTCCAAGGATGTTCAGGAAGTTTTGGCCAATCTGCTCTGTGCTTCATTCAATGGCTGGGGCAGAAACAGATGGACATTATTTAGTGACAGTGCAAAGTAATGAAGAGTTCTTGGGTGGCACACATCAGGGAAGGCGAATTACAGAGAATGAAGAGGTTATGAGCCCCTGGGACATTCCCATTCCTACAGATAAGAAACTGGATGCGAAGAAACCAGACAGAGTGATAAAGTAGAAAAACACCAGAACAGCACTGATGACAGAGGTGTCAGTTCGAAGTGATTATTCTGTGAATTGTGCAGAGAGGCAGAAGATCCTGAAGTACCAAGAAATGCTGTCAGAGATTAAGGCAATGTGGCAGAAAGATATAGAAATATTTCTGGTCGTATTGGGAGTCACAGGCTTGACAAAGAAGAATTTCCAAGCACATCTTGACAAACATGTGAACTTGAGCAGGAAGCTCTTGGGCATGATGCAAATACTAAATTTGAGAGACTGAGATCATATTCCACAAACCCTGGCTTAGAAGTGATGTTCATGACTGCCATGGTATGCGCAAAACGAACCCATTTGGAGAATCTGCCCCGGGAAGGGGTGCATTGGTAGGGCACTGCTATTTATCCACACTGGGTCCAATATTCAAAGAGATTAACATGGTTAGCAGAGCTGCTAACTGCATTAATTATACTGAATGAGATATTCGGTGGTACTAACATGGTTAGTGTCGCTGAATATCTATGTCTGCCGGCGCTACACGCTCTGATGCTAACCAGTTAGCAACGAGGCACGTCAGTGGTGTTCCAGGGCGGAGCAGAGGAAGCACTGCTTGCTGACCAGGCGCAGCGATATTGAGACACTACCCAGTTAGCGATATGCTGTGAAAGCCAGACGCGGGAAACCTGGCCGAAGTTTTGCCACATATTGAGACATGGTCCACTTAGCGATATCGCCGCTGCCTGGTTAGTGAGCAAGAAATGCCGTTAACCCTGATATTCAGTACTGGGGCCAGATATGACCCCGATGTCGAATATCTGGGTTTCAGCTTTCAGCACCAGCAGCTAGCCACGTTAGCAGTGGTAGCCACTGGCACTGAATAGCAGGCCCATTGTGCCTAATCCTGTGGGGATAGTCTTTCACCTCTGTGAGCATTATAATGCTCCACATATAGATAAAACTGGGGAGTGTCATTGTTCACCACATATCATCACCCACCACTTCTCTCTTATTTTAAGAAAAACAAAGAAAAGGAAAGAGCAAAGACAATACCTTTGGTTTAGCTCTTACATGCCAAGAACAGTGAAATCCCTCAAAGGATCAGATTAACTGTGAGTTGACCTAGGCTGGTGGATAGAGGTCTTATTGGAGGCAGGGAAGGGGAGTGTCAAAAGACGAGGGGGCCTCAGCAATGGTAAATGCTCATGAAGCAATGTAGTCCTATAATGATCCGATACTGAGTGAGTGCTCTACAAGATCTAACATCTGAAGAAAGGCCAAAGTAGAGGTCAAGAGAGCACTCGCTGTCGCTTTCACTTGAGTGGAAATGACCTGTTGCTCAAACAGTAGTGCTGCGAGCTTAATTCTATGCCACTGTGACGTGGAAGCAGAGCTTTCAAGTTACCCTGTTCTAGGAAGCAGATTTTAGGCCATTCCTGGATTTCTAACAATCCTATCTTGATGCATTATGGGACCCGTTGCACTAATTTCAGTGGGTAGAATCAGGGGCTACAAATACCACACTGTTTTGGGATATAATTTCAAAACCAGAACTGGACTAAAGTTTCCTCATGGAACTGGTAGTCCAGTCCTGGTTTTCTGATTTGCATACCAACAGAGACTTGCCCTATTGGCCAGGGAGTGCACCGGGATGGGTTCTACAAATCCCATACGTGGAGCAGAATCTCACAGTGACATGGTGTTTAGGCTGGTGATGCACTAACAAGGTGTGCACATCCCCATGCAATCAATCAGAGCAACGCAAGCACAGTGGTGACACCTAGGAAGGACTTAAGATGAACACCTCTCACCCAGAATGGGGTTCTGTCGAGGGTGTCCACAATGCCCACTAGATGAAAGACAACGATGGGGATAACAATGAGCTCTGGCTACAGTCTGGACCACAATCAAAAATTACCTTTTTTCCTGAGAGTCCTGGGGGTCCTGGTGGTCCAGAATTTCCATTTCTGCCTCTCTTACCTCGTTCTCCCTTCAAAAAGAGCAGGTGCAAAGTCAGCATGCAGATCCTGGGGCAAATGCTAAGTGATTCATGACCCCATGTAGGGTTGCTACCTGACTCAGGTCAGTCCTGAAAGTCCAATACAGATCTGCCTTTGCCCCACTGCATCTAGGGACTTGTAGTTATAGTTCCAATTTTTCTAGAAAAGATAGAACTACAAGTCCATAGATGCAGTGAAGCAAAGTCAAGTCCAGATCAGCTTTTCAGGGCAACAACTCTAACCCCATATGAGCCGCTGCCTGGCTTCTTTAATGGAAACCTGAGAAAACCAGTGCTTTGGATGGAGATATCAGGCAATATAAGATATTGTTTAGTATGGCATAAAGTACAGTAGTATACATTTCAACCATTTCAGAATTTAATGTCAATTTACTACATATAGAGAATAAATTTATAACAGGCCACCTGGGTTAGGAGGCCAAGTAGGTGCCTATTTTAAGCCTATTGCATAAAGACATATAAGCCCCTGTGTGTTTTTATAAACTTTTCCTGCAAAAGCAGGAAAAATCATGGCCAAAATGAAGCCATGGACATAACTCTTCATGCGTAAATCACTAAGACATCACGCTTCATTACTCCTCCAAAACTCTGTCCCCAAACAATTACACCAGACTCATGTAAAAGCATGCATTCTTCTCGCCATGCGTACTTTTGTATGGAGAGTCCCTATATCAGCAGTGCTTTCTGCATATCTACATGAATTCTACCTCATGCACCTTATTAGATATGATAGGAAGAGGCATCTCCAGAGAGAGGATTAAGGTTGGGATGAGGACATTTCTGCATGTACGTTGCATTTGCAAATTCATCCACTCAATATTTAGCAGCAGCAGATGCCAGCGACTTCTTTAAATGTTGGCCACCGCAGCTAAATTAAACCCAGATATTCAGCGCCAATATCTGGCTAGTAGGATTCTATGGTCAGCACTGGAGGTAACTCAATAATGAGCCGCGTAAAGTTATGAACCATCAGCATGCATTTGTCATCTATTTTCAACGACTTATGCATGTCATGGTGATGGTACATAGTTTTGAAGTCGCAAGCACAGGGTAGAGTTTGGCTGGAATGAAAATTTTAACTCCACCTAGACTCTTCCCACGTTCTGCCCCCATATTCATCCACTCCAAAACTATGTGCCATTGCCCTGGAGCATGTAGTTCAGAATAGCGTCTGTCTAGACTACATGCATAAATCATTGAAAACAGATGATATAAGTGCATTGTTGGTGCAAAACCTTATGCAATTCACTATAGAATTACCTCCATAGTGCCAGTGCTACTGCAGAATCCAAAATATTATAACTTGTGCAAGTTTTCTACAAATCTAAAGCATTTACACCAAGTCTATGGTTACTGTTTCTGCCCAAGTCAAGAACTCACATAGTGTACTTTATGGACTAGGTGCCAAATACATGCCTGACGTGTGTTAAACTAGGAGACCCTTATACAATTACCCTCTATCCATAGAGCAGACATTTTCAGTGCTGCTACCCAGATAGCTGTGTGAATAGCTATTTACGACAGGTTTTGTGCTGTCCTAAGTTATCTGCATAGCTATTCGTACGGTGGCACTGAAAACTGCGGCCATGTGGATAACTTTCTGCTCTTCCCTGACACTATCCAGATAGTGGTGTCGTGGTCAGAGAGAACACTCCATGGCACTATCCATAGAATATCATGGAATGTCCCTCACCAGGGCTTACCCAGTTAGCAGGTGCTTTAGAAAGTTGATTGTCACGTGCGGTATTTTCCTTGGAAAAGATACCCACAGAAAAAACAGGTGCAAATGTCCTTGGGTACTTTGTCCCCATGACAATTTTCAAAATGGAAGGGTGTGCATGCTTTCACTTAGAAAATCGATGCAAAGTCTGGGGCTAAAAAGGTCCTCACAAACTTTGCAGTACTACACGGCCTCACCTTCGACTCACATCTATTCATATGAACACGTTTTCCGTTCCCAGAATTATCAAGTTATCCAGTTCCAGGAGTGAGATTTCAAGCCAGTCCTTACAATCTCATCCTGCTGCATTATGGGTCCTGCAGCATTAATTCCAGTGGGTAACATCAGGGGACTACAAATACCATACTGCATGCAATGCAAATTTAAAATCAGACCTGGCAAAAACATCTCACTCCTGGAACTGGGTAGCTTGGCAACTCAACGTCCCTGTCCTTTTTAACCAGACATACTTTTCTGCTGGATATAGATACCGTATGGCAGAAGAGACTAGAAAAGGAGGGAGCTGTTTGCCCTCCCACCCCACAGCCGGTGCTTTGAAAAAGAATGGTACTGGTTAATGCTCATGGCACTTTCCAACATGCCTGTGCATGGCCCCTTTGTTCTGTGTGTGTTTAATCCCTCAAGCAAACTGGCCCTTTAAGTTTAGGTCACTTTACACAGGGGTTTTAGGGGATGTTATGCTGTTTGTTGATGGGGCCTTGCTCTTTCACTTTTTTCCCTCCTACTCAGTGGAAGCCAGGCTAATATCTGGCTCCCATGAGCCTTCAGTTGCATTACCTAGGGCAGTGATGGCTAACCTTTTTGAGCCCGAGTGCCCAAACTGCCGCACAAAACCAAAGAATTTCCTCAAAGTGCCAGCACGTCATTTGCATAAGTGGTCTTATTTGCATAAATATTTGCATAATGTTACCATACACTAACTTTTAGTAAACATGTCTCTTAATGAGTGTATGGATAAAGAAAGACTAAAAGATTTCTACATTACTATAATCCAGTGCCAACCGCCAGGCACATTAGGAACTACTACAAACGCTGCCCATTTAGAACCCATAGCAAACCCGCCGTATCCTGACAGCATTACCAGGACTCACAAAGCACCATACCCTACCTATCAAAAGGCAACACTGCAAATATTAAACCAATACATTTCAGAGAATACTGGGGAAAGAGAACAAGTGGCAACGTCAAATAGGAATTTCCTCTTGTACCAAACAAAGCGCAGATGTTAATGATGCACATTTCCCAGAGCTGACATATTCCAGTTAATAAATTCAAAATAAAGAGATATCTTTCTACCTTTTGTGCATTTTTTTTTCAGTTGCAATTGGTCCAGCCACCTTCTTCTGGTTTCTTCATGTTTTCTGCTAACTCTCCATCGTCTGCTGTCCATTTGTCCTTTCTTCTCTCTTCTAGTTTTTTTTCCATTCTCTCTCTCTCTCTACATCTGCTTTAACATACTAATCTTTCTCCTTTTGCTCTTTCCTCATTCCTATTTCATCCACACAAATTTTACCCCTCCATCCTCAATCCCCAATTACTCTCCCAATACCTGGCCAATTGTAGATTTTTCATCCCTCCTACACAAAATATCTTTCCCCTCTCCATTTTACTCTCCCAGCCCCATCCCATTCTAATCCTCCCCCAACATCAGCTCCCTTCTAGTTCCAGTCTCACCCAGCATCCATTCCCTTCTAGTCCCTGCATCAGCCCATTTCCAGTCCAAGTCCCTTCATCAGCTCATTTTCAATCCTAGCCCCACCATCAGCCCATGTCAAATCATAGCTCCCCTCCACTCAGCCCAATTCCAGTCCAAGCCCCCCCATGAGCCTACTTCCAGTTCTAGCCCCTCCATGAGTCCATTTCAATTCAAGCCCCCACCACAGCCCATTTCCAATCTTAGCTCCCCCCAACAGCCCATTTCCAGTCCTATCCTAGCTGTTCCATCAGCCCATTTTCAGTCCTAGCTCCCTTCCCTCACAGCCCATTTCCATTCCAAGCCCCCTCCCCATCAGCTATTTGCAGTTCAAGCCTCCCCTTCCACTCAGCCCATTTCCAGTCCTAGCAACACCCCAACCCATTACCAGTCCTAGCCCCCCGTCAATCAACTTCCAGTCCTAACCCCCATCACCCCATTTTCAGTTTAAGCCCCCCCCCTATAACCCTTTACCAGTCCTAACCCCCCATCAGCCCATTTCCAGTCAGCCCCCCATAGCCCATTGCCAGTCCTAAACCCCCCCATCAGCCCACAGACCATTACAAGTCCTAACCACATCAGCCCACCTCAAGTCCTAACCCCTCCCCATCAGCCCATTTCCTGTCCTAGCCCCCCCCCATAACCCATTATCAGTCCTACACCCCCATCAGCCCACTACCTGTCTTAACCCCCCCATAGCCCATTACCAGTCCTAACCCCCCCCCCATCAGCCCACTACCAGTCTTAACCCCCCCCATAGCCCATTACCAGTCCTAACCCCCCCATCACCCCATTTCCAGACAGCCCTCATCAGCTCATAGCCCATTGCCAGCCCTCATCAGCCCACAGCCCATTGCTAGTCTTAACTCCCCCCCATAGCCCACTGCGTCTTAACCCCCCTCCCCAGCCCACTGCCAGTCTTAACCCCCCCTCCCTAGCCCATTGCCAGTCTTAACCTCCCTCCCTCCCTAGCCCATTGCCAGTCTTAACCTCCCTCCCTCCCTCCCTAGCCCATTGCCAGTCTCTACCCCCTCCCTCCCTAGCCCATTGCCAGTCTCAACCCCCCTCCCTCCCTAGCCCATTGCCAGTCTCAACCCCCTCCCTCCCTCCCTCCCTAGCCCATTGCCAGTCTCAACCCCCCTCCCACCCTAGCCCCTTGCCAGTCTTAACCCCCCTCACTCCCTCCCTAGCCCATTGCCAGTCTTAACCCCCCTCTCTCCCTCCCTAGCCCATTGCCAGTCTTAACCCCCCACCCTCGGCTCATGGCCATAAAAAAAAAAAAAAAGCTGCCCGCGGCCCCCGCGGCGGCATGGAGTGTCCCGCGGGGCTCCCTCTGCCCGGCGGGACTCTCCTGGCGCTGCTCAGCCCCTCTCTGCCGGCTTGCAGAGACGCGAAGGGAGAGAGAGTCTCCCTCGCATCTCTCTTAAGCCCGCAGGGGCAGATGGGAAATTTCCCATCAGCCCCTGCGGGCTTAACAGAGACTCGAGGGAGACTCTCCCTTCGCGTCTCTGCAAGCCGGCAGAGAGGGGCTGAGCAGCGCCGGGAGAGTCCCGCCGGGCAGAGGGAGCCCCGCGGGACACTCCATGCCGCCGCGGCGGCAGCGGGCAGCTTTTTTTTATTTTTTAATGTGCGACCTTCCCGCGTGCCAGCTGCAAGGCCTTCGCGTGCCACAGCTGGCACGCGTGCCATAGGTTCGCCATCGCTGACCTAGGGATTTCCTCCTATTTTAATTCCCCTCCCCCTAAACATATTCAGCTGAGTTATTGAATGACCTATCTTGTGCTACTGGCCATAGTACCTGATTTTCTTTGGAACCTTACAACTATAGGCTCCAGTGCTGGCCATCTATGTATCACTTCCCTTCCCCTCAGAGACGGTGAACTCTGCCTTCATGGTATCCTCAGCCCTGGCCAATGTAAGGAACAGAAACCCCAAACCTGGGATTACGATTACTAATACTTATAATGAGTGGAGGAGTGGTCTAGTGGTTGGGGCAAGGTACTTCAGGCCAGAAGGTCAGGGGTTCAAATCCCACTAGAGGACAGCAGCCTTGGGCCAGAAGGACTGGGGTTTCTAGTCCCACAGGTGCTCCTTGTGGTCTTGGGCAAGCCACTTAACCCTCCATAGCCCATGTTCTCTGTAAAATAGTTATCTCCAAGTTATAATGCCCTGTTCAATGTAAACTGCACTGATGCAGAATAGCACAGTATATAAGAGAATATAAATAAAATAATTTATATAGAGCTAGTAGGCATATCCAGCACACATACATAAAAGACAGTCCCTGATCCACAGAACTTACAATCTGCTAAGACAAAACAAACAAGGGACTAGGGAATGTTTAAAGAAAATAATTAAAATATACATGGGTGAAGACAGGAGAATAAGGAGGTCAGGATCCAAAGCAACATCAAAGAGATGAGTTTTTAGCCTGGATTTGAATCGGACCAGAGATGGAGCCTGACATACTGGCAGAGGTAGCCTATTCCAGGCATTTGGTGCAGCAAGGTCGAACGAATGGAGTCTGGAGTTGGCATGGAAGAGAAGGGCACAGATAAAAGTGATCTGCTTGATGAGCAGAGTTGCTAAAGAGAGATGTAGGTAAAGTTACCAGATGCACCTGATTTTTGGAGACTGTCCCGGATTTTAGAGCTCTGCCCCTGATTCCTATCTGTTTGGCAGCCTCCTGTCCCTGATTTCAGCAATGGGGACAGAAGAGGTAGAAAAAAAATTAATTTCAATGTAATGATTTGAATATATCCATTTTTAGAATTTACATCCATGATTATTATATTCTGCACAGTACAGGGGAAATGCACCATTCATTCTATTTCTTTGTCGATTGATCTGCTTGGAAATAATATTGTTGTTATCATGGGATGAATGTGTGTGTGGGGGGGGGGGGTCAGGGTAACAACTCCTCTTCCATCCTCCATGCCTTGCTGCTCAAACCTGTATTTAGGCGTCCCTTCCTCCCCCACCCCAACACACACATTTTCCAAAAGTGTCCTAGATTTACCTGCAAAATAATCTGGCAACCTTAGGTATAGGGAGAGATAAGAGAGGAGACGTAGTGAGGAACCAGAGAATGAATGCACTTGTATGTCCGTAGGAGAAGTTTGAACTGTATGTCGAAATGGATAGGGAGCCAATGAAGTGACCTGAGAAGAAGGGTTACATGAGAGTAGTGACCTTGGCAGAAGATTAGCCGTGCAGGTGAGTTTGAACAGACTGAAGGGGAGAGAAATGATTCAATGGGATACCAGTGAGGAGCAAGTTGCAATAGTCTAGACTAGAGGTGACTAGAGAGTGGGTCAGGGTCTTGGTAGTATGTTCAGAGTGAAGGGATGAATGTTGCTGATCTTATAGAGAAAAAAATGACAGTGGGATCAAACTAGGGACTTTCTATAGAGTAATGTGCAGTTTTTACCAACTAAGCCACGAGCCAGTCCGGATATTACACTTTTTTGGGGTTAACATCTACATTAGCACCAAGGCAACACCATTAAGGCAAAGTTTTAGGATACTCTAAGTAACATTTATTATATAGTATGTTAAGTGGGATTTTAATACGTGCATACAAATTTCATGACTGGAATGTTAAACCCTTTTTAATGCAAGTTTTATTTCATAAGTCCCATAAGGGTGGAATACAATGCATGCACAACTCGTGACCTACCATCTGTCCAGGCAATCCGGGTAAACCTTGGGCACCTGGTTCTCCCGATGATCCAGGAACACCTGGGTTACCACGGATCCCTTGGATCCCCTGGGCACCTGGGGATCCCGGTTCTCCAGGTTCTCCCTGCCATACAAGGAATGGAATAAGTTAAACATCCGTGTCAGCATCATTGCACATCTATAATAAGTAGAGAAGATAAAGATTATATTTTTTTTTAGGTAATTTCTCTGCACTCTGTATCCCTGAACCAAAACCCGGTGCTTTCAGCTCCTACATGTTACTGAGTCTGTGTCTATATGCCCACCTTTTGGACCATCCAACCTGCATCACTGCTGCAAGTTCCTGAATCATCCATTCTTAAAGATGAAAGGTTCTGTATCTCTTTGCTGATCTACTGAGCCCCCTAGGCCTAAAAATTAGACTCTGTGTCTCTCTTCCATGCATTTATCACCTCTTCTGTTCCTTGTGCTATCTCTGAATCTATTGCCTTTCAGTTGAACAACAAGACCAATCCTTCTAGAAATGAATTTGCTGCACCTTTTGCCCAGGGGGTCCAGCTTGACCATTCGGACCACGAAATCCTACTCCAGGTTCTCCCTAAAAAGGTCAGAGAGAGTGTAGTTACACACATTACTAGAGCCCTTAGAAGTTATTAGAACCCAGTGACAATATCCCTACAATTAGTTGGGGTTTTAATATATAAATAAATCTCTGCTTAGAGTTATTGGACATTAGAAAAAGGTAAAACCACTTCTAGTTCTGTCCCACGAGGATCTGCTGTTCAGCTTTTGGAACTACAACCTCATAAATGCAACCACCACAAAACTTTCCGCCATTTAGTGGGGCGGAGCCATCTATCCCCAGATCCAACTCAAATTGCTGTTCTGAAATATGAGGAAAAAAGTGCTTCAGGATGAATATTTTTAAATGTTCAGTCATCTATGTGACTCAGGAATTTAAAAAAAAAAAAAAAAACATACAAAAAAAACCCCGATGGCCTTGATGTGGAAAGAAGAGGCTAGTACACTTCAAGTAGCCGGCCATCACCATTTAAAATTAAGACCAGATATTTAATATCAAGATCATACCCGGCTATTGGCATTGAATACCCAGTGTGCCCGGTTAATGTTTTAGCTAACTGGGTAGTGGAAAGATTCAGCTGCTGCTCAGTTAGCTAAACTGGCTAAAGTTAGACCAGCCTTTTATGTGCCTAACATTAGCAGCTTCAAGTTAACCAGCCAGTGGCTGAATATTGCTGCTGGTTGGTTAACTTCATGCCCCAATGCTACATGGTTAGCACTGGGGCATTTAGCGGCATTAGGAGGGGCTCTTCAGTGGCACAAATGGGTATGTGCCATTGAATTTCCTGTTCACCATGATTAATACAGTCAGAAGACCTGTTCACCATGTTCATCGTTTTAACTACGACCCCTAAGGATTTTGTAGACTCTTTCCTTTCACAACAAGCACACAGTCATCCTTTTCCAAGATTCCAAATCCTATACCAAAACAACCTGTGCTCCTGTCGCAGGACGTCCTAAACCTGTCCTGTGGCCCCACAGTCGATCAGGTTTTTAAGAACACAAAATGCAATTAATTTACATATATGGGATCTCCAATGCATGTCAATTTATCTCATGCGTATTTGTTGTGGATAGCTTGAAACCTCAGCTGGCTGTGGGGTCATCAGGACATATTTGGGAGGCGATGCTCTAAAATCTTTTTCTTCCGTTGCCCTACATTCAAACATATCTCCTTCAGCTGTGTGCACTCTGAGATCTATAGGCGGCTGGGGAGGCTGAAGCAGAGTAGTGAAGTTGCATAGCCTTTCCTCTAGGGGGCATCTTTCTCAGAATTACAGTAATATTCTCTGTCAAATGAAAAAAATGGTTTCCAGCCTATGGTGTTTCTAGCTCAGCATCTCTCTTGTTCTCATTTCTGTCTTTGACTTTATTTATTTATTTTTTTCTTTTCTCTCTTTGGTGTCCTCTTTCAATTGTTTTTTCTGTTTCAGTTATCTTTCTTCTTTATCACTTTTCTTTAGCTGTAAATACTTTCATTTCCTTCATCTGTATCCTGTTTTTTGCCCATTTTATCCATCTTCTATTCTTTGAATATGCTCTCCTTTCACTATTCCTCTAACTCACTTTCTTGCTTTATCCTCTCACAAACATCGTCTTGCTCTCTCTTCCATTCTGCCATCCCACACTTTTGGATCTCACTCACATCCACACACAGAGTCTCTTGCTATTTGTCCTCTGTTAGAGCCCAGATAATCAGGGAGAGGTTGAGCCAGTCCTGGTTTAACTTCCTTTTCACGGAATTGAAGTAAAACCAGAACTGGCTCAACCTGTTCCTGATGACCTGGAACCTTAATCCCCCCTTACTCATTTTTTTTACTGCCCCCCTCAGACAAACACTCTCTTGCTCTAACTTCTCCCCATCTCCCTCCAACTCACACCCTTGTTCTCCACCCCCCTCCCACACAGTCTCTTGTCTTTTCCTCTGTGCCACCATCCTCTCTCATTCACGATATTGTTTTCTGCGCTCTGAATCCTTCCAGAAACTCATACTCTTGATCTCCCCCTCACACAGTGCCAGATTTAAGATTTTGGTGTTCATAGGCATGACTGAAGGGTGAGGGCAAGAATCGTCCCTTGGAGTTCCGAGAGCTGGG
Organism: Ichthyophis bannanicus; assembly: GCA_033557465.1. NCBI lineage: Eukaryota > Metazoa > Chordata > Amphibia > Gymnophiona > Ichthyophiidae > Ichthyophis > Ichthyophis bannanicus. The sequence goes on along the minus strand of CM066038.1, from coordinate 46,798,103 downwards.
GTAGGGGGTCCTCGAGACTGTAAAGCAGGGTTCGAGGTGTTGGGCCAGAGGTGTATCCTTGAGATATATCAGTAGCCATAAAGTAAGTACCAGAATGCTCATTTAGATCTGGACACTTGACACCTTCAACATTGGGCAGCCTAGGCAGTTGTCTATTTATTTATTTATAGATGGTTTAATCCCGTTCTGACCAAGGCCAATCAATGGGGTATACAGCACAGCAAAACACCAGTGGGATACAAACATAAAAAACCCCTCCAACCCACCCATCAACAGTACCCATCAGCCTGCTATCTCAAACAGTTTTCAACAGTTTACGAAATCCCAGTAAATTATCCACAGAGCGTAACACTATCTCCACTCCTGCCACCCTAAAAACCCAGGACCTCCCATGCACAGACTGCATGACCTCCCAGCCTGAAACTTTCAGAAGAAGACCCTGGGAGGACCGTAGTACCCTTGCAGGCTCATAGCAACTCCAGAGGTGCTGTAGGTACTCTGGACTGCCATCATATAATGCCTGGTAGACAATAACCATCAGCTTAAATAAACCCCGTTCCTGCATGGGAAGCCAGTGAAGCTGTCGCAAAGGAGGGCCAGCCTCATCCCTATGCCGCGAATCCAGCAGAACTCGCGCTTCCGCATTCTGTACGACTGTAACCTGAGGATGCTCCGCTTCCATAGCCCCATGTAAAGAATGTGCCTTTGCCTAAATCCAATCGTTTTTCTTCCTTTTTTTTGTGCCTCCACAACTCTTGATCACATCCCTGACTCTTGCCTTTTCCTCTGTATGCATTCACTCACACTCTTTCCTCCTCCTCTCACTACCCACCTCCATGTAGCACTCTCTCCCCCCCCCCCCCTTCCCGCACAATCTCTTGATTTCTTCTCTCCCCTTACCACTGCAGGAGCTGGAGAAAGTCGCCTCCCTGGCTGCGAATAGGTTTCCCCAACAGAATGAGTAAACCAGAGGCAGGTAATTAGCAACAGCAGCAAGCGCCAGGCTCCCTCTGGGTTTCTGCCTCAGCCCGTGTCCTAGTGCCTGCCCGTTCTCAGCCTACACGCTAGCTCCTGCTCCTGTTTGTCATCCTGGATTTTGGGACGGCTCAGTCCCTTGAAACCTCTTATTCCAGGTGCCTATGGTGACATTATAACCTGCTATGCACCACAGGAGTCTAAAATGTGGGAAAAGCAAGATGGTCAACTTCCTGTCCTCATTCACTGTAGTAGGAACGCTCCGTTTCAAAAGTGGCATAAAACAGTCTAAACATGTTCAGTTATAGATTTGCAGCTTGTAAGACTTCCTCTTGAATAAACAGATTTTGCCTGGAGTGGACATGTTTCAGGAAGTGATTATGCTGGCTGGGGGCCACCTTACCTTTTGTCCTTTCTCACCCATTTCTCCTTTAGCTCCCTGCAAGGATTGCAGAAACAATAGAAGCATCAGTACACCGCTCTATGCTTTGGCCGCAGCGGTTTATCAAATGTTTTAATAAAGATAAAGATAAAGATATAGTTTCCCCATACATTGTAGCACTATGCAGGTAGCTTGAAAAACGTTGTGGGAGTTATGGAGTACTCAGGAAACATCAAGTAAAACAGACAAAGTTCAGAGATGCCAAATTGCTCATTTCCAGGAGGGAGAAGTTTTAACCAGTTCTGGATTTGAATTTACATCCCACAGCGTTGTGGTATTTGTAGGTCCTAATTCTACTCATTGAAATCAGTGCTGCAGGTCCCATAATACATCAGGATAAGGTTGTGAGAAACCCAGGACTGGCCTGAAATCTCCCTTTTGGAACTGGGTAACTTGACAGTTCTGAGTTCAGCAAGTCCCCTGTACAATCAAGTAACATTTTTCCTAGTGTCATGGAGAGATTTCAAGGATGTCATCAACAACTCATCACAAGCAGTGCTTCCAGATGGCTCCAGGTTTTTAGGGGCAGGCTATGGAATGCACCAGAAAGTTTGTTTGAATGCAATGGAAGAAAAACCTAGGATTGATTCAGCCTGTCCCTGGTAACCTGGAACGATCATAAGGAATTGTTATCCATCCTTCCCACCCTCTCCAAATGATTCCCATGCCTTATTGTATCTACTACTCTTGGACTTGAATGAGTATGTTATCATTTTGCAGAACAGCAGTCACTCTGACTTCACCACAGTGTGATCAGGACAGATTTCTGGCACTAAGCAATTATAAGCTTGGTTTCAGGGATCAACTTGTTAATTAATTGCTATACATTTTTCTTGAGTCCAGAATGATTCCAGTGTAGGGTTGCCAACTGGCTCCAGATGCGTCTTACAGGCTTGCTCCAGTCCTGGGTTTACCTCATCGCATGCAGTTACTCGTAGTTTTCATTTTCTTATGGAGTGCAATGGAGAAATCAGAACTACATATACTTGCATGCAATGAGGTAAACCCAGGACTAGACCGAACCTGTCTGGCGCATCTGGAGCCAGTTGGCAACCCTATTCCAGTGCCTACAGCCATGGGTGAGCCTTGTATAATTGGTACCGCAACAAACAAAAGGTAACCCACAAATTTATCATAAGTTTCAAAGTGTAATAGTAATCAATAATTCAGTTCTCAGTAGCATTCAACCTGCATGACCTAGGACCATAATCGTATAGCAGGGAAAGGTATACTACCGTCTGCTTGGCCAGGATGAAGAAACAGACAGTGAAACTACAACAGAAACTGAAAAAAAAAGCCTAACAATGTCAACATAATAATAATGGGAGAATAAAATGTAGAATATTATAATGCCTCTATATTAATTCATTATGTGCCGCACTTTGAGTACTGTGTGCCGTTCTGTTCAAAGATTAAGTGGGAGTAGAAAAGATTCGGAGAATAGTGACACAGAAAAGGGGCTGGTATGGCTTTCTATAGCTATGGAGGAGTAGCCTAGTGGTTAGAGCAACAACTTAGTACCCAAGCAATTTAGGTTCAATTCCCACTAGTACTCCTTGTGATAAGTCACTTTACTCTCTGTTGCCTTGGAAGAAAAGGCCTTGTGATCTACTTCTGGTCATACCTTGGCAATAAGATCTAGGGGCTGCTGGGGTGTCAAGAGTCTCAGCATTGACTTCATGACACTTAAAAAAAGGCTTTCTACAAAGCTCTTTTGCTTGGAAAAGAGAGAGCTGAGAGCAGATAAGTTAGAAGTCTATATACCCATTTGAGGGATGGGATTTGAAAATAGATAATACTTGTTTACCCTTTCAAATAAGATAAGGAACACTCCATGAAAATAATAGGTAGCACATTTAAAACGACTCAAAAAATGTATATTTTTTTCACTCAATGTACAAAGCAGCTATGGAGTTTGTTGCCAGAAGATGTGGTCAAGGAAGATAACATAGCTGCGATTAAAAAATGTTCAGACAAGTTCCTTGAGGAAAAGTCCATAAGACATTATTAGCCCTAGAGGCTTGGGAAAACCATTATCTCTAGGTATGAACAATAAGGAACAGATCTGCTCTTTCTTGGAGTCTGCCTTCCACGTATTTGTTACTAGGATTGACCATCTTTGGACATAGAAGACTAAGCTCGAAAGACCTTTTGTCTGATCCAGTATGGCACATCTTATGTTGTTAATACGTGACCCAGGTGTCACTAAAGCCAAGGGGCTGATGGAAGGATTGGAGGCACCTTAGGTTGGTCCTTCATCCTACTACCCCCCTGCTGCACCACTGCTGCCCCTTTGCCCCCATTAAAACCACTGCTGCTCCTCTCTGGGGCCAGCAGCAGTGGTAATAACTCAGAAACCACGAGGCCAGCACCAATGTTCCCTCTAATTTTCTGTAGGCTGTGTGCGTATAAAATATCAGCTGTGCAGCTTTTGAAGGAAGGATAAGTTTTTGTGCGCCACATAACGACACTTGGCGTTATATACTTTAAAATTTGATTACATGTCAGAATACAGTATGTACAGCACATTGATTGCACTAGAAAATAGTGTGGAACTTGTGAAAACCATAAATACATAACAACTTTTAAATTTTAAGATGTCTGTGTTGTTTTCTATCCGAATCAGAACCATAATTTTTGTGCGCTCTGTTGTAAAGTATGTGCGTTCGCTCGGCGAGGTGTGTGCGCGCGCACACACGCACAGCTTAGAGGGAACAGTGGCCAGCACTCACCTAAAGTTTCTGGTGCTGCATTGAAGTTTCTGACTTTTACTATCTGTCGCTTCTCAACACCCCTCCATGTAGGATCTCAAGGTGGCAAAACATTGTGATAAGATGGTGGCAAAAGCCAGAAGGATGCTGGGTTGCATACAGAGAGGAATTACCAGCAGAAAGGAAGAGGTACTAATGCCACTGTACAAGTCACTGGTGAGGCCTCCCTTGGAATATTGTGTTCAGTTTTGGAGACCATATCTCGCAAAGGATATAAAAAGACTAAAAGGTTCAGAGGAAGGCAACCAAAATTATTTGGAGACTGCGTCAGAAGACGTATGAGAAGAGACTTGAAGATCTAAATATGTACACTCTGGAGGAGAGGAGGGACAGGGGAGATATGATTCAGACCTTTAAATACTTAGGGGCTTGTTTACAAAGCCGCGGTAGTGGTTCGCGATCGCGATCGCAGCCGCGGCCCCATTGAAATCAATGGGGCCGCGGCTCCGATTACGATCGCAAACTGCTACCGCGGCTTTGTAAACAAGCCCCTTAGAGTATTAATAGACAAACCTCTCCCAAAGACGGGGAAACTGTAAAACTAGAGGGCATAACATGAAGCTGCAAAGGGGTAAACTGAAAGGCAATGTCAGGAAATACTTTTTCACTGAAAGGGTGATGGATGCTTGGAATGCCCTCCCGATGGAAGTGGTGGGGGCAAACACAGTGACAGAATTCAAAATGGCTTGGGACAGACACAGTGGATCCCTTTATAGCAACAGGATAAAATCAAAATAAATAAAACTCTCTCTTATATCTCAACAATTAGGGGTGACCTGCATGGAGCAGTGAGTACACCCCTAAACAAAGGATTGGGGATAGATGACCTGCATGGAGCAGCAGGTGCACCTACTCTTGCCGCCTTGCTGGGCAGACTAGATGGGCCATACTGGTCTTTATCTGCCATCATATACTATGTTACTAAATGTCGGCACTCACACCTGTAGGTGGCAAATTTCAGAATTTGGACATGTACTTGACACCATTTACACATATGTTGCATGATGCCTCCATGCACCCATGTTCAAACAGAGGAACATTCTGGGTCCCTGCTTCATATCTGACCATGTCATATCTATGTATGGAGGATGGGCCTACCTGTCAGTCTAGTGGCAAGGAGTATCTTCTGTATTCCAGAGGGAAGGGTAAAAGACCCTGTTGCCAGGAGACTGAGGTCTTCTTTCCTCTGAAGGAGTCTGGAGGGAAGGGGAGGCTGCAAGAGCTCAAGGGGGTCAGACATAACCTGGGAGGGAGCCTGTATCCTTGAAGACCAACTTTGTCACTAAATGGGAGTGCTGTCATCCCCAATCCAGCTAGGCCTAACCAAGCTACAAGCTTATTTGAATGAGAAGACGGGAATAAGATCCAGAGAGGGCTGCAGCTAAAGGGTCAGTCCAAAAAAAGGCCAGGAACAGAGGACTCTGGGACTCAGAGGAGTAGTGCCCAGGGTACAGCTGCCTGGAAGGAGAGTGGGACCTGACTCCCAGGTGCATTTCTCTGTATGACTGAGAAGCTGCAGTGCTGCGTTTGCTGTCCCCCACCTCCAGGCTAGGTGTGCCTTTTAAGATTTTTGCTGAAAAGGTTTACTATTTGTTTTCCTGGAGAGGACAGCAAGTATTCCCCAAGCTCATATCATCATCCAGGAGATATAATTTTAATGCCAAGAGGAGGTCTTTATTTTTGCATCAGTGTCCAGAGCATAAAACACAGATCTGGCCTATTTGGAGTTTGAGGTTTTGCAGCTCTCTTGCAGAAATAGAGATGAAGAGTGAGAAGGAGCCGGGGACCCGAGAAGAAGAGGAGAAAAGATACCAGAGTTGCTGCTTCACAGTTATGTGAGCCAGGGAGCAGGTGAGAATGCCGATGGGGAAAATGTCTGAAGGTCCACCGCAAATCATGCCCATAATATGACCCCCTTCACATCTGTGCATGTTATTAGTATGATCGTGTAAATAAGGACTTTTCTAAAAATGCTACTTACAATGGGCCTTTACCCATGTAAATCCATTCTTTATATGTGCAAATGCCATGCAAGCCTTCTAAAATGCCCTCCTATATTCCTGGATTTTTGACTTGTACATATACAAGGTGGCCCAAAAAAAGTGAGAACATCTCGTAGCATATAGGTTATTTAAAAATTCAAAAAGACAGATGTAAACGATTGATAAATTTTAAAAAAAAGATGGTGACCGGAAATTGTCGAAATAAAGACGTTATATAGCTAAAAAAGGTAAATAAGTAAACTATTTAAGCTTTTAATTTACAAGATGTTCTCACTTTTTTTGGGCCACCCTGTATATTTATGAGCCTTCATCAAATAATGCTGAACATTCTATGTACATTCACTATAAATATTAACATAAGTTTTTCACCATCAAATAAATATTTGAGCTTGTTCTGTAGTGCTTATTGCACATGTAACTTTCACCAGAGCAGTCCCAGGTAGCTTGGGCTTGAGTGGAACTTTTTATTTTTTTAATAGGTGGTTTAATCTTCGCTACTTTGCCAATAATTGTTACACCATTGTGTCCCTAATGGAAGTGCATTAGAATGCCTTTGTGACATCATAAACCACTATGGAAGCAAGCAGCAACTAACTTCACACCAGCATTCTTGGCTATGCTCTTGCATCACTCCATCCTAACCAGGGCTTCCTTTCCTTTCAGCTGGCTGGACTGCAGTGCCTTCTGTCATGTGCAGCGGTTCTCAGTTCAAAGTTCCTTGTTTTCACACACTTCACTCTTCATAATGGGATCCCATGCATCAGTCTATACTTTACTCACATGTGCACTAACTGATAACGCACCTTCTCTCCAGCTGGTCCAGTCTGCGTCATCTCCTCCTGGAAAAAGTAAAGATCATGTGAGTATTAGACTAATTACTTATGAAAGCAGTGGGTGCAGAACTGCTATGTGATATTTACTTGTCATTGTGAGGAAACAGATCATGGAATACCTTGAAGTGAACTCAGATAAGCTCAAGGCACCATGAAGTGGGCGGCTTGCTTTGGTAGCAATACGAGTTTGATTATTCAGAGGGTCAGCATTCCTGTTTCTGGGCTCAGGGTTTCTTTTGGTCTTATTCTTAAGTCTCTGTTATTTTCATTTTTCTTCCTGAGATTTGGCAGTGATATGGAGGAATAGCCTAGTAGTTACAGCAATGAGCTGAACACCAGGGTTCAAATCCCACATCTCCCACTGATGCTCCTTTTGATTTTGGGCAAGTCATTTCCCCCTCTATTTCCGCAGAAACAAATGTAGGAGTCTATTTGCTAAGCTGCACTAAGGTAATAATGAGTTTTATTTGCCAACAATGCAGCTTAATGCAATATGTATTTTTTTATTGTCATACAAATTAAAAGATAATGAGCAGCTCATCATTATGCAAAATGAATAATTGAAAAATTATGCTAAATTAATAATACAGATTAGTAAATAGAGGAGTTAAAGCCTTCTGGGGAAGGGGAACATGAATGAAATGTAAAACATCTCAATCATTCACTCTTCCCTTCATTCCTCTTTCTGGATGTCTCTGCGTTACTCAGCTCTGAGGGTAGGAACTGCCCTGTCAGAATCCTGAACCGTAATCTATTTTCAGGAATGAAATAAAAAAAGGAGAATTCTCAAGGAATTTGTTAGTTTCAGTTGTTAACTAAGGATGGCAATGCTGTTATATGCTCCATCAGAACAATGCCACTTTGGATATCTGGATTCATTTTCTGCAAGGCTAAGGCTGTTACCGTGTTCCAGATGATACCTATATCTCACATCCTGGGACAGCTAGTCTTTCCTCCTACCTCAGGGACAACCACCTAGAAGGCTAATCGCTGAAGCGCTGGCATGTCCCTACACCTGGGAAGCAACCCCACTCATGTGGCTTTGGGCAAGTCACTTAACTCTCCATTGCGTTAGGCACAAACGTAGACTTTAAACCCTCTGGAGACAGGGAAATACCTACTGTACCTGAATGTAACTCACCTTGAACTATTACAGGAAAGCTGTGAGCTAAATATAATGCTATAAAATAAATAAATAGGGTTAACCTCTGAAGCATTAGTTTGTCTTCTTCCCTTATCTGAACATCACCTGTTAAGTTTCACTCTTCATTACTCCCAACCACCCCCCGCCCCCTTAATCTCACCCAATCTCCTCCTATCTTTTTAGGAATCTTCATGCTATCGATCCACTGACTCTTATCCACTACTCTCTTGTCTCTTTCACTTTGTCCTCTAAGTCTGTTGATGAAGCCATAGCTTGCTATACTACTGCTTTCTCCTCTACTCTGGATACCCTTGCTCTGCCCATTTCACATCCTGCGAGGTGCACCCAGGGTCAGCCTGTCCACTAGGCGAGCTAGGCAGCTGCCTAGGGTGGCTGGCCTGGGTGGGCAGCAGCAGTGGCACAGGTGGGCTTTTGGGGAGGGCGGTGGCAGCTGGGGGGGGGGGAGGCAACAATGCCAGGGTTTCTGCCCAGGGCAGCAGAAACCCTTGGGCTGGCCCTGGTTGTCTTCAACTACCCACTACCTACGTTCCTGTGCCTGCTCAAATCCCGCTCTCTCTGACTTTCTTCTCTTCAAATTCATGCTTTCTTCTTTTCAGTCTGCCGTTGTACTCACTAAGCAAAACTATTTTCTCCATCTGACTAACCGTCTTGCCTCTAACCCTCGCTGTCTCTTTTCTACTCTCAGTTCTCTTCTTAAGGCACCTCCAGCTCCAAACACTCCTCTCTCTGCCCAAACCCTAGCAGACTATTTCCATGACAAAGTGCATAAGATTATTCAATAGTTCCCCAATAAATCTTCTTCACCACTCTCCATTATCAACTTTTCCCCTCATCCTCTATCACTCTTTTATCCTTTTTTAAAATCTCTGTTGAGGAAACCTCCTCTTCTTCTCTAAACTCACTACCTGTTCTTCTGATCCTATCCCCAACCATCTCCTCAACTCCATCATCCCTTTCATCTCACATATTCTCAACCTCTCGCTTTCCACTGCAACATTCCCTGCAGCCTTCAAGCATGCTGTAATCATTCCTGTCCTCAAGAAAACCCTCACTTGACCCTACTTATCCTTCTAATTATCAACCCATCTCCCTTCTTCTATTCATTTCCAAAATTCTTGAACATGCAGTCATTCGCCACTGTCTCGAATTTCTCTCCTCTCAAGTCCTCCTTGATCCACTTCAATCTGATTTTCGTCCATTTCATTCTACTGAAACGGCTCTTGCCAATGTCTCCAGTGATTGTTCCTTTCTAAGTCCCAAGGCCTCATTCTTTTGATACTGATGACCACCTCCTCCTCCTTGACACTTTATCCTCACTTGGTTTTAGAGGCCCTGTACTGTCTTGGTTCTCTTCTTATCTCTCCAATCACTCTTTCAGTGTTTGTTCTGGAGGTTTCTCCTCAACTGTCATCCCTCTCTCAGTTGGTGTACCTCAAGGGTCTATTCTGGGCCCTCCCCTTTTCTCTTTCTATACCCAGTTCCTTGATGTCCTCATCTCTTCCTATGGCTTTCAGTATCATTTTTATGCTGATGACTCTCAAATCTATCTACACCTGACATCTCTCCTTCGCTCCAAATTTGTATCTCTACTTGTTTATCTGAAATCACTGCCTGGATGTCTCATCGCCGCCTAAAATTGAATATGGCTAAAACTGAGCTTCTTATTTTTCCCCTAACACCCTCCTCCCCCCATTCCTCCTTTCTCTATCACTGTTGACAACAATCTTATTCTTCCTGTTTCCTCAGCCCACAACCTTGGGGTCATCTTTGACTCCTCCCTTTCCTTCACCACACATATTCAACATATAGCTAAATCCTTTGGTTTCTTTCTCTACAACATTAACAAAATTTGTTCCTTCATCTCTGAACACACTACTAAGGCTCTTGTCTATTCTTTGGTCACCTTCCATCTTGAATATTGCAACTGCCTTCTTGCTGGTCTCCCTCAGTGTCATCTCTCTCCTCTTCAATCTATCCAGAACTCTGCTGCGCAGCTAATTTTTCACCAGCCCCGATACACTCATATAAACCCCTCTTCTGAAATCACTTCACTGGCTCCCCTTCCATTTCCGTATCCAATTCAAACTTCTCTTTCTAACATATAAATACATTCACTCTACTGCCCCTCATTACCTTTCCTCTCTTCTCTCTCTTCTCTCTCCCTATATCCCTCCTCGTGAACTCCGCTCCTCCTCTGGCCTTCTCTCTATCCCCTTTTCTTCTTCTGCAAACTCCAGACTTCGATCTTTTCACTTGGCTACTCCTTATGCATGGAACAAATGTCCTTGGTCTTTACATCAAGTCTCTTCTCTCCCCCTCTTCAAATCGATTCTAAAGGCTTACCTCTTTGAGGCCGCATTTGGATCCTAATCCCTTGTTCTCCTTGTCTCCTTCCCTATTTGAACCCCCTGGTTTCTCTTGTATTGTTCTGTCTGACTTGATTAGATTGTAAGCTCAATGAGCAGGGACTGTCTTCTTTGTACAGTGCTGCATAAGCCTTGTAGCGCTATATAAATGATTATTATTAGTAGTAGTAATAGTCCTCACATCTCAGGGATAACTGCTGACATGCTGCCTGTTTTCACACCTTGGGGACAATTGCTGTGTGGGCTAACTGCTGAAACCCCACTATGGCAGAATAAAAAAATCTATATTATGCATGTCAGCAGTTACCTGGTAGCAGGTTTTAGGTACAGTGTAATGAGGAAATGTAGCTATGGTGATACCAATTGCACAAGCTATATTTTGAAGCACAACAAATAGCCGTGTATTTTTGTCATACAGAAATTGCTAAGGGCTCAGTCAATTATTTATTTACATTCTCTTATATACTGCGCTATTCTGCATCAGTGCGGTTTACATTGAACAAACTGAAATTACATTGAACAGGGCATTATAACTTGGAGATAACTAATTACCCTAGACTGGAACGTGGGTTTCTGGTATGAGCCAGTGTGGTTTATTTAGCATTTGTTAGTTCAGGGGAATGCTCCTTTGCTTTGGGCAATCCGAACTATAACTCCATGCATGCAAAGGGATAAAACCTGGAGTGGATTGGTATGTTCCTTGACATGGGCATTCTTCAAATATCCGAATATGTTTCTTCAAAGTCCTTCCAACCTGAAGATGCCACCTGCCCATGTAAACCGTTCCAAGAAGGTCCAGTCCTGGCTTTGCCTCATGCAATATATACCAATTTAAAAAAAAAACAAAAAAACGGTGCTCACATAAGCAAAAACAGAAATGCTGCAACAAGCAGGAAATAATCTACTTATAGATGCATATAAATCACCAAACTGGAGGAAAACAGACCTCAGGAAAATAGAAAAGCCAACACAATGGCTTCATGAACAACATCCGGGGTTTGCAGAGGTCATCACCGGCTGACAAAGTGCCGTCACCACTTGACATCATAGGTCAATAAAGCACAGTTACTTACCTGTAACAGGTGATCTCTGGGAACAGCAGGAATAAGTCTTCACATATGGGTATCATCAGTACCGACGGAGCCTGCGCGGGAACGCTCCCCAGCGTCCAATAAGAAAGCTTTTGGGAGCATCCCACCGCGCCTGCGTGCTGCCTTCCCGCCTTTCCCAACCGCCTCTCTCCAGTTTGAGTTTTAAAGCTGAGACAAAGAGAGAAAGAGAGGGAAGGAAAGATAGATAGAGAGATACAACTCCTAGGGGAGGTGGGTGGGTTGTGAAGACTTATTCCTGCTGTTCCCAGAGATCACCTGTTACAGGTAAGTAACTGTGCTATCTCCAGGAACAAGCAGGAATGAGTCTTCACATATGGGGAATCCCTAGCTGCAGATGCCAGGGAGAGACCCCAGAGTTGTGTGTCCTTGAAAAGGGCTCCACCTCCCCCCTTGGATCTCTGGCATCCAACCAGGGTAGGTGGGTAGGAGTTGATTAGGAATGGAACAGGTGTTTGAGAACAGCCTGACCAAACGAGGCATCCCGTCGGGAGTCCTTGTCCAAACAGTAATGGGCTGTGAAGGTATGAACCAAGACCCAGGTGGCCGCTCGACAGATTTGGTCGATGGACACAGAGTTTAGATGAGCCATTGAGGCTGCCATGGCCCTCACATTGTGAGCTGTGACATGGCTTTCCAGAGAAAGGTTCCTACTCTGGTAGGCGAAAGAAATACACTGAGCAATCCAGTTGGACAGTGTTCTCTTAGAAACTGGAAGTCCTAAATGGGAAGGATCAAAAGCAACAAAGAGTTGAGAAGACTTTCTATGTTGCTGTGTTCTTTGTAAGTAAAAGGCGAGAGCTCTTTTACAATCCAAAGTATCAAGATTCCTCTCTGCACTTGATGCATGAGGTCCTGGAAAAAAGACAGGTAAGTATACCTCTTGATTCAGATGAAAAGGCGAGACCACTTTAGGCATAAAGTGTGGATTGGTCCTGAGGACTACCTTATCATGATGGAACCTTGTATAAGGAGGATTAGCCACCAAGGCTTGCAACTCACTGATGCGACGTGCTGAGGTGACTGCAATGAGAAAGATAACCTTCCAAGAAAGAAATTTCAAGGAGGTAGTGGCTAAAGGTTCAAAGGGTGGCTTCATAAGCTGGTCACGAACCAGATATAAGTCCCATGCCACTGGAGGTGGTCTAATGGGAGGTTTAGTTAAAAGAAGGCCTCTCATGAATCTTGCTATAAGAGGATGAGAGGAAATAGGTTGTCCATTGAGATGCTTGAGGGACGCTGCAATAGCACTCAAATGGACTCTTACTGAATTTGTTTTAAGGCCTGCATGGGATAGATGCAGAAGATACTCTAGTAACGAATTCAGAGGTATTGCAAGAGGGTTAAGACCCATCTCTGAACACCAAATGGTAAATCTTTTCCATTTGAAAGCATAAGAACGCCTAGTGGAAGGCTTTCTAGAAGCATGAAGAATATCTCTGACTTGCTGAGAGAGATGAAAAACTTGAAGGTCTAGGCCTTCAGCAACCAGGCCCTGAGATGGAGAGACTAGGGGTTTGGGTGCTACAATGTTCCGTCTTCCTAGGATAGAAGATCTGGTGCAGAGCCCAATTCCAGGGAGGGAGCTTGAGAGAGATGCAGAAGTAGAGGGTACCACACTTGGCGTGGCCAATGTGGTGCTATGAGGATCATGGAACCTCGGTCTCTCTGAAGCTTGAAAAGTGTTTTGGGAATTAGGGGAATGGGTGGAAAGGTATAAAGGAAGTCTTGACCCCAGTGAAGGAGGAAGGCATCCTTGGCCTGAACTCCCTGACACGGAATTCTGGAACAGAACTGGGGAAGTTTGGCATTCCACGGACTTGCAAAGAGTTCTATGTCCGGGGTTCCCCAAATTCGAAAAATCCTGGCTAACTGGTCCATGTGGAGGGACCACTCGTGCGGAAGCAGAACTCGACTGAGTCTGTCTGCCCAAGAGTTTTGAACGCCTGGAAGATATAAGATGAATCTGATGCTCTCTGGCGAAGGCCCACAGTCACAAAGCTTCGTTGCAAAGTGACAGAGAGCCAGTCCCTCTCTGCTTGTTCACATAGAACATGGCTACTTGGTTGTCCGTGTGGATGAGGACTGTCCTGTAGCTGAGCATGGAGTGAAACACTCTGGGAGCTAAGAAAATTGCTCTGAGTTCCAAGAGATTGATGTGTAGAGAAGTCTCCTGTGGAGACCAGATGCCCTGGGTGGAGAGATCTTGCAGATGAGCTCCCCAACCCATTGGAGAGGCATCTGTTGTAAGGGTTGCTTGGGGAAGTGACTGCTGAAAAGGGGACCCCAGCAACAGGTTTTGAGAGGACTTCCACCACTGGAGAGACCAAAAAAGGCAACTGGAGTTTGCTATTTTGTCTGACAGGCAACCTGATGCCTGAGTCCATTGGGTGGACAAAGTCCATTGAGCTGCCCTTATGTGAAGGCGAGCATATGGAACCACATGCATGGTGGATGCCATGTGGCCTACGAGTTGTAACATTTCCTGAGCAGTTAAATGGGACTTTAACTGTATTTGGGAGGCTAACTGCACCAAGCGTAGGCAACGAGCCTGAGGAAGATAGGCCCTTGCAGTTGTGGTATCCAGGACAGCCCCTATAAACTCCAGAGATTGAGTAGGGGTGAGATTGGATTTTGGGATGTTTATTACCAGTCCCAAATACTGAAGGACACGCATTGTGCAGGTTAGAAAAGTCTTGGCCTCTGACTGAGAGGGAGCCCGAATGAGCCAGTCGTCCAGATATGGGAAAACGAATATTCCCAGGGTGCGTAGAAATGCAGCTGCTACTGCCATGCATTTCGTGAACACCCTTGGTGCGGAGGCCAGACCGAAAGGAAGCACCCTGTATTGGTAGTGCTTTTCTCCAAAAAGGAACCGAAGGAACCTTCTGTGTGTTGGATGGATGAGGACATGGGTGTACGCATCCTTGAGATCTAGAGAACAAAGCCAGTCCTGACTCTTAAGGTATGGAAGCAGAGCACCGAGAGAAATCATCTTGAATTTCTCCTTGAATAGAAATTTGTTCAATTCTCTGAGATCTAAGATGGGTCTGTAGCCCCCTGTTTTCTTTGGAATAAGAAAATAAGGGGAGTAGAACCCTGTGCCTTGCTGAAGAAGAGGTACTTCTTCTATTGCCCCTTGGGCAAGAAGGGTGGCAATCTCCTGACCCAGAAGGTCGAGGAGAGATGTTGGAGAATTGAACTGTTTCACTATGGTGTGAGGGGGAAGGCTTAAGAAATGAAGCTTGTACCCTTCTCTTATGATAGAGAGTGTCCATTGCTCTGCTGTGATTTGTTCCCATCTGGGAGCAAAGTAAGTCAACCTTCCTGGAATGGTAAGGGGCTCTGGTTCTTCCAGAGCCAGAAAGGCTAAGTTCTCTAGCTGCAAGTCAAAGGCCCTGAGGAGGCTGAGGCTGCTGGGTCATGGCAGGCCTAGCAGCCTTTGATTTGGCCTGTTTAGGTGGTTGCTGACGCTTTGCAGCAAAACGACCTGCAGAAGATGCCTGCTGACTATAAGCAGGATTGTATCTTTCCTTTTTAGAAAAAGATGTCTTTTTGAACAATCTTTTCTTAACAGGAACAGAGGTAGACTTTGAAAGTCGATCCAAAGCAGAGTTTTCAGCATCCATCTGATTGGCCTTTGCTTGCCAATCCTTACCATAAAGGTTTTCACCTGTACAAGGGATATTCCCTAATTCATCTTGTACCCAGAGTTCCAAATCAGAAGCTTGTAACCAAGCAATTCTGCGTGCCCCTATGGTAATAGCCGAGGCTCTGCTTACACACTCAAAAGAGTCAAAGGCTGCACGGTTGGAAAATTTGGAGGCATCTTGGGCATGTTTGAGCCAAGTGAGAAACTCCTGCCTTTTATCCTCTGAAATAAAAGGGGTTAAAGTCTGCAGATGATCTGTGACTTCTTTTAGAAACATCCCTATATAGAGACTATAGGAGTTGATCCTGGCAGCTAGCATAGAAGCTTGGAAAACCCTTCGGCCAAAAGCATCTAGGGTCCTACATTCACGCCCTGGAGGATTAGATGAGTGTCTCTTTGCACTCTTTATTTTTCTCATGGCAGACTCTACCACAATAGAGTGGTGAGGAAGCTGAGTTTTGTGAAAGCCAGGACAAGGAGGGACACAATACATGGTGTCTAGCCTGCGAGAATGAGGAGAAGTGGTAAGAGGTGTCTCCCACATCCTCAACATGAGATCATACAGTATCTCATGGATAGGAAAAGTAGCTGCCTCTTTAGGAGTTTTAGGATATTGTAAAATATCTAACTCCTTGGCTCTGGGTTCTGACTCAGGGGCCACTGTGATGGAGAGGCCCCTAGCCACTTCCCTAATGAAGTCTTGAAAAGACAAGTCTTCTGGAGGAGACATTCTTCGTTTAGGAGAAGAAGGCTCCTGAGGAAGAAGTATCGATGCCTCGACAGAACCCTCAGAGTCATCTGAGTCTTCAGAAGAATCAAAGTATCGCCTGTCTGGATGCTCCTGTAGAGCCCGATAGCCGTACCGAGTAGGATCGGTATCGGGAGTAACCGGTACCGGTTCGGTACCGATGGGCATCATAGGACAGGGTACCGTTGCAGTCGACACCGAAGCCGATGCCAATGCAATCGGTACCGGCACCGGGAGTGATGCCGGTGTCGGAGCAGGTACCGACAACGGGGATTGTTGCGGTACCAGAGGCATCGCAGCCTGTATGAATGACGACAGGATGCTCTGCATGGCCAGAATCGCCTGATCCATTGACGCCACCAATGTCTGGATGTCGATACCAGTGAGAGCCACCGGTACCCCAGAACACGGCAACAGGTGATTTGTCGAGGCCGAGCCATCGATGTCAACCTGTGACCCCATAGATAACGCTTTGGAAGCCGGAGCTTCCCGCCGGGGTAAGTTTGCCGGTGCGGAATCCTCGAGGGTAAGCCCAGAGGCATCTCGATGCTTGGAGGGAGATCTACCCTTCGAGGACCGGCTAGATTTATGCTTGGTTACCTGAGATCCATGGGAGGAAGAAGTCGATGCCACCGAAGCTGCATCAGAGGGAAACAGGGTACTGAGCTTGGCTGCTTGGTTCTGCCGACCTCTTTTAGACATCATGGTACAGGACATACAATCCGTGATGGAATGGTCAGGCCCCAAACATTTTAGACACAAGTCATGGGTGTCGGTGACAGAAATAGTACCGCCACATTTTGTGCACTTTTTGAACCCGGAGGCGGGCTTTTCCATGAGGAAAATAATTTTTAGGCCTAAGGCCCAAAAACTGAAAATGCACAGTGAAGAAAAGATAAATTGTTGTTTTTTTTTAAAGAAAGAAAAGAAAAGACTGGCGGTACCGGTCCGACATCGAAGAAGGCAGATGCGACACAAAAAAATTAAGAAAAAATAAAAAAACTTCTTCTGCGGTGACAGGAACACGACCTGCTGGCTCTGCGGAAAAGAAGAACTGGAGAGAGGCGGTTGGGAAAGGCGGGAAGGCAGCACACAGGCACTGTGGGATGCTCCCAAAAGCTTTCTTATTGGATGCTGGGGAGCGTTCCTGCGCAGGCTCCATCGGTTCCGACGATACCCATATGTGAAGACTCATTCCTGCTTGTTCCTGGAGATAAAAACCTCCAATGTGTGATTATCTTTGGCAGAATGGGCTTCAGCACAATGTTACTTAAACAAATGGGCATAAATAACAAATCAGGCTGTACTTAGCTTGGGCATGGGTTATGGCCACCATCTCTGCTCCTACGTTCGGCGTTTCACTGAAGCTGCATCGGGGAGTCTGAGCTCTCCTAGTGCCTTGCGACTTTGCTAGGTCTGGGTTCCGGTTGGAATAGTTTCCATATGGTGGTGTGAGGATTGTCTATTTGCCATTGCGTCGGCTTTTCTATTTTCTAGAGGCCTTTTTCCCTCCAGTTTGGTGATTTTACATTGGCATCTATAAGAAGATTCTTTCCTGCTTGTTGCAGCATTTCTGTTTTTGTTTATGTGAGCACTGTTTTTTTTGCTTTTTTTTATTAGTGTTTACTTATCACTCTCTTTGAGATTTTAGTACTATATAGGATTTCATTCATGCAATTATATAGACTTGTGGTCTTAGCTTTTGGGGTTCAACTGCAGAATCTGACCTTTAGGTTTTCCAGAGGAGATAGTGCCAAATCTTCAGTCTCCAGTTCCAGGATCTGGAAGTACAAATTAAAAGGGAAAAAAAGGAAGAAATGGTTTAAAATATATTGTAAGGGATATTAGTAAAGAGTTTGGTAAAGATGTTAGCTCTGACAGACAGTCACCTTGATTCTTTTACCGCCTCGTGGTCCTGGATACCCCTGCAAAAAGAGAAAATATGGAGTCTGTGCTTAATTTGTACTACTCCTTAGGAGAGAAGCAGCCAAAATCTTTTGCACAGGTAAAACAGCAATTTACCCATGGCTAATGTGTCTTCGATGATTGCTCGTGTACTTGTTAATATTCACGTTTTTATCCACTGAGCATGGCACACCAGGGCAGAACTCAAAGATATGCAAACAATTTTGGGCAACCAAAACTATGCAGAAATTGTGAGTACATTCATGGGACAATTATCAAAGTACGTTCATGTGGATTTTTAGTTTGATTATGAATGTACACCCTGCAGGTAAAACGACCCATGAGGATGTGGTCAGTTTTAATTATTGTTCCATAATTTAAAAACATTTCTTTAGCTTTATGCTAAAATTTTATCTGGTGAGGATGGGTTATAACAGTAATAATACTGTCTAGGGCTGGACATTTCCTGTTGTTAATATACTGGTGGCTTGAAAAAAAACTCACTTTTTCCTTTGGAGGGGTTAGTAAAGTGTGCTAATGTTAATATGTGCTACTAGTAACTTGGGGGCCATTTACTAAAGTGTACTAAGATTTTGCACCTAACGTGCATGCAGAGTCATTCTGAGGCGTGAACAGTGGGGATGGACGTTGTACGGGGAGGTTAGATGGGGTGGTGTGGGGGCGGAGTTAGGGCGGGCAGTGGGCTGTTGATGGCCCTGTACATCCAGGGCCAGCTGCCTGAACGGGGAACTTATTCCACCTCTGAAGTGGGAAAAATTCCCCTAATCAAGTGGATTTGGCAGGCCCGGGATGCAGCAAAGGCGGGAGGGGGCAGAGGAGATTCCCCGCAGCTTGACCCTGGCCTTGGGAGGCCAGATCGAGGGTCGGGCTGCGGGGAATGAAGATTTCTATCCAGTGGCCAGGGATCGTGGTTCATGAATGGAGCCACAGTGCCATGGCAACCGGACGCCATGACATCAGAGCTCCATTCAGGAGCTCTGACCGAGCCGGAGAAGGCCTGTATGTGCAGGCCGACTGGAATCGGGGCCCCAGACTGCATGTACAGGCCTGGTTGGGATTCTGATCCCGTGGGGCTAGTCGTGCCCCGCGGGATCAGAATCCCGCCTCACTCTGTGTGTCCGGTTCTGATCGGGACGTCCAGAACATAATCAGGCCCATTATCAATACATGTTAAGTGCAAAGCCTCCATGTTAACTGTCAGGGGCATGACCAGTATGTTTCCGACAGCTATGCATCATGGGCCACTTGAACATGCGCTCCGGTAAAGCAGATTCACTTAATGATACCCACAGAGGTGTCATTAGGTGAACCCGCATTGCTCCACCCATTCCTCATCCCATCCTGCAATGGCAGGTTAGCGGGTATTTTAATATGTGGTGGCTGACATGCTCCCATGTTAGTCTTCCCAGTTGCTAGTTGCCACACAGTAAAATGCAAGTTAACTGGCCAACAGGCTTTAACAAAAGGCCTACTACTACTACTACTACTACTACCACTACTACCACTACCACCACCAACTACTACTACTACTACTACCACCACCACTACTACTACTGCTACCACTACTACTACCACTACTACCACTACCACTACTACTACCACCACCACCACTACCACTACTACTACCACCACCACTACCACCACTACCACTACCACTACCACCACTACCACTACCACTACTACTACCACCACTACTACTTGTCTTTTTTATAGTGCTACAAGGCGTGCGCAGTGCGGCATTTTTTCACGAGCAGTTTCGAATGAAGTTTCGGTATATTGTAGCTGCCAGATTAAAGGTGATAAAAGACGTGTGCAGCATCGTGTGTTTTCCCAAGTTTGAAGGGCAGTGAATAAAGATCCCCTGAGGAAACAACTGATGTGAAACGTGGTGGAGGCGCCTGGGGATGGCGTTGGGATCAGAGAGCGAAATGGGAGTGTGACGAAGAAGTCCAAGCATAAGTTAAACACTCGTTGTTTGTTGAGTATTGAAGAACTGTAATTGTTATGTTCCTTTAATAAGAGCACTTATATTGGAATTAAGAGAAATGTTATAGATCACACGTACCATACGCTTTCATCATTATTACACTGTAGTTTCGCTAAAGGTCACTGATGCTATTAGGCACTAGTATTGGACGTATTATAAGTCCAAAAATAAGTGCTAAAGAAGTCTGATACCTTTTAGCGATGGTAAGAAATAGTTTTGAGTAACCATAAGAGATTGTACAATATATAAAAAGAGATTTGGTTCTAAGTTGATAGAATTGAGCGTCTTTTTATATTGCTGATTTATAATCGCTCAGAGAGAGACCATAACTAATAATTATTTAGCCTGGCACTGTAAGATTAAAAAAATACTGACACCTGTAAATATATATTCTGCAAAACACAATGGAGATATAAGGTGCTCGCATGCCAAGGGACAAAAAGAAAAAGAATCACAGTGCTGTTTCTAACACCAAAATAAATTATAACTAATTTTATTTTGGTATTAGAAATTGCAGTATGGTTCTTTTTCTTTTTGAACATCTATTTTGTGCCCAATGACACCCCTCCTCCAATAGTAGGTGCAGAGCAGAACTAGGATATTTTACATACAAGAAAAAAAAATCTGATTCCAGTGTCATCTCATTAACAGCTTTTCAAGTACCAGATAGACTGTGAACTAGCACAAAATCCTACAAAAGTTACTGAAGCCCTCTATCATCCCATAACAACACTAGCTTCTAAAATTAACACAATAGGGAGCCTACCCAGAAAAGAGTAGCACCATAAATTTACAGTGTGCTTTAGAACATTCTTACACCTGTTTGAAAAACTGAACAAGCCGGATTACTACAGATCCTACAGAGAAACTCCATGCTAACAGAACACTTGGTCTCAGTCACACAGACAAAACACAGTTGGACCCTCACCAAGTATAGAATAAATTATAAAAAAAACTCAAAGCAGAAATATGTAGACAGAAATAAATTGAAACCCCAACGAGCCAGGCTCTGCATGTAGTGTAGCACAAGAAATAGAGGAAGCAGGTGACACTTTACCTCACCTTTGCTGAGCAGTTGCATGAAATGCACAATCCTCTCTGAGACCACATGCAGGCAATGCAGCCTCTCCCCATAGTCTTCCCCCTCCATTGATCTTAGTGCTTCTTACTCAGAGGCAACTGTGCCTGCTTTGGTGCTTCATGTTACTGCTCAGCAAATAAAAAGCAGCAGCTAGCAGAGGTGCACATAGTGACAGAATTTTATTTGTGTAGCTGTGGAGCCTATAGCTGGCGCCAAACTTCCAAATGTGCTGTACCTCTATTGCAGGCCTCGACAAATTTTATGTGGATTTAGGAGCCAGGCCAAAATTGTAGGAACCAGTATTTGTGATCTCCTGGCATGCCTCTCCCCTCCCCCCCCCCTTGCATTATCTCTCACACTGGTTTCATGCTTTGAAGTCTCACAAGACCAGCACCAGTATTCCTATACCACACAGAATCTTTAGACAGAAATACAGATAACAACAGTTATAACCTCAGATATCACGTATCTGTACATGTGTGTGGTACAACAGTGTGTGCCTGTCTGTGCACTGGATGTGGTGGTGGGTTCCTTTCTGTGGGTAAGGTGCAGGACTGCGATGCTGCAGAGCTGGGTATGTGCATGTGTATGTGGTGCAGAGATGTGAGTTACCTGTGTATGTCTGGTTCACAGGTAAGGGAGGTGTGTGTGTGTGTGTGTGTGTCTGAGAGAAAGAAAGAGAGTGGTTCAGAGGTAAGATGACTGTGTATGTGTTTTGGTGGTGAGGTGCCACTGTGTGTGTGTGTGTATGTGGTGAGGTGTTTGTGTCTGTGTGTTTGTTGTGCAAAGGTGAGGTGCCTGTGTGTGTGTGTGTGTGTGTCATGCGGAGGTGGGGTGACTGTGTGTGAGTGTATCTTATGGGATGGGGTGCTTGTGTGTATGTTCTGGGGGAAGGGGAATGCACCTTTTAGCAACATCTTGCACTCTTTCCTCCCCCTTCAATCCCTCTACTCTGTTCCCCTCCAGAATCTCCCCCCTCACAACCTCCCTAGCACTCCCATCCCCTGCCCTAAAATCCCCCATCCTCCTTTCTTTTAAATAAGCCCACTGCCCCTTTAAATTTTCCCTGCCCTCTCTACGTCACTTCCTCACCCCCCACAAAAAAACCCTTTTGCAGCCTCCCCCTTTTCTGTCTGCCCATGAGGATCCCATCCCCCACAGGCAGAAAAGAAGAGGATAGCCCCTTTACAGCAAAGATCCCTTCAATCTGCTTGCAAGAGAACAGATCCCCATGAGCAGAGAGAAGGGGGAAGTCACGATTGTGGCCTCAGTGCAGCCTTTCTACCCACGGGGATCTGATTTCTCACAGGCAGATTGAAGGGGTCTTTGCCGCAATCGTGACTATCCTCTTCTTCTCTGTCCATGGGGCAATAGCATCCCAGTGGGCAGACAGAAGAGATCTTTGCCACGATTGTGGCAGTGCTGTTTTTTTCTGCCCACGAGAGAAGGGATCTCCACGGGCAAACAAGGGATCGTGGTCATCATGGCATCTCGTTTGGGGGGGAAATGCCCCCCTTTGCCTCCCAAAACTATGCCCATGGTTAAAATGGTTTAGTATGCACTAAAACAACAGAAAAGAAAGGATAACAAAATGTAAAAAAGACAAAATAATTAGAAAAAAGTTAAAAGAAACAAAAGCTTATTTCATGCTCTCCCCTTATATCAGACTATTAGTCTCCTAACAAAGTCACTCTCTGTGCGATATTTCACATGGTTTGTACTGATCTAGAGTTTCCTAGTACACACAGGCAACATATAGGATTTCAGTCTCCTAGCTCCCATATACTGAGTCTTCTGACGAATGATTTTTTTTGCATTTGAAATTGGCTAGTGGTTCTCTGATCTAGCCCTCAAGAAACTCCCCAAAAGTCTGATTTTCATATTCCCCACAATGAATATAGATGAAACAGACCTGCATAAATCAGTTTTCCAAACCACCTATCTGCTAACCTGATAAGTGGGTCACAGAGAAGAATATTCAGCGGTACCACATGGATAACGTTCATTTCCGCCTGCACTATCCTGATATCGTGATAATGCGACTGAATATTCTCCCACTACCTCGGTACAACCCAGACAGTGCTGAGGCGGTCAGGGGGCGGAGCGAGGATAGAGGTAAAAGTTATCCATCTAGTAGCGATTTTCAGCGCTGTTATACACAGAAGTAGCACAATAACTTAAGAGAACAGCAGAAAACTGTTTCAACCGGTTACCCGGAGAGCAATCTGAATATCTCCACTATCGGTGGCCTCTCTCTTCAGATCTCCAGCACTGACCACTGAATATCTGGATTTAATTTAGCTGCTGACTGCCAGGCTGAATATTGACTGGCTGGGTACTTTGCATATCTTGATTACCCCAAATATCAGACTTGTTGGGGGGTTTTGAGGAAAACATCTGGAAACTGCTGTATTAACTGGAATGTCGATCGGGTTGGAAGCTAGGGCTCTTCTTCCTTACCGTGTCTCCTGCCTGTGACTTCATGACACCAGGAGCTCCAGGTAAGCGAATCTGTATAGGGCAACATGCATAGATCAGTCAACATTATCAGTCATGACTGGATTTTTATTTTGTATGTTACCCAGAAGATTAATTTCTTTAAAAAAATTAAACACATAGGCTTTCTCTCATTTCCTAAAGACATTTAAAACAAAAAAAACCTCATGTATTGTACTTAAGAGAACAACAAGCAGAGACTATATTGTAGAGTGGAGGTATTGAGGGTGTGGCCTAGTGGTTACAGCAACAGCCTAGTTCCCAAGAAATCTGGGTTTGATTCCCCCTGGTGCTCTTTGGGCAAGTCACTTCTATTGCCTCAGGTATAAACTTAGATTGTAAGCCCTCTGGGGACAGTGAAACATCTGAATGTAACGTGCCTTGAACTACAATTGGAAAGGTGTGAGCTAAATCCGAAAGTCGCACAAGAGTGCATGGTTCGGAAGAATCTATCCTTGAAGGATACTACCAAAAGCAGAGAGGTTCCAAAAAAGACTAATGTAGCCCAAATGCCCTCGAGTATGGAGCAGAAACAGCTTAAAGATCCCAAATTACCCATGTCTACCAATAGCCAGATTAATATGAATAAAATACAGTCTCTAAAAGGCTTGTATGCAAATGCTAGAAGTCTAAAAAAATAAGATGGGAGAGTTAGAATATATAGCACTAAATGAGAGGTTAGATACGATTGGTATCTCAGAGACATGGTGGAAGGAGGACAACCAGAGGGAGACTGTGATACTTGGGTACAAACTATATCGTAATGATAGTACTGATCAAATTGGTGGAGGGGTTGCGCTCTGTTAGAGAGGGCATTGAGTCACAAAGGATTAAAGTTTTGCAGGAAACAAAATTTGCTGTAGAATCTCTATGGATTGAAATTCTATGTAAAAAGGGGAAGGCGATGGCAGTGGGGGTGTACTATCGACCTACTGGCCAGAATGAACAAATGGATGATGAAATGCTCAAAGAAATCAAGGAAGCTAACAAACATTACAGCGCAGTAATAATAATGAGTGATTTCAATTACCCCGGTATCGACTGGGTCAGTGTCACGACAGGACATGCTAGGGAGATAAAGTTCCTAGATGAAATAAATGACTGGTTCTTGGAGCAGCTGGTTCATGAACCAACAAGAGGGGAAGCCATATTAGACCTAGTCCTTAGTGGAACACCAGATCTAGTGCAAGAGATAAGGGTGTTGGGGCCACTTGGCAATAGTGATCATAGCATGATCACATTTGATTTAATTAGTGGAGGAGGGATAGTAAGGAAATCCACAGTACTACCTTTTAACTTTTCCTTCACCTTCACAAGCCCGTCTGGAACAGACGCGGCATTCAGCTTGGTTTTTTTTTGGCGCTTCACTCTGGAACATGTTACCCACCTCATTGCGTTTAGAACCATCCTACCCTCAGTTTAAGTCGTTACTCAAAACTTACCTCTTCCAGAAAGCTTTTGACCTTCCCCCTGAAGCTCCCCCCTAACTGGTTTGTCTGTGTGTTTAACCCCAAGTATTGTCTGTGTTTGCCACTTATGTATTTCTGTACCCTGGTTTGGTTAATATCATTTCCCCTATGATTTGTTATGATTTGATGTTAATTGTTAATATAAGTTGTGTGCAACTTATTATGAGTTATCGTTAAGTGTTCTAGTGTGATTTGTTTATCTTCTCTTTAACCCTCTCTCCTATCTTAATTTTGGCGTTCTGTTTCTTGGATTGTGGTGCTAATCAGTTTTATTGTACACCGCTTAATGCTTTTGCCACAGCGGTATATCAAATTTTAATAAAGATAAAGATAAAGAAAGGGAGACTATGATAAAATGAGGAAAATAATTAAGAAAAAACTAAAAGGAGCAGTTGCAAAGGTTAAAGACTTACATCAAGCTTGGGTGTTGTTGAAAAATACTATCTTGGAAGCCCAAACCAGCTGTATTCCACGCTTTAAGAAAAAGTGCAAGGAAGTCAAAAAACTGCCAGCATGGTTTAAAGGTGAGGTCAGAGAGGCTGTTGTTGCCAAAAAAGCATCTTTCAGGAAATGGAAAAAAGAGACAAATGACGAAACCTGGAAACAGCACAAGCACTGGCAAGTCAAAAGCAAGGCATTGATAAGGCAGGCAAAAGGAGAATTTGAGAAGAAGTTTGCTGTGGAAGCAAAAAAGCGAAATAAAGACTTTTTCAAGTACATTCATAGCAAAAAACCTGTGAGAGTGTCAGTTGGTCCATTAGATGATAGAGGGGTTAAAGGGGCACTAAGAGGCAACAAGGTGATAGCGGAGAGACTGAATGAATCCTTTGCTTCGGTCTTTACTAAAGAAGATGTAGGGATGTTACCCATGACTGAAGTGGTATTTAAAGGTGCAGAAGAATTGAAGGAAATATCAATACATCGGGAAGATGTATTACAACTATTAGATAAACTGAAGAGTAGCAAATCACCTGGGCCAGATGGTATACATCCGAGGGTGTTGAAAGAACTTAAATATGAGATTGCAGACCTGCTATTAGTAATCTGTGAATTTTAATTAAAATCATCTGTAATACCTGAAGATTGGAGGATCGCCATTGTAACGCCAATTTTTAAAAAGGGTTCCAGGGGTGATCCAGGAAACTACAGACCGGTGAGCCTGACGTCAGTACCAGGAAAAATGGTAGAAACCATGATAAAGAACAAAATTACTCAGCATGTAGATAGTCATGGCCTAATGGGAGACAGCCAACATGGCTTTAGACAAGGAAGATCTTGTCTTACTAATCTGTTATGATTTTTGGAAGGTGTGAATAAACGGACAAAGGTGAGTCGGTTGATATAGTGTATCTGGACCTTCAGAAAGCGTCTGACAAGGTCCCTCTTCAGAGACCTTTGGCAAAACTTAAGAGTAATGGGATAGGAGGCAGTGTACTATTGTGGATCAGGAACTGATTAAAAGATAGCAGAGGGTAGGGCTAAATGGCCAATTTTCCCAATGGAGAAAAGTGAATAGTGGTGTACCCCAGGGATCTGTGCTGGGTCCGCTGCTTTTTGACATATTCATAAATGACCTGGAAAAGGGAATAACGAGTGAGGTTATCAAATTTGCAGATGACACAAAACTATTTAAACTTCTTAAAACCCAAGAGGATTGTGGAAAATTGCAAGAGGATCTTGATAAATTGGAAGAGTGGGCATCCAAATGGCAGATGAAATTTAATGTGGACAAGTGCAAAGTTATGCACCTAGGGAAGAACAACCCAAACTATGGTTACATAATGCAAGGTTCCACATTAGGAACCACTACCCAGGAAAAAGATTTAGGCGTCATTGTGGATAACATGTTAAAACCCTCCGCCCAGTGAGCAGTGGTGGCCAAGAGAGCAAATAGAATGCTAGGTATCATAAGGAAAGGAATGGAAAATAAAACAAAAGATATTATAATGCCTCTATATCGTTCCATGGTGAGACCGCACCTTGAATATTGTGTGCAATTCTGGTCACCGTATCTTAAAAAGGATATAACGTTATTAGAAAAGGTTCAGAGAAGAGCCACCAAAATGGTAAAGGGGATGGAAGGATACTCCTATGAAGAAAGGCTAAAAAGGTTAGGGCTCTTTAACCTGGAAAAGAGACGGCTGAGGGGAGATATGATAGAAGTCTATAAATTAATGAATGGAGTGGAACGGGTAAACGCAGATAGACTGTTTACCTTATCAGAATATAGAAAGACTAGGGGACATGCAATGAAGCTAACAAAAGTTACAGCACAGTAATAATAATGGGTGATTTCAACTACCCCGGTATCGACTGGGTCAGTGTCACATCAGGACATGCTAGGGAGATAAAGTTCCTAGATGAAATAAATGACTGCTTTTTGGAGCAGCTGGTTCATGAACCGACCAGAGGGGAAGCCATATTAGACCTAATCCTTAGTGGAACACCAGATCTAGTGCAAGAGATAAGGTTGTTGGGGCCACTTGGCAATAGTGATCATAGCATGATCGCCTTTGATTTAATTAGTGGAGGAGGGATAGTAAGGAAATCCACAGTACTACCTTTTAACTTTCGAAAGGGAGACTATGATAAAATGAGGAAAACAGTCAAGAAAAACCTAAAAGGAGCAGTTGCAAAGGTTAAAGACGTACATCAGGCTTGGCTGTTGTTGAAAAATACTATCTTGGAAGCCCAGACCAGCTGTATTCCACTCTTTAAGAAAAGTGGAAAGAAGTCCAAAAAACTGCCAGCATGGTTTAAAGTTGAGGTCAGAGAGGCTGTTGTTGCCAAAAAAGCATCTTTCAGGAAATGGAAAAAAGAGCCAAACGACGAAATCTGGAAACAGCACAAGCACTGGCAAGTCAAATGCAAGGCATTGATAAGGCAGGCAAAGGGAGAATTTGAGAGGAAACTTGCTGCAGAAGCAAAAACGCGAAGTAAAGACCTTTTCAAGTACATTCGTAGCAAAAAACCTGTGAGTCAGTTGGTCCATTAGATGATAAAGGGGTTAAAGGAGCACTAAGAGGCGACAAGGCGATAGCGGAGAGACTGAACAAATTCTTTGCTTCAGTCTTTACTGAGGAAGATGTAGGGATGTTACCCATGACTGAAGTGGTATTTAAAGGTGCAGAAGAATTGAAGGAAATATCGATACATCGAGAAGATGTATTACAACTATTAGATAAGCTGAAGAGTAGCAAATCACCTGGGCCGGATGGTATATGTCCAAGGGTATTGAAAGAACTGAAATATGAGATTGCAGACCTGCTATTAGTAATCTGTGAACTATCATTAAAATTATCTCTAATACCTGAAGATTGGAGGATCGCCAATGTAACACCAATTTTTAAAAAGGGTTCCAGGGGTGATCCAGGAAACTACAGACCGGTGAGCCTGACGTCAATACCGGGAAAAATGATAGAAACCATCATAAATAATAAAATTACTCAGCATGTAGATAGTCATGAACTAATGAGAGACAGCCAACATGGCTTTAGACAAGGAAGATCTTGTCTTACTAATCTGTTATGTTTTTTTAAAGGAGTGAATAATCAGGTGGACAAAGGTGAGTCAGTTGATATTGTGTATCTGGACTTTCAGAAAGCCTTTGACAAGGTCCCTCATAAGAGACTTTTGGCAAAACTAAAGAGTCATGGGATAGGAGGCAGTGTACTATTGTGGATCAGGAACTGGTTACAAGATAGAAAGCAGAGGGTAGGGCTAAATGGCCAATTTTCCCAATGGAGAAAGGTGAATAGTGGTGTACCCCAGGGATCTGTGCTGGGTCCACTGCTTTTTGACATATTCATAAATGACCTGGAAAGTGGAATAACGAGTGAGGTTATCAAATTTGCAGATGACACAAATCTATTTAAAGTTGTTAAAACCCAAGAGGATTGTGGAAAATTGCAAGAGGATCTTGATAAATTGGAAGACTGGGCATCAAAATGGCAGATGAAATTTAATGTGGACAAGTGCAAGGTTATGCACCTAGGGAAGAACAACCCAAACTATGGTTACACGATGCAAGGTTCCACATTAGGAACCACCACCCAGGTAAAAGATTTAGGCGTCATTGTGGATACCATGTTAAAACCCTCGGCCCAGTGTGCAGCGGCGGCCAAGAGAGCAAATAGAATGCTAGGTATGATAAGGAAAGGAATGGAAAATAAAACAAAGGATATTATAATGCCTCTATATCGTTCCATGGTGAGACCGCACCTTGAATATTGTGTGCAATTCTGGTCGCCGTATCTTAAAAAGGATATAGAGTTATTAGCAAAGGTTCAGAGAAGAGCCACCAAAATGGTAAAGGGGATGGAAGGATACTCCTATGAAGAAAGGCTAAAAAGGTTAGGGCTCTTTAACCTGGAAAAGAGACGGCTGAGGGGAGATATGATAGAAGTCTATAAATTAATGAGCGGAGTGGAACGGGTAAACGTAGATCGATTGTTTACCTTATCAGAATATAGAAAGACTAGGGGACATGCAATGAAGCTACAGGGTAAACTATTTAAGACTAATAAAAGAAAATATTTTTTCACTCAACGTGTAATCAAACTCTGGAATTTGTTACCGGAGGATGTAGTAAAGGCTGTTAGTGTAGCTGGGTTTAAAAAAGGTTTGGACAAGTTCCTGGAGGAAAGGTCCATAAGCCATTATTAAGAAGGGACCCAGGATATCAATGCTTGAACCAATACAAGCATTGTGGAACCTGTGTCCCTTGGGGAAACTGCTAGGTACATATGACCTAGATTGGCCACTGTTGGAAACAGAATACTGGGCTTGATGGACCTTGGTCTGACCCAGTATGGCATATCTTATAGCTACAGGGTAAACGACTTAAGACTAATAAAAGAAAATATTTTTTCACTCAACGTGTAATCAAACTCTAGAATTTGTTACCGGAGGATGTAGTAAAGGCTGTTAGTATAGCTGGGTTTAAAAAAGGTTTGGACAAGTTCCTGGAGGAAAGGTCCATAAACCATTATTAAGAAGAGACCCAGGATATCAATGCTTGACGCAGTACAAGCATTGTGGAACCTGTGTCTTTTGGGCAAACTGCTAGGTACGTATGGCCTAGATTGTTCACTGTTGGAAACAGAATACTGGGCTTGATGGACCTTGGTCTGACCCAGTATGGCATATCTTATGTTCTTATGTTCTCCTTCACAAATAGGTGCTATGCTATAATGGCACATAGTTACCTAAATTAATGTAAATTAATGTACATAATGTGCACAAGTATGCATGTAGATTAAGGTATTTGATAATCATTCCACCCAAATTGTGCCCCCAGCTACACCTGCCAGCAACATATGGATATTTTCTAGGTGGCCTTTTATGTGTGTTTGTGTCCAGATATGTGCAAAAAAACCTTTATCGATTTACCCCCACACAGACCTGCCACATTCTCGAGACCTTCCTTCCCCCTGGCCCTTCTCACTTCACTCTGGGTCTGGTTTTTACTTCCTTCTACTACTACTGATCAGTTGTATAGTGCTACAAGGTTCCTCCCCTGGGGTTCAACCTTTGCTCCTGTTAAGGTGGGCTGGGGTTCTTGTGGCCCTTAAGGTGGACTGGGAGTTTGTCATGGATATTCTTTCACTGACATGAAACCATTTGAACTATGCCAAACTGCCATCGCCTTCCCCTTTTTACATAGAATTTCAATTCATAGAGATTCTACAGCAAATTCTGTTTCCTGCAAAACTTTAATCCTTTTAGACTCAATGCCCTCTCTAAAATAGAGCGCAACCCCTCCACCAATTTGGTCAGCTCTATCATTATGATATAGTTTGTACCCAGGTATCACAGTGTCCCACTGGTTGTCCTCCTTCCACCATGTCTCTGATATTCCAATCTTATGTAACCTCTCATTTAGTGCTATATATTCTAACTCTCCCATCTTATTTTTTAGACTTCTAGCATTTGCATACAAGCATTTTAGAGACTGTATTTTATTCATATTAATCTGGCTATTGGTAGGCATGGGTAATTTGGGATCTTTAAGCTCTGTCTGCTCCATACTCGAGGGCATTTGGGCTACTTTACTCTTTTTTGGAACCTCTCTGCTTTTGGTAGTATCCTTCAAGGATGCATTCTTCCGAACCATGCGCTCTTGGGTGACTGTCGGCTTTCCCCTATTATCTAGTTTAAAAGCTGAAACCCATCCCTTTGGAAGAGCCCCTCCTTTCCCCAAAATGTTCCCCAGTTCCTAACAAATCCAAAACCCTCATCTCTGCACCATTGTGTCATCCACGCATTGAGACTCCGGAGCTCTGCCTGCCTTTTGGGTCCGGGAAGTATTTCAGAGAATGCTACCCTGGAAGTTCTGGATTTCAACTTCCTACCTAAAAGCCTAAATTTAGCCTCCAGAACCTCCCTACCACATTTTTCTATGTCATTGGTACCGACATGTACCAAGACAGCAGACTCCTCCCCAGCACTATCTAAGACCTTATTTAGGTGGCGCGTGAGGTCCGCTACCTTCGCACCAGGCAGGAATGTTACCAGGCGATCCTCATGTCCACCAGCCACTCAGCTATCTACATGCCTAATGATTGAATCACCAACTATAACGGATGTCCTAACCCTTCCCTCATGGGCACATGGCCCTGGAGAAACTTCCCTGGTGTGAGAGGTTTTTACATCACCCAGAGGACAGGTCCTAGTTACAGGATCACTTCCTGCCACACCAGGGTGATGCTCTCCTGTCACGTGACCTCTCTCCTCCATGGCAACAGGGATGTTGCCAGACTGGAGATGGGACCTCAGGACTATATCCCTGTAGGTCTCGTCTATGTACCTCTCTGTCTTTCTTATGTCTTCCAAGTCTGCTACCCTAGCCTCTAGAGAACAGACTCGTTCCCTGAGAGCAAAGAGCTCCTTGCACCTAGTGCACACGTAAGACCTCTCACCAACTGGGAGAAAATCATACATGTGACACTCAATGCAAAAGACTGGAAAGCCCCCATCTCGCTGCTGGACTGCTGTCTGCATCTTAGTTTTAAGCTTGTGTTTAGATCTTTTTTACTTACTAAGGGTTGCTATGGATATTTATACTAATAAAACTGTACCTAATACGTTTAATATACCTTGTTCACCTGAAGCTTAATTAATCTCAGGTCCTTAGTTTATGACTGATTTGGATAACAAGTTTCACCTGAGAGCAACTCCTTTCCTTTAAGATGTGTAAGTACCTATAAAGCTATGATTATCCCAGGGGTGGGTGGGTGTTGGGGAGGGGGGAGGGAAATAACACATATTAAAAGAGGGCTGCTACACAGTACCCTGTCCTGTGCTGCTGAGGTAAGCTGTGACCAACTTCCTGGGTGATTAACAGTCCTTGCTTGGATAGAAGGAGTCTTTCATAATGGCCTTTTGACCTGCCACCTGGTGTTAACACTTATTGAAAACGTTTCACAGGTCTCTTGCCCCTCTAGGTAGAAGGCCTCTTTGTAAAGGTCTCTAGAAGACTTTATTTGTTGCTCAAAGAGTACTGACCCTGTTTTGCATTTTATGCTAAGTTATATTCTGATTTGATTTAAATTACAGCTCTTTGCTGCTGCTAGGCTCTGACTTATTATGAAATTTAAACTACAAGCTCTCTGCTGGGTTCTAAATTTAACCAGAAAGCTCTCTTCTGTGTTTTAAATTTAAACTAAAAGTACTTTGCTGATATTAGGCCCTGAGTGACTATTAAATTTAAACTACAAGCTCTCTGCCGGGTTCTACATTTAACCAGAAAGCTCTCTTCTGTGTTTTAAATTTAAACTAGCCCAATGGTTAGATCATTGGCCCTGTAACCAAGCAACCAGGATTCCGTTCCCACTGACGCTCCTTGTGGCCTTGGGCAAGTCATTTTACCCTCCACTGCCTCAGAAGAAAGGCCTGAGAACTCACTTCTGGTCACATTGCCAAGAAAACCTAGCATGCCAGGAGTCAGCAGGCATTGCAGATGCCTATTTGCCCTCTTAAACTAGGTGCCCTGCTATAAAATTGCCCCACACATATCTCATATTGCTGCAAAGCTAAGCCAAGCCAGGCATTGTTTTGTGTTTTTTTTGTCCTCGAATAACAATTTTTGTGTTCATACCCTAAACTCAGCCTGCTTGCCATCACAAGGTATTTCATCCCAGGCTCCAGAACCCAGTTCAGCTACTCACACTGGGGTTAGACGGCAGGACCTTCATCTTCCCCCTCTCATATTCTACAGGCTCTCAGTTTCATCCCGAAGACCAAGAAAGGATTATTTGCAGCTGATGATTCAGATCTTATATTTGATCTTAGCCTAAAACAGGCTGAGAAGCCTGACTTGCAATGCATCTGATAACCTCTACTTGCTATGCTGAGAAAGGGAACAAAGTAACCATTTCCTTACCGTCTCCCACTGCCTGCCCATCATTCTTCTCACTCGAATTCGATCCTCTGGTCCTGGACCTGCATTTTCCTGCTTAAAACATAACAGTACCCAGTGAGGCGTCAGGATTCATTAGGATACATAAACAAGCAGGTAATAAATACCGTGTGATTCAGAGCTCAGGGCTTTGGAAATCTAAAGCTACTCTGTAGTCAATCTGCAGAAGGATCAGTGTCAAAAAACGGGAATTTCCTGGTGGTGCCTACAGACTCTGCTTGCAGGAATCTAGCTTTCCAGTGGGTTGCATTAAAGCTTATAGAAATTTATGAATGATTAACAG
Organism: Ichthyophis bannanicus; assembly: GCA_033557465.1. Taxonomy (NCBI): domain Eukaryota; kingdom Metazoa; phylum Chordata; class Amphibia; order Gymnophiona; family Ichthyophiidae; genus Ichthyophis; species Ichthyophis bannanicus. Next base: position 46,764,378 of record CM066038.1, on the reverse strand, counting down.
AAAAACCTCTTTGAGGCTTTGGATCATGAGTCCCCTAATTTAGTTTACCCCCATGTGTTATAACTATTTCCCCCAGTTTCTACCTTAATCCCTGGTTTTTTGTACTGTATTTGTCCATCTTGCTTAGATTGTGAGCTTTGTTGAGCAGGGACTGTGTCTTAGCGGTACCTGTATAGTACTGCATACGCCTTGTAGCTATACAAATGATAAGTACAGGTTCTGTACTATCCTCTAGTGGTGAAGACAATTAACAGTCTGATTCTTTCCTGGTTTCCTAACATCGTTTCTAACGCATACTAATGGAAGGGAAAGCTGCTTACAGCCGAGTCTCTAGGACTGAAGCCCTTCTTATGAACCCTCCTTTCACATCATCTCTCCTCTAGATTCTGACCTCACACCTGCTTCCTTTATTGGTGCAGATATTAAGCTACTAGGAAAATGAATCACTCCTGATAGTAGAGTGTGACTAGATTTCTTAGGGACAACACGTCTCCAGCTTTTGTCCTTAAACCAAATAAATACAAACACCACAAAGGTCTAGATCAGATACGTCTATGATATTGGAAGTAAACCAAACGGATCGATTCCAATACCAGAGAAGCTAGGAGAAAAAAAGAGGGAAGGGGAATTGAAAGAAGCGGGTTGCGACACTCTCTTACAGAAGGCAGAGCTTGACTTCAGGGGCAGCAGTGCAATTTTAATGGCAGGGGTGATGGGACCCCCCCCCCCCCCATGTATAACAGAAAACAGTAGGCTTGGACTGGCTTATGGCTCAGTTGCAACGTGGTGCTTTGCTGTGCCGAAAAGTCCGTTGGAGCCGGGTTTGCTCTTGAGAGCACTGGGAGTCATGGTCATCATTAAGACTGACACCTGCTGGTTGGATTGAGAGCCCACGATACAGAGTTTGAGAAGAAGTCACGGTACATGGTTCCTAGCCTCAGGACTGCTACTAGAACCACCAGACTAGAAACAGCAAGTGGGTCTATTAAAATGTGGGAAAATCCTCAGGTAGTTGTGAATCCCAGCCCTGGCTCCAAATGTAGTAGAACAGAAAAGGAAAAAGAGGAACTACCAGGTGGAAGGAAAAGAAAATGGGGAAACAGTCAGGCAGCCCGGTTGTTAAACCTATGTTTAGCTACTGATGCGCAATGCTTTGGTGACTGAACCCTCGAACGGTGCAATGTATCAAGAGCTATATGCTACACTGAAATCAAATCCTTTCCTTCAGAATGATGTCTCACGCCTGCTAAAGCCTCCAGCCTCTGTTCTAATCTAGAAGGCTCTCCTCACTCTCTCATATGGAAGTGGGATGTCCAACAGCTCCGAAGGTATTGAGGGTGCGGCATATAGTCACAAAACAGCACATGCATGACTATATCCCCTGCAGGGGAGGAAGGCAGAGGCAAGGCTCGACATGTGTGCACTGGTTTGCAGGTGAAACAGTTGTACCAGGAGCAGCAGAATCAATTGTAGGAATTACTACCACTAGTATAGTGCTACAAGGCATACACAGTGTTGTACAGAGACATGTAAGAGACACTCCCTGCTTGTCAGAGCTTACATTTTAGTCAAGACAGACAACACAATAGCTGGGGACTAGGATATATCCTAGGGGAATGGTAAGGAAACACAGTTGGTGATTAAGCAGATCAGGATCCAAAAGCAGCCTTGAAGAGGTGAGTTTTCAGCCTGGATTTGAAAAGGGCCAGAGATGAAACCTGATGTGCTGACTCAGGGAGTTTGTTCCAGGCATGAGGAGCAGCAAGGTGGAAAGATTGAAGTCTGGAGTTGGCAGGGGAAGAGAAGGGCACAGAGGGAACGGATCTGTCAGAGGAGCAGAGTTCCCGAGGAGGGGTGTAGGGAGAGATAAGAGAGGAAAGCTAGTGAGGAGCAGCAGAATGAGGCACTTAGAGGTCAGTAGAAGACTGGATACAGAAGCAGATAGGGAGCCAATGAAGCGACTTGAGAAGACATGAGGATCGTGAGCCTGGCAGAAGATTAGTCGTGCAGCTGAATTTTGAACAGATTGAAAGGGAGAGAGATGATTCAGAGGCAGACCAAGAAGAAGGGACATGACAGAATGACAAAAATTGTTGTTAGAGAGGAGGTAGAGAGGGACAAACTCAGAGATTAATTTGTAGACCAAAAAGGAAGTGGGCAGATGGATCAGGGCAGAAGCAACAGGAGAAGAGGGGCTGGATTAGGGAGTAGTGTGGCTGTTCTTTACTCTGCAACAGGCTCACAACCTCCCCTACTCTTCCTTGCAGGCTGTCTGGAAAGAAGGGGCAGAAGAAGAACAGCCTTACTGCTCTGGAGTTTGGAAAGAAGGGGCTGAAGAAGAACAGCCTTACAGCACTGGAGTCTAGAAAGAAGGGGCTGAAGAAGAACAGCCTTACTGCTCTAGAGTCTGAAAAGAAGGGGCTGAAGAAGAACAGCCTTATAGCACTGGAGTCTGGAAAGAAGGGGCAGAAGAAGAACAGCCTTACTGCTCTGGAGTCTGGAAAGAAGGGGCTGAAGAAGAACAGCCTTACTGCACTGGAGTCTGGAAAGAAGGGGCTGAAGAAGAACAGCCTTACTGCACTGGAGTCTGGAAAGAAGGGGCTGAAGAAGAACAGCCTTACTGCTCTGGAGTCTGGAAAGAAGGGGCTGAAGAAGAACAGCCTTACTGCTCTGGAGTCTGGAAAGAAGGGGCTGAAGAAGAACAGCCTTACTGCTCTGGAGTCTGGAAAGAAGGGGCTGAAGAAGAACAGCCTTACTGCTCTGGAGTCTGGAAAGAAGGGGCTGAAGAAGAACAGCCTTACTGCTCTGGAGTCTGGAAAGAAGGGGCTGAAGAAGAACAGCCTTACTGCACTGGAGTCTGGAAAGAAGGGGCTGAAGAAGAACAGCCTTACTGCACTGGAGTCTGGAAAGAAGGGGCTGAAGAAGAACAGCCTTACTGCTCTGGAGTCTGGAAAGAAGGGGCTGAAGAAGAACAGCCTTACTGCACTGGAGTCTGGAAAGAAGGGGCTGAAGAAGAACAGCCTTACTGCACTGGGGTCTGGAAAGAAGGGGCTGAAGAAGAACAGCCTTACCGCTCTGGAGTCTGGAAAAAAGGGGCTGAAGAACAGCCTTACTGCTCTGGAGTCTGGAAAGAAGGGGCTGAAGAAGAACAGCCTTATTGCTCTGGAGTCTGGAAAGATGTGGCAGAAGAAGAACAGCCTTACTGCTCTGGAGTCTGGAAAGAAGGGGCTGAAGAACAGCTTTACTGCTCAGGAGTCTGGAAAGAAGGGGCTGAAGAAGAACACCCTTACTGCTCTGGAGTCTGGAAAGAAGGGGCAGAAGAAGAACAGCCTTACTGCTCTGGAGTCTGGAAAGAAGGGGCAGAAGAAGAACAGCCTTATTGCTCTGGAGTCTGGAAAGAAGGGGCTGAAGAAGAACAGCCTTACTGCTCTGGAGTCTGGAAAGACATGGCAGAAGAACAGCCTTACTGCACTGGAGTCTGGAAAGAAGGGGCTGAAGAAGAACAGCCTTACTGCTCTGGAGTCTGGAAAGAAGGGGCTGAAGAAGAACAGCCTTACTGCTCTGGAGTCTGGAAAGACATGGCAGAAGAACAGCCTTACTGCACTGGAGTCTGGAAAGAAGGGGCTGAAGAAGAACAGCCTTACTGCTCAGGAGTCTGGAAAGAAGGGGCTGAAGAAGAACACCCTTACTGCTCTGGAGTCTGGAAAGAAGGGGCAGAAGAAGAACAGCCTTACTGCTCTGGAGTCTGGAAAGAAGGGGCTGAAGAAGAACAGCCTTACTGCTCTGGAGTCTGGAAAGACATGGCAGAAGAACAGCCTTACTGCACTGGAGTCTGGAAAGAAGGGGCTGAAGAAGAACAGCCTTACTGCTCAGGAGTCTGGAAAGAAGGGGCTGAAGAAGAACACCCTTACTGCTCTGGAGTCTGGAAAGAAGGGGCAGAAGAAGAACAGCCTTACTGCTCTGGAGTCTGGAAAGAAGGGGCAGAAGAAGAACAGCCTTACTGCTCTGGAGTCTGGAAAGAAGGGGCTGAAGAAGAACAGCCTTACTGCTCTGGAGTCTGGAAAGACATGGCAGAAGAACAGCCTTACTGCACTGGAGTCTGGAAAGAAGGGGCTGAAGAAGAACGGCCTTACTGCTCTGGAGTCTGGAAAGAAGGGGCTGAAGAAGAACAGCCTTACTGCTCTGGAGTCTGGAAAGAAGGGGCTGAAGAAGAACAGCCTTACTGCACTGGAGTCTGGAAAGAAGGGGCTGAAGAAGAACAGCCTTACTGCTCTGGAGTCTGGAAAGAAGGGGCTGAAGAAGAACAGCCTTACTGCTCTGGAGTCTGGAAAGAAGGGGCTGAAGAAGAACAGCCTTACTGCTCTGGAGTCTGGAAAGAAGGGGCTGAAGAAGAACAGCCTTACTGCTCTGGAGTCTGGAAAGAAGGGGCTGAAGAAGAACAGCCTTACTGCTCTGGAGTCTGGAAAGAAGGGGCTGAAGAAGAACAGCCTTACTGCTCTGGAGTCTGGAAAGACGTGGCAGAACTGCATTCCAGGCCGTTCCCTCAGACATTAAACCCTGGGCAAATTGGTTTGGAAAGGTGTATGTGTCAAATCCCTCCTTCCCCACTGCTTGCGATTATCTCTAACTCACCTCCTTGCTTGAACCCTCACACGATTTGTCCCCTTTTCATGCACTCTCCCTCTTCATTGCAATACTCTAGCAGCCATATGGACTGAACTAACATATCACATTCATGACCCATTATGGGAGCCTTCAACACTTTTTGCTCTCAGTCGTGATGTTACCTTAAAACCTTGATCTCAATATTTCCATCTCCCCTTTCTGTTCATTGATACCAATACTGAAGACATTAGCTGCGTGAATTCCTACCCCACAGCATGCTTCCTGCCTTCAGCCCTGTAGTCACATCTGAGAAAGAGACCTACGGAGTCTCCACGGTTCATTCACAACAGTAATCTTTTGACTTTTCTTATGCTGACCCTTTAAAAAGTAACACAACCTACTGATATTCTGGTACCTTCTCCCAGTTGCCTACTTTCCTCCTATCATCGACTCCCCCTTTATCTTCTTCCTCCCCTGAAATCTTTGAAGTCAACAATGAAAACCCAACAGGAGGGGTGAGAGATGGGACAGCACTGAGAACCAAAGCACTGCTGTATGGAGCACACCTCGTCCAACCAATGTCCGCCCGGAACAACATGGGAGTCCTCTGCCCGCACTGCAGCAATAGAGAGACAACAACAACAACAACAACAACAGCTCAATATGGCAGCCTCGCCCCTTACTGGCAGCAGCGTGGGAGGAGGTCTCCTATGTAGCTTCACGGGGACGTTGTCATTTATTCAGTACCCTATTTCCTTTGCAGTTTGGCCAATCAGAATATAACATTTCTACCCTTCCAAAGTTCTAATTAAGATTTGACACACTTGGGTCAACCTGGGCTGACTGTGTTCTTGTCACAAGTCAGTGATGGAGTGTGCAGGAGAATACAACAGACTCATGACAGGGCTGTGCAACGCCAAGCTGAGGACGTGGGTTCTATGTCCCGGCCGTACTTCTGCTTAATGCAATGCTGCAATACTGAACATGTTCTTTTGTACACTGCTTTGAGAGATTTGTTATATAGTGGTTTAAAAAGTGAATGAAAGAAGAATAGATAATGGTACTGCCAAAGTGATGTTCATCACCCCTGAATGGGGGGAGGGGGAGGGGGAGGATCCCATTCGTTTTGCAGTTGTGATATCTGGGCTGGATTTAGGGCCCCTGGCCAAGGACCTCTGCTGCAAGCAATGGACTAAATGAGTTGGGACGGAGTTATAAAACAAGGAAAAATATTCCCGTTAGTTGCAAATTAAGGTTTTTAGCACTAAACCACGACTGAGCGCCACAAACCTTCATTCACTCACTCAGTCTGACTGGGCTGGAAGCATAAAAGCAGCAGAAGGAAACTGCCCGTCACAATAAAGAAACTTTCATAATTAAGAAAAAGAAAACTCAGACACAATGTTTGGTTAAAAACAGGAATGTATTTCATTGGTCGTTACACGCAGGAAAAGCCAGCGAGAAATAAGACAGCATTGAAACCCACAAATCATCGTATTACAATGTCAAGTGATAAAAGTCATTATTATGCTCTCATAATCCAGAGTTTGAGACCTCCCACTACCAACAAAATTCACTGAATAGGGAGAAAACTTAGGTGCACACTGTCCCACAGGCAAGGCCAATTTTCAAATCAGATACAATTTTTCATGTAGCCCCTGCAGTATAGTTTAGAAGACCCTGTGGATCTGGAGTCCCCTAGTGTTATAACCAGAGTACACTTAGGTAGACTTTGGATTCAGGGAGCCAAAAAGTGGTTGGGAGAAGCTGCTGTAACAGACAAGTGTTTGCATACTGGGAATGGGAATTCAGCCCAACACTAGAAGTTCCCTGATCTTGGGCGTAGGGAGAGATCGGTATACAGCAGTCTGGGACCTGGGTCAAAGAGTCTCCTATGGCGTTTGGGATTTTAGTTGTATTGTTCGTCCTAGATGATAAGTAATGTATTTACCAACTGTGTCCTGTGAAATACAAAGTTTCTGTTTAAGAAAAGGCAATTAGGATAGTGTCTAAAGGTCTGGATCATTGTATAATCTACAATAGCGACAATATCATAATCCAGAAAATTTCACCATGGTCGTGCAAAGTGACACAGTTTTGTTGCATGTGAAATCCATCATCTCATTCTTCAACTTATTGGCACTCTGGGTAGGAATTTGGTTATATTAGCAAAGGTCCTTCCTTTCCAGAACCCAATAGGCTTATTTTCACAATAGACGGTATCAGTTTCCATATTTTATAAATCTCTTCTGTTGCGTTATTGGTTGCTACGCAGAAAGAAAAGAATCGGTCTAGAAAGCAACCCAGCTAATCACAGGAATAGAGCTCGACAGTTTTCAACCTGTGGCTCAAAAGAGAAGATAGTTAGCGCTAGCTTGAAAGGACAGTGACCGATCCACACCCCTCCCCCTAAGCACTGCCAACCTGTCATATCTTGCACAAGACACTTTTCCAGGCCTTCTGGAAGAAGGAAAGGGAGAGATTGTCTCTGTGGGGTGAGGCCTTGCACAGGTTTAGAAAAGACCCTGTGTGATTTAAAGAAAGAAGGCGCATTTAGCTGTCTGCAGCTTTCAGAAAAGGAAACATACAATTCATTCCATTTGTACGCAAGTCAGATGTACACTGGTTTAAAGTAGGTTCTTTCGGCTTTCACTGCACACACATCTCTTTTGGTGAGCAGCTGGCTTGAGGTTTTCAGGACAGGGACATCAAGCTCTGGGTTTACCCTACCGCGTGCATTTAAGGAGGATAAAACACAGACAGGGTCACCATGTCCTTATAGCCATTTCTTGGTATGATTTCTCACCCAGCTCTGTGAGTTCTAATAATAGGTCAAACTGAGGGTGAGGTGAAAATACAAAGTGCTCCTTAGGGAATCACGCTGATGAGGTGTTCCCAATTTGGCAGCTTTTATTCCTAAAGTTCATAAGAGAATTTGCTTACACAGCATGTCTACTATTTCCCTCCAAATGGAAGCGCTTGGCACTATTTTATAGTACCCATAGGAAAGTCCTCCTCCAAGTCTAGTAGAAGGGTTTTCTCGAAGAATTTCAGCTTTACCACTTCCACTTTTGCCCCCCCCCCCCCCGATGACATAGTAGTTCACTCCCATTCCTGATTTTCTTCTAGAAAATCCCCTTCAACCATTAGGGATATTTTTTTTCTCTTCAAAATACTGACCTTTCTCCTGACAGTGAGGTACAAGTGGGGCCGTAAGAACCCCTCTGGTAATTCGCGAGCGATGTTCCTGAAGCCCAGAGGGGTTCTTACGGCCCCACTTGTACCTCACTGTCAGGAGAAAAATCATTGTTTCCAAGATTTAAGATGGCGAGTGATTGACCACATTCCCCCTCAAGTTAGGGGAGGTGATCGCCATTCTCGATTGAGTCTTCATGAGCAATATTGGATCTATTCATTGAACACCGTTATTCCCCAGGGCTTAAACTCTAACATTGAATGGTGGTCAATTATTTGAGTCATTGTCTGACTATGTCCCAAGCTTATTGGTTACTAATCGGTCAGGTGATTACTGCCCGAGGTTAAAAGGCAGGATTGGATGGAAGTGCCTCAGAGCGATAGAGTTTGAAGAAGAGCCGGGAACTACGGCGGCTCGAAATGCTACAACGTTGGGTTCTAACCCTCAAGCTAAGTACTCTTTTCCAACTTATTAATGGCCGGTTGGTATTGAGGGTGTGGGTCCCTCGATCCGTTACTAGGGGTAAACCCCTAATTTTACTTTAAGATAAAAACGGAGCAACACGCCACCAGAAGGGGAGGTTTCTCTTCCTTCCTTCCAGGCGTGTGTTCCAACAAAAAATTTGGTGAAATGTTCGGTTCCTTCTCTCTTTTTGTGGTAACATAAATCTTCTGGCAAGGACAAATGATTCCATAGATAGCCCATGTGGTAAGACAACTCATCCTGGTCTTCAAAGTATAAATTCAGTTGGCCTGAGGATGAGTCCATTGCATAATATCTAAACTGATAATGCACATAGAACAGATCCTACATGGGGCATAACGCCCAAGAAATGCTTGATGGAACTGAAGGGGAGTCAAATCTGAATGTACAAGTATATCCTTCAGATTGTATGCTCTAGTAAAAGCTATACAAGGTCTGTCCTTAAAGGCCATGGACAAAGACAAAATCAGCCCAGAGTGTCAATAAATACTTCGAGCTATAGCTTGAGCCCTATCTGAAAACTGCAGAACAGCAACTTGTCTGTCCATCTGCTCTTTATTCTGCTTCTGCAATAACAGAGGGTGATTAGCAAATTTAGCTCTTAAATAAGCTGTACGTATAATATTTTTTGGATATCCCCTTTGTAACAACCTTTTACTCAATAATTTAGCTTGATTGCGAAACTCCTCTTCTGAGCATATTCGCTGAACCCTTAGGAACTGCTTATGAGTAAAGCACACTTTAATTTTAAAGGGATGGTGACTCTCAAGATGGAGAAGTTTAGTCCGATCCACTGCCTTCTTAAAAAAGGATGTATATATATGCCCTTCATGCAATGTCACAAACACATCCAAAAAGGACAAACGTGACATCAACAATGACATAGTGAATTGCAAAAAGAGATGTCAACCATTTAAGCAATTAGCAACTTCATGTAAAGTTTCTTGTGTTCCCAGCCACATACAAAAAATGTCGTCTCTAAAACACACCCAAAGTCCAATCTGCTGATACCATTCTGATGGATATAAGACAGTATCTTCAAACCTTGCAACCTTGGTATCTCACTGTTTAGATCAAAATCATAGTTGAGGAGGATCTGCAGTGCTTTATCATTGACCGAATTGATGCACCAAGGGGAGGAGGCCTAATGCAACTTTTAGCGCGTTCTGAGCAGAGATGGATTCATAGCTTGAATGTGATTCATCCAATGGGTCTAAATGACTCCATTGATTGGTTGTCAGTGCTGTGAAGTGATTGGCTGATGTTTTTTGGATGCTAGACTGCTTCCCTTAATAACCATTAGGTGGGTGTTTTATCCAAGAGTAGCGAGAGATCTTATGGTGGGAGTGTATTAGATAAAGGGGTATGTTTACTAAACCGGGCTAACGGTTAACCCGGGCTATCTGCCACTAGGTCCCATATTATTCAATGGACCTAGTTGCAGATAGCCCAGGTTAACCGTTAGCCCAGTTTAGTAAACATACCCCTAAGTCTTGATGCAGCCTGAGAAAAGTGAAACAGGCGAAACTCAGTCGACATTGTTGCCTCCCAGCCTTAACCGTTGAATGCTCTTGCTGTGGTTTATTCACCTAAAGCTAAGTGTTTTCAATTTGTTTGTAAATGCATTTAGAAAAAAGTGTAAAACAATGGGTGTGAGCCAATGAATGATATGCGGGAATGATAGATGTGCCTAAGTATAGCAGGGTTGAAAGACTCTGTGGACAAGTCAACCGTTTATTCTTGAATTGAGGCTCTTTAAATCACATCATAGTGTTCAAGCGAGGTTGATACTTAGTAACAGTGTCCCATGAAATGGATACATTGTTTCTTTAGCTCCCAGGGGACAGATCCTTTAAGTACCTGGTAACTTTGTCTGTAGGTTGAGTTATTTTATAAAGGCAGCATGAAATCATCCCAGGGAAAGTAGATGCACATGCTTGTAACTATTCTGAGACAGGTGTAGTTGTGTCTGTGTATGTGCATAGTTTATAAAATGTGCACACAAGTGTCAATCCCAGCCCATTCCACCTATTCAGCCCTGGGTATGTTTACTAAAATGCGCTACTCATTAGTGTGGGGTTTAGCATGGTTGGGGAAATTCACTAAGAAGCAGCATGGAGCCTGAGGTTGCACACAACGGAGCAGGACCGGGCCTATTAGGTCATAGTGTGCCCTCTTATGCAACAGAATGCACTATTCGTGCATGTACAAATATCATCCACTATCGCATAGTAGGGTGCACTGTGGCACAACAGTGTACACTATTAATGATAGATGGGAGTAACAATATTTTGGGAGGGTGGGTTCTTTGTTTTCATTCAAAAATAATACAAAACAAAAATAGGAAATATGGCTGACATTTCCCATTTTGTTTCAAATGAATGCATATCTCTAAAAATTATCCACAAAATGCTGATCTGGGTGTTATTTAAACAGTCAGAATGTGAGGCCCTGAAATGTTCTGTGCCTTTATCCACCTACCGAGTTGGAGAGGAGAAAAGACTTAAAACCAGATTTAGACCCGGTCCTCTACTTTTCATCTCCACTGCTCTGTACAGTCATTGCGCTTCAGAAATATGCAGGCAACCACCCCTGCAGCACTGGCTAGCTGCACAGTTCTGCTTCTCTACTGCCAAGGGCGACAATAAAGACTTGTCGATTTCATACCCAGTTAGAGTCTGGTAAGCTGAGAGAAGTAAAGTGACCTGTCCAAGGTCACGCAGAGAATCAGTAGCAGAATAAGGATGTCCAAGGAGCTGCATTCCTCGATCTGGGAATAAGCCATTCAAAACGTTTTCCAAGTCCACATACCGGCACAAGGACCCTGAGCTAAAGCTAGCACAAGGCACTTTCTTACCTTAACTCTTCGCTCATTGTGGCCATTTTGGCCTCTGTTCCATGCTCCACTACCTTTTGTATTATTCCTATGTCTCTCCTCCTTCAAACTCCTATAATACCCGCTCCTTTTGAAACGTTTTTCCACTGGAAAAAGGTTTTCTTCCTGTGTACCTTTGCCTCTGAATGTTCTTCCTGTTCTCATGGAAAGCATACACATTCATGCTGAAGTCGTATTTCACAGGCCTGATGGGCCCAGCTCTGCACCACTCTGGAAGCCCCTCGCTTGACCACCCACCACTCTGTCTCTGTTCTTTTAGATGAACAGCCTGCAGAATTTGATACAAAGTAGCAGAAATGGTAAAAAAAAAAAAGAAAAAAGGAGCTTTCGAATATTTTGAACACTAATATTCCTCTGGGACAGAAAGGAAGAAGAAGGGGGGAATGTAAAAATGTATTGTGATTGTCAAGTGAATTATTTTTGAATGGGTTCTTGCTGGGATTAGCAGCTTTAAGTATTCTGCAGCTGGTACCAAGCCGAGTGTTTCCTGAAAGAACCCTCTCCATCTTCTTATTTACAGGGCCAGAATGTCAGTGTTTATATGGATATAATGGGATAATTAAATACTGCAGAACAACGCTAAATGCTCATAAAACTAAACTAAGATCATGTAGGCAGAAGTTAGCCAGTTTTCAGAATTAGGAGAGTTGATTGCGTGCTCCACTTCTGTGCTATTCGTGAGTCTTTGCTGCCCTCCAGTGGCCACAGAGCAATTTAACCACATCTGCTTCATCTGTTGCTGTGCTGGGGAAACCCACATTCAGCGCCAGTATTCCATTTATTATTCCTCACTAGCTACAGTATAAGCTACAACATATTATCTAGAATTCTAGTAATTTCAATCTATGGACAGAAGATGGAGAGCCTGATGGGGGGGTGAACTGAACAGGAAGCTTGGAGGAAATATGCAGAAAATTCATAGCAGAGATAGCACAGTTACTTACCTGTAACAGGTGATCTCTGGGAACAGCAGCAATTAGTCTTCACATATGGGTACGTTGGTACCGACGGAGCCTGCACGGGAATGCTCCCCAGCATCCAATCAGAAAGCTTTTGGGAGCATCCCTCGCGCCTGCGCGGTGACTTCCCGCCTTTCCCACTGCCTCTCCTCAGTTGAGTTTCATAGCTGAGACAGAAGGAGAGAAAGAGGAAAGGATAGATACAACTCCTAGGGGAGGTGGGTGGGTTGTGAAGACTAATTCCTGCTGTTCCCAGAGATCACCTGTTACAGGTAAGTAACTGTGCTATCTCCAGGAACAAGCAGGAATGAGTCTTCACATATGGGGACTCCCTAGCTTTGGGTACCAGGGGAGAATCCCTAAAATGTGTATCCCTGGACAGGACGGCATTTTCCAAACCTGGATCCCCTGCATCCCCTGAGGGATGGGGGGTAGGAGTTGAATAGAGAAGAGCTGCAAGGAACAGCAAATCTAAAGACTACAGGAGAGATGAGTCTTTAGAATGTGTCAAGTATCATTAAAATGTTTAATGAACCAGTACAACATAGGACTTACCTACTGGATTGTAGGAAGTAGAACTGTGATGGAGTGTACTGTAGATGCAGTAGCGGAATCTTCAAGGTAACTTCACAGCAGTGAGGATGAAGTTCCAAATCTGGAATGGGCAGGTGACCCAGGTGTCAACTGGGGCAGGAGAAGAATGGCAGGTCTTCAATGGAAAGCTTTATGGGAAAAAGCTGAGAACTCTTTTAGGTACAGAGTTATTATCATTGAGGACTAAAAGAAGAAGACTGACCGATCTGGAGAATTAGCCCAGTCCGGAAGGGAAGAGAGGGTATGGAAAAAAACCCTATTCCCAAGGAAAACAGAAGTGTACTCATAAATACTGAAGATGTACACTGTCTTTCCTAGCTAGTAAGAGATAGGAAGATATTGAAGTTTGATACTTCATGGATAGGGAGATCTATAACAAAAATAGAAGCTGTTGACGTCACAGCAGTAATTGTGTGTATAACCACTCCCAGTTACTGAGCCGTATGAGAATAGGCAAGTTGACTGTCTGGACCCTTAAGAAGGTAAAAGCTTTATAGCACAGACAGTTAGGGAGGTAGTAGGTAATACCTATCGTCCTATGGACATCTCCCAATGGGTATATATATATACACATATATATATACATATATACACATATATATATACATGAAGATACATACATATCTATATATATGTGTAGATGTGTCTAATATGTGATATATAGATAGACAGATAGATAGATATAGATGGGCATGGCTTATGCCCACACAGATTATAAAAATATGTATGGTTATAAGTCTGAGGATATATGCCTGCAACGGAGCCCCACAAAAACATTCACATGGGGAATGTGATGGGAAAAGATTCATCTAATAATAAGGGGGTAAAAACCACCTGAAGATATGTAGAGAATCTATTTCCGTGGTGCAGGAATGTATTTCAGTGGGTAACCAGTATGGTTGCGTGAAAAACAGAGGATAATAGCAGTCTGGTAAGAGCACGTCAGGAGTACTTGAGGACTCTGACATGTCCAAAGGACAAGGAAACGCATAGACTAAGATACCTGGATGACCCAGCTAAGGGACTCAGAGGTATCATGTATAGTAAAAGAGTATGCGTTGTCCAAGTGAAGTAGAAAAGATGCCAAGCTGTAAGGAAAAAAAGGGGTAGATTCCTGCCAGATTGGGAACTCCATGGACATTCACACAGAAAAAGCTTGTCTTCTGTATCACAATAGGAGACAAGAGGGTAGAAAGAACCTACATAGCCATGGAATGACTATATAAGCTTTTTCTATTATATGGAAAAACCCTCAGAGACAAGTTCAATGCTCTACAGCAAGGGCCCATAGTAGAAAGCTTCTCTGAAGATTGCAGAGAGCATTGTGCAGGAAAATTATGAGATAACTGACAGCAGTCAGATGTGCTGCCACATCCTAGGTAAGGATATGGCTAGAAGAAGATAACCTGCAGTGAGTAGTATTATGCAAGATAAATGAAAGTAGCTTGCAAGAAACATTAAAGTAAGCACTGGAACTTCTGTATGTACAGCAACTGAACAAAAGAGCAGAGGGGATCCCCCTGTATAAAAACAGGGAGAAAAACAGACAGAGGGAGCGGGGATATTTCCGTCCCTGTCTGATGAGTTGTTCAGAGCATGCATTGAAGGATAGTAGAAAATCTACACTGGAAAGAAGAGAAGTGTTTCAGTATGGTACCAACTCGAGCAGGGGAAACCCTGGAAGAGAGGGGTTTGGAAGGTGACGTACCATATGGTAAGTCAGCTAAAGGAAAAAATGTCCATGTGGGGACAGAAACTATCATGGGATAATTGTAATCTCCCTTTATGATAAAAAGAAAGGGAGAATTCTGTAACCCATGGACAAAAATCCTAAGAGCTTAACATACTGAAAAGGAAAAACCAGTGTAGAGTTTGAAGAATAACTTCTGATAAGAAGAAGTTAACTGTAGATTGCAACATACAGGAACCTATGGTTGCTGGCTAAGATTAGCCTGGTTAGAGTCTGGAGACTTCAGACTAGGATGAGATGTCCCTTGCTTGGGTACATCTGGAGGATGGGCAGAAGAAGGGTGAAACTTTCTTTTCTTAGGGAAAGAAGGTTTGGTAGGACATTTCCTACATCCTGGGGAAAAAGAAGGCTTAGGACGGTTTCCAGAACTAGGAAAGTCAGTGGAGCAATGAGCAACCTGACGTAAAGCCTCTCTATTGAAGAGATTTTCTCCAGTACAAGGAGAATTACCCAGTGTATGTGGTCCCCTTCTGCTCAAGTCTGAAGCCTGCAGCCAGGCTGTACGACGTGCTCCAATGGCAATAGCAGAGGACCTGCTAACAGACTCAAAGGAGTCTAGAGAAGCACGAGAAAGAAACCAAGAGATATTCCTGCTATGATTAAGAAGCAAGGAATAGTCAGAGGCCTTAGGTTCTGACAAAAAAGGAGACAAAAGAGATAATTTCTCTGTGACCTCCTGAAGTGTCAGACTCATATAGAAAATATATGAAATAATTCTTGAAGCCAGCATAGAAGTTTGGAAGGTTTGACGTCCAAAGGCATCAAGTGCTTTAGATGCACGACCTGGCGGATAAGAAGAATGCTTCTTCTTACTTCTTACCTTCCTCAATGCTGATTCCACTACCATGGAATGATGTGGAAGTTGGTTTTTCTGAAACCCTGGAGAGGGAGGTACCTGATACAGAATGTTAATGGCTGTAGAAGGCAAAGGAACCTTTAAAGGTGATTCCCATATCCTCAGAAGAAGATCCTGTAAAGAATGATGTAAAGGAAGCATTATATTTTCCTTTTCTACAGGATCTTGGTCAAGAGAAAAACCAGGAATAGGAATGGCAAGAAAGGTTGTCATGTCAAGGAGAAACTTCTGAAAAGAAGGATTTCCAATAGGAACTAATCCTGGGCAAGCTGAGGTTGAAGGAGCAGCATGAGCAACAGAAGAGATACTGGACTGGTGCAGAAAAAGAATCCTGCTAGATGGACAGTGATCCTGACAGTTCTGATTTGAAGCAGTTAGTACTGCATCGTGAGTGCCTGGTATAGATTCCAAACCAGGCATAGAAAGGATCGATGGCACCGATGGAATTGCAGGAATCGACCCCGACACCGGTACCGGAGACGATAATGTCATCGAAGCAGTAATCGGGGGCTGCTGAAGCGGTACCGAGGTAAGCAAAGAGCCTTGGTGAATATCCTCGGTACTGCGAAGCCGGAAACGATATGGATTGGTTCCGAAGCGCATCGGTATCAAGTCATCTAGACTGGATATCGATTCCAGACTCGGCATCGAAGCGAGCGAGTCTATCGATGTATGTCTAGAAAGTACCGATGTTGTTTGTGGTATCGGCGATGCCGATACAGGAAGGTTAATCGGAGTCGCATGGATCGGTACCGAAGGTACCGAGGACATCCGAAGATGATGCCCGGTGAAGAGAGGAACACTCAACACCGGTGCCGATGTCGGGGTATCGATACCGCTCGAAGCCGATACCAACCCCGAGCATGGCGAAGATACAGGACAGTCAATCTGGGTCGTATCGATCGGCCCCGAAGGTACCGAGGATACCAGATGACGATCCCAGGTGAAGAGTGGAACACTCGACACCGATGCCGCTGCCGAGGTATCGGTACCGCTCGAAGCCAGTACCAATCCTGAGCATAGCTGGGATATAGGAAAGTCAATCTGGGTCGCATCGATCGGCCCCGAAGGTACCGAGGACACCAGATGACGATCCCTGGTGAAGAGTGCAGCATTCGACACCGATGCCGGTGCCGGGTTATCGGTACCGCTCGAAGCGGATACCACCCCCTGGCACGGCTCAGGTATGTTCTGTGAGGGGTGAGCCCCAGGAACAACCTGAAACCCCGTAAATGCTTTGGAGCCCGAAGACTCCCGCCGGGGTTTTATTGCCAATGGGGTCTTGAGGGCAAGGCTGGAGCCGTCATCATGCTGGGCATGAGACTTACCCTTCAAGAATTGGCTAGTCTTAACAGACTGTTTTTGGGTTACCTGATCCTGGAGAGAAGAATAAACCGGTGTCCTCACCTCAGGAGGAAAAACGGCATCGATGGAAACTCGAAAAAGGGAAGGTCTTTGCCCAATAATATAGCCTGAGGTATCAGGGGAAAAAGGGTCAGGACCCAAACAGGTTAGACACCATGCATTGGAGTCTAAAAAGAAAACTAAGTTTCCACAGTGAAGGCACTTCTTAGGGGAAGAAGGCTCCATGTTGGAAAGGCCTGGTAGGCCCAAAAAAGTTAAAACAAAAAACTGAGGAGAAATATTTCTCTAAGTTTGAAAAAGAAAATAATAAAGCACCGGCGGTACCGGTATCGGCGGGAAAGACAGCCGCGACCACAAGAAAACAAGAAAATAAGGATTTTTAAAGAAAAAGGTTTCTGCGGTGACAGGAGGACGTCCTGTTGGCTCCGCGGAAAAACGAAAACTGAGGAGAGGCAGTGGGAAAGGCGGGAAGTCACTGCGCAGGTGCGAGGGATGCTCCCAAAAGCTTTCTGATTGGATGCTGGGGAGCATTCCCGTGCAGGCTCCGTCGGTACCGACCTACCCATATGTGAAGACTCAATCCTGCTTGTTCCTGGAGATATCTGATAAATTTATATAAAATAAAATACTTTCATTAAGGGCAAATTAGACATGAAGGGGTAATTGTATAAAGGTCATTTCAGGAATATATGCCAGTATGTCCTCCTGAATGTAACTCACCTTGAATTGCACAAAACCATGAGCTAAATCCATTTCCAATAAACGTAACCCCCCCCCCCCCCTCAAGCCTGAGTATGCATGGCGACAAGAACATGCATACTTGCAGGCAACTTGGGTGATGACATGTTTGGGGATTTGGGCTGGACGTGGACAGAGTCATGACCTACATAAGGTTTTTATGAACTATGTGCATGTGGCCTATATCTCTGAAGAGCTGGGGTAAATGTTTGTGGCTTTATTATAATCACTTTTTCTGCAGCTTTTATGGGACAATTTTATACAAACACATGGATGCCTAGGTATCTTGATAAATAGATGCAAAATAGGTGCCTGCTGTAAAACTGCCCTTGAAGAGTCTGCACCCAGATCACTCCTATAAAAGTCATACTGGCTTTCTGTTCCTTGCTAAGCGTCGTGCTCCTGATTCTGCTCTAACAATTACTGCTGTCATGAATGGAACCAGGGGCCACACCACAGAGCTTCTGGTAATAATAGGAACAAAGTCTATTTTGATCATATAGCACCTCCTGCTGGTAAGCATAGATGTCTGTAGTAGTATTCCCGACATCCATGGTAAGCCTGCTGGGGGTTAATTCAGAGGAATGAAGCTCTTCCGGATTCTTCTTGGCTGGACCAGGGACCCCCTGCTATCGCCTGTAGCTTTTCCGCAATCAAAAGAGCAGGGCATCTATTTAAAGTACTAGACTGACAACTTCGTGAGAGTGTAGCAATCAAATCCTTTCCATAGGCAAAATAATGTTTTGCTCAAGTCACTATTAGTAAATTCAGACTCTCCACCGGTCCTGAAAACAGTGAGATGAATAAGGTTTTGACATCTCTATGGGAAAAGGGGGGAGTTTTATCAAAATTTGTGTATTTTCTTGGGGCAGAAGCTTCTTCTCCAGTCTTCCTGGGTGTGCTAGGGCTCAGGAAGTATCACTCAGGCACCTCGGCGCATACCCACAGGGATCCAGGAGGAGTTAAGAGGAGGAAGAGGATACTAAGCCCTAGGAGAAAGTTTGGAATTGTTCCACAGTAATTCTACTGAGGGGCTGGAGAAGAAAGATGTCTGAAGATTGTTCAGCAGAAGAGGGACTGGCCTGGACCAGGGTTTGAACAACTGACCTACTGGAGCATTAGGTGTTCACCAAGGTATTACTGAAAGAGGGCAGTAACTCTTCCCCAAGAGAGAACTGTGAGTCTATCCAAGACTCTTTAGAAGAACTTTGTTTTTCCTGTTTCTCCTGTGAAGCCCAGGGGTTAAGTTGCATCAAGACTATTCCTGAGCAAACTTGGTTTTGTCTGTATTGTTCCATCACATTTTTTCCACTAATGAAGGCTTTTCTTTCTGTTGGAACAAGCAATACCTGTGTGTTGGGTAGCCTTTGTTTGGACTTGCTGGACTGGATACTACAAAGTTAGGAAGCTAGCTTCACCTGCCCACCATGCCTCTAAGGGAGGATGGGATGCATGGTGGTCTCAGAAACCCCTCCCCCCCCCTCCTGCTTCAGTGTTACAAATAGAGATATGCAGGCAAAAAAGTTTGTTTCATTTAATTTCCTATGTCATTTGCAGGTTGCTTTGTTTTATTTTGTTTTGTTTTCATACATTTTCATTTCAGGGCAATTTTGTTAAACGGATAGCTGTGGCTACTGCCCAAATGAAAAGCATATCTAAAAGGTTAGTAGAGATTTCAGGAAAATAAAAAATTCCAACTGACTTTTTACCTTAAAGTCGGAGGCGGCTATGACCTTTGAACTAGAAGGTAGGCATCTTGCAGAACAGCCATCACATCATCATGGTTGGGATGGGGGGGGGGGGGAGGCTGGTTTTAGCCAATCTGCTCTTAACTCTTGTATTGCTGTTGATTTCCCTTTCTGTTTCTTGATTGGCCCAAGGTTTGTCTGCTCTGGAGCTCTATGGAAAACGTTAAGTGGATTTTTTTTTTTGCCTTGTGAACATACTGACTGTAGCTCTAGAGGTCTACTCCAAAGTTTTTTCTTTTGCCATGTTCTTGTGCCAGAAATTCTGTGAAACCATGTCTGAGATTGTTGTCAGAGACATTTACCCAGCCTAATCCAGATCCTGGATAACAAGTGTCATCTGAGCTTTTAATTATTGCCTGGGTGTAATTTTACCCATAGGACTGGAAAGGTGTTTCAAGAGTAGGGTTAGATCAATAGAGGGAAGGACATACATGGTTTCAAATACTCACGACACACATGTATTTGCCTAAACATACAGATTAATAGGTAGGCACGTTTGCGCCGGTGTTTTTCCTTAGACAATCATCAAAGAAGTATGCGGGTAACCCTGTGAGTAAAAACTATGCCTATGGGATTTGTCACACAGTGACTTTTTTAAATTATCTTCTTGATAATTAAAATAGCAAAGGGGGCCACTTTATATGAGACTTAAGCATGCACACAATGTTTTACATACTCCAGTGAGCTGTTATAATATTGCCCAGAACACACAGAACACCAAATTTTACATGCTAGATGCACAGGTTTTCCTGGGGATGGAGAATAGTTTGAGCAGTGACAGGGCTGGCACTGATGTGGGTACTTGATATAATACATACATAGAAGCCTATGTACACACATAAAAATTACAATTGCCTTGATGTGGTGTAGATATGTGTATTTACCTTCCCTGAGGTTTTTTTTTTTTTTTTTTAAAAAGCACATAAGTGCATATGTTGCCTTTATAAAATATCGTAAAATTAGAAATAAGCAGAGATGAGGATTCAAAAAATATAAATCAAAAAATTTTCAGCCTTAGTTCAAATAAAGGGACATTTTAGAAAGAGTGTGTAAGTGCAAGCTGGGTTGCTGAGAGCAGAATGTGCAGAAAAGCGCCAGATACATCTGGGTTTTGGCATGATTTTAGAAACATAGATGCCCTGAGGTGGGCACCCATGCCGGCATCCATTTAGACACCTGTGTTATGAAACCTTCTCAAGCAAGGCTGCATGGGGGGACTTCCAGTGGAATGGCAAAATGAAAACATGAGCCTCCCATTCCCCAATAATGTTCATTGACAAACTGTAAAATAAATGGGCTACGGGTGTGTAGTATACCTCCTCCTCCACATCCTCCAGATGTTTGCCTGATACAAAAAGCACTTTTCAGACGCCCGTTCATGCCTGGAGCATGTATAACCTTTGATGTTGCTCGGAATGTCAAGGACATCCAAGTTCTTGAGAATGCCCCAGCCACACCCCTGTTCTGACTTGGACGTCCTCGCACTGGGGATGTCCACAGACCCAGCTTCTAAAATACCTCTGGGGACGTCTCTCTACTTGACTTCAGATGTCCAAGGCATGAATAGGGCTTCTAAAATAACCCCCATAATTATGCACCTTCCCATAAGTGAAAACGTGAAAACTCATAAGGACATGCTCGTGCAGAGTTCATCAACCATCAAGCATGAAACGACACACAGCTAAGCATCAAAAATATATACAAAGTATGCAGCATTTGGAGATATTCCAGATAAGTATATATTTGATGCTACTTTGTATGTTTTTGATACTGAACTGTATTTTGTTTCATGCTTGATGGGTTATGAACTCTTGCAACGGATGTCTTGAAGAGATTTGAAGTTTTCACTTATAGGAAGGTACATGAATGGGGCATGATTACTACCATTAGTATGGCGTTTGCTAAGTGCATGGTCCTAAAAGTGCAGGGCCCTGTGCTAAAAATCCCATGCTAACTTAGCACGCAAGTGGGTGAGGACAGGACAGATTAGGGGTGGAACGTGGGTACTGATGGCTTGTCAAGGTTAGTATGGGCATTATGGGCCTGTGCTAACCACGCATGCTGCCATTTACCCTGGAGCTACAGGATTGCACCGCACTGATGTCATGGGACATTAGTGTAGTGACTCCACTGCATGATATGGGTGTGCGTTTTAGTACACATGCCTCTATAAGAACTAAGGCTGCAGGCATTTTTCTTGGCCAAAATTTAGTTTATTATACTATAAGACACTTAGGATACGCTATCTTCTAAAAATCTTTTTTTTTTTCAAGCAATGTTCCTTTTTGCTATATGGAAGTTTTATTTAATAAAAAATGAAGAGATTGTTAATAGTTATGCCTGTATTAATGCCTATGTGAGGTTTCTTTTTACATTTTTTTGCCCTTATAAAATAAACACAACCCATGGACCTAGCTCCCTTGATTGTCTAAGGTCTCGTTAAAAAATGACTCTCTATATTATTACAGTAACTATTTACAGTTGTTATGCAAATTATCTAAGTTTGATGAATACATTGTTTTACATATTGAACTCTCCTCCCACTGCCAGACCTGCCCTCCAGAGGCAATGTTAGCTTTCCAAGGACAGCACCATCTCTCCAGCATCAAACGTCCACTCTCGCAGAAGTGCTTTCCCTCCAGTGCCAGGCCCCCTTGTCCAGGGACAGTCCAGTGAAAGCACTGCCCCTCCAGTGGAAGACCTCCCCTCCAGCAACTGCACAAATATTGTTTTCAAACGGGAATTCTGTTTCTCCCAAAAGTTCAACAAGCCTATGTGGGAAGACCTCCAGTGAACAGACAGAAGATTACATGAAGGAGAACCTGGGAGGCTCTGCATGGTGAGCTCCTCTGCTAAGCTTATTAAAGGTATTTTTTCTTAGTCTCTGCTTGACCTAACAGTGATCTTACCTGGCCTGAGGTTACTCTTAAACCATGGCTGTGGGTAACTGGGTGAGTATGGTAGTGAATACACAACTGTACACATCCTGTTTCCATACACATCCTGTAAGCACCCACTGTTTGTCATTGAGGAATCTACTTAGTAAGGTGGGCTAACATTAATATGTGTTAATTCACCCTTAATGCATATTATTTTAACACAAATCCCATGTTATTAAATTATATCTAGTTACTAATAACACACATTGATGGTGAATTAACATTTGTTAATGTTAGTGTGCCTTAGAAATTGGACTCCTGTGCTAGGTAGATCTTTGTTCTTCCTCAATATGGTCTTGTGTTTCTAAGCCTAGCAACTATGCTATAAAGCAGCATGACTAGCACTTACTTTGATCTTTTGCCTCATTCCTGGGGAACAGAACACAGCACTCCTTGTAGCAATCCACACTTGATTGAGTATATGTACCAGAAAGAACATACAAGCTGAAAGTGTCAACATTTTTTACAAATACGAGATCTTCCATCACTTGAAACTCACCGTTTCCTCTCTTGGACCAGAATGCTCTTCTAGCAACTGAATTGCTCCTTCAGAGTTCTGCTTGGTATTGTGAAAGTCCACTTCTAATTCTTGGGCCAGCTTTATGCCATCAGTATGGTCTGGAGATTGAGTGATACCTTCACTGGTGGCCTTCATGTCTTCACCAATGGTTAGGATTGGAGCCAGAGTAGAATCCTTGGTGATGGTTCTCAGATTGTCATTGCTGGTTAGAATTGTGGATCCAGTGAGACCCTCACTAGAGCTTCCTTTATCTTTGCTGCTGGTGAGTAAAGCTCCAGTGAAATCCTGGGTGGTGATTCTCATGTCAACACTTCTCACTAAAAACCAAGCTCCAGTGAGACCCTCACTAGCCGTTTTTGTGTCTTCACTGCTGTCTAGAATTGGAGATCCAGTGAGACCCTCGCTGGTGGTTTTTGTGTTTTTGCTGCTGCCTAGGACTGGAGATTCAGTGAGACCCACACTGGTGGTTTTTGTGTCTTCACTGCTGCTCAGCACTGGAAATCCAGTGAGACTCTCGCTGGTGGCTTTTGTGTCTTTGTTGATTCCTAGGACTAGAGATCCAGTGAGACCCTCGCTGGTGGTTATTATGTCTTCACTGCTGCCTAGGAATGGAGATCTAGCAAAACTCATACTGGTTGTTTTTGTGTCTTTGTTGCTGTCTAGGATTAGAGATCCAGTGAGACCCTTGCTGGTAGTTTTTGTGTCTTGATTGCTGCCTAGTACTAGAGATCCAGTGGAACCATCGCTGATGGATTTTATGTCTTTGCTGCTGTCTAGGACTGGAGATACAATGAGACCCTCACTGATGGTTTTGGCATCTTCCCTGCTGCCTAGCACTGGAGATCCAGTGAGACCCTTGTTTGTGGGTTTTGTGTCTTTGCTGCTGTCTAGGACTGGAGATCCAGTGAGACCCTCCCTAGTGGTTTCTGTGTTTTCACTGCTGCTTAGAACTAGAGATCCAGCAAGACCATTGCTGGTGGTTTTCTTGTCTTTGCTACTGCCTATGATTAGAGGTCCAGCAAGATCCTTGCTGATGGTTTTTATGTCTTTGCTGCTGCCTAGGACTGGAGATTCAATGAGATCCTTACTGGTAGTTTTCATGTCTACACTGCTACTTATGACTGGAGATCCAGTGAGACCCTCACTGGTAGTCTTTGTGCCTTTGATGCAGTCTAGGATTGGAGATCCAGTGAGATGCTCGCTGGTGGTCCTCATGTCTTCATTGCTGCTTAAGACTGGAGGAGGTCTAGTGAGACCTTCACTGGTAGTATTCATGTCTTCACTGTTGCCTGGGACTGGAGATCCGCTGAGACCCTCACTGGTGACTTTTATGTGCTTATTTCCCAGAGTTTGGTTGTGGCAGAGCTTTGCCCTTGTGTCTTCCTGTACATAGCTGTTGGATCTAGGATTACGATCATCCTGCAGCCGAAGTTTCTTCCTCTCTTTTCTGCTGTCCTTGACATCCTAAAATAAATCAGGAGGTCTGAAGAGGCCACAGCTTAATATTACATACAGAACATGACCACTGGTCTTTACAAGAAAAACACAGAGATTGAGCAGAAATGGTACTCTTGTACCTTTAGAGAGTGCTTAAGTAGACATCTGACCAGCAGGGGATGCTAATGGATATGTGACCCTCAGGCTTCTCAGGCTCCCTCTCTAATCTCAGGAACACAGAGACAGTAAAAGGCAGAGAGGGCAATACAGAGGCCCTCAAAGATTGAGTTGGGACAAACTCATGGAGAAAACAGACTAGGAAATATGGCTTGTTGTGCAGGAACCAGATCAGTGTTGGTGTTACAATCAACCTCATCAAAGGAAAGCATGGCAGAGCACAGGCCCAAGAAGACGGAAGAAACAAGAATGTGTGAAATCCTGGAAGAATTAGGGAAGCAAACCAAGAAATATTGAACAAGACATGACTGATGTACCCAGGGAGCTATTTAAAAGGGCCAGTACATGAAATTCCTTCCCCTGGCGGATCCCTCAAGCACAAGACCCCTCCTGGCACTTACTGAGGATCTCCCTGGTATCTAGCAGGTGGGGAAAGAGCAATCCCTCATTGCTTCTCCCACATCAAGTACCATAGTTCAAAATGGCACCTCTGAGTATCACTAGGCAGTCAGAGGTGACATTTTGCACTCAGACATCCAATGGTAAGTGGTTGGGAGCTCTTGTGCCAGGGGGATCTGCTTGGGGGGGGGGGGAATCTGTGCTGGAGGCAATCAGGGTAGGTGATGACTTTTTAATGCACAGGTCCTGTCAATAGCTCCCCAGGAGCACTGGGCCACACATTAGCAGCTCAAGACTGGCATTATGTTTCTAGAAATAACACAGCTTGTAAGGCTGAACGCAAGTTGCATTATTCAGCGACTCCTACAAGAAATTAAACTGTGGTAAAATGTAATATTTCACAGCTTTTTTAGCAACTATAAGTTGGAGACTACCAACATAGATTGGGTATGATGTTTGACTGGACGAATCAGGACCGCAAGTCTAATTTGAGAAATTTTGGGATACTGGAGGGAAAGAAAATGGCAGATCTGATTTGCTACTAACATACTTTGCACTTCACTCGAAGATACTGAAATATGAAATTACATGGACGCATCGGGAGTCCTGCCTTGAGCCAAAACCAGAGGCAGGGCCGGCCCAACCATTAGGCAAGATTAGGTAGACACCTAGGACAGCAGCTTCTGGGGGGGGGGGGATGGGGGAAGTAAAGAGCAGCAGCATTCAAAGCAAAACAATAATCCCCCTAGTTTGTCCACCTCTTATGTGCTTCCTTATCAGTCCCCTAGATATATCCTAATCCCCCAGTTGTGTTGTCTGTCTTGACTATACTGTAAACGCTTAGAAGAAGGGACCGTCTCTTACATGTCTCCGTATAGTGCTGCATATGCCTTGTACACTACATAGATGATAAGCATTAGTAGTAATTCTGATAGCCACACAAACTAAGAGCCATCAGCACATTGTTTTACCTGCAGGGAGAGCGGGCGCACACACACAGAAAGCAAATTTAATATTTAAAAAGATGGTCCAGTTATGCATTTTTACAAGATTTTTGGAAGGGTGGTGTTGAGATGACGATGATTGTTGAGTTTAATTATCAAAATCTTGGGGGGAGGGGAGGGCGTAAGGCTGAAGGTTTGTCTAGGGCACCCACTACCTTGCACCATCCCTGGGGCCGGCCCTGCCCAGAGAAGAAGCCAGGAGAAATTATAGCAATATTTCACGCTTTCGGGTTAAAGAGGATGTGAATACTCTGGCCTGGAAGTCAGGCATGTACAGGCCAATATTTACAACTACTTATGTAGTCAACTGCATTGCTTATCTCATTAATGATTTTTTTTTCTAATTTGCAGCAGAACAACCTATAAAACTTTGGTTGTTAAATTGCTGAAAAGTTATATATTCTAGGTTAGGAGCAGGGAAGTCCAAGTGTTGTCCAAAAGGTTATGAAGATACTTAGAGATCTATATGGGACGTCCATCCCCGCTATTCATGCCTAATCCCACCACGTCTAACCTCCCCGCCAGTTGTGCGGGGAAGTTAGAAAGGGGCGGGGAAGGGGCAGAATCTGGGCGGGTGGTGGGCAGTCACCTACCTTGGACATACAGTATTCCCTCCAGTATTCTAATGGCAGCCCTGTATGTCCAGGGTTGGTGACTTGTACAGGGAAGTTATTCCACCTCCAAGGAGGAATAACTTCCCTGTACATCCAGGATTGGCGGCCCAGGGCATGGATGGGGCAGGGGGGGGCCCAAAGACATTCCCCGCAGCCTGACCCTGGCATTAGAGTCCAGTGGCTGGCATTGTGGCTCTTCACTGGAACCATGGTGCCATGGTAACATGACGCCATGGTGCTGCGGCTCCATTGAAGAGCCTTGACTGAGTTAGCCAGGAAGGTCCTGTACATGCAGGCCGGGCTGAATCGCAGTCCTGGCCTGCACGTACAGGACTGTTCGCGATTCTGATCCTGTGGGGCTAGACATTCCCCGCGGGATCAGAATCGCGATCCCCTCTGTATGTCTGGCTCAGACCGGACGTATAGAGGGGATCTACATCCGGGATGGAATGAACCTGATATTCATCATCTCTACCCAACCACATGGTTGACATTCTTGTAACTAATGTTTTGCAAAACTACGATGGCTGGCTATATGAAAATGATCCCCATGACTGTCATAGGCAGTTGACATACTGGTAACCTTTAGAATGCCACTTGTCCTCGGTAAGAGAAGGACAGAAGCTTTACTGTATGACTGACAGACTGGTACAAGAAAGAGGGGTTCAGCTTTTCTGGGAACTGGAACTTCACCTGGAGAAAGTAGGACTACATAGAAACAAGGGTCCAAGAGAGGAGCTTGGGCCCCCTGCAGTCAACTTATTCCCTGCATTAGCAAGAGCTAGTCGAAGGCGGGGGCAGCTGAAGGAAGGTATTATGCCATACAAGTGAATACCAGAGAAGAAATCTCAAATGTACTTGTAAAGAGGATGAAAGACAAGTGTCAGAATTGGAATTAGAAAGGGCTGGAAGATCACGTGCTCAAATGTCAGGACAAAGTTCATGTACTGCCAAAATTTGGCCCAATAAAAGGCAACACAACCAACAAAGAATCCAGTTATTGCACACAAGCACTGCACAACTGTGATCAAATAAGAGGAAGCACTATGCCACACCCACTCTCTCACTGCTGAAAAGAGGTCACTCTACCTTGAAAGCTCACCTTCTCCTCTTTGGTCATTGAATGTTCTTCTGTCAGCAAAGCTGTGCCCACAGGTTTCTGGTTGATATTATGAGGGTCTGCCTCAAAGTCCGCAGATGATTCTTCTCTGTGGGATAGGATCAGAATTCCAGGGAGAGCCACACTGGTGGTCTTCATGTCTTTGGCTATCGGAGTTTGAATGTGGTTCGTTTCTGCTCTCATTTCCTCCTGTAAAGAATAACTCTTGGTTTTGGGGCTGCGCGCATTCTCCAGATGGGTCTTCTTCTTCATCTTTTGCTCTTTTCTACTCCCTTTCATGCCCTATAGAGAAGGAAGATGGTTGAGGATTCCATGCAGTTCACAACTTTGCACTGTGTACATCACCAACCCTTACACTGTTGGAAAATTACGCATGAAACTGTGGATTTGCAACAGGCTGACTTCACGGAATTAACGGCACTATAGGAGGACACCCATATGTGTTCTAATCTAGTCCCTGGTTTGTTCGGTTTGATATGGTTTTATAATGAACACTTTTTTATTGTTTGTATCTGGTATGTTTTTAATCCCATGAGTTTATACATATCATAATGGAATTTATAGTGTACATTTTTGTTTTGATATGTTTTATTTATCTTGTGCCTTGCTTTGAGGAAATGTGAGTTGAAATGAATTAAATAAAGTCCATGGGATTGCCACAACTTGCTGGAACCCTGAATTGGCTGACCCCAAAGGGCAGACCTCTATATTCCTTGGGATACTGCTGCACTCACTGTAATAACCATCAATCTATACCTCCTATAGCTCTCTACACCCATCATAATCACCATCTATCTACACCTCACTCCATCTTCTGCACCTGTACTATTAACTATCAACCTATCCCTTCCCTTAAATCTTCATCTTGTGTCTTATATACACAGCAATAGTCATTAATCTGCCCCTCTTATCATCCTCCCCATGTGTCCTCGACACCTGCAATAAATCATTTTTTTCCACTAGGGATGGCCGGCTCTAGGGCATATGGGACCCTAGTTAAAAATTGTTAATGGTGTTCCTCCCTTCTAAAGATATCCGCCACTCATTGTCCCCTTTCCTCTAGAAATGATCTATTCCTTCTCTCTCCCTCTTTGCTTCATTACTGCTGCTCAACCTATCAGCTGGTCAGCCTAATAGGTGATGTCACTCATCTCATGGTGATCCTGATGGCCGCACAGCTCACCCCAAGCAGAGGCTGACCCAACACCAGAGCTAACAGTGGCTTTGCTTTGGGCATCTTCAACCATTTAAAGTCTTTGGCAAGGGCCAAAGGCAACTCGAAAATTTCTTTTAGGACTGAATTATTCTGTTTTTTGCAAGTACTGATTACACTTTGTTTTGTTCAAACTATTCCTGAGAGTGAGATAACTTGAACTAAACTAACAAAAAAGATATTGCAGTACATGAGTGTTCAAGAGCATCAAGATCCCTTCTTTAAATATCAAAATGCTCATGTACTACACACAATCTGTTTTGAATCACAACCTATTAAGACTCCAGGATCAAAACTTTCTGCGCTCACCAAAACCCAAACTTTGAAGTTATAGATTTGGCAAAATCAAACTCCCATCATTTTAAACTTACCTGCTCTTGCCTAGCCATAGGAGGTTCTTCTGTCGGTGGGGTTGTGTCTACAGATTTCTGGCTGAAATTAGGAGATTTTTCCTCTAAATCTTGGGATGACTGTTCACTGTTGGCTAGAATTGGAAATCCTGGAAGATCTGTACTGATGGTTATCATATCTTCATCTACCGGAGTTTGGTTGCAGCCTGGTTCTGCCCCGGTCTCCTCCAGGACACAGTCAACTTTACTGTTGGGATTAGGAGAGCTTTCCAGTCGACCCATCTTTTTATGCCCTTTTCTGTTCTCTTTTAAATTCTAAATAAAAGTAAGAAGGTTGAAGAGCATACATTGGTCTCAACTTAGTCATACAGATAGTGCTAGTCTTTTCAAATTTCCAGCATTTCTATGAGAGGCTGTAGATCCTTCATGGGTGGTCTACACTAACATTACAAGAGCCACAGTGGGCTGCTATGGCTTACTGGAATATGGAGGAGGCCAACACCCTAATGAAGGCAGCCTTTTTACCTTGGGATAGCTCTTTCTGCTGGATGTAACTATATTTCATGGGCACACTGTGTAACATACCAGCTACCATAGAATAGATCATGCTCTAATAGGTGATACCAAGACAGATTACTATATTTATTAACCCTTCAACTGGTATTTTAGCAGTTTTGCTACCCTCCAGCTTACCAGAACCTGGACTAGGGGTGGGCAACTGGGGCACCTGCCTTGGGTTTCATGAGGCAAAGGCTATCAGGTAACACTCTTTCCCATAACTGCTTCCTTCCTTCCATCTTCCTTTGGTTCTCCAGTCTCCCCATTCTTGCAAGATGAATGAATCTGGCTACCTGCACTTGACCTCCCTTCCATTGTGCATTCCTACAGGCTGGTAGCAGGAGACATGCTTAATCCAAAATCATGTCCTGCTGCTTCAATGCTTAATCTCGTGAAGAGAGCTGTGATATTTAGTCCCACAGCAGCAGGAGATGATTTCTGTAGGGATGCATGATGGGAAGGGCACTGAGGGTGGCTAATCCCATGGTGGCCTTTTCAGCCTGAAAAGATGAGGAAGGTGGAAAACTAGGAGAATGGAGGGAGGGAGTCAGGGGAAAGAGCTTAGGAAGGACAGGCCAGGGTGAGAAAGGGAGAGGTAGCATTTGGGTGGAGGAATGGTATGAGAAGGAAGGAAAGAGTGAGTGAGAAGGGGATAATATCAAGAGAAAGAGACAAATGGGGAAAAGTGTATATGGAAGGAGGGAGTGAGAAGGAGGAAGAGAATCCAGAGGGAAGGAGAGGTAGAAGGGGCAATAGCATCTGGAAGGAGTGCAACGGGGGATAGAGTGTCTGTGGGGAGAAAGGAGATGAATGCAAAGGATGTCTAGATGGAGGGGTGCAAAGGACAAAAAAGTGCAGGAAAGAAGTGAGAAGGAGGAGAGGGAGTGAGAAGACTAACGGTGTGTGAAAGGGCAAAAGCCTTCAGAGATGGAGGGAGGGGATGAGATATGATACGAAGGATATAGAGGGACTAGGAAAGGCTTGAGAGGGAGTGTAAAGGGGCAGGGGATTGTGGAAATGGACTTGCAGGGGAGGTGAAAGCGGGGCAAAAAGAAGCTGGGTAGAGGGAAGAGAAGTAAGGGAATGGATGCCAAGGAGGAAGCCGGGGATGATACGGAAATGAGAGTCAGAGAAAGGTCGATGATGGTTTGGGAGGGGCGAGTACAGAGAATGATGAGGGACTAGGGATTGGGTGAGGGGGGAAATAGTAAGCTTAGAAAGAAGGAGGGACTGGAAGACAGGATTGGAGGGAGAAAGAGGGATAAAACTTAATTGGATGGAGAAATAGAGAAAAGATGAAAGGGAAGATTAGTGTCAGACATATGTAGGGAAGGGAGGGAATAAACAGGAGGAGAGAGAGAAAGGAGATCCTGAACAGAACATAGACGATCAACATATGCAAAGTGAAAAAGAGAAACTAGAACCAACCCGATTAGAAAATTCAAATGCTCAGACAAAGATTTATTTTAAATGTTTAGGGACTGGAACGGGTCAGCTTTTGGAAATGGGCACCTGTTCTGTTTGTGTGCTTTGCACACTGCAGGAGGAACTGATTTTGATCTGTCTTTTCCCAGTATTGCTCTGTTCATAGAGTCTAGGATTTTGGAAGGTTTCCATTTCAGTCTGGATGTTTGTTTCTAGTTTGCGATCCCTTATTCTGAATTAACTGTCCATGGCCTACATGTCTGACCAAGGTAAAGGATTCTACTAGGGTCTAGTTCCTTCTAGGGATCTATAGCAGTCCTGCTTGTTTTATTTTCCCAACAGTAAGCATACTGGTGTTCTAGGGCCTGGTATAGTAGTTACAGCGTTGTTCCTGAGGTGACACCACAATTTGAATTTTGGCTAGCGAGTTGTAGGGGGAAATATACTTGCACCACTGTGGGGGATTGTGAAGTGTGTCCTACAGAAATGGATGTGCAGGTACTCCTTGAGGCCTTGGGCAAGTTAATTAATCCTCTGCTGCCTTGGGTGCAAACAGATTGGAAGCCCTTTGGGGACAGGGAAATGCTTATTGTACTTGAATGCAGCTCGCGTTGAACTACTACTGGAAAGGCATGAACTAAATACTAACCAATAAATAAATGTTAAAAAATATATTGAGATTCTGACGTACTTTGTATAGAATCCAGACTTTTACTCCCACATACAATAATTAGTTGAATGATGCTATCAGTTCTAATGATGGTTTACTAGATGCCTAATAACTGATTGGAGGTTTTTCTATGCATAGAAGGCCCTTGGAACTTTTTCTTGTTTTGTCTTTTATAGCTCATTGGAAGGTAAGGGGAGGAGCTGTGATGTGGTGGTGGGCATGATATCGAAAATGCCACTTTGACTTGACCACCCTATTGCACCTCAAATATTTCTGTCCAAAGACACCTCTGGCCCCAGTAGGCCTTGAGGAGAACCAGCACAGCTGCTCTATGCAGCCCTCCCCCACCCTTACAACTAATGCAAGCTCAAATTTAAAAAGGTGTGTGTGTGTGTGTGTGTGTTGGGGGGGGGGGGGGAGAGGATTAATTCCAAATATCTGCCCTGGATGCAGAAACAGCTGACACCCGGCTCTGCAATTTCCCTTGGTAGTTTTACCTTGTGAGGAGCATATGTTGGAGGGACAGTATTTGGAAAGGCAACTCCCTTTTCCCGACCCAAGTCTTCGGTCATTTTCCACTGGATCAAAGGCTCACTGGAAGTTTCATACTTCATTGAGCCCTGGAACAAAAACGAAACATAGTCCCAGGGCTTGATTTATTAAGAGGCCTCCTCACTAGGCACAAAAGGGATATATTCCCTCATTCAAATCCTCAGCCTCTCCTGTCTGCAAAAGTTACCCATCCGCCAGTATTCAAAGGAAACTAGTGTTGGCCACTAGACAGCCACCGCGGAATTCTCTCATCTATATATTGGTGGGCTGAGTCTGGGACAGGGCAAGGATGGAATAAAAATGTATCCAAACAGCAGCAGCATTCAGGCAACAGATCATTTATACTTTAAATTTCGGCCTGCCAAGTAGCAATGCTGGTGTAGTGGCTGCCTGCCCCAGTTCCACAGCACTGTCACCTGTATGGACAGCGGCGCTGAAGTTAAAGGCCGGTGCGACATTTAGCTTCAGCAGGTCACCAGCTTCCTCATTGCTAACAGCGTATAGGAAAAGCTCTACAATCTGACTGATCCAAAATATCAGTCCAGTTAAAATGTCCTCTGCAGATGCAGTAGAGCACCAATCATAGGCAATAATACAATGTGGCAGTCTGAGTGGCTACCTGCGGTCTCTCGTGGGCTACTGCACATTCCCCTTATCGGTCCCCAGTGAGGAACACTCACCGTATATTCTGTAGCGTGCTTCAAGCCCTGCTTCTTCTTTGCGGTCTGTTCCTTTTTGGGGTTCGTGAGTTGCTGAAACACTTCCTCTATTCCACCCTGTAGGAAGTGGTCTGTCAGTTCCTTCAGCAGAGCCAGCTGAAACAGCAATAGAAGATATGGATTTGAGCTTTCTCCCAAGGGCCTACGCTATAATGATTCAGCCATTTTAAATGCTGAACATGTCGTCTTCCCATCGTAGGAGCGCTGTGTAAAAAGGAGTCAGTCACTTCGTCCAGTCTGGATCCATTTTTTCAACTGCAGGTAAAATACATTTAACATTGATGAAGCCTGGAGAACAGCACAGCGTGCTCGGATGATAGTAAGCCTGTACCTCCTCCCAGCTTGCCCTGGGTTGTTCTGGGGAGTCCAGGAATTCTGGAGTGGCAGGAGGATTTTGGGAGAGGAGGGGGCCCAGAGACTCCTGGGTGGTGGGACCGTTTGGGAGCATATTACCGGCAGAGTGAGAGGAAGGGCGACCTGCGCGGGGATGGTGACTCTTGCATTGCATTTATTTGCAGATGGGAGGAAGGAAAAAATAAAAAAAATGTAGGTAGTTAATGCTGGTGTTTGACGCTTGCCAGATATGTTTAGTTGGGAAACTCCAGCCACACTAAAGCCAGATAGATATTCAGCAGCACTTTAAACTAAGTGCCATTAAAACCACGTATTTAGATAAATTTATCCAGTTAACTTACAAATTAACGGCAAGGGAGGCGGGGGGGGGGGGGGTTCTCTCTGTTGCCGCTCTCTTAATAAAGCTGCCATATGCAAGGAGAGGAAATTCTGACATGCAAAGGGGAAACACCTATTCACACAAGTAGCACAACTTGTGTTTCAAAGCAACCCCCAGTATGGTTAGAAATCAGATCGGCCTGAATGCAAAACGTGGCATTGGGAGCCAGAGTCTTGTAGTCTGAAGTGAAGTTGGCAAAGTCTAATATCAGCTCAAGGAGCACTAGAACTAGGAATGGGTAGAGAGCTATAGCCAAGGTCAGACGGCCATGGTCTCCAGCTTTGGATTATAAGCTCACCCTTTGGTCTCGCCAGCGTTCTGTGAAGGGTAAGTTGAGACCATTTCTTCACACTTTCTGGTCCTTTCCCATCATGATCCACTTTTTCTCTACATTAATTAAGGAAAAATTCAAGGGATATGGAGATCTTGATACTGTATAGAGGTTTCTAAGATCACACAACCTTCCTGGAAGTATCAGGGTCCCAATGGGTCCAGACCCAGAAAACAGCTAGAAAATCACATTCCAGTTCCCTATGAGTCAAGCATTTGGGCTTCAAAAATCCAAGGAAGTGGTGCTATATAGGGGTGAAGTACTTCAATGCATGAAAGAATAATGAGACCTGGGGATGATCATATCTGATAATCTTAAGATGGCCAAACAGGTAGAAAATGTAAAAGCAAAATTCAAAAAGGATGCTTGGGTTAAAAGGGAGAAGAATGGCCAGAGGAAAAAGGACGTGATAATGCCTTTGTACAAGTCTCTAGAGAGACCTCATTTGGAGTACAGTGTAAAATTCTGGAGACTGCACCTTCAAAAGGATACAAATAGGATGGTGTCAGTTCGAAGGTCAGCTACTAAAACGGTCAGTGGTCTTCATCATAAAGCATATGGGGATAGATATATACTTTGGAGGAAAAGCGGGAGAAAGGTGATATGCTAGAGATGTTTTAATACCTCTGTGACATAAATGCACAGGAGGTGGGCCTCTTTCAATTGAAAGGAAGCTCTGGAATCAGGGGGTCATAGAATGAAGGTGAAAGGAGGCAGACTCGGGAATAATCTAAGGAAATATTTCTTTACAGAAAGGGCAGTGGATGCATGGAAAAGCTCAGTGGAGGTGATGGAGACAGGAAATGTATTTGAATTCTAGAAAGCATGGGACAGGTACAGAGGATCTCTGAGAGAGGGAGAGATTGTAGAGCTCAGTCGTTCATACTATATGGATGGGCAGATTAGATAGGCTCTATAGCTTTTAACTTATATCATTTTCTCTCTGGCATGTATCAATGATGGGTTTTGTGTGAACTCACACATTGAATATCCTCCTTCAGGAGTCTCGGAGAGTTACATACCATCTAGAAGGAAAGATCCTAGATTCTCTACAGGGAGAACTATTCAGGCAACTGGTAACAGAATCCACATGTGAAGGGGCCATACTGGACTTGGTGCTTACCAATGGTGGGAGATCATCTGGCATCCAGTGATCACTAGATGGTGAGGTTCAGTTTTAGGACTAGGGCCGATAAAATCCATTCAAAAGCGAGGGTCTTAGATTTTAGGAAAACTAACTTTGCCAAGGTGAGCCAATACCTTGTTAGCGGAATGGGAACAGCTGGGGGATGTAGAAAAACAGTGGGCAAAACTGAAAGGGTATATTTTAAGGGTAACCAACCTTTTGTTAAAATGGTAAATAGAGGTAAAAGGAAAAGAAGACCACTATGGTTTTTAAAAGAAGTAGCTGAAAAGGTGAAGAAAAAGAGAGAGGCCTTCATAAAATACAAGAGATCACAGAGAGAGGAAGACAGGCATCTATATTTGGAAAAACTTAGAGAAGCTAGCAAAGTAGTCAGGAAAGCAAAGATACAAAAAGAGGAGGAAATAGCCAATGCAATAAAATGAGGGATAAGACATTTTTCAGATAGGTTAGTGAGAGGAGGAAGGGTAAATAAAAGTGGTATTGTCAGACTCAAGGGTGAAGGGGAGGAATGTGTAGAAGCTGATGAGGATAAAGCAGAATTGCTTAACAAATATTTCTGTTCTGTGTTCACAGATGAAGGACCAGGAGCAGGACCTCAGAAAACACCCACAAATAGGAACAGAAGCTAGGGGCATCTTGCACAATTTTCAGAAGACTGTGTTCATGAGGAACTAGCTAAACTAAAAGAAGACAAAGCAACTGGACCAGATGGGATACATCCGAGAATACTGAGGGAACTTGTGGACGTTCTAACAGCTCCAATGACTGACCTTTATAATGCCTCTTTGGAGTTGGGAGTGGTGCCAGAGGACTGGAGAGAGGCATATGTGGTTCCTTTGCACAAAAGCAGAAGTAAGGATGTGGTGGAAAACTACAGGCTGGTTAGTTTAACCTCGGTGGTGAGTAAATTATTGGAAGCGCTGCTGAAAGAGAAAATAATGAGGTTTCTGGAGTCCAATGGATTACCGGATCCAATGCAGCATGGATTCACCAGAGGCAGGTCTTGTCAGACAAATCTGATTGACTGGGCAACCAGGAAGTTGGACTGAAGGAGAGCCCTAGATGTGGTGTATTTAGATTTCAGTAAAGCCTTTGACATCGTTCCGCATAGGCAACTTATAAACAAACCGAGCACCCTAGAGATGGACCCTAAAGTTTCCACTTGGGTTAGAAATTGGTTGCGTGGGAGGCGACAAAGGCTACAGGTAAATGGAGCACACTCTGAAGAGAAGAAGGTTACCAGTGGTGTGCCCCAGGGATCTGTCCTTGGTCCAATTCTTTTTAACATCTTTGTTAGTGATATAGTGGAAGGGCTGTCGGGTAAGGTTTGGCTCTTTGCGGATGATACCAAAATCTGCAATATGGTAGAGTAGACACCCAGGAAGGTGTAGATAACATGAGGAGGGATCTAGCTAAGCTTGAAGAATGGTCTAGAATTTGGCAGCTGAGATTTAATGTTAAAAAATGTAAGGTCATGAACTTGGGCTGCAGCAATCCAAGGGAGCGATATAGTATAGGGGGTGAAGTACGTCTGTCCACAAAAGAACAGCGGGACATTGGCGTGATTGGGTCTGATGATTTTAAAGTAGCTAAACAAATAGAAAAGGTGATGGTGAAAGCTAGAAGGATGCTTGGTTGTATAGGGAGAGGAATGACCAGCAGAAGAAAGGAGGTGATAGTGCCTCTGTATAAGTCTTTGGTGCGACCTCATTTGGAGTATTGTGCGGAATTCTGGAGACCGCACCTTCAAAATGATATAAACAGGTTGGAGTCAGTACAGAGCGTGGCTACTAAAATAGTTAGTGGTCTTCATTATAAAGCATATGAGGACAGACTTAAGGATCTTAATAGGTACACCTTAGAGGAAAGGCGGGATAGAGGTGGTATGATTGTGACTTTTAAATACCTCCGTGGCATAAATGCACAGGAGGAGAGTCTCTTGATTGAAAACAAGCTCTGCTACGAGGGGACATGGGTTGAGGTTGAAAGGGGATAGACTCAGGAGTACAATGTGGAAATATTTCTTTACAGAAAGAGTGGTAGATGCGTGAAATAGTCTTCCAGTGGAGGTGGTAATGATGAGGACAGTATCTGAATTCAAAAAAGCATGGGAGAAACACAGAGGATTTGTAAAGGGAAAAAGGGGACTGTTGTAGTGGTTGATCTGGAGTGTAGGGGAGGAGTGGCCTAGTGGTTAGGGCATGATATCTCAGGCCAGAGAGCCAGGGGTTCAAGTCCCACCTGGGGACAGAAATCTCAGGCCAGAGGGACTGGGGTTTCTAATCCTATAGGCACTCCTTGTGGCCTTGGGCAAGCCACTTAACCCTCCATTGCCTCAGGTACACACAGATTGTGAGCCCTGTGGGGACAAGAGAATATATCCAGTACCTGTTTGTAGTGATTACATAATGTAAACCACTTTGAATGAAGGATAAGGCAGTATAGAAAACTGGTTAAATAAATAAATGCAGACTAGATAGGCCATGTGAACTTTCTCTGCCATCATAATTCTATGTAAACCATTCTCAGAAATAATTCTTAAAGCTAGGTCAAAGTTTGCTTTGGCACAGATTCACACCATAAAAGTAACTATTTACCTACCTTTATACCATGAGTTTCAAAAAGTTTTTCCAGATCCTGAGAAAAGAATAAATAAGATTTAAAAACATGAAATCTTAGAAAATATAGAAGAAATGGACAAGCAATTCCATGAGCAAGAGTCTGACAAAGACCCACCTAAACATACAGGTTTTCACAAGAAAGGACTTCTGCAGGCAAACTACAACTAGAAACACACACAGCTAGAAACACTCACAGCTAGAGACACCTATTGCTAGAGACACCCACAGCTAGAGACTCTCACAGGCTTTTGCCTGTGAAGCTGATATTCAGAAACTACTGAGGATCAAAATTTAGGTGCCTATTTTCAAACAAACTCAGATTCCTATGTTTTGGGCTCAAAAACAGGCACCGAACTTTAATTTTAAGCTTCTAAATTCAGGTCTGCCATGGACAACTTAAGGTTCCTAACACTAGAAATCAGTGCTGATCATCTAACTACATTCCCTGATACCATCCACTTTTAGTGATAACATAGGAACTCAACATGGAAAACATTTATTCCTAGTTCAAGGCCCTTAATCTTAAATTTAGGCATCTAGATCTTTTGAAACTCATCTGAGGCAGCCTGACTTCATAACAGAAAGCCACATTCCGTTAAGTGCATGCAGACCCCTGTGCGTCCAATCGTAATCCGGACTCACAGAGGTAGACCTGGTTCTCATCCCGCGGGGGTTAGACATGCCCTGTGGGATCAGAATCGGGTCTAGGGTCTGTATGTGCAGGCTGGGGCTCAATTTCGATCGGCCTGCACGTACAGCCATTTGCCAGTTACCTCAGTGAGGCTGCTGAAGGATCCGCAGTGCCGTGGAATCCCGTTGCCATGGCATTGCGGCTCCATTTAGGAGCTTCGATCTGCGGCCGCTGACCACAATTTTCTTTCCCCACAGCTCAACCTCAGATCTGGCCTTCCATGGCCAGGATCTAGCTGCGGGGAATCCCCTGCACCTCCTCACCTTTATGACGCTACTCAGACTTGCTGTTCCCCAACATCCAGAGGGACTTACTTCACCTCCGAGGTGGAATAAGTCCCCCATCCAGTTTGCAGACTCCAGACGTACAGGGCCGACCTCAGAATCGGCCCGATACATCTGGGGTCGCGGACCGGCTATGCCCCACCCTCGCTCCGCCTCTGGAATGCCCCCTCCCACCCCCATCTAAGGCTCCCTGTACAAATGCTTTGTTGATATGGGAAGGCTTTTGGCCGGGGTGGCAGGGGGGTGAATAGTGGGAATGGACATACCGCTATTCGTGACATGGAATAGACCCCAGAGTCTTTAATGTTGCTCCTACTAAGCGGCAGCACTGTTTTAAAATACACCACTCATGTACGAGAATACAAGAGTGAAATTCCCTCCCAAACTTATGTACAATTCTCTTTGTACCTTGAGCTCCACTCCTTTACCAGGTGGGCCTCGGTCTCCCTCAAAGAAAGAAGAGAGTTAAGCATGTTAGCATCACATGAAAGGCAGCAGGTATAGGAAACATTACGTTAAGGAGGCGCATGTGAGCCACTACCAGAAATGAATAATTGAATTATATACACTAATTCTTTTTCTTCTCACCAGATGGATACGAACCACTTTCTTGACTTTTCTTGGATCACATCCTATCTCTTGCAAAGTGGAACTTAGGTTAAAAGCCTAAATCAGATCAAACTGATGCATATAACCGGTGTAACAAGCAGGTCAAACTGTATCCCTTGAGAACCAGCGTGGGCCATTCATATTAAGGTTGCATATTAATAACTCCTACTATTTTGCTACTATTTAACTTTTCTATATGTCTTTGGACGTAAGGGATACAGATGTTTACATAAATAGGTTCCGTTCCCGCACATTCAGTTCAGCAGAAAACAGAATTTCGCTGTAGCTTCTGGGATCTGGTAGAATCACTTCTGGCATATTCAATTAGCTTTCTCTGCAGTCTTCCCCACATAAAATCCCAAAAAGAGCGCTTCATTTGCAGCTGAGCATGAAAGGGGCAGATCATGGTAAATAATGATCTATGAGGCTCAAGCCCTTTCTGGTTTCATTTTGCATTGGGACCTCGTGGAAATGAACTTTGCTGATTATTCTGAGAGTATTTCAGCCTATTAATAGTTCTGAGCATACCCAGTCCAGTCTCTAGAAACAGGTAGGAGGGGCAAAAGGAACAACTATTGCAGAGAAGAGATGAATCATTAAGTAAGCATTTTACAAGACGCTCAGGCAACAGAGACACCCACAAATCTGTTAGTATCCCTACCAAACTGACATGAGGAGATTGCCAGGCATTATCGGATGCATGTAGGATAAATACTGCATTCATCTCATAAAACTTCTCATCCTACAGGGATCCCTTATTCTGTCTTCCTCCCACCCCCAATTTTTATAAATATTTCTAATAAAATGACTGAGATTAAAAGCCTGCACAATAGTAGGTGGGGGGGGGGGGGGGTGGGGGGGGAGGGGAAGAGTGGGATCAACACCCTTTCATTTGACCCCTCGGGGACACAAAGAAGTGATGACTATTGCCAAAGCAGGAGAATTAAACCTCCTACAAAAAAGATATGATTGTGACTATGTCTATTCTATATATTTATTTATTAATATTTCATTCCCATCTCAGCATACGTACAATTTGTGATAACTTACCTGCAACAAGCACATATCCTTGGTTTTGCTCACAAGATGGTGCAAATCTGATGATTTCATCAGTGGATAAGAAACAAGGGGGCATGTTTACTAAAGAATGTGCTGGTAGCACATGTTTAGGCCACAAATGCTATGTGGATGCTCATGCCAATTTCAGGGGGCGTGTGCATCCATCCACCTTCCATTAGTATGGTGCAAACACATGGCATTGTGGTAAGTCGACATGGGGGTGCACCTATCGCCACCCACTGAGATGGCGTTAAGTGCACCCACACTAATGACAATTGTGGTTAGCATGTGCCCATTATGCTCAAGCCAACCACAATGTTCCATCAATGCTCAAGTTCTACCCTCACCCAAGCTGTTCTGCCAATTCACTCACTAATCTACTTGCATCGGCTTTTCAGTGCAGGTCTCCTTGCTAACTTTCTGTATGCTGAGCCCCGCGCGAGCAGTTGGCGCAGTTTAGTAAACATACCCCAAGGAAAGCTCAGAGGAGCATTTCACAGGTCCCATATAATTTTCACATCATGCTGCAATATGTGATCATTGGTACACATCAAGAGACTTACAGGAACCCCAGGGGGGCCAGGAATACCAGGGGGGCCAGGAGGTCCAACAAGTCCAACAGGTCCACGTTCCCCTTTCTGCCCACTAGCAATCTGTAATTCCCAAAAAACACATACACACATTGAAAGCCACTGAAGAAGCACCAGCTAGATATCGTCACTGAGAATTATTTTATACAAAATGTTAGAAATTGTATGTTGAATTGGAGCCGATGATTGGCAACAAGATATCTCATCACTACTTCACCTACATTTGATTTGATTGATTCATTAATTCATTTCCTGTACTGATGCTTTGATAAAGCAGCTCGCCACACTCACCAGTCCCTAACTTTGTCTTCCTTGTTTACAATAGTTTTCTTTTGCTATACTTTCCACATGGGGCATCAGAGGTGTTCCTGTACCTCATGTCTCATCCTCATTGGTTAGTTATAAGGGGTCAACATTCCATAATACACCAAAAGAGGTGTGGCTACAAATTTCAGTAATCTGAAAATGCTCCAACATCCTCCATTTTTAAATGGATTTTTCCCCCTAATTTTCAGAAACATGGGAATGAAAGCACAGTCTGCATTACTTAGATATTGGGGTAGAAAAGCTTGGTATGTGTAGCTCAAATGCAACCCAAATCGATCAAATATATGAGATTTCTGCTTTAAATTGGTTAGGATCTTTCTTCTAAGGTCACCAGCTGATTCTAGTGTTTTTCTGAGGACTGCATAGTCTTGTAGCTCTGATTTGTCAATTAAAAGCAAGATTAGAAATCTGTGGATGAGATGGAATAAAACCAGGACTGACTAAGCTTAAGTTGAAAAACTGGATCCAGTCGGTGATCTTACTTTCTTTGCCTCCTGGGCTGGATGGAATGGACAAGTTCTGCAAGAACTTGATTTATGCTTGTTTTCAAAGATGGGAAAGGCCTTTGGAGTATTCTTTAGCAGCAATTGATGTTTTTGGTGCACAATATTGTGCACTGTGAATTGTCATTGACTATGTTCAGATGTGGTGTCAGATTCATAGACTGGAGTTACAGGATTTGCAAATGATGGTCTGCCAAGTTGAAAGGACTTATATCTACTGGAGTGACCAATAAACCTAAGGATTTATTAAAGTAAGTTTAACTGTTGTTCAGTACGATGGTCTGGACAGCTCCTGACATGACAAGATATCCTCCTGAAAATGAATTGTGCTTTTTAGATTTTTGAAACACATTGGGGGGGGGTCATCTGGACATCCAGACCCACTAAACGTCTTGATCGCACTGGCAGTCACAGAGCTCCCCGCACATATAGCCAACTTGTGCAAGGAGCTCTGTTTGTGGGCGGGAGTGGGTGGGCTGGGGGAGGAGCGAGGGCAGGCATTAGGCGGGAATGTGACCACGGATATACAGGGCCAATTCTGAGGTTGGCCCTGTATGTCTGGGGTTGGCCAGTTAGACGGGGGACTTATTCCACCTCAGAGGTGGAATAAGTCCTCCTGGACATCAGGGGATGGCAGCATAGAGGGGTGACAAGGAGGTGAGGGAGTGCAGGGGGTTCCCCGCAGCCCAACCCCAGCCATGGGAGGCCCAATACCGCTGCTGGCAGGGATTGCAGCTTCTGCATGGAGCTGCGGTGTCATGGTGGCAAGACACCATGGCACTGTGGCTCCATGAAGGAGCCTGGCTGAGTTAGCTGGGGAAATGGCTGGATGTCTGAGGTGCTTGAATCGGGGCACCTCCCGGACATCCAGCCACTGTAATGTGATTCTGCTCCCACAGGGACATCTAGCCCCCACGGGATCTGAATCAGGGTTAACTCCGGGCCATCCGGATGTCTGAACGCCAAGACAGCCTAGAGACGCACATGTTGGAATGGGCCTCACTACAAATATTGAGCTAGATATCTAAAAGACTGTCTGGGTAACTCTGGGAGATATCTGAGCAAATCTTTCGAATTTAAATCCTCCCTCCCCACCTCTTTCAGCAAGTGAATTTTGTCTGGTAGAATTGTTCCCTGCACAAAATTCATCTGCATAAAAGAGGACATTCCCAGAGAACGGAAAAACTTTAGCTGCTCAGTGCTGATATTTCTTGTTGGCTTCCTAAAATTGTGCAAATATACTTGGTCAAGGAAAAGTGCTACTAAATGTTATCCAGATAAAGTTATCTGGACAACTCTATTTGGATATATTCATAGAAACATAGAAACTTAGAAATATGATGACAGAAAAAGACCACATGGCCTATCTAGTCTGTCCTTCCATATCAACAACTACAACAGTCCATTTTTTACCTTTAAAGATCCTCTGTGTCTGTCCCATGCTTTTTTGAATTCAGATACTGTCCTCATCTCTTCCACCTCCACTGGGAGACTATTCCAT
The DNA here is from genome assembly GCA_033557465.1 of Ichthyophis bannanicus. NCBI lineage: Eukaryota > Metazoa > Chordata > Amphibia > Gymnophiona > Ichthyophiidae > Ichthyophis > Ichthyophis bannanicus. The sequence continues at coordinate 46,721,095 of CM066038.1, read as the reverse complement.
GGATCCACTACTCTTTCCATAAAGAAATATTTCCGCATATCACTCCTGAATCTATCTCCCTTCACCCTCATCCCATGTCCCCTCGTAGCAGAACTTGCTTTCAATTGAAAGAGGCTCTCTCCCTGAACATTTATGCCACGGAGGTATTTAAACATCTCAATCATATCACCTCTATCCCGCCTTTCCTCTAAGGTGTACATATTAAGATCCTTCAGTCTGTCCTCATATGCTTTATAATGAAGACCACTAATCATTTTAGTAGCCACCCTCTGCACCGATTCCATCCTGTTCACATCTTTTGAAGGTGCGGTCTCCAGAACTGCACACTATACTCCAAATGAGGTCGCAGCAAAGACTTATACAGAGGCATTATCACCTCCTTTTTTCTGCTGGCCATTCCTCTCCGTATGCACCCAAGCATCCTTCTAGCTTTTTTTGCCGCCGCCTTTTCTACCTGTTTAGCTACTTTAAGATTATCAGACACAACCACGCTTAGGTCCCACTCTTCTTTCGTGGACAAAAGTACTTCACCCCCTTTACTATATTGCTCCCTTGGATTGCCGCAGCCCAAATGCATGACATTACATTTTTTAACATTAAATCCCAGCTGCCAAGTTCTAGACCATTCTTCAAGCTTAGCTAGATCCCTCCTCATGTTATCTACACCTTCCTGGGTGTCTACTCTATTGCAGATTTTGGTATCATCTGCAAAGAGGCAAACCTTACCCGACAGCCCTTCCGCTATATCACTAACAAAGATGTTAAAAAGAATCGGACCAAGGACAGATCCCTGGGGCACACCACTGGTAACATCCTTCTCCTCAGAGTGAGCTCCATTTACCTGTACTCTTTCTCACCTCCCACCCAACCAATTTCTAACCCAAGCAGTAACTTTAGGGTCCATCCCTGGGGTGCTCAGTTTGTTTATAAGTCGCGTGTGAGGAACAGTGTCAAAGGCTTTATTGAAATCTAAATACACCACATCTAGGGCTATCCCTCGGACAAACTCCCTGGTCACCCAGTCAAAGAAATCAATCCGATTTGTCTGAAAAGACCTGCCTCTGGTGAATCCATGCTGCCTCGGATCCTGTAATCCGCTGGATTCCAGAAACCTCACTATTTTCTCTTTCAGCAGTGTTTCCAATAATTTACTCACCACCGAAGTTAAACTAACCAGCCTGTAGTTTTCAACCACATCCTTACTTCCGTTTTTGTACAAAGGCACCACATGAGCCTCTCTCCAGTCCTTTGGCACCACTCCCAACTCCAACGAGGCATTGAAAAGGTCAGTCAGTGGAGCTGCTAGAACGTCCCCAAGTTCCCTCAGTATTCTAGGGTGTATCCCATCCGGTCCCATCGCTTTGTCTACTTTAAGTTGAGCTAGTTTCTCATGAACACAGTCTTCTGAAAATTGTTCAAGATGTCCCTCGCTTCTGTTCCTGTTTCTGAGTGTTTTCTGAGGTCCTGCTCCTGGTTCTTCATCTGTGAACACAGAACAGAAATATTTGTTAAGCAATTCTGCTTTATCCTTATCAGCTTCTACATATTTCTCCCCTGCACCCTTGAGTCTGACAATACCACTTTTGCCTTTCCTCTTCTCACTAACATATCTGAAAAATGTCTTATCCCCCCCCATTTTATTGCATTGGCTATTTCCTCCTCCTTTTGAATCTTTGCCTTCCTGACTACTTTGCTAGCTAAGCTTTTCCAAATATAGATGCCTGTCTTCCTCTCTCTGTGATCTCTTGTATTTCATGAAGGCCTCCCTCTTTTTCTTCATCTTTTCAGCTACTTCTTTCAAAAGCCATAGTGGTCTCCTTCCCCTTTTACCTTTATTTACCATTTTAACAAAAAGGTTGGTTGCCCTTAAAATATCCCCTTTCAGTTTTGCCCACTGTTTTTCTACATCCCCCAGCTGTTCCCATCCCACTAACTACTCCCTGAGGTATTGGCTCATCTTGGCAAAGTTAGTCTTCCTAAAGTCTAAGAAGACTTATCCATATAAGCCTTGCTGAATACTTGTACAAAGTTATCTGGGCAACTTTATCTGAAAAACTTACTTGCTATGCAAGTTTTAGACTATAGGGCTCCCAGTTTTAATATCTTTGGAGGACTCTGTCTCAATATATTACATTGATATAAAGTCTAACAAAAACAAAAAATATAAGGTAAATACCTTTTTATTGAATTACATTTCTTAACTACCTTCGTATTTTTTTATATTGTTAGTTCTACCTTCCATTGCTTTGTTTATTGCTTTATTAACCTTTATTTCTGTGCATTCAAGTGGATTATCACAGCCAGCACCATGATATCAACTTGTTTGCTAACTCAGGGAAGGCATTACCTAACAAAAAATGCCCTAGTCAATGGTCTTCAGTGTTATGAAAATGGCAAACATCTATTTTCTTCTTGATCACAAAAGATCAGTTTGGGAATTTTCTCAGAATACAATAACTTGTCATGAGACTTTCAGGAATTCCTTTTATAAACAAGCTTCTTTACCAATCATTTAACATTCAAGCAAATGTAAAATGCTGCTTGCAAGATTTCAATTTTCCCACCAGATGTCCAGAAAAAAGACAACCTAAAACAAAAGCGATGGATGTCTCCACTGTGGCCTCTAAAGGAATCTTAGAGTACTCCAACTACTATGGGACATAATTACTAACATGCGTTAAGCATTAGCATGCGATTTAATGCACTGTGAGACCCCACGCTAGCGGTTAATGCTGAGCATCATGCTAAAAATCCCACGCTAACCAGGTAGCTAGCAATAGGGCAAAGACTTGGTGGGTTTAGTGGAACATGGGCATGGACAACTATTTTGGATGTATGCTAACCATGAAGGTAGCTGTTAGCATCGGTGCACTTAATGCCACATCAATGGCCAGCAGTAAGTGCACCCGAACGCTGGTTAATGCAGTGTGGCACATTAACACCTCATGAGTGGCAGAGAGATGGATGCATATCCCCCAAAGGTTAGCATGAGTGTCTGTGCTAGCTTTCAGACCCCCAACACATGTTACCAGAGCATTTCTTAGTAAGCATGTCCCTATATGTGAGATTTTACTGTCCCATCTCAGAAGACCCTGGCATTCCCTATGATTTAAGAAATCAAGATTGTACTAAAGGTAGAGTAATTGTATATCACAGTACAATATTCTTACTACTATTATGATAATATCAAGAAAAGTTTGAGGAGAGAGAGTTAATGATTCTAAATATATATTAGTAAAATATATTAGCAACATATCTCCTTAAAGAAATAATCTTTCTAGTTTGATGTCCAGCCCTTATATATTATTAGATTTTGTATTTAATTTTAAACTTTGTTGAAAGTTTCTACTTTAGAAACCATCTATCCTTGAAGATTCTCCCCCCCCCCAAAAAAAAGGGGGAGGGGACAACTCCTACCAATAAAGGTCCACAACAAAAAAGAAAAAAGGGGGAGGGGTTAATGAAATTGCCATAATTGCTAGAGAGTAGACTTATTCAGCCCAGCAGGAAGTCCAGCGTCTGTTACTCACAGACTCTTTGGCAAAGAGCACTGCTGATGCCATGATCTGGTTTTATATATATTTCTATTGGATTGCAATCATTGCTCCTGATGCAGGCATATCATGTCGAAATACAGCCATGTCGGGCTCAATAAATGCACTCTGTGGCAATTTCATTAACTCCTCCCTCTTTTTCCTTTTTGTCTTGGAGATTTTCCTCCAAGATTTTGATAACATAACACACAAAGCTCACAAATTGTTTAGTGTCTTACAGCAATTACTGACATTGCCAAACACTCTGTAAATAAGATTCATACTAAACATTCTTTATTATTTTTTTCACACTTCCCTTCCTTCCTGGTCCATCTTTAACGTGTTAAGAACTGAAATCACTGCCTTCCCAAAACTAGCTGATAAATCCCTTCCTGCCTCAAACCTCTCAACTTACTTTATTAAGAAGACTTAGAGGTATGTTTGCTAATCAGTGGTAGCGGCTTCCATGCGATATCGGAGATGTGGCCCCATGCGATATCGAAGCTGCAGCCCCTTTGAATTAATGGGGCTGCGGCTCCAATATCGCACAAAAGTCACTACCGCTGATTAGTAAACATGCCCCTTATTCTAGCATTTTGGATAAAAATAAAACAAAACAAATCACATGGATAGTTTCTTTTTTACTCTATAAACAATCAAAATTTATTCTCACTCAATGCATCACAATGGGGAGCTGAACTCCTAGCTTGCTAAAGTACCTCTGTGTACTAATGATGGTCTTGTATATAGACCCCATGCTGAAGCCTCCAGTCTGGTTCACACAATGTCATGTATGTAGTATGGAAATATTCAGATAACTTACAGTAATACTTGGTTCACCTTTCTGTCCTGGTTCTCCCTAAACACAGCACAAGACATGAAGTACAGTTTACTTTATAAAGGAGCAGGTAATTCATTCTAAAAAGAAGTTCTCTTCATTACTGTGTATACCATAATGCTACCAAAATCTTAACTGAAAACACAGAGGCTTAGAAAACAGCTTGGGCTAAAAATGCAGTTTATGGTAAATCACACAAAATGACCTTTAAAGTGCAGAAATGATGTGAAGAGATTAACAGAAATTCTAGCTTTTATTTTCGGTACACTCTTTTGAAAACCTGACATTTACAATTATGTGCCATGATATCATTCCCTAATGGACAAAACCGGACTCCACATAGCAGAATCCTCTAGAACATTATCCTCCAAACCCTTTGGTTCACTCAGCAACTCTGAATGGTCCAGAAGCCTTTGGTAATTTTGCCACTGAAGGAACAGTTGCACATACAGTAGTGCTGAGCTCGATGTTTAAGAATGTCTAAGGTTTCATATTGCTCTGGTTATAAATTATAACTAATGCTAGGGATTTTTTTTTTGGCTTGTCAGCTGACTGTAATACATACTTTAGGGCCTGTAGGTCCCGGGGAGCCATTTTTTCCATCCTTCCCATTCTTGCCTGGTATACCTGGGCTGCCCTGAAAGGAAAGAGAAGATCTGAGCAACAGAATTTCAGTGCCCAAAGGAACCCACTGAAAACCATAGTATGGTGAACAATGATTCTGCCAATCTTCCCAGACCATAAGGGGTGCTTTGTTCAGGAATAGGGTCCTATGGCTTTGGGAGGATCATGTATATTATATAATTTGGGATAATTCTCATGTTGGTCCTATGAAAAGTATCACCACCTGTAGGGTATGCAGCTTTTTCCATCCCCAAAAGCAAGATGAAGGACTAAGATGCTCATGCTAAACTTTGAACCTGGAACTAGACAGGCATTATGGGTTAGAGCTGTTGGTAGCAGAGTTATCCCTCAGGCATATACTGATCTTGTCCTTTCTCCCCCCCCCCCCCTCCCTTTTCTCCCTCTTCCACATAACCATATATCTTCAATTTCACTCTCCAGTACTGATAACTACTGGATAATAGCCTGAACCCAGAAGAAATCCTTCAAACACTTCTTGTGATTTCTGCTAGGTTGGACCTTAAGATATGGCAGGTTGCATTTCTATGGCATTGAGCCAACAGATATGATACATGCCCATTACAGCTTTCATGATATATGCCATGAATGTTATTGGTAGGTGTAGTGTGGGATATTGAGTTTGAATTTTGGGAAAAAATAACCAAAAATATCTCTTTGTTGGATCGTTCATCTTTATCGTCTCTAAAGTACTTCGCATACCCATCAACTTATTAGTACAGTATCTTGATCGTCACAGAATTACAGGATAGCCCAGAATGTTCACAACTATTTAGGAGGTCTCGCATCTGCACTGTGATGTCATCATGCATTATTAAACCTACCATGCCATTGGTTAGTGCCTCAGACGATGTGCCAATAAATACTAGCATGGAACGGTGTTTCAAGGGCAGAGGATCAACAACACTGGCATAGCGCCTACCATCCCATCACCTCTATCTCAGAGGTGTTAGAGCACTAGGCAAAGGAATGTGTCCACCTCTCTGGCCAAAGGATGCCTCTAGGAATGGGGAGGACTAACCCAAAACCATCCATCCTGAGCTCCCCGTCTCTCTGCAAGGAGAGCCCTGCTTCCAAGAATCTCTCTGCCAGTACTATGAGCATCTTCTGGTTGTTTTAATATTGCAACTCACAAGATAAGCAATTAAGCACAGTTTTCAAAATGCCCAAGGTGCAGGCCCAGGAGCAACTGTCTGCTGGTAAGAATGATTCTCCATAACAAGTATTGACATATGTGCCAGGGTTTACAGACCTTCTGATTTTTGAGCTAGAGTGTCACATGTACTTCTAAGATCTAACTGGCCAATAGAGATGTAGGACTTCAAAACCTATTTACTGCTTGGTAAGCCCTGGATGTAGATGTGTTTTCTTTCCTTATCTCATATGGTTCACATCATGGGAATCTGCTTTTGTCTTTGACAGATTCCCGTGGCCTGAAAGGCAGCAGAACTCACAGACTGTGGCTCATCTACCGGTCTGCAGAATGCAACAGTGAAATGAATCAACTTAATTTCCGTTACACACCAGATGTTTGAACATTCAAAACAAACTGATATTGATTAGTCGATATTCCAAAGCACCAACCACATAAGTGCTTTGAAAAAAAGAAACTAGACCAAATGGTGAAAGTCATATGTTTACAAAAGGGATATGATTTAGGGGCAGGCAAAAAGCAGACCTCAGTTGTGAAATTCTACTGAATGTATAACTTCCATGTGTAAGCAGTGAGGGGGAAAAAGTAGGAATAACTTTAAATGGATAAGAAATCTGTTTAATGCATGGATTTCAGCAACTGCACTTCTACATTTTTTGCCCCTAAAAAAAGATTTAACTTTATGGATTTCTTATCAGTTTAAAGTTATGCAGCAACTCCGCTGCTGATATTTCATCTGCAAGTCTTTATTTAGGGCCGGGGCCTGACTATACTTAGATGAGTTACCAGGAGTCAACAGCACACATTTAATTTTTTGTACCAAAGGGTTTTTCCAATGTTCTGTCTAGAGGAATAACAAGCAATACTCCCCAGCAGGCCCGAAGGTTGGGTAGATGGAATCTTCTTTCCCCCATAAAACTGTACTGCATACTGACTGCAGGTAAAAGCAACAACTATTTCTTACAAAGGTATCACTTTGACCATTTTTAGGCTTTGTTCTGGTTGATGCCAGCTGGGGGTTTGGTGAAGGGGTGGAAGAAGGAGTTTAGGGACCTACCTGGAAGAAGTCTAGACTTAAATGTTCAGATTACAATGAAAATAAGAGAGAAGGGGTGTCAGAAGTGTTTTATCCTGCAAAAAATGTATACATAGTGAGGCTTTTCCACCTAGCCAAATTTCCCATCAAGTGGGCTGACACTCAGATTTAAATGGCACAACAAAGCCAATTGCCATTGGTAAAAGTGCACTGTTAGGGAATAGAAGAGAACTTTACACTGTAGAATGTGTCGGTCAGTTTATATCTAAGTCTACATAGTGTACGTACCATACGGAGAAATGTAGGTATTGTCATACAGCAGGGGCTGATGAAAGCAAAAATGCAGGAGAAGAAGCTGTTTTTCATGAGGAAAAAGATGTGCACAAGATGTAATATCCGCACAGAACAGCTAGAGGGAGCAGGCGTGCACTCACAGAGCCTGAGTGGACACACTTAGCTAATCGAGAGCACCTGAGAGTCAGCCGGAAAGCTCAAACACAGGAGAGCTTTATAAACGGAAGACTGGAGACTGGAGAGGGCAGAGCAGGGCTTGCAGGTGTGGAGCTGAAGGTAAAGCTGAAGGTTTACGAGAGAGAAGCACTTCAAGCAAGGACCAAGCAGAAAGAAGCACTTGGAAAACTAGTGCTGGGCAAAGGAACAATTACCTTTGGAGGCAAAGCAGAGTGAAAGAAAGAAGGAACCTGGGGCTAAACCGAAAGGTAACAGAAGCTTTCAGAGAGCAGAATGGCACAGGGATTGTGTTCCCAAAGAACTGCGGGAAGGAGGAAATCCCAGTTCTATATGCTGCTGGAAGCCAAGGTATGCTGACTCTGTTTCTATGAAGAAAACCTTACCTTATAAAAAGCCTTTTGAAAGTAATGCTAAACCTGTGAGAAAGGAAAGGAAAGCTACCTCTCATAAGCCAGGTAGCCAACGCCCGAGGGTAGGCTATACTCATTGGCAAACACTAGAGGAACTCTTTAAACATCCAGAGAACAGGACTAGGGCCTGGCCAGAAATTATAGCCAGTGAAACCACTGATACAGACAGAGATAATTCTGAGCTGATGCAAGTGGAACTTGTAGAGCCAAGCCTTTTATCACAGGAAGAGATGGACTGTTCTTTGTGTATTTCAGGCAGTGCAGAGTCACTGTTAAACCTGTGAATGATATATGTTACCTTCAGAATGTTATTCACTTGCTAAATGGAAGAAGAGTGCTGAAACATTTGCTTTACTCTGGAAAGCTTAACTAAGCATTGTTACAACTGTGAAGCATAACAGTTTTCCGTTAACCTGAGTTGATTTCATTCCTGCAGTTAAGGACTTTTTCTTTAGGTTGTAACCCAGCTGAATCTTATGCGTAAAGGGAAATAAATGCCTTGTTAACCCTCTACTCTGCATTCACAATTTTTCTTAGTTAGGAGCTGAACTGCCAAGACCAGGTTACACCTGGCTCTTAAAAGTCCCTCCTCTCATAACAAAATAATTTTTGTGTCCCACCTACCCTTACGACCACTGGCCACCAGAGCGGTGCACGACAGTATGTATATGTAAATCTGGGTAGTGCTTATCATACTGCCCTGAGCTAGCTGTAGGATGATTTCCTTCTCTACGACACTCACTAAATTAACTTTCTATGACCCCCATACTCTAGTGAAACAAACTCACATGCCTGGACTGTGATCCTACTAGCAGTGTGCAGGATCCAGGAGAAACAGTATAACCCCAATACTCAAACAGCTGCACTAGCTGCCCATCACTCAATGAATCAAATACAAGTCTATCCACATGATCTTCAAGCTCTTCCACAGACTGTCTGCCACTTACCTCCAATCATTAATACAGAAAACGCCTAATAACAGATCCAGAAGAACCAACTCCCTCAACACACTCCACATGCCATCTTTAAACACGAAAACCAACTCCGCCACATCCAAAAGGGCCTTCTCCCTCTTCGCACCGGCACTATGGAACGCAACACCAGACTATCTCCACACCATGAGTGATCACACAGACTTCAAGAAAAACCTAAAAACTCCTCTGTTCCTTGAACATTTCACCAATGAGAATAAACAGCCAATGTTCCGTCAGTTTATCCATCCATACAACCCCCCAACTTCCTCCTCAGCCCTCCTCACCTCCCTAACCTCCCCCAGCCCAGCCCAACCCAACCCCACCCTCATCTCACTCCCCCATATAACAGCATTCCAACACCTTATTGGTTGTTCTTATCTTTATTTATATTTTAATAACAATTATTTAATGTTTACAGTTCCATGTTTCTACTAAGTTATTACTGTTTTATGTAAACTAGTTCTAGTTCTAGGTACCCACTGTTTCTGTTCTATGTAAGCCAACTTGGCCAAGTTGATACATGTAAACCACTTAGACTCATAGATCAGCGGTATATGAACACAGTTAAATAAATACAGAGTGTGTTCTAAATCTCCCACCACTGGAGGGATGAATGTGCTTGCTTAGTTTTTTTTTTTTTTTTTTTACTGCACAGAAGAGACAATATTACCTTGTATGTCTCACATTAGGTAGACTTAAGGGTGTGTTTAGGATAATACTAACTTTGCTGTACTATTTAGCTAACTGTTGAAGATGTGTAAGTTGGCAGAGAAAGTTATCAAATCTCTGTCTGGCAGCGCTGTGACAAATATTTTTGCAATACTGTCTTGGTTGATTTCTCTGACAGCAGCCTCCTTTACACAAGAAAGCTGTCATCTTGTTTCAGAAAATGTTTTACCTTTTCTCCTTTGATCTCTTTAACAGATACAGTGTCCAGCTGAAAATTAAAAGTCAGGAAACATGAATTAAAACTCACAGAATTTGAGCCTGGGAATCTCAGAAACCAAGACTATGATATGATAGAAAACAGGGCAAACGTCTGGGCTTATTAAATAGGGGATGATGATCATAACTGCTCGTGCCCTATCCATCACTCAAAGCAACCTTAGAGAGGGACAATAAAGACTAAGGGGTCTGTTTACTAAACATTCCTAACGTGCGGGGCCGTGCTAGTGTGCCTGTGCCATATAAGGAGTGGGCGGTTCAGGCAGAAAATAGAAAAAAAACGGTAGTAAGCAACCGGATGTGTGTGCGTCGCGCTAATGTGCGGGGGTCGACATTAGCGCGTGGAAAGGCAAAGTGGCACGCTGCTGAGTATACAAAACAACAGAGCCGTGGTACAACGGTGAAGACACTGACCAATGGTGCAGGGGCCATGGGTTCAATCCCCCAGTGTGCGCAACGACAAAGGTCAGCTGAGGCAGTAATTGTAATGATTAACATTGTTTTAGGAGGCAAATTAATTTGGAACGGCATAAGGCGGCGCACAGTTATTTTTGGGCGGCAGAAGGCGGCGCACAGTTATTTTTGGCAGCAGAAGGCGGCGCACTGGTCCCCTTGGGCGGCAGAAGGCGGCGCGCTGATAGGCACAAGGCGGCGCGCTGATGCACAAGCACAGGAACAGAGCCACAGCACAATGGTTACAACACTGACCAATGGTGCAGGGATCAGGGGTTCAACACCTCACAATGCCCAGTGAAAAATGCCTGCTGAGGCAGTATGTATTATGCTGTAGGAGGCTGTATAAATTTATTTTGTTATCACTACTAGCAAACGCACTCTCCCAGCATGTTAACATACGGCGGCCCATAAGGCACATGTTACAGTGCACTGTTCGCCAAGGCACCCTTGAATGACCCCTATGGGGCAGCATGTATGTTGCGACACAGGATAATGTATAGTGCACCCTATAGGGATGGCAACCATAAGGTGGCCTACAGGGCGCCCTATGAAGCACCCTCAGAGGCACCTAATGGGTATAGTAAGCTGAGGGTGGTCTTGCCGGCATAGACATATGTACAGTAAATAAAAATAAAGCTGTGGACAGCCCTACCAAAGGGCCCCACTGTGGGTTTGAACCAATGTTCCCTCTAATTTTCTGTAGGCTGTGTGCGCATAAAATATCAGCTGTGTGCAGCTTTTGAAGGAAGGTTAAATTTTTGTGCGCCACATAATGACACTCGGAGTTATATACTTAAAAATTTGATTACACGTCAGAATACAGTATGTACACCACATTGATTTTAATCAAATTAAATGAAAATAGACGATTACTAAATGAAGCGGGAAATTTCTAGTAATTACAATCATAACTTTTAAATTTTAAGACGTCTGTGTTGTTTTCTATCAGAATCAGAGTTGTAATTTTTGTGCGCTCTGTTGAAAAGTATGTGCGCTCACTCGGCGAGGTGTGTGCGCGCGCACACGCGCACAGCTTAGAGGGAACAGTGGTTTGAACCCATGACCTCTGGCTGCACAGGCAGTGATGTAACCATTGCGCTACAGCTCCATAGCTGTAAGCAGGCCCCTGGCTGGCTGCAGATAGCCTACACGTCACCTCACAGACAGTCTGCTGGTGTCAACAGGATAGGGTTAGGCCACCCGTACCCATGATGCACTGCACATGCAAATTAGCTGTCCGCAGATGGACACAAGATGGGGAATGCACCCCCACAGCACCTCGGCCCTGTTGGAGGAAGTGACCGGGTGCACCCACACAGCACCTTGGCCTAGTAGGGGGCACTGACCGGGTGTTTTACTGGCACAGAGTAGCCACACACCGTTACATCGTGCGGGTACTGTGCTCACCCTGAGTGTGCAATGAGGTGGCCAGGACCAGGTCAACAACACCTGCCATGGCTGCTGGAGGCCAAGCGGGGGTTCCAAAGCAGTGTTAATGTGTAAGATAGCTAGTTTCTGCACAAACACCATGGATATCCCTGTCTGCCGCCATCAGGCACCCCCCCAGTGGCAAACATGGTCCCCATCAAGGGATCCACACTCTACCTCCCTGCAAAGGTGGCAGTAGAGGGCAACATCAACCCCAGTCCTGCTGAGGAACACCACCACCCCCCCAGGCAGGCAGCTCCATACACAGCCATAACACAATAGCAGACAGACATAAGCCCAGGGTATGGTAAGCTGCACTCCACCACCAGATATTCCCCTGCAGCAAGCCAACAGCCACTGCACCCTGCAAGCCATTATAGCAAGACATTTACCAGCTACAAACAGTCTGCTGGTTAGTCCATAGTGCATGTTCCCAATGGAGATGCATGCACCCAGAACTGGGCTGTCTGCATACACAGCAAGCAGATAGATCAGTGACTGGGCCCCAAAAAGAAACCCATATCTATCACATGAGAGAACTACTATACAGCACTATGGGGGGGCCTAGCCATGCTGTGGTCACTGCACAGTCAGGGTGAGCGTGATCCCCCAGAAGGACATGCTTTGGCCACCCTGTCTGTGTAGGTGGTGGCCGGACACTACAATATCCCAGCCAATGTCCCTGCCAGGGCCCTATGCCCAGTGCAGATGCATCCTGGCCACGCCACCCTGCCCTGGCTATACCCATGGTACCTTGCACCTCATTATGCACATTGACTGGCCAATACTGGCAACAGTGCTGGCAGTGCGGGCTGTTGAAGGGGCTTGCAGCCAACACCCACTGTATAGACAGACACACACTTCCACACCTCTGCCATCATGGTGCTACGATTGAGGGGGTAAGTAGCCTTGCCCACCAAACCGGTCCTGAGCACGGCAAGGCATGGATATGGTACGCATTACAGCTGGTGGTCACTCCCCAGGGTGGTAAGCACCGTCAGAGGCCAGGCCTGGAGCATGCCCCGCAAACACCTAACAGATTGTTTGGATGGGGTCAACTAGCAGTATGTACGTAACGTATGGATAACTGCCTGCCTGTGCTCCTAGCAAACGTCTCCGAGCTGTGTACCGTATACCTCAGGTGTAGGGTGACATTGGTAAGTTATGCAAGTGCTCGTTTTGGGTGCTGCATGCACGGTCCAATGTTCTGCCTTTCCAGGAGACATTGGCCAATGGGGCCTGTGGGTGTGGGTGTGTCTGCCCTTGATGGCTGCTGCTTTACGGCACAGATTCCCAACTCCAGTCCAGGTTTGCATCACACTGTTCGGGTTTTCCTGCTATCCCTCATGAATATGCATGGGCTACATCTACATGCCATGGGGGTGGTGCATAGATATACAGCACAGGCATATGTATGAGTGTCAGCATGGAACTTGACTGGTGTGTGGCCCACCAGGACTGCATTTGGGTGATTCTGCTCTAGGTACTGCCCCTGTTCATGGTGTCTGTGCTCAGTGGGGTAAAAGATAGATGTCTTACCATTGCATATGTCCCCGCCATGAAAGGTGTGTCCTTACTATCACTGTTTAGTTGTGGGAAAAATATGTGGGCAGGATTGGCAGTAGCCCCAGCTGGGCTTTGAACCTGTGACCTTCTGTTCTTGTATGCACTGTCTGTGTGCACTGCACCACTGTGTAGCCACAGATTGGTTGGATTCCCTGGACTGTCCATGACTGTGGATCCGGCAGGACCTGTCTGTTGCAGTGGACTGTGCCAGCCTGCACATGGCTAGGCCTCTGTCTTCTGTGGTTAGCAGCCACTGCCCCCTGCACCACATGTACTTGTCCGCCAACATGCTGGCATGAACTTCTCTCGGAAAAAGCAGTTGACCTGATTGCAATGTGGCAGTATGGGACTGCATTTGGGGGACTTGGCTGTAGGTAATGCCCATTGTTGTGGTGTGTGTGCGGTGTTGGGTAAAATATGGGTGTTTTCCCCATGCATACAGGGGTGTCTGCGCTATCTTTATTTAGTGGTGGGTAAAATATAGGGACTGGGCTGGCAGGTGCCCCAGCTGGGTTTTGAACCTCTGCCCTCTGGTCCTAGAGGTAATGACTCTGTCCGCTGTACCACACTTTGGCCACAGAGACAGTGTAGCCCCTGGAGGCAGTAAGCCTGGCAGGATGGAGTCACAAACCCTGCTCTACGCAATTCTACTGTGGGCATATGCACCCTGTCTGGTGACAAACGTGCACATAAACCCCGGAAATGACCACGGAAAATGTGGGACAAAATATCACCATGCTGGGCAACAGTGATATTAATGGGCAACCATAGCAAACACTCCCAGGAAAGCTCCAATACGTGGCAATGTTTTTTGGAAGAGTCTCCTCTCAGTAGACCCTTCCAAAAGTAATTTCTTTTTTCTGGAGCTTTGCTGGGTGTGATTTCTGTATTTGCCCATCACTATAACTGTTCCCCAGCTGAATTACTATTTTTAATAGGTCTGTTGTGGTCATTTTCTATTTTTATTTTCACTTTTGTGCTGTGCACATATATCACACTGCTCACGTTTTGCTGGTTTCCCCGGTTTTCCTGTACATTGCTGACGTAAATGGTTTCTCTTCCCTTTAAATGCTTTCTACCGCGAGTGTTTCACTCGCGGTAGTTTTTACATGCAAATTCGGGCCCGATACTGTGCGAGGAGCCTCTCCCCTCCCACTCTCCACCCATTGACCCCGTCCCTCCGCCCCTCGGGAGCCTTCCTCCGCCCTCAGAATGCCTTTCCACGCCTCTATCGGACATTTGCGGGCCGGGTACTTTTGCGGGGCACGTTAGTGCGGCGCGCAATTGTGCGGGGCCCAAGCGCACTTGTGCGGGGCGTTTAAGAGCGTTTCTGAGCGTTTGAGTGCCGCGTTTCCGTGCGCTATTGTGCGGCACGCAATTGTACGGCTTTTAGTAAACATGCCCCTAAGTTATGAGGTTGACTTTATAGAGGACGAGCAGGACAGTATGCGCGCGAAACTCACAAAAACCCATATTCTAAAGGACTTACGTGCATGAATAGGCACTTACATCTGAGCTGTAGGCTGTCGCTATTCTATAAGCACGCATGTGTGCTTTCAGTTGTGCATAGGGGCAGAGCTAGGGAAAAGCGTAGGCAGGGCCTAGATTTATGTGAGCTATAGAATACGATGACTTGGTGGCATCATTGCACCGATCTCAGCCTGGGTACTTTCACCTGTTCTTGAGCAGGCAGAACTGCCATGACTTGACTCATGCGCCTGCACGTGCTTTATTTAATAGAATGGGCCCCAAATACACAAGCACCAAAACATTCTGCCTGCACATGAAATTAGAGAATTACCCCCCACATGACTGCTGCTGGATGACCATAACCCACTGTGAGAAGTCAGTCCTAGTTTCACCCAATGGCATGAATTGCAAATGGATTTCTTTTTGTCTTGAGGAAATCAGAACTATATCCCCAGGTGTGCAATTGGCTATAACCTGGATGGATTCAGCTTGCTCTTTTTGACAAAGACTCTAGCTGCAGTCGTTTGCAACTCTCTGCAGATTCATTCCTCATACCGAAGAGTATCATGATCTTTGCAGTTTTCTGGGTCATGCCTCATCTTAGTAAGTGGAACCCATGTTTCAGCCATCAGAACCACTACGTATAAGAACAGACATCCACTGCATAATTGCTTCACTCTGAAGAAAGTCACAGCATGATGGCTGAAACATCAGTTCCACTTACTAAGACTCGGCATGACCTGAAAAACTGCAAAGATCATGATACTAGCCTCGGAAGACTAGAAAACAAGGAGTATCATTAAGATGGCTGCTCTTGGACATTTTGAAATATAAATGCATGCCTATACTGCCGTCCTCCAAAACCATTTGAGAATGTCTTGTAAGGTATTGGTGAAAATAGTTAGCTAGAGAGAGTGCCAAAATGGTGAACTCTAACCTAGTAAACTGCATGCAAATGGACTCTGGACCTTGAAGGCACATGCCTCAATAAATCAGTTAGTCCATAAGGTGACACCATCATCTCTAGGCACCCAGGAAGGAGTAGATAACATGAGGAGGGATCTAGCTAAGTTTGAAGAATGGTTGAGAATTTGGCAGCTGAGATGTAATGCTAAAAAATGCAGAGTCATGAATTTGGGCTGCAAAAATTCAAGGGAGTGGTACAATATAGAGGGTAAAGTACTTCTGTCCACAAAAGAAGAGTGGGACCTGGGCGTGATTGTTTCTGATGGTGATAAAGTGGCTAAACAGGTAGAAAAGGCAATGGAGAAAGTCAGAAGGATGCTTGGGTGCACAGGGAGAAGAATGGCCGGTAGAAAAAAAGAGGTGATAGTGCCTCTGTATAAGTCTTTGGTGAGACATTATTTGGAGTATTTGTAAGCAATTCTGGAGACCGCACCTTCAAAAGGATATAAACAGCAGGGCCAGTGTTACCTGGTAAGCTAGGTAAGTGCGGCAGGAGGGCACCAGTGGCAGGGGGCACCATTATTAGTCGCCCACCACCCACCACTTCAGAAAAGAGCAGCAGCGGGAACATTTCTCTGTTCCCATGGCTCTACTATCTTTTAAAGTGCTGGACCATGGGATTTTTAACAGTAACAAGCATTTCCTGTTTCACGTAAAAAACAGAAAATGCTTTTTATTGCCTTTAGAAACTCAGTGGTCCAGCAGTTTAACAGATAGCAGAGCCACGGGAACAGAGAAATGTTCCTGTGGCTGCTTTCTTTTCTGAAGGATGAATCAGTGAGGGGAGAGAGGGCAGCTGATACAGGAGGGGAGGGAAGGAAAGGGGCCAGAAGGGAGCTGACATGGGGGAGCTGGAAGGGAGCAGACATGGGGGGGGGCAGGAAAGATGACTGGGTAATAGGAGGGGGGTTGGAAGAGAGCTGATACAGGGGAAGATGGGGGCTGGAAGGGAGCTAACACGGGGGGGGGGGCTGGAAGGGAAATGACATGAAGGGGCTGGAAGGGAGCAGACACAGGGGGGCTGGAAGGGAGCTGACACTTGGGAAAGGGGCTGGAAGGGAACTGGCACTTGGGAAAGGGGCTGGAAGGTGGCTGGGTAATAGGAGGGGGGTTGGAAGAGAGCTGACATGGGAGAAGGTGGGGGCTGAAAGGGAGCTTACAACTGGGGATAGCACTGGAAGGTGGATGGACAGAGGAGAGGGTGACTGGAAGAGAGCTGACATGGGAAGGGGCACTGGGACTGGAAGTTCACTGATATCTGGTATGGTATATGGACTAGAAGGGGCTGGACGGTGGGGAAGGAGAGGGATTGGAAGGGAATAGACACCAGTGGTGGTGCTGGGAATGCAAGGGGGTTGACACTGGAAGGTACTGGGAGGGGAGGCTGCATAGGGGGCTAATATTGGGGAGGATTACTGGGACTGGGAAAAGTCTGATGGAAGAAAATGAAGAAAGCAAAAGGAAAGACAAGAAATGGCAGATGGACTATAGACCATAGAAAGAGAGCTAAGAGAAGACAGAGGAAAACAAACCTCAGATCGGGACTAGCATGATCAAAAATCATCAGACAACAAAGGTAGAAAAAATAATTTTATTTTCAATTTAGTGACTGGACTTTGTGCTATCTTTATATTTCACACAGTATGGGGAACTGCATCTCTTATCTGGTGTGGCACCCCATGCGGAGTCTGGCTTCTTGGGGTTTCAGTTTAATTTTTGTTTACATATTTTTATTTTTACTTTAGGTTGTGGTCACTTATTCTGTACTTGAGGGTCTGTCTTCTGAGTGTGTGACCAAGGCCAGGTGTTCTGTTAATATGGAGTTTCTACATAGGAATCTGTACTGTAGTAATTTGACTTGTTCAGCTTTTCAAATAGGAGTATGAATGTTTTGGGCCCATTACAGTATTTATAGTGCTGCTTTATTCTGGGTAGGCCCCTTATTGTATGAGGTTTGGAAGCATATGCTGGTATGGTATGGTAGATTTAGCTTGTAGATCTTCAGTGACTTTTACAGTGTTTCATATTAGTTCACAATATGCTTGGCACTGGAGAATGCTTATGTTGTTGAGATGACCAAAATCAGACTTTTCTTTTGGACCATCACAGCCGGGTTGCATGATGCTAAGTATTTGCTGCTAAATATAGCATTTTTATTTTGGCTATGCATTTTGCTCTTTCACTGCAATTTTCTAACAAAACATGATTTGAAGGAGAAATACTAATATAGCTTAAAAAGAGTTCACAAAGTGGTTTTGGGAAAAAGGAGGGTAGGGTGCAGCCATCATTAATAATGATGATGATGGAGGGGTGCCGATTTATAGGTTAAAGAGGGGCACTAGAAACCCTAGCACCAGCCCTGATAAACAGAATGGAGTTGGTGCAAAGAATGCCTACCAAAATGGTCAGTGTTCTTTATCATAAGGCAGAAAGACAGATTTAAAGATCTCAATATCTATACTTTGGAGGAAAGACGGGAGAGAGGAGATATAATAAAGACGCTTCAATACCTCCATGGCATAAATGCACAGAAGGAGAGACTCTTTCAATTGAAAGACAGCTCTGCAACGAGGGGACATAGGATGAGGGTGAAAGGGGAAAGACTCAGGAGCAATATGCAGAAATATTTCTCTATGGAAAGAGTGGTAGATGCATGGAATAGGCTCCCAGTGAAGATGGTAGAGACAAGGACAGTATCTGAATTCAGGAAAGCATGGGACAAACACAGATGCTCTCTAAAGGAAAAAAGGGACTACTGTAATTGGTATGGAAGGGTACTGGATAGGCCATGTGATCTTTTTCTGCCATCTTGTTTCTATGTTTCTATTATTTATCCTCTTATACTTAATTTATAACCTACTCAAAGCCACTTTATTTATTGAGCTATACAAAATGTTGACCCATGGACATGGACAGGTTTGGTGATTTTTTTCAGCTGAATTAAAACGTTATAAGCGATACTCTTCCAGTGGACTAACCTAATACATTTATGATTAGTGTTTGAGAGTTACACTCCCTTCATCGGCTCTGAATTGCTAGTGTAGAATGTTGCCTGTGAAGGACACATGAAGACTCCAGACTCATTTAATCTGTCCATTTTCCCTGCTTACTGTGATCTTTTTGCCCCTTACCTGATCTCCAGTGCTATCCTCATCACCACTAAGACTCCTCCTATATATATGCGCCTATGCTACTTACGCATACTCCTTCTCCCAGTATGGGCCACGATTCAGCCTCTGTTCCCTGCTGCATGCACAGGGCTGCTGTGCATGCTGTGGGGGATGGGGCATGATGGGGGAAGAGAGTGGGAGGGGCATGGGCGGAACTGACCTCTGAATGTACAGGGCCAATTCCGCTCATGGCCCGGTATGTCCAGGGTTCTCCGGGGGGACGGTCTGTTTATTCCACCTTGGAATAAACGGCGGCCAACCCCCTGGATCGCTAGGCCAGGACAATGGGGCCAGCGGTAGGTGGGTCCCTGCTACCCGATTGGAGCACTGGCAGCCCCTGTCGGGCTCGGGTGGTGGGGGTTCAGGGTCCCAGGGGACGCAGGACATGTGATGCTGGGCCAGCCAGGCTGTCTTCAAGGGCCTGATCCTGCACCCACGGAAGTGTCTTGCTCCCGCGGTGCAGAATCAGGCGCTGATAGCCCCATCTTGGTCGTGGCTATACAGATGGCCCGGACGTGCCCCATTGTGGATTGGGCTCTATTTGAAATAGCTCTACTTGGTTTCTTCAAATTACAGATAAAAGATTTGGACATTTTCTTGTCTGTGATACACAAATTATATTGGTATGATTATTTTGTACTTCAGGTAAAAATACAAAAATATATTCTAAAATGTGACTTACCAACGTGCCCCCTGGAACTCCAGGACGGCCTTCAGGGCCCTTCAAATATAAAATGAACATTTTTAAATATTTCAATCCCAATGCTGGCTCCCTGGCTTTTGCTGGTGCTTGTTAAATGGAAAGTAGCTTGGGGACCAGAACTGATACTCGGGTCTCCTATAACTGTCCCCCAAAGAGGCCTATGAGGGTCACTTTCACTCTGGGAGAATTCTGCTTCTTGCTCTATGGACCTGAACTAAAGTTACACCATATATAGTGTATTCTACAGCAATAGAAGAACATTTAGCATGCTCTATTTTTAGAAAACGGAAGAGCATTTGTACTTTGTCTAGGTGTAGACTTTTGCTGCCTTTGACATATCCTTGTGCAAGCCCTAGCTGATTGGATCTGGAAGCTTTCCTTTGAACTCGTCCATGACATTAATGGGGCCTCAACTAGTTGCTGAAGATACCTATTGTACATTTCCAGGTCCACTGCAGATTACTGGTACCCATCATTGGTTGACACTGCAGATGGTCTCAGAAATACACAGTAATGCACTACGACACGTATGTATTGACATATTCATACATGCGCTCACGGTGTATGTTTACTCCAAATACTGGTGCATTGGGAGACAAAACATGCACAAAGATACATCCAAAGCACACACATACTACTTACCCTTGGACCTGGTGGACCTTTATCACCCTTCTCTCCTTTAAAGCCCGATTCTCCTGGGTCTCCATTTTCACCCGGGTCACCCGGATCTCCCTAGAACCAACCAAGTATACTTCAGACATTTGTCAGCCTAGAGCAGGCTGCTGCATCACCATGGCCTGCAACTGCATGTTTCCTCATCTTGGAAGGGCTCTTTCTAAAAACTATTTATCCAGGTAAAAGAGAGTTCTGAAAACTGCCCACTCCTTATGTGGGTAAAAGTAGCGCTAGATGCCCCGTAACACCTAAGACCATGTAACCTCCTGTCACCACAATTTGCCCTAATCCCCAATTTTGAACTCTGTTATAACAAAAGTTCTACTTTGAGTTACAATGCAAACAGCTTTGAATTTATGATAAGGTGGTATAGAAAACCTTTTAAAGTTAAAAAAAAAATATAAAAATATAAAAATGATGATTATTATTATTATTATTAGTAGTAGTAGTAGTATTTATTTATTTATTTTTAAATATCACTTTTCTCCATAGTAGTAATAGTATCAACAATGCACAGGAGGCTAGCCAGGCTCAGAGGAAGGGTTAGGTCAGGAAGACATCAGTGTGCTTAGTTTTTGCGTTTTAAGGGAAGAATTGTCCATAGAAAAAGCAGGTAGAGATCTTTGTAGGATCTTTCTCCATGGATAATTTTCAAAAGGAAAACTTGTGTTTTTTCCTTTGAGAACTGATACAAAATTTCCTGCACAGTTTTGAAAATTACACCCTCCAAGTTTCACAAGATCTGGATGAAACATATCTTAAAGATAAACTGTTAAGATTATATTCCTGGAAAGCTGTTATGATCTTCTCAAGAGACTTTTCTCCAAATTCCCTCAACTTTGGTTATGGATTTGTAATGTGGATCTATAGAAAATGTGCAATCATTCTTCTTCTCTTATAGCGCCATCTTTGTGGAATGTGTTTTCAAGAGTTTTCCTAAAATTATATTTACTCATGTTTTGAAAAGATATGAAAACTAATTTATTTACCCTTATGGGGGCTAATTCCGATCAGGGGACATCCAGCCTGTCCGGAAGTCCATAATCTGAATGGGTCAGAGTTGCACCTGATTCTGCACTCGCGGGAGCTAGATGTTCCCACAGGAACAGAATCGGGGCACTTGGACGGGTCAGATGGGTCCTGATTCTGCAGGCCCAGATGTGCTCCACCTACCCCGGCTATCCCCCCCCCCCCCATGCTCCTGCTGGAGCCCCAGGGCCGCGGTGTCCCGTCGCCATGCAGGAGCCCCTTTTCCTGTCGCCAAACCCCCAGAGGGGCCTGCCAAGGCCGGGAATGGGCGGCGGGGCTCCTCCTGCATCAGTCACCTATTTGGGGGGGAGGTCCTCCATTGCTGGCCGACAATGTCGGGGGGACTTATTCCACCTCCGAGATGGAATAAGTTCCCCAGTCATCCTTCACTCTCTGGACATACAGGCCATGACCACCCACTCCCTATACGTGCAGGGAACTTTGGGGACAGAATAGGCCCCAGGTGAATAGCAGGGGATGTATATCCAAATTGGATATACAGCCCCACTATTTGCAGTTCTAGATGACCCCCCATAGTGTATATTTTCTTAGGGAGTCATCTACTAACAGCGTGCAGTACTCCTATTAAAAAGCATTATTTTTCACAGACCCCTTGCATAAAAATGGGTTCTTAATAACATTAGTGCACACTTAGTAAATTACCCTCTTAATGTTTTTATATCAATTATAGGGCAGTCTATTGGATACAGGATCTGGTTTATTAATATGTCTGTCTTAATTTAGGTTTTCGTTAATTGGGATTCACACTATGTTGGATTTTCAATAGAGTATTTTTATTTTTTTCTTAATTATAAATGCAACACCATTTCTTCTTTGACTTTCATGTCTGGTGGAGTACACCATGCAATCATCAGATTCAAAGAACCCAATGCCAGTTCATTTCAGTTCCCTGACAGCCAACAGTTCGAATTGTGCACATTCCATTCATTCCAGAATACCTCTAGCTTCCCTTGGTTCATGTCCCACTGGGTAAGACCTCTTTCCATGTCCCGCTGTGTAAGATGTCTTTACAGCTTCTGACTTTTCATGCACAGCTACATCAGCAGTCAGACATCCTGAGGGCATTGTTCCAACCGCATCACAATTGCTGTCTTTACTGTTAAGAATCTTCAGTTCTTCCCCAGTAGCCCACTGACTGCTTTCTGACCTGAGGGGTTCATCTTATGGCACTATCCATTGGGTTTTTGTGGCAGGTGCAGGCCTGTGACCCACGGTGTCTGAACATAAGCAGGCCAGCATGGCTAGCTTGACCTGTAAATGAGGCCTGTGGAGAGGCATATAGGATTGCACATCCCCCAATATGCTGCTATTGTAAGATAGAACTCAGTAGAAGTATTGAATTAGCTTAGGTATGCAGAACTGTAGAACTGAAAGATGGAAAAATACAGAAAAGACATGTTTAAAAGTTACTGATAAGAAAAAGTACATCTGCAAAGAAATAATTAGGAGTGCTGACAGATGAGTTACAGAACCCTGCTCTTCTGCACGCACAAATTGGTTCTATGGCCTTGAGAGTGTGAAAGTAACAAGTTGATGAACTGGCCATTGTAATTGGGACTAGAAGGGGGGCATGCAGGTGTCATGCCCACAGAAGGGACATAATTGGATAAACTTATCAGTACCGGGACCAATGGAAGAGGTACGGGAGGTTACCGGGACCAATGAAATGTTTTTCTATACCTAGAATGGAACAGAAGTCTATAAAAGTTGTTGTAATGCTTGAAAACTTTGCTCAGCCATTTTGAAATTGACTGGTTCGAGACTTGTGCACAAATAAATGATTTGGACCTTCTGAACAGACTCCTGGTATCATTGGTTTGTCTGCGCTTTGCTGCTACATATTCTTGGTGCATTGGCCGGGAAGTTGTGGAATCAAAGTGTATATAGGGCAATATACCATGACTTTCCGCCTCTATAGGCTTGGTCCTGCCGGGATCGCGCCCTTCCGACGAGGGCTGCTCCCTGGCGCCACCGGTCCCTTGTATCGGAGGGAGCTGGTCGGACCTCGGCGGGTGCCGGGCCCGGTTGGAGCCAACGCCTCGAACCCGAGTGAGGGGAGTCCGAGGTCCAACTCATGCGCCTGCTTGGGAAGTTTGAGGACCGGATCCGGTGAGTATAGTTTTGATTTTGGGTCTAGACAGAAATAGAAAGAGCAGTACTGCCATTGGAACTTGGAATTTGGAATTTGTAATCTCGAGATATTGGGAATTGGTAAGAGAGCATGATCAACTCTCAAGGAAGAGCCGAGTAACCCCGCATGGGAATTCGCCGGGTGAAACCCTCATCCTTTTTGTAATTGGGAAAAAGACTAGTCAAAACAGATAGAAACGAATGCATTCTGGGATACGTTGCTAGCATGATTGTGTGAACGAAGTGTGAATGAGAGGTCTGGCAGCACGGACCAAGTGAAGGCGGACCCCTGAGTAGCGCATTTCCTGACCGGGCAACCGCGTTCAGGTCGCGAAAAGGGGGAAGCGATTGTCGTCTTGTCTTGTTATTTGTATTCCCTATACGTTTCCAGGGCCGTGAGGACCCCTTACCCACGGTCCGCCCTCCTTTTCCCTTCTGTCTGTTGTTGCGCGCACACATCGAAATGGGAGGGGCGGGGTCTACTAGAAACACTCCATTAGAATGTATGATCGCACATTTTAAAGAGGGATATTCAGGAGATTATGGTATTAAAATGACAGCAGCCCGTTTGCAGATTTTGTGTACTAGGGAGTGGCCCGATCTAGACCCCATCTGGCCCCGAGAGGGAACGTTCACTGTAGAGATTATTCAGTCGATACACCGTAGAGTGCGGGTAGCGCACCCTGATCAGTACCCCTATATAGATTCCTGGTTAAGTATTTGTGAAGATCCGCCCCCCTGGGCGCAGCGCTGTTATGAGGAACAGTGCAGAATAATGTTAGCTAAAACAGATTCTAGACAGAAAACGGAACAGCCTAGAATGAAAGAGCAGGATAAGAAAGCCAAGAAGAAGCCCATCTTGGTAGATCCTGATTCCCCAGAAATAGTCCTCAGGCAGCCCCGAACCCCAGGTCCAGTAAGAGTAGCCCGGCGTCCTGCCCCAGAACCCCAGAGACGGCCAGAGCCGAGGCGGGACCCAACCCCTGATCCCCCTCCTGGAGGAGAGAAAGAGGAAGAATTAGTGGAAAGAGAAGAGGGGGATATAAAAAGTGAGTCAGAAGCGGAGATAGAAGAAGGAGAAAGAGAGAATCCCCCAGACGAGGAGGACAGTGTACAAATAATTGAGAAAGCCAGCGCTAGCACTAGCACGCCAGTAAAAGAGAAACCCAAAGCAAAACCTGTAGAGAAAAAGAAAGTGACTCCTGCAAAGGCAACGACAATAACCCTTAGATCCCAAAAGACACCTATGGCGGCCAAACTGTTTCCCTTACGGCAAGTCCCGGGAGTGCCCGTAAAGAATGATAATGATGAAGTGGTAGCGGGACCCCTAACTTATGTATATATCCCTTTCTCTACAACTGATTTATTAAATTGGAGGTCGCATTATGCCTCCTATACTAGTAAGCCCCAGGAGCTGACAGAATTAGTAACTAGTATTATGGAAACTCACCAACCCACTTGGCCAGATTGCCGTCAGCTCCTGACCACCCTATTCACAACAGAAGAACGAGCAAGAATTAGAAAAGCAGCTATTGAATGGATGGCAGAGAACCCCGTAGCTCCGGGACCAGGGCAGAATATAATAGACCGTCGGGAAGCAGCGCAGAGAGAATTCCCGAATGAAGACCCCCAATGGGATCCAAATACAGATGAAGGATCCACAGCCCTAGCCCGTTTTCGCCAAGGCTTTTTACAAGGCCTGAGAAGGGGGGGCCAGAAAGCTATGAACCTTTCCAAAGTTGCAGGAGTTATCCAAGGGATAGATGAGAGCCCAGCAGATTTTTATGAGAGATTAACTGAAGCATACAGAATGTATACTCCCTATGATCCCGAGGCACCAGGAAGTTTATGTATGGTGAATTCTGCTTTTGTAAACCAGTCTCAACCAGATATTAGACGTAAATTACAGAAATTAGAAGGGTTTGCAGGCATGAATGCAACACAGTTAGTGGAAGTCGCTCATAAAGTGTATGTGAATCGTGATACTGAAAGACAGAGAGAATGTGATAGAAAGATGAAGAAGAAAGCTGATTTTTTGGCTGCGGCCATTGTTGAAAAGAAAAGGGGAGGTGTCCCTAGTCGAAGGAGCAGAGGAAGAGGGCGGGGTCAAGGCAGAGGCCGGACCCAGAGACTAGGCGTGAACCAATGCGCCTATTGCAGAGAGGAAGGACATTGGAGAGATACGTGCCCGCAACTTGAAGACGCCCAGCAAGATGACGACAACGATCATCAATGGCGAGAAGAAAGACGAGGCCGTTCCCGAAATCGCGGAGGAGCCAATCGAGAACAATTCCAGCGAGAGAGAGGAGGAGCCATTCAAGCATTGGCCACACAAGCCCATGATGAGGATGACGTGGATTAGGACAGACCGGGCTCCAAGTTTGCTTTAGGTCTCCAGGAGCCTATGGTCGGAATACAAATAGGAGACCAAATTATGAACTTTATGGTTGATACTGGAGCACAGCATTCAGTAATAGACAAAAAGATAGCCCCATTTACTACAAAAGCAGTCACCATTATAGGAGCAACTGGTGCCAAAGCCACAAAGTCTTTTCTTCAAAACCGAATATGCAGTCTAGGAGGACAGCAAGTAACTCATCAATTCCTTTACATGCCCGAATGTCCAGTGCCATTACTGGGACGAGATATGCTGGCCAAACTTCAAGCACAGATATCTTTCTCTGAACAAGGAGAAATGCAAATGACAGTAAATCCCCAAGCCAAACCAGCAGGAATAATGCTGCTGACAGTGCCCCGAGAAGAAGAATGGAGGTATTACGTTGACGACTCCATCCAAGATACCTATTTTGAACAAACTTTAAAGAACATCGATGCACCACCTGGAGTATGGGCAGAAGGCAGTCCCCCAGGCCTAGCCAAGCATATAGCTCCAGTGATTGTAACCCTCAAGCCTAGTGCTACACCAGTGCATGTCAAACAGTACCCTCTCCCAAGAGCCGCAATTGAAGGCATTCATCGCCACCTACAAAGATTGCTCGAGTATGGCCTACTAAAAGTATGTCAATCCCCATGGAACACTCCACTTTTGCCAGTAAAGAAACCTGGGACAGATGAGTATCGCCCAGTGCAAGATTTGAGAAGAGTAAATGATGCCGTTGAAACCATACATCCAGTTGTACCCAATCCTTACACTCTTCTAGGACTGATACCTGCTGAAGCTACCCATTTCACTGTACTGGATTTGAAAGATGCATTCTTTTGCATAAGATTAGCCCCTGTAAGCCAAATATTGTTTGCATTCGAATGGCAGGACCCCATCTCTGGAAGAGGGGGCCAACTCACCTGGACAAGATTACCCCAAGGATTCAAGAATTCGCCTACCATCTTTAGCGCTGCACTGAATCAAGACCTTTCAAGCTATCCAGTAGCCCCGGGGAAGAGAGTGCTTCTCCAATATGTGGATGATCTGTTGATAGCTGCCATATCAGAAAGTGAATGTATACTAGCCACCAAAGACCTCTTGCAGTTACTAGATGAAGCTGGATACAAAGTTTCCAGAGCCAAAGCACAGCTATGCCAAAAAGAAGTGAAATACTTGGGTTTTCGTATTACCCAAGGAAGCAGAAGATTAGGCAGAGAAAGAAAAGAAGCAGTATGCAGAATTCCAACTCCAACAACCAGAAAGCAAGTCAGAGCCTTTCTGGGAGCGGCAGGATATTGCCGAATCTGGATACCTAACTTTGCCCAAATTGCCAAACCACTATATGAAGCCACAAAAGGAGAAGAAAAGTCACCATTGGAGTGGGGACTTGAGCAGGATACAGCCTTCCAGAAGTTAAAGGAAGAATTGATGTCATCACCAGCACTTGGACTACCAGATGTCCACAAACCTTTCCACTTGTTTGTACATGAAGCACAGGGAAATGCCTTGGGCATGTTGACTCAGAAATTGGGAAATTGGGAGCGACCTGTAGCATACCTATCGAAACAATTGGACCCTGTGGCCAAAGGATGGCCACCTTGCTTGAGAGCAGTTGCAGCTACAGCGCTATTAGTGAGCGAAGCAGACAAGCTCACACTAGGACAGAACATACGAGTCACTGTGCCACATGCAGTCCTTGCCCTTATGGAACAAAAAGCAAATTATTGGCTCACCAATTCTCGAATGTTGAAGTACCAAAGTATGTTATGTGAAAACCCACAGATACAACTTGAAGTGAGCCATGCCTTGAATCCAGCCACCTTGATACCCATCAGTGAAGAACTCCCAGAACATGACTGTATCGAAGTCATGGAGACTGTGTTCTCCAGTCGACCTGACTTGACAGATGTGCCCATAGACAATCCCGACCAAATCTATTATGTTGATGGGAGCAGTCTCATCCTTGATGGACGACGCTGTGCCGGATATGCAGTCGTCACTCAACACGAAGTAGTTGAATCATCAGCTCTAGCCTCAGGCACATCAGCCCAGAAAGCCGAATTGATAGCACTCACCAGAGCATTGTTATTAGGAGAAAAACTTGTGCTAAATGTATATACAGATTCCAAATATGCCTTCACCACCTTACATGCCCATGGAGCTCTCTATAAAGAAAGAGGACTCATCACATCAGGAGGAAAATCAGTCAAGTATGGTCCCGAGATATTGATGTTACTTGATGCAGTCTGGGCCCCAACACGTGTAGCTGTCATGCATTGTAGAGGACATCAAGCAGGAAAAGGAGAAGTTGCCCGAGGAAATAGATTTGCAGATGCCTCAGCACGACAAGCAGCTATGACAGGACAGATTGCCCCACAAGCTATGCCAATGCAAGCAGCATTGTTTCCAGTACCTTTGAATCTATGGACCCCAAGATATACCACCAAAGAATTGGATTACTATTGTGACAGAGAAGATGGAGTACTGAAAGATGGATGGATTGAACTGCCACCAGAAGAGGGCAGTCAACCTCCCGGACGAATAGTAATTCCTGAACTGTTAGGACCATCCTTTGTCAAAGCTTTCCACGAAGCCACCCACTATGGGAAGAGTGCTATGGAAAAAGCACTCAGACCACATTTCTACATCCCTCGATCAGCCCAGTGCTAACGAAAGTCACCACACGATTGAGCCGAACAAACTTCTCTCATCAGATAATCATGCTCTCATGCTGTTTACCGCAAGTATAGTCTCACAATTATAACCACCGTATACCATTGCTACTTAATCTTCATACTGCCGTCAGTAGCCTTATCAATGACAGTTACCATTGTACTGTTGTCAGTAATTCCTCATTGCTATCTAGCCATTGTACTGTTGTCAGTAATTCCTCATTGCTATCTAGCCATTGTACTGTTGTCAGTAATTCATTGCTATCTAGCCAGCTCCCATTGTACTTTTGTTAGTAATTCCCAAATACCTGCCCACAATCACAAGTAATTCTGCCCGTTTCACAAGCACACAATACCCTGCCATGATGGGTTCCCCCTTTACCACCATAATCGGTTGCTATATCATCCTTGCTAGCTGGTTCTCCTGCTCTCTTACCTTAACCCCTCCTTCCAATCAGATCCCAATATTACAGAGCCATGGAAGGAGATGGTCTGGTGCATCCCGTAACAATATAAATTGGGATACCCGCGCTCATCACCCACACTTGCTACACATTGCGCTTCAGCACTCTAAGAAATCCAAGCAGGTGGAAAACTCCTACCCTCATAGCCTGAAATGTGCCCTCATCAATGCCCGTTCTATCCGGAAGAAGTGGCCAGCTGTTACTGACTTAATTTCCCTCCACGACCTGGATATACTCCTGGTCACCGAGACGTGGCTATCTGACGAAGACAACGTCATACTCAACCAGCTCCTCCCCCAGAACTTCACAGCTCATTCAAGTCATAGACGCGACAAAAGGGGAGGAGGGGTACTCATCCTCACCAGGACAGACCTCCACTTCAAGACAGTGGACTCCACCAACACTAATCACCTTAAAACCGTCACCATCTCCAACAAACGCTGCTCAATCAACCTGCTTTACAGAGCACCCTCAGCTTCTCCGGATGATCTTGCTGCAATAATTGACCTCGCCTCCAACACGCATAACCCAAACATCCCAAGCTGGATTCTAGGCGATTTCAACCTGCCAACGCTGCAGGATAATCAAGTGTCATCCTTCCTTGATGCCCTATCAAATCTCGGATTCAAACAATTAGTAAAGGAACCTACCCATACTAGGGGAAATATTCTGGACTTAGTATTCGCCCCTCAGATATCTCTTAGCACATCGCAGGACCCCATAACGTCCATAACTTCTGTCCCTTGGTCAGATCACAAATTGATCATCCTCCATATTCCTTCGCACAAAATCGACTCAAAGTTCAACAAGATACCGAGCAATACTGCAAGACCACACTACAGATGTTTCAAGCCTTTCAACAGAGACCTTATCCTCACAGAAACGCAGCAACTCATCAACGAAACCACCTTGAACCTTGACGACCTAATTACTCACTGGAACAACTGCCTCAGCGCAATCGCCCTACGCACACCAACCAACAAGCCTCCAGGGAAAAGAACAAGCGCTCCATGGTACACAGCCGATCTTAGAGTTTCTCTTACCCGATTACGGAAACTCGAAAATGCTGGCGCCTATCTCACTCTTCAAATGACCAGACAGCGTACAACTGTCATCTTGATGCACATCGCAATGCAACCACTGAAGCAATGAAACAATACTACTCAGAGACCTTAAAGAGATCACTTAATAAGCCTCATGATCTTTTTGACCTAGTCAAGACTCTATCAAAGGAACCGACCCCTGGGCCTCAATTTGAGATTCACCCACAGGATTTTGCCAACTACGCTCAATCCAAGATATGCCGGACTATCAAAATCCCGACTACAACCATCACCCCGGAACGAAATTGCCCTACAGCTCTAACCGTATTCTCTACGCCTACCAAGAAAGGCATTGAAGACACTATTATGGCCCTTAACACCACCACAGCTCAGTCTGATCCATGCCCAGCCTTCTGGATCAAGGAGCTTCGCAGCCACTTCAGCCCAATACTATCCAAAATAATGAACCTCTCCTTTACAACAGGTTCCTTCCCCTCAGCTCTTAAGCATACCTCTATCAGACCTCTTCTAAAAAACTGCAAGCTCGATCCACAAAAAGTAGATTCATACAGACCTATATCCAGTATACCTCTACTTGCGAAGATCATTGAAAAAGAGGTCCAACGACAACTACAAGATCACATTGACGCTTCTGCACCATTAGACTCCTGCCAACATGGTTTTAGGGAATTCCATGGAGTGGGAAACTCTTCTTACCACCCTCTTCTGCAAAATAATCACTGGCATTGATGACATCCGTCAAGGATTTGCTCTCATCTTTCTGGACATCGCTGCAGCTTTTGATTCAGTAAGTCACGAGCTCCTCTTAGGAAGACTAATTGAGAAAGGTATTAATGGAAGAGCGCTTGAATGGTGCAGATCTTACCTGTCCGGAAGATGGCAACATGTTCGTTCAGGAGGGATAACTTCGGAACCTTTCCACCAAAGCCAGGGAGTCCCACAAGGTTCCTCCCTTTCTGCCCTCCTGTTCAACATTTACATGCAGCCAATTTGTAAGATCATCCGATCCTTCAATGTTGACTGCATGTTATACGCCGACGATGTCCTGCTGTACATACCCTTCTCTACGGAACATCTGGACCTCTCTCCACTAACGAGCTGTTTCAATGCAATATCTGACTGGCTTCTCTCCCAAAACCTCCGAATTCAACATAAGAAGACCGAAGTACTCTTCATTACGAGGAACCCTAACTTCACCCCACCACAATTCCTTAAAGTAAAAGAAGCAGAGTTACAATCTAAACCAACAATACGCTACCTGGGAGTCACCTTGGATCAACGCCTGGACATGAAAGCCCACATCGGAAACACAGTCAGAGCAGTATACTACAAGATCCGCTCTCTCAGGCATTTACGATCCATGCTGGAACCAAATGACTTCAGGACTATATATCAGGCGTTGATCATACCTCATTTTGACTTCGCCAATGCCATCCTACAAGGCTTGCCCCTATCCACCTTGAACCCGCTGCAGCTCGCCATGAACGCGGCAGCAAGGGTCATCCATGGAGCCTCCAGAAGTGACCACGTGACACCTTTACTGATACAGTTACATTGGCTACCCATACAGGCTAGAATCATTTTCAAGACTTTGTTACTCACTTTTAAAGCTATTAACAAGCTCTCCTCTGAAGCAATAACTGCCCTCATCCATACCACATCCCCAAATAGAGCAAGAAGATCCACGGCTATAAACTCCCTAAAAGTTCCAAAAGCAATAACAGATTGCACTGCATCTACAGCCAATAGGGCGTTTAGTATCAGTGCGCCAAGATGCTGGAACGCATTACCTCCAGATATCCGGGCCATTAAGAGCCTTACACAGTTTAGAAAAGCCCTCAAATCACATCTTTTCAATAAGTACCTCATACAATCCAACACCACCCCTTAGTGGTGCATATGTTTCTATAGAATTCATGTTTATATGACTCTATGTTGCACGATATGTAAATAGTTACCCCTGTTATCCCAGTTATTTGCCCTGTTATCTGTGAACTCAATGCAATGCAATGCAATGTATGCCTTTGAGTCAGTCATGACTCCTGGCGACCCAGAAGCTCCTGGGTTTTCTTGGCAGTGTCACTGGAAGTAGATTGCCAGGCCTTTCTTCCGAGGCAATGGAGGGTTAAGTGACTTGCCCAAGGCCACAAGGAGTGCTAGCGGGAATCAAACCCTGGTTGCTTGGTTACCAAGCCAGTGCTCTAACCACTAGACTACTCCTCCACTCTGTGAACTCATACGTGTTAATTGTACTGAGCATTTTTGTTCCATGTAAACCGCGCTGATGCTGAATAGTGCGGTATAGAAGAGACTTTAAATAAATGAGGGAGGAGTAGCCTAGTGGTTGGGGCACGGTACTTCAGGCCGGAAGGTCAGGGGTTCAAATCCCACTAGAGGACAGCAACCTTGGGCCAGAAGGACTGGGGTTTCTAGTCCCACAGATGCTCCTTGTGGTCTTGGGCAAGCCACTTAACCCTCCATTGCCCATGTTCCCTGTAAGTATTAGTGAATGTGTCTCATATCCCCGCGTGTTAAATGTATCCCCCAATTGTGTTGTGACCGCTTTGATTGAAGGATAAGGCGGTATACAAAACTGTCTAAATAAATAAATAAATAAAACCATATCAGCCTCAGTAGCACGTCAATGCCTAACCTGTGCCAAAAATAATGCCAAGCAAGGCCTTATTACGGCACCCCGAGTTCAGTCAGGAGGTGTCACCCCCATGCACAACCTCCAAGTTGATTTTACTGAAATGCCAAAAGCCAATGGATACCATTACCTATTAGTATTAGTTTGTACGTTCTCTGGGTGGGTAGAAGCATTCCCAACCAGAACTGAGAAAGTCCGAGAAGTTACCAAAGTCTTAATGAGAGAGATTGTCCCCAGATTTGGAATCCCAGCAGTAATAGGGTCAGACAATGGACCCTCATTTGTCTCCCAAGTTACTCAGCAGTTAGCAAAAGCTTTGCAGATACAGTGGAAACTCCACACTGCATACAGACCCCAGAGTTCAGGGAAAGTTGAGCGAATGAATCGTACCTTAAAAGCCCAAATGTCCAAGCTTTGTCAGGAGACACACTTGAAGTGGCCCCAAGTGCTCCCAATAGCTTTACTCAGAATACGCTCAGCTCCTGTAAAGTCAACAGGATTTTCCCCTTTTGAAGTTTTGTATGGTAAACCCCCACCAATAGTGCAGGGAGTCAAAGGAAGTTTAGCCCAGATTGGTTCAGAAGTAACCAGACAAGAACTCCTAGCTCTTAGTTTTGTTCTGCAGACTCTCCATACGTGGATCCAAGACCAGTTGCCTATCAACTTGACGGAACCCTTGCATCCCTATCAGCCTGGTACTTCGGTGTGGATCAAAGATTGGAAGAAGACACCGTTGGAACCCCATTGGAAGGGACCGTACACCGTCATCCTGTCTACCCCAACTGCAGTAAAGGTAGCCGAGATCGACGCCTGGATCCACCACAGCAGAGTCAAGCCCGCCGCCGATCCTGAACCAGAGCAGTGGACAGCAGAACAGCATCCTGATGTACCCTTGCGAGTTACTCTGAGACGGCAACCAGCAGCTTAGACACTTCATCACAAGTGCTTTGCAGTAGCCAAGTCTTTCGAAGAGGATTGCTGTTTTCCATGCAGCAACAGTTTTGTTTCAACGAACCCAATTTGTGTGTGATTTGACACACTACTTTGAGACTACATTGACTAAGCCAGACTTCACAAGCCAACTGAAATTGCTAAAAAGTTGGTTAATGTGTACTGGACATCTTGAGGATCTTCAATCAACACTCAGCACCCGTTAAATTGCTTCATTAGCAAACGGGACGAAGAATAAAAGACCGTCGTGATCAAGATCAGCAAGCTGAGGATTCAGAAGAACTCCAATCAACATCAACATGTATCTTTGTTTTTGCTTTGCCTTGGTTGCCTTCTTTGGAGGTTTTGAACTGACTTATGCTTTACCTCCATGCACTGCTTGCATTACTTCTACTAGAACTGGACTGAAAGTAACTCAGACTTTGCTTTACCAATCTTACTATACCTGCAAGGGAACAGTAACTCGGTGTATCTATAACACCACTGAACTAAATGTTTGCACTCATGGCAAAATCAAAGCATGCTATAATCCGCATCAGAATCCATCCTATTACACGTTGGAAGTAAGATGGAAGGATGCAGATGGACCTATACTAGCTGCTACACCACCACTTAAAGACATTACTAAACCTGCTGTTTTGAATTCTGATGCATGTAATGCCATTAATAGAGATAGTCAGTCCACCTGTGGTACATGGGAGAAAGCGTATAGAAATGACCATAAGTATATGTGTCCAGAAGGTGCCACAAATTGGTGGAAGTGTACAGGTAAAACGGGATCAGGCTATAGTACTGCTACAGCGGCAGATTACTATTGCCCGTATTGGGGATGTGTTTTTTATGCTACCTGGAACACTGGTATAACTGATGAGAAAATAGATAAGCGGATGGCTACTCTAACCAAGCCAACCACTAATGATAAATGTCAGAAAGATGCTTGTAACCCCTTACACTTACGTATACACAATCCCCATGCATGGAAACAAGGATACAAGTTTGGTTTACGTATTGCTGGAGGAGCAATAGATCCAGGGACCATTGTGTATATCAGATTGAATACCCAAGCCCACAAGTCATCTAAGTATCATATTCATAATACCTTTTATGAAGCCATGCATGTAAATAAGTTTGAGATCCCTCACCCCTCACAGAATTTATTTCTAGAATTAGCCAGAGCAGTAGTATCTAGTCTTAAAATCACAGATTGTTATTTCTGTGGCGGAACCCAAATGGGAGACCAATGGCCATGGGAAGCCCAGGAATTGAATTATTCCATGATTTACAATCAGACTGAATTACACAAGACTACCAGTGAATGGGTGTTAGCGCACTCAATCGTTGGACGTCTTTGCTATGCCAGAACTGGACCCCAGTTCACCCAAAAGGTAGGACAGCTGGTCTGTCTTAGCCAGAAGTACTATAATGCCACGACCAAAAAGACAGCATGGTGGTCAGGAATCAGACATCCTGAACCTCCTAACCCATTAGCTAGATTTCCTGAACTTGCAGGTCTATGGACTAACCTTGCCAAAGTCCAAGCCTGGCAAGCCCCACCTGGCCTATATTGGATCTGTGGAAACCGAGCATATGCGCAACTCCCGCCACAATGGGGAGGAGCATGTGTCTTAGGAACCATCAGACCTTCGTTCTTCCTGTTAAACACTGAACATGGAGAACAATTAGGATACCCTGTATACACTACCCACAGACACAAAAGAGCATTGAGACAGAAAAGAGAAGCCTTACAGATAGGCAAGTGGGAGAAGTGGCAAGGTGATGATTGGCCACCAGAAAGAATTATTGAATATTATGGACCTGCCACTTGGAATGATGATGGTATGTATGGTTATCGTACTCCAATCTTTATGATTAATCGTATTATTCGCTTACAAGCAGTAGTTGAAATAATAACCAATGAAACTAGTCATGCTCTTACGCTCTTAGCTAGACAAAGTACTCAGATGCGCACTTGATTATTTGTTAGCAGCAGAAGGAGGAGTATGTGGTAAACTGAATTTAACTAATTGCTGTTTGAAAATAGATGATAAGGGTCAAGTAGTTGAAGAAATTGCTAAAGATATGCAAAGACATGCTTATGTGCCAGTACAGACTTGGCACGCATTGAAATTTCCTAACTGGTTTGCTAACCTTTTCTTTTGGCTGGGAGGATTTAAGACTTTCATTGTTTTAGTATTAATCCTTGTTGCTGTTATCCTCTTATTACCATGTTTAATCCCATGTTGTATGCGTTCCATTCATAGTGCTATTGATAACACAGTAGAGCGGAAGACCGCAACTAAAATAATGGCTTTACACAAAGCTAGTCCTAGTAGAAATCCTTCAATCATGATGTGATTCTTCTGAAAGTGATTTAATTCTCACACCTTATTGAGTAATAGGGTGAGATTAATCAAAGGGGGGAATGTGGCAGGTGCAGGCCTGTGACCCACGGTGTCTGACATAGGCAGGCCAGCATGGCTAGCTTGACCTGTAAATGAGGCCTGTGGAGAGGCATATAGGATTGCACATCCCCCAATATGCTGCTATTGTAAGATAGAACTCAGTAGAAGTATTGAATTAGCTTAGGTATGCAGAACTGTAGAACTGAAAGATGGAAAAATACAGAAAAGACATGTTTAAAAGTTACTGATAAGAAAAAGTACATCTGCAAAGAAATAATGAGGAGTGCTGACAGATGAGTTACAGAACCCTGCTCTTCTGCACGCACAAATTGGTTCTATGGCCTTGAGAGTGTGAAAGTAACAAGTTGATGAACTGGCCATTGTAATTGGGACTAGAAGGGGGGCATGCAGGTGTCATGCCCACAGAAGGGACATAATTGGATAAACTTATCAGTACCGGGACCAATGGAAGAGGTACGGGAGGTACGGGAGGTTACCGGGACCAATGAAATGTTTTTCTATACCTAGAATGGAACAGAAGTCTATAAAAGTTGTTGTAATGCTTGAAAACTTTGCTCAGCCATTTTGAAATTGACTGGTTCGAGACTTGTGCACAAATAAATGATTTGGACCTTCTGAACAGACTCCTGGTATCATTGGTTTGTCTGCGCTTTGCTGCTACATTTTCATGGCAAGATACCAAGGTGAAATACAATGCAACCAGTGCACACGTAATTTCTATTTGTCTATGAGGAATGTCCATCAATACAACTATTATTCAGGTATATTGATGCAGAAAGGGATGAAGTTGATCATTTCTTTGAATAAAGTACAAGCTGAAATCAACAGATACTCGTGGGCAACTGGAATGCAAAAGTTGGGATCAAAGAAGTCTAAGTGGTTTGAACATACAGGCTTGGCAACAGAAAATGCTGGAGAAAGATTCATAGAATACTGTAAGATCAACAACCTATTCATCTCAAACATCTTCCAGCAACATAAGCAGCAACTGTACACATGGATTTCACTCAATGGACTGTACAAAATTCAAACTGACTATTTCTGTGGAAGTCAATGATGAAAAAGCTCTATAACATCAACAAAGGCAAAACTGGGAGCTGACTATGGTATAGATTACCAGCAAACGCAAGCTAAAGCTGAAAGAGCAAGCCGCTCATGAATACAGCAAAAAATATCATCTTGAGAATATACCACTGGAATTTAAAGACTGCCTGTGAAATCAATTCAAATGACAGGATGACATCAAGAAAGTAGTTCTTGAAGAAAGTGAAAAGTCTGCAAAAGGTGAAAAAGCAAAAGCAGCCAAAATGGGTGACCACAGAAATTCTGAAAATTGCTCAGAAACACAGAGAAGCTAAAGCCAGAGGAGAAAGAGAGGTAATCATGGAACTTAACAGAGATTTCCAATATCCAGCAAGACAAGACGTGGAGCCAGATTCCAGCAGGGGGCATGTCCAGGCCATCGGGACAGTCCCGAGCAGGATGGGCCCATTAGGACCTGATTCTGTACCGTGGGAACAAAACATTCCCACGGCATACAGAATCAGGCCTGAGGACGGCCCGGCGTGCCCCTGCATGCCTGCGGGGACATCCTCCCCAAAGGCTCCCCTGGCACAGACCCCCCCTCTTCCCCGCCACCCGACCCACAGCTGGCCAGCCAGGGCCTGGACTGGACGGCGGGGCCCCCCCTGCACCCGGCCCCAGGTGGGGATCTCTGTCTCCAATCATACCATTTGTGCTGATGATTTTACCTTTGAGATAGAATAATCAGCACGTCCCCCCCCCCCCCCCGACCCCGTAGGATGTACAGGGCCGTAACTTGAATCGGCCCTATACGTCTTGCTGCCTCGGCCAGACCCTGCTCCACCCAGACCACTCTTCCTCCCGTCCCCCGCTGACTCTCCCCTTCCTGCTGCTCTAGCCGTGTAGGGAGAACCAGAGGGGGAACAGGGGCAGCCCCACAGGACCCATTTCAGAATCGGGCCCAAAGAGAAATACTATAATGACGAATTCAAGGAAATAAAATCAGCAACAGGTTCTCCCCTAAACAAAGACATGGGGAGGTGTGACCTGCATGGAGCAGCAGGTGCACCTACTCTTGCCATCTTACTGGGCAAACTACTTAGATGGACCATACTGGTCTTTATCTGCCGTCATTTACTATGTTACTATGACCTTCCTAAAGCTATGACAGTTATAGAGAAAATTCCAGCCTCGAATTGGAATGCTTAAAAATGCTCAAGGATCCATGTTCCCTGTAAAATAGTTATCTCCAAGTTATAATACCCTGTTCAATGTAATTTCAGTTTGTTCAATGTAAACCGCACTGATGCAGAATAGCGCGGTATATAAGAGAATAAAATAAATAAATAAAATAAATGTTGAATTCTGCTGAGAAGATGAAGAAAAAGTGGAAGGAATACACCGAGTAATTTTCCCATAAAAATCAAGTAGATCAATAGTCATTTCAACCTGCACTTTACAATCAGGAGCTGTTGATGATGAAAGAAGTCAAATCAACATTAAAGGCTTTATCAAAGTACAAAGTACCAGGCATTGATGGCATTCCCATTGAGGTATTACAATAATGAGATGCAGCTGTTAAAATACCTACAAGGCTCTGCCAGGAAATTTGTAAGACAACATTGTGTCCAACTGACTGGAAAAGATATGTGTTTATACCGAAGAAAAGCATTCCGACTGACTGTGGAAATTATCGCACAGTCACTCGAATCACACACGCCAGCAACATTCTACTCAAGATCATTCAGTGGAGACTTTGAAACTTTGAATATTTATGAAGTTTTGGATTTTCACTGTGGGGATGAACACACAAAAAATTATGTGTATTTGGACTAATGAGGAATTTTGGTGATTGAATTGGATTTTTTTTGCCTTAACATAATTGATTTTGGCCCTTATAAAATAGTCTTAAAATAGACATTTTTTTAAAATTTTTCACACAGGCATCCTGTTAACAGTTAACCCCACTACCCCCAACTTGGACACATAATTATTGTTGTGCTCTGATCTATTTTAGAAAAGCAGAACAAATTCTAAATAAGTAAATAAATAAAAACATCATGCTATCATCAACACTCATTCGTTGATGAGGATTCTGGTGATGATTTATTTATTTATTTATTTATTTAACATCTTTTATATACCGCGCTATTTGTTTTCAGTGCGGTTTACAAGTAACAGAACTGCACAATCAGAAAACACTGGTGTGCTTACATTATAACAGGTAACTTAAACTTGGAAAAGGGGTAATAAAACTATAACTATGTACACACAGTAAAACTATATACAAAAAACAGTGTAAAAACTGAGCTATGTATAAACATATTGGGTTCTTTAGTATTCACAGGCAGACTATGGTCGAAATAAGATAAGATAGGGCATAAAAGAACTTGAGGCAGAAATTACTTGTGAGGGAATTGGGGAGAAGAGTGAGAGTTTGTCGGTTTAGGAGGGCTGATGGTCCGATGAGGATTGGAAGTCTGTGCAAAATGGATCAGGAAGATGTGGTGCTTGATTGCCTTACGAAATTGAGAGAGGTCTTTAATCGCTCTTATTTCAGGTGTGAGGTCATTCCAGCATTTAGGTGCATAGAAGGCGAAGGTCCTTTTCTTGGTTGATTGGGTACATTTGATGGACTCCTTGGGGATAATCAGGGTGTTGTCCGTTGTTATCCTTCTCTCTCTGTTTTTTGGGGTGAGGGAGATGAGGTCGTTAAGAGACGTGGGGGCAAGGTTGTTGATAATCTTGAAAGTGATGATGAGGATTTTATAGGTTATCCTGCAATGAATTGGTAGCCAGTGTAGTTCCATGAGAGTCGGGGTGATATGGTCTGATCTTGAAAGACCACAAAGCACCCTTGCAGCCGCATTCATCGCCAGTTGTAGAGGATTAATGGTGTTTTTAGGGAGACCGTATAAGATGACATTAGCATAATCAAAATGAGGTAGTGTGAGGGCCTGGAAAATGGTCCGGAAGTTGTTGTGAGGTAGCATGGGTCTGAGTTGTCTTAGCGTTCTTATTTTATTGTAGACAGCCTTTGTGACGTTCCGAATGTGTTCCTTAAATTCAAAATGCTGATCCAGAGTAATCCCTAGGTAGCGAATAGATTGTTTACAGGGGAGATCAGCATCTCTTACTTTTAGAGAGGATGGAGGTGAGAATGCTTTGTTTTTTGATATGAAGAGAACTTCAGTCTTCTTGAAGTTTATACGGAGGTTTTGAGAAGCTAACCAGTCTGTGATGGCATTGAAGCATTGGATAAGGTTGGAGAGGTCTGGTTGACTGACTTTAAATGGAGTAAACAGTAGAACATCGTCAGCGTAAATTAATGAGGAGATGTTGAAAGTGCGTATGATGTCACAGATCGGCTGTAAGTATACATTAAACAGAAGTGCAGATAAGGACGATCCTTGCGGAACACCTTGGTGTTGGTGGAAAGGTGTGGATGTGGTGGTACCGACTCTGACATGTTGCCATCGCTCAGACAAGTATGACCTACACCATTCCCAGGCGAGACCCTCGATTCCCTTTTCTAGGAGTCGGGCAAGGAGTTGATTATGATTAACTGAGTCGAAGGCAGCGGAGATGTCTAGGAATATTAGAGCAAAGCCGTTTTCTGCTTTATCAAGACCTCTGTTCAGTGTATTAGTTAGGGTGGTAAGGAGAGTTTCTACACCGTGTGATTCCCTGAAGCCGTGTTGACTGGGATCAAGCGGTGAGGCTGTATCAATGTGATGTTGTATCTGTCTCTGAACAACCTTCTCTATTATTTTGGCTAATAGAGGTATGCTCGAGATTGGGCGGTAGGAGTCAGGCTTTAGTGGGTCAAGCCTAGAGTTCTTCAGTAGAGGTCTTATAGAGGTTTGTTTAAGGAGAGATGGGAAAGTGCCTGTTGCAAAGGAGAGTCCAATGATGTTGACTAGGAGTGGGCTCAGTTCGGCACGTAGCGATCTGACCCAGTATGCTGGGCATGGGTCACTTGGAGCAGTAGAAGTGTTGATGGAGGTGATGAGATCTTGAATGTTTTTCTCAGAGGGTGTTGTAAATGTTGTGATTGCAGGAAATGGGGAGTGAGAGTGTGATGGTGTTGTGACTGAGATTGTGTCAGTTATGGGGGTCTTGGATTGGAGATAATCAGCGTAGGACTGGGGGGGGATAGGAACTAGTTGGGTAGATGATGGGTCTTTAATTAGGGATTTTGCTATGTTGAAAAGGTCTCTGGGTTTATTTAGTGAGCGGAGGAGAAGATTAGCATGGTATTCACTCATTTTGAGATATATAGATTCACGGTGGAGTTTGAGGTGGTTCAAGTATGATACTTTATTGGCTTCGGAGTGAGATCTTCTCCATTTCCTTTCAAGTTTCCTGAGGGAGAGGAGGGATGAACGGAGATCTGCTGTATACCATGGTGATGGCTGTCTCTTGTTTTGTTTGGTCTTGTTGCTTTTGGTTGAAGCTGGTAGTTGTGCAATCGACTTTAATGTGGTGTTCCATTTGGTGATTGCTTCTCCGAGGTCCGAATGTATTGGGTTGAGTAGAGGTAAGGCGTGCCTAATGAATTCCTCTTTGTTCAATGGTTTGAATTGAGAGGTAGGTTTGGATTCTGTACATGGATTGTTAGGTAGATGCTTAGGGTGAAGAGTGGGCATCTGAAACATAATTAGTTTATGATCCGACCAGGGAATGGAGGTGATAGTAGTGTTAAGGATGGAATTTTGGCTGAATGCAGCGTGGGGAGCGAAAATTAGGTCCAGTAGGTTTCCTTTATTGTGAGTGGAGGTGTTTACAAGTTGATCAAAGCCGAGTGTTTGCATGGCTTCTAGGAAAGCATCTGCTTGGTTGGGTTGCAGGGAGGGTAAGTTAAAGTCTCCAAGCAGCCAATTGGAGCTGTGTGGGTCAGCTGGGTTGCAGGCTAAGTCTATGAATGTAGAGATAACTTCTGGAGGAGAAGAAGGGGATCTGTAAATAAGGTTTATGGTGATGTCTTTATTGGCAATGGTGATAAAGTCCGCATGGGAGGAGCTCTTGGATGTGAGAAGTCGAAATTCTAGGTTTGTTTTTGAAAGAATGAATACTCCACCTCCTTTTCGGTTGGTCCTATGGCAAGTATGGATGGAGAAGTTGGGAGGTATTAATTGGTTTATGATAGCTTTGTCAGTATCCTTGAGCCAGGATTCAGTCACCATGAGTAGATCCAGGTTATGCACTTCTATCAAGTCTGGTATCACTGGCCATTTATTACGCACAGAGCGTGAGTTTATAAGGGCACAGTTGAGGAAGAGTTGAGTTTTAGGTAGTGCTTTTTTAAGTTTGTCTGGATGATTGAGGTCCACATACAGCAGGTGAGAGCGTCGTAGGTGTTGTGGGCAGTTGGTTGCAGAATGGTAAGGGTTAGATTGGTTCTTCTTGCCCAGGTAGGGTAAGGTGGTGATATAGTGTTGCCCGGAAGAAAGGGCTATGGAGCATTGCAAAGTGTTTAATGCTAGGAATAATGTAGTAATGGTAAATAGTGGGATGGCCATAGTGGCTTGGCGGTTGTTGCTTTGGTTTTGCTGGGTGTGTGGAAGGTACTAATTTGTAGTGTGGCTATACAAGTAGGTATAAGGCTCAGTTTAGCGGTAGGTATTGACGGCAAGAATATAAGTAAGCTAGAAAAGTAAGGAGGTCTGCTGTAGAATGGGACAGCTTGCTGCGTTTGAGTGGTTATATAGTAACTTCAGTAAGCTATTTCAGCATGTAAACATCAGTATAAGGTATAACAAATGGCAAGCTAATTCAATGAATAACATCTGTATAAGTGCTTCAGTGAAATATAAGGTAATGGCTATGAATATGTTTGGTGACTTTCAGGTCACAGCTAAGCAAGGGTTGTTACACTGTATCTACTTTGTAACAATAGTTGGTTACTTGGTGGAGAATACTTGTAAAGACACTTAGTAGCAAGCAGTAGGAGGATCAAGTATATTGTATACATAGACAGGTATCAAGGGGTTGATAGCTAATATACATTATAATTGTACTTATTAGGCTGTAGAATATATTATAGATCATATCTAGAAGTTAAGTGATATCATTTATGTTAATCAGATGGATCGAGTCAATACTTAGTCTTTGGTTCTGTGGCTTGTCCTGGTTCTCGGGCATTCGGTTGTTGCTGAAGAAGTGTCTTCCGGGCTTGTAGGTAACCTTTGCCTGGTTCCACGCCTAAGGGCCACGCCAAAGGGCCCTCTGGCGAGGCCCTCAGGCGCGGGCCCGACAGGCGCGGGCCTGCTTGAGAGCGGGTTGCTTTTCACCGCTGCTGCTCCTCCTCCCACAGCCCCGAATGGGCCGGAGTCCCCGAGCAGGTCAGCGGCAGGGG
The DNA here is from genome assembly GCA_033557465.1 of Ichthyophis bannanicus. NCBI lineage: Eukaryota > Metazoa > Chordata > Amphibia > Gymnophiona > Ichthyophiidae > Ichthyophis > Ichthyophis bannanicus. The sequence goes on along the minus strand of CM066038.1, from coordinate 46,677,491 downwards.
ATGGGATGCTGCTCTACCCCGCTGCAGGGGGAGTGGAAAATGGCGGCTCTCCCGCCGATCGCGGGCTCCTTTTCACCGCTGCTGCTCCTCCTCCCACAGCCCCGAATGGGCCGGAGTCCCCGAGCAGGTCAGCGGCAGGGGATGGGATGCTGCTCTACCCCGCTGCAGGGGGAGTGGAAAATGGCGGCTCTCCCGCCGATCGCGGGCTCCTTTTCACCGCTGCTGCTCCTCCTCCCACAGCCCCGAATGGGCTGGAGTCCCCGAGCAGGTCAGCGGCAGGGGATGGGATGCTGCTCTACCCCGCTGCAGGGGGAGTGGAAAATGGCGGCTCTCCCGCCGATCGCGGGCTCCTTTTCACCGCTGCTGCTCCTCCTCCCACAGCCCCGAATGGGCCGGAGTCCCCGAGCAGGTCAGCGGCAGGGGATGGGATGCTGCTCTACCCCGCTGCAGGGGGAGTGGAAAATGGCGGCTCTCCCGCCGATCGCGGGCTCCTTTTCACCGCTGCTGCTCCTCCTCCCACAGCCCCGAATGGGCCGGAGTCCCCGAGCAGGTCAGCGGCAGGGGATGGGATGCTGCTCTACCCCGCTGCAGGGGGAGTGGAAAATGGCGGCTCTCCCGCCGATCGCGGGCTCCTTTTCACCGCTGCTGCTCCTCCTCCCACAGCCCCGAATGGGCCGGAGTCCCCGAGCAGGTCAGCGGCAGGGGATGGGATGCTGCTCTACCCCGCTGCAGGGGGAGTGGAAAATGGCGGCTCTCCCGCCGATCGCGGGCTCCTTTTCACCGCTGCTGCTCCTCCTCCCACAGCCCCGAATGGGCCGGAGTCCCCGAGCAGGTCAGCGGCAGGGGATGGGATGCTGCTCTACCCCGCTGCAGGGGGAGTGGAAAATGGCGGCTCTCCCGCCGATCGCGGGCTCCTTTTCACCGCTGCTGCTCCTCCCACAGCCCCGAATGGGCCGGAGTCACCGAGCAGGTCAGCGGCAGGGGATGGGATGCTGCTCTACCCCGCTGCAGGGGGAGTGGAAAATGGCGGCTCTCCCGCCGATCGCGGGCTCCTTTTCACCGCTGCTGCTCCTCCTCCCACAGCCCCGAATGGGCCGGAGTCCCCGAGCAGGTCAGCGGCAGGGGATGGGATGCTGCTCTACCCCGCTGCAGGGGGAGTGGAAAATGGCGGCTCTCCCGCCGATCGCGGGCTCCTTTTCACCGCTGCTGCTCCTCCTCCCACAGCCCCGAATGGGCCGGAGTCCCCGAGCAGGTCAGCGGCAGGGGATGGGATGCTGCTCTACCCCGCTGCAGGGGGAGTGGAAAATGGCGGCTCTCCCGCTGATCGCGGGCTCCTTTTTACCGCTGCTGCTTCTCCTCCCACAGCCCCGAATGGGCCGGAGTCACCGAGCAGGTCAGCGGCAGGGGATGGGATGCTGCTCTACCCCGCTGCAGGGGGAGTGGAAAATGAACGAGAAGGATGACCTTATCTTATAGGGATAATTTTAAGTCATTCTGCATACAATAATTTGTTATAAAATTGTCCAGATCGGTGCAAGAAAATAATTACAAAGTGATGTATCATTAATATCTTACACCCGGTAGGCCTTCAAGAATTTACCCGGGAACTTCTGACAAGTGATAGAGAAAATGTGGCATCGTAGGGAATGAGGGTCATTTTGGAAGCTCTATTCGTGGCTTGGACGTCTGAAAATGGGCATTTAGATAAGCAAATCGTAATGACGCCCCTGGAGCCATTTTAGAACGCCCGAAGACACATGTGTCCAGCGCAATCACATCCAAGTTGGCTGGGGGGGGGGGGTCTGGGGGCTTAGACAGGGTGGGTTGATAAAGATACACATGGTGATGTGATTTCAGACCAGCGCTGCATGTCTGATATTACCATCAGGGACATCCAAGGGTATACCTGGTCCTGGGCACAAATAAGATTAAGGTGCTTGTTTCTGCAAGTCACTAACAGTAAGATGAAGAGAGAAATGCACATTTATTCCTCTGATATTTTTCACTCCTTTGAAGAAACCTGCCAGTAACAGCAACCTCAGGCCGGAAGGACTGGAGTTTCTAGTCCCACAGGTGCTCCTTGTGGTCTTGGGCAAGCTGCTTAACCCTCCATAGCCCATGTTCCCTGTAAAATAGTTATCTCCAAGTTATAATGCCCTGTTCAATGTAATTTCAGTTTGTTCAATGTAAACCGCACTGATGCAGAATAGCGCGGTATATAAGAGAATGTATGTAAATAAATAAATAAATAAAATCATTTCTCCAGGCTCCCACGACGCTGCACAAACTCGTTTGCACAATAGCAGACTGAATGTAAGGGGGAGAGACCCACGGTCACATTCTGTAATAGGGCCACGTGCACGTCTTTGTCCCCTCTTCTACGGATGAGCATATATGGCACGTGTAGGTTTCTGAAATTTAGAGACATCCTGCATGTGTCTCACCCATACCTCTGTGCATCCTCATTTTTGCTTTTATGCAGTGGACACATGTATCTTTCAGGGTGGAGAAAGGCTAATTTTAAAAGGCACTTACAGGTAACCACCTTCTGGGCTGCGCCTCCCGCTGTATATCGGATGTTTTGACTTGAATGTCCCGTTTTGCAGCCAGACGTCCTTTCTACAATGTGCCTTCACCTGGCTTATATAGGTGGCAATGTCCAAGGGTGTGATGTTATTGGAAATCCATTCAATATAGACTTGAGCGAATGCTTGGTGTTGATATCCTTTGGGACCTGAAAATCTTTCTGATTAATTTGACGATTCCCCATCTTAGGGTGCACCAGAGACTTTTGGGTAAGCAATATTAATGCAGCAAAACTGAATCTGGCTTCACCTTGGAAACAGGTGGCATTACCTATGGTTTCTAACTGGCAGATGAGAATGCGTAGAAGATCACGGCATAGAGAATAGTGACGTTTCGCCATATGGGAACCCTTCTGTAGATTTTATAATAATCTTCTCAAGGGAGTATGATACAGTCTTGCGCACCCTACACATGCTAAAAGAGATGGATCGGATAGCAGCTGACATAATCATGCATCCACAATTTGTTGTGTTTGCGATGGCAAAGGGGGGGGGGGAATGTTAAAATTGTTAACAAAGAGGCAGTTTTGGTTGTTTGTTACAGCGAAGTATGTAAGCGTGGGTGGTACTGTAGCGTAAACGGTAGGAAGCTGATGTCTTGGTTGAACTGTCATACCTAGAATTGTGAGAAGTTCTTTGTTGATGTAGATCTCTATGACCTATAAAGCCTTGTTTAATTAAAAGAAAAAAAATTCCAGCATGTAGGCAGGTAGAAACATTCAGAAAATGGCTTTAGGTACACACGTTTATCCACATCTATTCCAGGCAATTTTTAAACAAGCCATTTCTGCACAGAAACCTCTGTTTCACGTATGTAAGTGACTTTCAAAATGGCTTCCATAGAGGGCAAGTTTGAAATTGCCCATGCTGGTATCCACATATGGCTGTGCTTTAAAGTCTCTTATGCCCTTCATAGAGTATTTAATCAATCAGATCATTTGATCAGCTGCACAGCTGCTGTCTTGTGGAGGGCAGAGAGAGATTAACTGCACAGCTGAGCATAAGATGCTTCAGGGTGTGTTCAAGACTTATTGCAACAGTGGTTACCAAAAGGAACCAGAGAAAGAGAGAGAGACCGCCATAGAACCATGAAGGATGGTATCGTACCTTATCTCCTTTCACAACAATGTGGTTATCCAAAGAGCTGATCTGAAACAGAAGAGGAAAGCACCCAAGTAAGGAAGCCATTACAGACGGACACACCCCAAAAAAACCCAAGGGCAATGTTCCCGCTAATATTCATGTGGCCATGGACACAATTTTGGCAAGGAGCAGAGAAGGGGAGGGAGCCTTCACCGATGTTCCTTCTACATTTTTATGGGGGAAGAGGATGCGTACAATTGTTGCATACATAATCGTGCAAGTGTGTGAGAGGGATAGGGGTCCTCATTGTGTGCTCTTCCTCCCACAGTATTGCCACCTACTGTTGCTGCTATCAGAGACCCAAGTTCTTTCTCCCTCGTTTCTCCATCTTTCTCTTCTAATCTTCCATCGCTTCTCTTAAATGCCATCTTTCAGCTCCCTCCTTGCCTCTCCATTCCATTTTCTTCTCTTTCATGCTTCCAGTTCTTTTTCAGTTCACATCCTCTCAACTTCTTTCTCCTGTTCTTACATCCTCATATCATTCCTATCCCTATAAAGCTTCCTGTACCATTCCTCCATGTTTCTTACACCTTACCTCTGCCAAACCTCCATTTTCTCCCTCTCTACCCCCAACTTGTCTTGTCTCTCCCCCTTTCCCCAGCATCTGTCCCCCAACTCTTTCCCTTACCTTCTTCGGCATCTACCCTGCCTTCCTCCTTTCCTTAACATCTGCCCTGTCTCTCCCCCCTTCCCCATCATATGCCCCTTTTGTCCTTCCCCTCCCCAGAACCTTCCACCTGCTGTTTCAGTGCCTTTCCATAGCATCTGCCCTCCCCTTCTCCCCTTTCCCCAGGGTCCATCCTAAAGCACACATTCCCTCTCCCACTGCTAGGGCTGGTCAAACCATCAGGCAAGCTAGATGGTTGCCTAGGGCAGCAGCTTCTTGGTGGGGGGGGGGGGGGAGCAGCAAAGAGCAGGGCTTTCAAAGCTAGATTCTGACAGCCAGGGGGAGCATAAGGTTTAAGGTTTGCCTAGGTCCAGATGCCAATACCTTCAACCAACTCTCGGGCCGGCCCTAGCCACTGTAGTTCCTACTCTCCTCTCGAACTAAGCAAGAGGCTATATTCCTATCTCTCCCTCACTTACCCCTGCAGACAGAACACAGGGAATAAAACTCAGCTGATTGCTCATCCATAAGAAGGACAGCAAAGTCCAACACATACCCCTACACCCAATGCAGGAGGCAGGTGAGTGGGAGGACTCCCACAGACCTAGCTGATTGGCTGCAGGTTGTGAGTGGGAGGACTCCCACAGACCTAGCTGATTGGCTGCAGGTTGTGAGTGGGAGGACTCCCACAGACCTAGCTGATTGGCTGCAGGTTGTGAGTGGGAGGACTCCCACAGACCTAGCTGATTGGCTGCAGGTTGTGAGTGGGAGGACTCCCATAGATTTAGTTGATTGGCTGCAGGCAACCAGAAAGTACAACTGGAAAGCAGCCCACATCTACAGAAGCTGAAATTGTGTGCCCACTGCATAGGAGCACAGCTCAGAGGAAACACTAGCTAGGAGCAAAAATTCATACATTTATATCTTTAATGGTTCAATTTATTTTCAAAAGTGTCGGTATACTTGAAAACAAGGCAATTTTCAATCACAAATTTACAGTGAGTTTGAAAATGAGTTGTTTTGTGGATTAAGGTGAATTCATATACTTAGGCAAAATAAAACAGGGGTGTAAGATAGGGGAGTTAGCGGCCTGCTGGTTCCGCATCTACTTTTGCAATATGTAAGTTAAGTGTGTATATGTAACACATGGCCATGAAATGTCTCTTTTCATGTGGACAGGTTTGTGTGGGTTATTAAAGCATGTGCTTAGTTTTAGGCAGCTGAAAATCTACTAGCCTGTAGATATCTGACCTATGCAGGTTAACTCTATTTTTACCTGCACAACAGGTGAGTATGTCTTTGGAAGATCAATTCTCAGCCTCCCTGCACAGCTTTCAGGGCCACTTGAGAATTTATTTTTCATTCCTCAATGGTGAGTTTGCATCAGCAATCATCATGGGCCTGCAACCTAATTTTAATAAGGAATCAGCTTGCAAAGTTTCTCTTTAAAAATCTCTTCACTTGTGGATTTGCAGATTCATATGTGCCTGTAGAACTGTCAGTTGCAGACTCCTCCACCCTCCCAAGAAGTATGCGCAGATTAGTGAATCCTGCAATAAATTTGCATTGCTGCAGCTGGGAATAACACGCGCTCCTGAGTGTGCCAATGCAAAGATAGTGGATCCCAAGTCAGACCCACTGTCTTTTAAAGGGACTAGTCTATAATAGCAACAAATTTGTCCCCTTCCTTCCCCCCTCTGATCCTTTGTCAAAATTCCTCCCCTCTGGACCCATGCACTCCCGATCCCCTACCAGTATTACCCCCAGACCTCCAAACCTGATCCCTGATCAATAATGTCCCTCCTGACCCCCCACACCCCATTGTCCTCCCCCAGTACCTACTGGAAGTTTCCCTGGTGGGTTGTGGTGACAGGAGTGATCACTGGGCACTCCTGCATCAGCGGCTACATGGTGGCCAACTCAGCTCCTTAGCGGTAGTCTCACAAGTATTACTGGTGGGGTGGGGGCGGGGGTGGAGGGAGATTGTCAGGCTGCCAAATAAAGGATTGGGAGAGTTGAAAGGGGATCCAGCAGTTGTTTCCTTTTTCATGGCTCTTTATTTGATTTAGACTTTTTGCTTTCCCTTAATGTTACTGCAGTCAAGAGGATCTCAATAGCAGAGGAGTAGAAATGGTAATCCTAAAATCAAACAAAATCACTCTGTAAATATCATTCAACTGACCTATCTAACTCGCGCTATATAGCTGACCACAAATAACAATCAACAGAAACCTTCAGATATTCGCTGTAGAGACTAAAATAGAGGAATCAGTTCCCACTCATAAATCCCACTGGTTTCATTCATTGTTTTCCTCTGTTGAATAAAAGTGCATAAAATATGTCTAGAAAACATATAAAAACACCTGCCATGACATCATATTTCAGATTAAATCTTGCTTCAGGGGAATACATTCAAATAGCCACCAGCCATCCTAGCTTTACAACCATTGAGCTGTCTTAGTACTCACACGGCTAGCGCCAGAATATATACAAGATGTCCACAAAGCACAAACAATTAAACTCCTCATTCCCATCAACTTTAAAATCAACCAATAAAAATCAGTATCATCTACTGAGAGCCAGAGAGGTCCACTCAATGTCATTATTCAATCCATGCGGTTCTAACAATCTCAAGTGATATATCCATCTTTATTCTAAATCAGTGGTTCTTAACCTTGTTGGAGGTACTGAACCCCACCAGTTTCATATGCACATTCACCGAACCCTTCTTTATTGAAAAATAAAATATGATTTTTTTTCAAATTCAAGACATAGGTATATGTTTTACTGGTTCACAAAATGAATCATGCATTAACATCACTGTGTTCAAAGAACAAAACCAATACAATGCATGAACTCACAACAAATTACATACATAACTTTTCACAAAGACATGACCTTTTTTAATACTACCACACTGAAATGGTTTTAATTTTTAACCTTATGTATTCCAATAATGAACTTATTGTATTTATGCTATTTATTATTTTTAACATTTTAACACACACCGATCACCTAATGTCCATCAGGCTACACCGCTACAATAATAATGAATATTTACTGCAAATCAGTGTGACTTCTGCTGTTGCCTTTGAGAGACCAGTTCAGAAATGCGTGGCTTCACCTTGGCAAGTGCCACTCTCATGTCATTTTCACAGCAAAGTCTGTTCCTTTTCTTCGTTTTTATGTCCAGCATCCTCGAAAAGGATTGCTCGCAAAGATATGTTGTAAGAAATGGTATAAAAATTTCCAGGGCTTTCCTAGCAATAACAGGATACGTTACCATTTGTCGACACCAAAACATTGAGAGCGTCGTTGTTCTGAAGAGTTGCTGTTGAACCTGGCTCTGCTGAATTTCAATGATTTCGTCGAGGTATTCATCATTGACATCTGCTGTCTCAACACCAAACGTGAACGGCTGTCTCACCCATGCTGGATATGACTCTCTGGTAGGGAAGTATCTGTCGAGAGACTTTGCAAGCTCATCTAAGTGCGTGGCAATTGCTTGCTTCAGTTCCGTGGGTACAGAAATGTCTCCGATTCCAGACACATCTTCGATCTTACTTACACAGTCGTCCAGCAGGGGAAAGTTTGCGAAGTTATCGTTCTCTGTTCGTCGTTTCCATAACGGTAGCTTTTTTTGAAAAGCCTTCAGGTTTTCTTCCACTTCGATGATGTTGACTCCACCACCCTGCATCTGCTGATTGAGATGATTGAGAGATGCGAATATATCAGCCATGTACGCTAAAATGAGAATGAACTTAGAATTTTTGAAGCAATCTGCATGACGATGTTGGTGCTCTTGCAAAAACAGGGCTAATTCCACACGCATGGCAAAAACACGATTCAGCACCTGTCCCCGGGATAACCACTGAACGTTAGAATGGTACAGAAGTACCTCAAATTCAGAGCCCATTTCTTTACACAGCTCACTGAAGATGCGGTGCCTCAGTGCACTATTTCGCACATAGTTCACACATTCCACTACAATTTTTAATACTTCTGTCATTTCTGGAGGCAAGGTATTTGTTGCCAACGCATGCCTGTGCAGAATACAATGCGTAACGATGATGTGTGGTGCATCAGCTTTCACTAGCGCACCAAAACCAGACTTTCTTCCCAACATGACTGGAGCTCCATCCGTACAAACTGCAGAAACCATATCCCACGAAAGATTGTTGTCTCTGAAGAAGTCATCCACAAGTTTCTTCACATAGGCTGCCTTAGTTGTTGTTGTAAGAGGCTTACAAAATAAAAAAATCTTCCTTTATCATGTCGTCTTTCACATAATGCACAAATACAGCAAGCTGACTTAGATTAGAAACGTCTGTGGTCTCGTCAAGTTGGAGGCTGAATTTTGCCGGGCTTGAAATCAGATCTGCAACTACTTGAGCCAAGATGTCTTTGCTCATGTCCTCTATTCTGTCGCTGATGGTGTCATTTGAAAGAGGAATTTGGGATAATTTAACTTCGGCCGCTTTTCCCAGCATCAGATTCGCCATTTTCAACACAGCTGGTTTTATGAGTGTTTCACCAATGGTGTGTGGTTTGCCCTGCTTTGCGATCAGGTAAGCAACTTCGTACAATGCTGTGAGGATCGGTTTGTTGATGGGTACAAAGCCGAGAGCAGGCAGAGTAGCCTTTTCATCGAATCTGGCTCTCTTCACCTTGAATTCAGCAAGCGTTGTGTTCTTGTATTTCCCATCTCCATGCAGGTTAACCCTTTCCAGGCCGAGCCCAAAACTCTCAGGATCCAAAATTCTGACTAAATATTCCTATCAAATGGCATATAATACATGACCATAGCAGAAGGAAAATCACTATTAGAACATATTGAATAAGACGGGTACAATTTTCCTGAAATATGAAAAAAATTAACCCGGCTGCAGAATGTGGATTAAAAATTTAAAGTAGGCCTTGAAAGGGTTAAGGAAGTGTTCCTTTAGTTTTGCCGGTACTAGACTAGAATTGCTTAACTTGGCATTGCAAATCATGCAGCTAGGACGCTGACTCCCATCACGTTCTGTTATATATGCGAATCCATGTTGTACATATTCGTCCGACCACTTTCTTTTTTTGCTCGACATAGTTAGTATGGATTAGAATATTAAGAAAGCAATCACACGACATACCATCACGACAGTCACAAGTCGACTACTGAGTGCACCAAATTCCCTGCAGCACAGATTGGCCAAACAATGTAGCGTGATCACCTGCAGCCAATGATGGCCAAGCAGGGCGTGTCATCACGAATCATATGAGTCAGGTGCGTGTCTTATGTTTTGACCTCCGCCGAACCCCTGAGACTGACTCACCGAACCTCTAGGGTTCGATCGAACCCAGGTTAAGAACCACTGTTCTAAATGGTTTAAACATCTGATGCAATCACCACCTCGCCAATGCAACTTAACTTGATCAGTAACAGATCATTAGAACTGCAATGCTTCATGATGACAATTAATAAAATGAGCCACCAATGGAGCTGACAATGTATTAATGGAAAGCCTACTATATACTATAGGCAAGATAGAAGGTCAACGCAAAAGAGGAAGGCCAGCAATGAGATGGATCGATACAATAACAGCAGCTACGGGTACCAGTCTGTCAACAATGAGCCGCCTGACTGAAGACCGAACACAATTTAGGATAGCTATCCAGAGGGTCGCCATGAGTCGACTCCGACTCGATGGCACTTAACAACAACAACAACAACAACTATAGTGTTCATTCAGACCCTTGCAAATGGGCCAAACAGTGTGGCCTGACAATGAGATAAACTACATGACTAGAATTGCAAGATGTAACATGTTGCAACTTGAAACGCTCATGAGTAACCGGGTGAACCCAGACAGAACCAGTAATAGCATTAGCACACCATCAGCAATGACCACAAGACACATGGGTCCCTTCAGGGGGTAGTGATCTGCCCTGCAACCAGTTATTAATATTATTAGATTGTGAGCTCTGATGAGCAGGGACTGTCTCTCTTCTATGTTTGTACAGCGCTTCGTATGTTGCGGCGCTTTATAAGTCTTTAATAATAATAATATTCCTGCCACATTTATAGGCAAACCAGGGAGGGCTCTCAGATATACTCATCAAGACCCGCAGGGTGCATCAATGTCACTTGATCAAACCAGCTATCCGAGGGGCCATGATAGAGTAAGATAATAATACTCACACCATTCGCTCATCTGTCTAGTGTTCAGGACACTCAGACAACAGTAGCTATTCACAGTGGGCATATCTAGTCCGCTTAAAGACTTTTATTCAATAGATGAGACCAATGAGTGAAACCGTTGGGACTTGATTCCTCTGTTTTAGTCTCTACTGCAAATAGCTGAAGGTTTCTCTGTTGATTGTTATTTGTGATCAGCTGTGTTTTAGATAAGTTATTGAATGAAATTTACAGAGTGAGTTTGTTTGATTTTAGGATTCCCTTACTGTTAAACATTTAGGGGCATGTTTACTAAAGCTTAATGCATGTTATGTGCACTGCGCCCATATAAATAAAAGGACCGTGAGGCACTTGATGTGTGTTAGTGTTCATTAACACACATTAAGCTTTGGTAAGTTTGCCTCATATTGCTTTCATTTAGATTGACATAATTTAGGCTCTTATTTTAAATATGATGGGACAAAAGTTTGATCATGTTTAAGGATTCAGCTCTTGATGTTTTAATATGCAGGTAATTAATTTTAATTCATCTGTGTGCTTGAATGTTTGTTGTTATATATCTAAAAGACTTCATATAATTATTTATAATGAATTATTATTTTTTATAAATGAACAATTATTAATTTATGACTAAGTACTGTTTATGAAACAATTTTGTCTGATTTAAAGATTATACTGTGTGGTACAGGGCACCTCGATAATTCTATAAGATTAAATTTGACATGGACACCTCAAGGTGAATTAATTTGGTTTCCATATGAAAGGAAAAGATGCTTCTATGTACTCTTGGTCAAAGAATGACAATTAGTGATATGAAATATTGGTCTTTGCTTGCTATGTGTAATTTTTGTTTGTAAGAGGATAACTTTGGCTACATGTATATCTCCTGTTGATAACTGACTTATGCTATTGTACAACTATCCTTGATGTGAGCCGTAACATGGCCATGTTGGCGTTTAATGCTGTGATGATTTTTATTTTTATTTTATAGTTTTAATGGAATGATATTTTTCTTCAATATTTTGGGGTTATTTTTGGTTCTCCATGACACCTTGGCTGTATCGAAGCTCCATTCATCTTGTGAGAAGAGGGTCAGTATTTTTCCCTGTGGTTTGCCTAGCTTCCAAGTAAGCATACGTTTTTGTGACAATGTCCCTGACCCCCTTATGTAGCAGTCTGACCCCATAGTGGCAGTACCATGTGACTATCATTAGAGGGTTAAGGAGCTCATATTGTATCTGAAACTCTCTGTATTATTTATATTTTAGTTTGTTAATTGTATTTCACTTTTATTTTCAAGTTTTATTGTAAACCGCTTTGCTTTTTGAAAGGCGGTATATAAGTTCAATTAAATAAATAAATATTGAATCAAGAAGCCAACAGGTCAGGAGAGGGAGAGGGGGCAGGGACAGGGGGATTGTGGAAGTTATTGTTGAGAAGAGATTGGGAGTTGGAAGTCTTAGGGGGGGAGGGGGTGTGTCTAATAGTGACAGAAGATTGGAGATGGGAGAATTAGGCAGTAGTTTGGAAAGGGGATTGGAGGCTATATTTTTGAAAGCAGCAGCCCATTTAAGTTGCTCCCAAGGAACATTTAGGCTGCTAGTTAATGGCCCGGTTTACAGGAAGGAAAGATTACACCTCATGAGTTGTTCACCCACCATGAATAACAATTTGTGAAGTTAACGCATGTTACATAATTCATTTTGCATAGCAATGAGCGCTTTGCATATATTTTACAACTCAGTATTATTTAACGTGTTTTGCAGTAAAAAAAACATCCCATGTTGCATCCGTTACTGGCAAATAATTCACCTTACTGCCAATTTATGCATTATTGCCATTACACAGCTCAGTAAATAGGGCCCCAGTTTTGTTAAATGAGAATTCTGTCCACACGAACAACTATGCACGTTTTAATAAAACCTCCTAATAATTATATTCAGAACATTTTTTAAAATACCATTCCAAATTATTTCTCCATTGTTATCAAAATCTACTGTCACAACATCTGCAAGCTAGAAAAATGGAACAGACACACCAGCTATTATAGAAACTGGGCCTCTTTTAGTGACTGTGACCTCTCAATGAAGGAACCAGGATAATTATTAATACTTACAATGGTTCCAGGTACACCCGGGGGCCCAGGTTTCCCCTGTGAAAAAAGGACACCAGAGCCGATTAGGAAAAGCATAGAAAAAATGCTCTGACCAGCATTTCACTCCTTTCCTATGCAACACTGTAGACTGGCATCAGGAGTTTTGATTGGTACAGTCAAGATCACATGACCAAAAAATATTAAACTATTGACCAGCTAGTAGCATCATACTGACTGGATCTTTCTGGCAATCCAATTAACCATGTAGGGGCCTATGCACCACAGCTTAGCATGCATACTAGGGCCATTTAGCAGGCATACAGAATGACTTGCTATGCACCAAGATTTTAGTGTGCACACTAAGCCAGTTCCTGAAGATGTTAGCACGTGCATACGTACCCACATGCTAATGAAAGAACAGCAGATGCTCATTAGGCTCTAGCGGGCACAGAAACACCACGATGCATTCTCCTTTCCATGCTATTTAGCCTTACTAAAGGCTATTTAACATGTACTTACTAAAGCCTCTTTAACATGTGCCTCAGACCAGGTGTTAACCTTTCAGCTATATGCGGTTTCCAAGGCTCAGCTAACACGATGTACTATGGGATACTGACAGAGGTGATGGGGCTTTTAGAGTGCAAAGGAAAGAGACAGAGTGTGAAAGAGAGAGGAGGAGGTGAGAGAGGAGAGGCACTGACCACTTGAGCATTTCCAAAAAAATTCTACATTTACCCAAGAAAAAATTCTGTAGAAAACCAAAGATGCATCAGCGACAACTATTGCAAATACTGTTGTGCAGCACAGTGTATAAGGCACAGTGCTGCAACTTGCAAATAAAGATCCAGCCCACACGCTCCAGTCAAACGCCAAGATCGTGCAGTAACACTGACATTTATGGGGCTGATTTTATAAGGGAACTGAGCAAACAGAGCAGCATCTTGGAGGTAATTTCATTGCAGCTTTTATGAGTGTATATGCCAGTATACCTGGATAAAATCACTGCATGCATGCTTGTCTGTGCTGCTTGCACCTGATTCTGGGGTAGGCATGTTCAGGGGTTGAGCATGGACAATACTGCGATTGGCACATGTTCTTTATGAAATACACGCAGTCATGTATATTGCAAATGTGTGCAGGCTGGTATAAAGCTCTGCAGGTTCTATACAGCCTTGATTTCAGCAACATTAGTAGCAGACAGTATTTTATAAAGATGCATCAGTGCCTATGTATCTTTATTAAAAAAAGGTCCTCAATAGGTGTCCACTTGGCCTCTTCACCTATTACAAAATGACTCTGCACATGAGCTCAAACAGACTCTTATAAAATTCCCCAAAATGTGCCTATTTTATAAAGACAACATGGGCACCAATACGCCTTCTCCTACTGACACTCTTTATGACCTTGGGCAAGTCACTTTACCCAGAACCAGATCTGATGTCAGCGCCCATATGCAGGACGGGAGGGCGAGGGCAGGGCTCTTTCCTTGGAGCTCAGACAGCCAAGGGGGCCCCTTGAAGACTGGAAAGCAGGGGTGTTGGGCTAGTGTACTATGGTGGTGCCTCTTTGAAGTGACATCAGTGGATGGCCTTGAAGTAAGTGGGAGAAGGCTCCTTCTTGTACTGGATACTCGGCCCCATTGACATTTGGCACCCTAGGAAGTTATTTAAGCCTAACTCCAGGCTGGAGTTTACCCTTCATAGCTTTGGGTATGATTAGATTGGGTGCCCATTTAGGCAGGAAAATAACTACAGTAGCTGAATGTAACTTGCTTTAAGCTTGGATTTGGACAAGACGAATAATTAGATCTCAAATCCAAATCCAAAATAGACTCCTACAATAATCCTCAGTAGTGCACAAATTCTCATGCATACATTTCCACTTGCTGCCAGACTGGGTTACATCTGTGCATGCTCTCTATGACTGTGTGACATCGCTGTCTGTAAAGAGCAGGATTTACATGCTCAAAAGCCCTTCCCCTTCTCCCCACTTCACTTTAGCCTTTCCTGAATGCAAAATAAAATCTTAAAATGCCATCCACTGTGTCTTCGGATTAAACTTTACTATTCTATTCACGGTGCTGGAAAATAGACCGACAGTGCTCAAAGAGGGACATGCCGACAGATCTAGACCGCATCAGTGTGGGAAACATGTCTGACTAATTTTTAATAACTGGATATGTGTCGTCGTGCATCCTACTACACACGTTTACAGCACAGATCTTTCCATGAGCAACAGAGGAGGTGAAAGAAGATGAGGATTCTGATGGTGAGCAGCCACAGTCACTTGCTGGCCTGGGTGCTGGGCATATTGAACCAGTAAAGAACACATACTCCAAAGGCCATCAGACTGAAGTGGCTGCTTCTAAAGAGAAATGTATAAATGAAAGTGATATCTGGATGGTGGAGGAGGTACAGAAGGATCAGAATTTGATGACACTTGGGATCCTAGGGAACAGCCAGATCTAATCATCGTGGGAGGATGCCGGAGAACGAGGGGATAAGCTCCTCCTTGCTCCATCCAACCACCAATCCGGTGCCCTCTTCTGCTGGCAGGACTTTTAAAAGCTGAACACTGGACGGTGGGGAGCATCATGGGAGGATGCAGGACAGCAAAGGGGTAGGCTCCTCCTCGCTCCATCGAATTACCAATCCAGTGCCCCTCTTCCACCGGCAGTGAGACTTTTAAAAGCTGAACAGCGGACAGTGGGGAACATTGTAGGAGGATGCCGGAGAGTGAGGGGGTAAGTTCCTCCTCATTCTATCAAACCACCAATCCGGCACCCCCTTCCACTGGCAGCGGGACTTTTAAAAGCTGAATATTGGAAGGTGCGCCTGTACCTGGTGGGCCCTTTGGTGTGACCTTTAGGCAGGGACCAAGGCAGCACCCTCACTGCAGCCAAAAGATCCACTAGGATAAAACACACTCCAGAACTGGCTGAACTCAACCATGGACCCAACTCGCAACCTCCACCAACCTCCATAAACGAATATATGCAGGATCTCATCATGTTCCAACTATATACCCTACTTTCCTTGCCCTACTCATCCTCACCACCACCACAGACTCCCTCCTACTCCCAACCCCAACCTCCCCATCACTCTTTCTTCCCTCTACACCTCATACAATCCCCCTCCCCACCCCACCTTTAACACAAGCAGCTACCTCCCCACCACCTCACACAACCCACAACACCTCATCACCATTCCAATAAGCAAGGACCCACACACCCACACAAATAAAACATCCAACACAAACACCCTTAACTGCGCTCTCATAAATACACACTCTGCAAAGAACAAAATCACTATCATACAAGATCACTTCATCTCGCAAAACCTGGACATCCTATGCATCACAGAATCTTGGCTCGCAGAATCTGACACAGTCTTCCTGAAGCAAATCAGACCCCCTAACTATAGCCTTTTCCACTGCCCATGAGCACACCGCAAAGGAGGGGGTGTCCTCATCCTTGCCAAATCAATCCTGAACCTCTGCAGAAAGCACCAAAACCATGGACACACTCACCATAGCAAACAGCTGGCCCTCCTGCCTAGCCTATCGCTCACCATCCACTCCAATCAATGATATCTCTGACCTGCTCCATATCATCCTAGAAAACAACAAGAAAAACAAGGACCTCGTCCTACTGGGAGACTTTAACCTCCAGTCAGTCCCAACGAAACAAACAGCAGCCTTCATGGAAGCCATGGCAGCAATGGATTTCTCACAAATCATAAATTCACCAACTCACAACAAAGGTAATATCTTGGACCTCATCTTCATAAGCAACAACCCTATCCACATCAACCTCTCCCCACCAATCCAGATCCTCCCATTACCCTGGTCTGACCACAGCCTAATGAGCTTTCATCTTCCCCTCATACATCCCCAAAACCAATAACACCTCATAACCACCACACAAGACGTTTAAAGCAGTTTGACAAGGAATCCTTCCTTTCCCACATCTCCCTAACTCCTCAACACTGAAATACTGGACCTGGACACAGCCATGTCATCTTGGAACCAAACCAACTCTGAAGCAGCCTCAATCATGACCCACCCACACCTCCCCCTCCCCTCATTTCACAAATGGACCCCATGGTACACTCTAGACCTCAGAAAACTCAAATCACAACTCTGAAGGCATGAAGGCAAATGGAGGAAATCTCAACTACCCTCAGACCAAACTTGCTACATGACCCTACCAAGAGAATACAACCACGCTACAAACCACTCCAAGCAAATCTACACTAAACTAATTCAAGCTCACTCAATCAACCAAAAGAACTATTTACCCTAGTAAAAGATCTCAGAAAACCCTCTAATGACAACACCTCCAATGTCTCCATCACCTCACAACAGCTAGCTGACTAATACTCCACTTGCCATATCCAACCCAAACAATCCTGCTACCCCAAATAACTCCTCCTTCTCACTCATGGTACACTTTCGACCACATCACTAGCAAAAACATCAAAACCACCATCTCATCCCTCAACATTACAACATCCCCACTGGACCCCTGCCTGATAGGTTGGATCAAAGCCTCAAAGACCGAGCTCTCCCCATTACTAAAAAAACCCCACCTAGATCCCACTGACCCCTCAACTTACAGGCCCATAGCAAGCCTACCATTCATAGCCAAAATAATCGAGAAGACCATCCAACATCAACTGCAAGAATATCTCGACACCAATGCCCTGCTCGACCTGCAACATGGATTCTGGCCACACTACAGAGTGGAAACTCTCCTAACCTCACTCATGAACAACCTCATAAAAGGAATTCAAAACACACATCAAGGATTCATACTAATATTCTTCAACATCTCAGCAGCTTTTGTCACCATCAACCACAGCATCCTCTAACAATGTCTACAGTCAATAGGAATCCAAGATGCATACTAAAATGGTTCCAAGCCTACCTGCACAAGAGGCTCCAATGAATAAAAATCGGGGTACTCTCATCAACTCCCTACTCCCAGATTCAAGCTGTCCCACAAGGATCCACCCTCTCAGCACTACTCTTCAACATCTACATGCAACTACTCTGCTCAGTCACCCAAACACTCAATATCCACTATCACATCTATGCCAGCAACATCACACGGTATGCACCATTCAATCTAAACAAACCTCCCACAACAAGCTAACAATGCTTCACAGATGTCTCCCAATGGTTTGCCACAAACCACATATCCATAAACTTCAAGAAAACAACAGCCACGCCACCCCGAGTGAGCAAAATTCTGTCTGACCTGAGAAGCTAAGAAGGGTCAAGACTGGTTAGTACTTGGATGGGAGATCACCCTGCAATACCAGGCACTAGGAGAAGGAAGGCCTGGCAATCTACTTCCAATTGCACCTTGCTATGAAAGCCTAGGGGATAGTCACAAAATAGACAACTATCCATAGGGTCACCAGGCGTCAACATCAACTCAATAGCACTTAATGACAACAAGAACTTTGAAAACAGTCCAAATAGAACTAGAATTCCAAAGAAATGGAGCTCCTTCTCACCCTCCCCCCACCCCACTTATAAAGTTCAAACATTGATTTACTGACACATTGTGGCTAGGGAATTGCTCCTTGCAAACTGACCCTCCCCTGTCTTCTGCTCTTCTGGCACAGACACATAGACATGGCTGGTGCAAGCATTAGACGAACTAAGCGGTTGCCTAGAGCGCTAATGGTCAGACAGCACCCATTGCAACTGCTGCCTCCCCTCTCCAGGATGTGCAGCAGTTAACTTCTCTTGTGGGCTGTGGTGCTATTCGAGCATCCAGCCCCTCTCCACCCCCCTCTGATTCCACATATTTTAACAGGAAATGGAATTGGAACCCAAATGCGGAAGCATGAATGGCACTGTGGCCCAGAAAAAAAGGTAACTCTGGCGCCACAGTGTCTTTTTAACAGTATTAATGGTAATGTTGGCCAAAGATGAGGTCTAGGGAGGTAAGAGAGAGAGAGAGAGAGAGAGAGAGAGTGAGTATAACCTTCCTAGAAGATGCCACAACGGTATTGGGGGGGGGGGAAGCAGCAATAAAAAGAGGATAGGTGCTAGATCAAAGGGAGGAGAGGCTGAGAGAAGATGCTTGACCAGGGGGAAGTTGCAGAGGGAAGAGAAGAGGAAGCTGTTTGAACTATAGTGTTGGGTGGGGTAAGAAAACAAGTAGCTACTGGGCCAACGGAGTAGGTAGAGAGGAAAGAGAAGGGGAGATGATTGACCATGGAGTAGGTGAGAAGGAAGAGGGAAGAGAGCAAGGAGATGCCAGACTATGGGAGGGAGGGGAAACAGGGAAGTGCTGCCAAACTACAGAGTGGGGAGGGGGAAAAGAGAACAGGTAGATGCTGGACCACCAAGTGGGTAGAGAGGAGGAAAGGGTAAGCAATTGATAATGATGTGGGAGTGGGATGGGGTGGGAGTGGGGAAGGAAGAGAACAGTGAAATGCTGGTCCATAATGGTGGGGAAAGAGGGAAGATGCAGGACTGTGGGGTGGGGATGGGTAGGAAGAAGAATATAAAAAATGGAGAGATGCAGAGCCACAGTGTTGGATGGGGGGAGAGGGAACAGGGAAGTGCTGGGCCCACAGGTGGGGGAGGGAGGGGGAATGGGGAATAGGGAGACAAAGGGCAGATTCTGGATGGGGGGAGACAGAGGGAAGGAAGGGTGACGTTGGCAGATGCTTAGGATGGGGTGGGAGATAGTGGCTGAGGGTTGACATGGGGGCTGGAGACAGGGAAAAGGGAGCTGAAGAGATGAGCTAGAAAGGAGGTGAGGGAGATAGACACAAAACTGGAAGGTGGGTAAAAGATTAAAGGAGGGAGATTGAGGACTGGCGTTGTGAAATATGAATTTATAGACAGACAGAAAAGAAAGATCTGCTATCAAAAGTTTATCATCAGAGACAGATGCAGGGGAGGCAAGGAAGAGGACAGAAGGAGAAATGAAAAATGGACATGAAACCCTGGAAAGAGAGAGAGTTACATAGTAACATAGTAAATGATGGCAGATAAAGACCAGTATGGTCCATCTAGTCTGTCCAATAAGATGAAGAGATGACAGAGGAAAGCAGAGACTGAATCTAAGAAATAGGAAAAATAAAAATTTCAGAAAATAACGGTAAACAAATACATTTTATTCTGAACTTAGTAAATTGGAATATGGCAGCTTTAGTAAATGTGTATCTGTTTATATTCTGGATAAACAATCCAGGTAAATGAAAATGATGTGAACCTCACAAACAATCAGACAGCCTGAAGAAATTATTTAAAAACTTATCTTGAAAAAATTATATCTACATTGTGGACCTCAGTGTGGGTTTTTTTGTATGTTGCTCTGTGCAGGAGGAAATTTATTTCTGTGTCTATCCCTCCCAGTTCATGCAGAGTCTGACTTCTTGGGGGCTCTAGACCAATTTTTTGTTTGCATATTTCTGTTTGTCATCCTTTGCAATGTATTTGTTCAGGATCTGTCTATATTTTGCATGCACAACTACACTGAGGAATTTGGTAGCAGATAAGTTCCGTGAAGGGATCTGTAGCAGTTCTACTTGGTCTGGGATTTTTTTCGGAAAGAAGTATATTGCTGTTCTGGGTCCTGGAGCAGTGCTGCCTTTTCAGAGGTAAGGTTGGAGCTGTTATGGTCTGGCTGGTTTGATTTAGACTGCGAATGATCTTTTTTGCAAGGTTTTGTATTATTTCATAATATACCTGCCCCCATTAATATTATGCGAGTGGGGGGGGGGGTGTATATCTTGGAGTCACTGAATCCCTGTCATCATGTCTGCAGTACAGAGGGGGAGATGTTACATCCCTTTATAATTTTTCTATGTGTAGGCAGGGGCTGGGAGAGAGATGTATTGTTTGGGCAGCAGAACCTCTTTCTGTTTTTGGGTGAGGGGGAAGGTATTGGGTTTGGGCTTCAAGCCCCCTTTGTGTTTTTTTCTGTGTGTGAGGTTGGGTTAGAAGAGAGATATAATACTGGGGCCCCTTCACTACAATTTTCTTGTTAAAACATTTGATTTGAAGGAGAAATACCAGCATCATGTAAAGAGAGTTCACAAAGGACATTTGGGAAAAGGTACTAGTAATGAGGGGAGGGGGGAAATCTGTAGGGTGCAGGGGGTGACACAAACCCTAGCCCCAGCCCTGGGTACACCTCTTCTGTAGTCCATCTTGCCAAAGATCACTGTAGGTCCTTCCACGTGAAAAGCTCTCAGGGCATCTATTCCTTGGTAAGACGAGGGATCAAAGTTTGCTTATGTGTGAACAGCGCTGGATTTACACTTTAAACACTGTACATCCGGACGGATTAAACGCCCAAATAGATTGGTCAGCATGTGTTTGACACTAGCACTTTATAGTTCAACGTCTGTGAAGAAAACTTACAATAAACTTACAACGGGCTTATAACATAAAGCTCACAGTGAGGAATGTTAACAGAGCTAATTTACTGAAATCTGGACCCTCGATTGCTGATTGCTATAAGGTCACATAGCTAAAGGGAGTATTGGCTCTTTAAATTTAAATCTAAAACCATCGTCATACAGTCAGGGGGTGGGTTTGGAATAAAAGAAAGCCTTTTCCTTTCTACTACGCATGCGTTGGCGTCTCTCTGTGTGAAGACGAGTTCAGTGGGGAGTTTTCAAAGGTATGAGATTCTTTGCTTCTGGAATATGTCTATGTGAAATCAGTATAGTCTTCAACAATCCACATGCGGTAAAAAGTACTGATTGTGTCTTTTGATTATCATCTAGAGCTCACTGGGACAAACATTTGCATGTTAAAATCAAGCGGTCAAACAGATTCGAAATCCCCCGAAGAAACCGCTTGCGCGGTGAAACGCACAGGCGCTGAGGATTTGCGTTGGGATCAGGGCCGGATTTACCTTGAGTGAGGCCCTATGCCAACAAAAATTGTGGGCCCCCAGCAGGGGCGGCCCAAGGGGGGTGCGGGGACTCATTTGCATAAGGGACCTCATTTGCATAAATATTTGCATAATGTTACCATATACTAACTTTTAGTAAACGTGCCTCTTAATGAGTGTATGGATAAAGAAAGACTAAAAGATTTCTACATTACTATAATCCAGTGCCAACCCATAGCAAACCCGCCGTATCCTAACAGCACTACCAGGACTCACAAAGCACCATACTCTACCAATCAAAAGGCAACACTGCAAATATTAAACCAATACATTTCAGAGAACAACAATACATGACCTACTGAGGAAAGAGAACAAGTGGCAATGTCAAATAGGAATTATATAAACAGAATACCTCAGCTCAGTTACACATGCAGAACATAGACCATCACCAAACAAGTAATCACAATTTAGAAACAGGAAGACAATAATTAAACTGGGAATCCCAAAAGCCAAACTTGGAATGTACAACACTGTAGAAATAAAACTATACATTAATTTGCTCTTGTACTAAACAAAGCGCAGACGTTAATGATGCACATTTACCAGAGCTGACATATTCCAATTAATAAATTCAAAATAAAGAGATATTTTTCTACCTTTTGTGCATTTTTTTTCAGCTGCAATTGCTCCAGCCACTTTCTTCTGGTTTCTTCGTGTCTTCTGCTAACTCTCCATCGTCTGCTGTCCATTTGTCCTTTCTTCTCTCTTCTAGTTTTTTTCCATTCTCTCTCTACATCTGCTTTAACATACTAATCTTTCTCTTTTTGCTCTTTCCTCATTCCTATTTCATCCACTCAAATTTTACCCCTCCATCCTCAATCCCTACTTATTCTCCCAATACCCGGCCAATTGTAGATTTTTTATCCCTCCCACACAAAATATTTTTCCCTTCTCCATTTTACTCTTCCAGCCCCATCCCATTCTACTCCTCCCCCAACATCAGCTCCCTTCTAGTTCCAGCCTCACCCAGCATCCATTCCCTTCTAGTCCCTGCATCAGCCCATTTCCAGTCCTAGCCACCCATCAGCCCATTTCCAGTCCTAGCAACCCCCCAACCCAATACCAGTCCTAGCCCCCCCATCAACCCACTTCCAGTCCTAACCCCCCATCACCCCATTTTCAGTTTAAGCCCCCCTATAACCCATTACCAGTCCTAACCCCCCATCAGCCCACTTCCAGTCCTAACCCCATTAGCCCACCTCCAGTCTTAACCCCCCCAGCCCATTTCCAGTCCTAGCCCCCCCATAGCCCATTACCAGACAGCCCCCATCAGCCCACAGCCCATTACCAGTCAACCCCCCCATAGCCCATTACCAGTTCTAACCCCCCCCAACAGCCCACAGCCCATTACCAGTCCTAACCCCATCAGCCCACCTCATCTTAACCCCCCCAGCCCATTTCCAGTCCTAGCCCCCCCATAGCCCATTACCAGACAGCCCCCATCAGCCCACAGCCCATTATCAGTCTTAACCCCCCCTCATAGCCCATTACCAGTTCTAACCCCCCCAACAGCCCACAGCCCATTATCAGTCTTAACCCCCCCCAAAGCCCATTACCAGTTCTAACCCCCCCAACAGCCCACAGCCCATTACCAGTCCTAACCCCATCAGCCCACCTCCAGTCTTAACCCCCCCAGCCCATTTCCAGTCCTAGCCCCCCCATAGCCCATTACCAGATAGCCCCCATCAGCCCACAGCCCATTATCAGTCTTAACCCCCCCTCAGAGCCCATTACCAGTTCTAACCCCCCCCTAACAGCCCACAGCCCATTATCAGTCTTAACCCCCCCAAAGCCCATTACCTGTTCTAACCCCCCCAACAGCCCCCAGCCCATTACCAGTCCTAACCCCATCAGCCCACCTCCAGTCTTAACCCCCCCAGCCCATTTCCAGTCCTAGCCCCCCCATAGCCCATTACCAGACAGCCCCCAACAGCCCACAGCCCATTATCAGTCTTAACCCCCCCCCCATAGCCCATTACCAGTCCTAACCCCCCCAGCCCATTTACAGTCCTACCCCCCCCCCCCCCCATCGGCTCAAGTAAAATGAAATTTTAAAAAAGCAAACCGCTGGCTGCTACCAAGGCCGCGGCAGCATGGACGGTCCCGCGGGGCCCCCTCTGCCCTGCCGAATCCCTCCCTCCACGACGGCTTTGAGAGGCGCGAAGGGAGAGTGTCTCCCTCGCGTCTCTGTTAAGCCCACAGGGGCTGATGGGAAATTTCCCATCAGCTCCTGCGGGCTTAACAGAGACGCAAGGGAGACACTCTCCCTTCGCGCCTCTCAAAGCCGGCACGGAGGGGTTCAACTGGGGATTCGGCAGGGCAGAGGGGGCCCCGCGGGACCGTCCATGCTGCCGCGGGACCGTCCATGCTGCCGCGGGAACGTCCATGCTGCCGCGGCAGCTTTTTGTGGGCCCTTGCCAGCTGTGGGCCCTACGCCATGGCGTACATGGCGTATAGGTAAATCCGGCCCTGGTTGGGATTGCATTCTGAAAAAAGCTCACAGATAAGCATTTTGCTATGTTTCCAGGTCTTCATTCTTATGAATATATATACCAATGATTTAAGAACACACCTACGTTTGGATAGCTTGTTGGAAAGCATCATTGTAAACTTGAGATGGGAAATACATCGGGTCCTTGATGCAACATAGGGGTTTAGTAGCTATAGAGGCGCAATACCTCATATGCTCTATCCCCGACTGAGTCTGAGACCCGTTCCCAAATTATTCCAGTACTTTTGGAGTTAGTTAGATAGTGGAGCAATATTTTGTGCTCAGGGCATCTATGGCATCTTTGAGGTCAACCCTTCTTTTAATTTGAATCTGTAAATTTTTAAATAGTTTGAAGCCCTCATGGACTGGCATCATGCAGTTACTCACCGATGGGATATCCTTCTAACTGAGGCCCCCCCCCCAATAAACCTCCACCACTACTCTACCCACACCTAATACTCACATACATTCCCTTCTATGTTGGAAAGAATTCCCACATTCATGCCTCTGCATGCTTTACCAACTTGTTTATATAAGAAAGATATTTATAATGCTGTAAATGAGGACAATAAGAACAGGCTTGGATCAGCACATCATAGTTTTTATGGGTCCAAATGTGTCATTAGCATTTCCGTAGGTGTGTGTAACCAAAACTTACAGGCTCTCCTTTCTCTCCTTTTTCAGCACCAAACCCCTGAAAATAGAGAGAGGAGATCTTTTCAAAGCAGGGTTACTCCAGGCAGGGCCCTATCAAGCCATAAATGCCGCACGCCCAGCACCTCCCCATCTTGCCTTACCCTACACCTCCATGTCCAGCTGGCTCCCTGCACTGCCTGCTTTTCATGTTTTCTTGGCAATGGTGGTGGCGGCATCAGTGGAGCGGACATCCAATTTTAAAAAAAGCCACGTGAGTCTTTCCGACTTCGCTCTTACATGTAGGTCCGATTTCTCCCTCCTCTGACATATGCTCGCATCAGAGGAGGGAGGGACAGGATCAGCCATTCAGATGCGGGTTTTTGCAACTCTGTGCTTGAATGACTGGTCTGGCCCCTCCCTCCTCTAATGCGTCAGAGGAGGGAGGGATCTGATCTGCATGTAGGTGCGGGGTCAGAAAGACCTGCATGATTTTCTTTTAGAACTGGATGTCCGCTCTGCTGCTTCCAAGCAAAATGAAAAGCGGCAGTGGGGCAAGGGCAGGCAGCGTTCGGGGGGTGGGGGGGGGGGGAGCCGAGGCCGGCAGACCTAAATGTGCTCCTATTTCTACGTGCACTGTGTGGCCGCACCATTTGCACAGGGCTAGCTACGGTGCTGACTCCAGGCCACTTTTCAGCACTAAGTACAATTAGACATGAGAAGGAGGCAAAAAAGAAACTTTAGGAGAAACCTCAGAACTGAGCTAACCCAACAATTTCACTGTAATGTTTCTTTAGTTTATGTTCCAAGTGTAATGAAAGATCACCTAATCAAGCGCTCACGGCCAAAGGAGTAGTATCAAGTGCTAACCAGAGCATTATTTCCCCATCTAGGTCCTCGTCTTCCATGCTCATCACTTTGTTTACTGAAAAGTGCAGCACTGAGGGAAGTCTATGCGTTTAGACCGCCCTGCAGATTCACTGTGAATTAATTAATTCCCCCAGACACAGGGTGGGCCTCAGAACAACTCAAAAAGATAATGCCCTCAATGAAAGAGGCCAGTTCACAAGATTGCTCTCAGGCCTCCTCCTTAACACCAAAGACGATAAGGGGCTGGACAGTGAAGGAAGGAGACCTATCTATTCCAGACTTGGAGGTACTTTAAGCTGCTTCTCGAAAAAGTCAGAGAGGTTAAAGTGCTCTTTTCTCCAGGCACCACCTTCTGTAGCTCCAAAGCAGAAACAAAAATAAAAAGTTAGGGCCCAATATTTTAAAAAAATAACAGAGTTCCTAAATTTAGTATCCTAAGTTAGGCTCTTAAATGTGTGCCCTATTTTCAGCTAAACATGTCAGCTTAAATGTTCAGCAGAAAATCCATCTTAATTTAGGAGCTCAAAAGTTATGGGGCCAAAATTCTGCAGTGGTGGCGAAAACTACTAAAACGTTTTGCCGCCACCACCACGGACCTTAGACCCTGAATATTCAATGCCGGGGTCATAGCCAGGCACTGGTATTGAATTTCCGGGTCAGTTGGATAGCAATGAAGCTAACTGGTTAGCGGCAGTATTCAACCGTCACCTGCTTAGTTTCTGTGGCGAAGGTTAGGCCCGCCTTTAAAGTGCCTAACTTCTGCCATATAGCAATAAACGGGCAGCAGCTCAATGTCGACGCTGCCCAGTTATCGCCAGGTGCACTCCTGCTCCACCCCCTGAATGCCCCGACCCTAGCCAGCTTGCATCAGGGCATTAAGCAGCATGTCAGTGTCGCTGAATGTCCCAGTCAGCATGATTATCACTTTGACTATCCTCCCCCCCCCCCCCATGCTTATAAATTTAGGACTTCCATTCATTTCCCTAGATTTATGAACCTAATTTAGGAGCCTAAGTGAAGAAAATCAATGCTAAACACCTGACTGGTTTTCCCCGTCCTAAATCTGTCTGTGTTCTAACCCATTTCTATGCTCCTAAATTTAGAATTTTAGAGAAATTTTGAGTATACATTTAGGCACTTAGCCTTAGTATATTTTCAGAGGACAATTTAGGCCTCAAAAACATAACTCTCAGTGTTAGATGCATAAATCCTTTGAATACCGCATCTATGACATTTTATAATTGAAGGGCCTTTTTTTTTGTGGGTGCACAGCACCCGGTCACTCTTCCTTCCTCCAGTCTCTACTACCAGAGGCCTGTAATGGGGGTACACAGCTCTCTTACAGACCCAGCAGGCACAGAGGAGTGACAGATTCCTCCTGATGCACTACAGAGAAATCAACCATTTATTCAAAAATTACTTTCTCTTTTTTTTGGGAGGGGGAAGAGTTTTTAAACTGACCAATTTGAGGTGCATTGCTCATTAGACGAACCTTTCTGTTAGTCTTGCTAAACTAAAACAGAGGAAAGCAAAATCTTAAGGACCACTGAAGTAGGTCTTATCCCATCATGTCTTTCACCCTTCCCCTCCTTCCTCTTGTCTTCGAACATAAAATTCCTTTTTCAACTCAGGTACTCACATCTTTTCCAGGTGGACCTGGGTCTCCTGAATGGCCTGGAAGTCCTAAGGGACCCTAGAAAACAATTCAGAAAAACTGCTTTCCTGAGACACAAAAAAACAACTGTTCCTTCCTCTCTAGCTACAGCAAGTGGTAAGATGATACTGATGTATGGGATGTTGCTTCTGAAATCCTATATGGCATCTGCTGGTGAAAGGTGGAGAATAAGGTTTGTTTTTTACTCAAATATCTCAAATAAAAATCTGCCATCGTCTTGCTTTTGCTGGACTTGGTTGTAACTTCTTTTAAACAGGGACACTTTGCCCATGGGAAATTTAGGAGCTCTTTTACTAAAGCCTGCAAGATTTTTGCACTTAACGTGCATTATGTGCAAAGCCTCCATGTTAGCTCTCAGGGGTGTGTTAATACACGACTGAAGACTTCAATGTTTGGTGCGTTTAACTCAAATGCACTAACGAAACCCATAAAGGTGTCATTAGGTGCCTGCCCACTAATTCCCACTGAACACATGCCAGTTGTCCTCGAGCTTGCAGCAGTGTGCCCTCCACATGCACACTCTGCCCATTCCTCACCCCATCGCATGATGGCCGATTGCCGTGTGCTTTAATGCACAGCCACTGGCAGGCTCCCGTGTTAGCGTTCCGGCTGCCAGCTGCTGTGCATTAAAACAATATTAACCGGTTACTGGGCCTTAGGGTCCCTTATATACTTTAAAGCTGGGGGCACTGAGAGCAGCACAATTGATCAGGGGTAAAAGAAGAGCAGAGGTCTGTCCAGTACTGTGTTCTAACTCCCCAGCAACTCACTCAGCATCCTGGCAGGGGCGGCAAAGAAAACCCCCCAACAACCCCACATTGTGCATTTGTAGCCAATTCTGCAGCCCAGAAAAAATATAATTTCCCTCCCCCATCCCATGTAAGGTGATCAGATTATTTTCCTTCGAGCCTCTTGGCATCAGCAGCACACATCTCAGTATCATCATACATCAAAGCCTATCTGATTGCTTTTGGAAGTTCATTAGTGTATCTATTGCAGGCTCTATCTCACAATTTCCCTACTCTTTCAAACAAAATTCTTTCCCCTCCAACTGGGCAGATCTCCCACTCCATTTCCTGGGAGGAGGCGCCTTAATATGTTTCTTGTGCCCAATAATGTTAGATCACTATAAGAAATCTATGACTGCTTCAACTAATGAGCTGGTGACAGTCAGTTATTGTTAGTCCTTGTCTATCCTTACCTTGTATTTGTCTCCCCTATTTCCTCCCCCCTTATGTGTGTCTGTTATCTCTGATGCTCATTACAAAGTAAGCTAGGCCTTCTGTCCCTTATCTAATCCCCTGTCTTCTGTCTTGCTAACCGTCCCTCAGTGTTAACTTTATTTTAATTCATTGCATTGTTATGGTTTTTTTTATTTTTGTTAACTTCCTAGCTGCCTCTGCCCTAGGCGTAGGTGGTATATCAAATAAATCAAAACTCTAACTGTAACTAAGCTGGATGAACAGTCAGGTTATTCAGGACAAGAATAAATACCCTAATTCCTCTCTCTCCTGGATCCCCCGAAGGACCTGGATCTCCCTGTAGGATAATGGAAGAGAGAGAGATTTTTGAATTTTGTTTGGTAAGTTGTAGGATCAGTGGATGTGAAGCAAGAGCACAGATTAGCTGAAAGGCCATAAACACTTTACCTTGCTCCCCGAATCCCCTTTCATTCCTGGTTCACCCTGCAGGATAAAACAAGACTAAGGTTATATCTGATTTATTGACAATTAAGATCCTGAAGCTAATATTAAAAGCCTTTTCTGAGAGTAAAAATGTATTTTACCTGCGGGGCTTGAAACTTGCCCAAGCTGTCTGTGGGTAAAATTGTGCACATTATTGCACAACACACAACGTTTTACCAAGTGACTATAGAGGTGACCCAGGGGTGGAGGGAGGAGCAGTGTTCATATGTTTTTGTCATTCAAGATTATGCGCTTTGCTTACAAACAAATAATTACCCATCAAGAAAGCAGATGCAATCACTGCGGATCATTTTTCATTAGGCAATCATCAAAGTGTTTAGATTATTGGTGCAAACCCTGGGGTTGCTTCTGCTTTATGAACTCCTACAGGAATTCCCAGAAATCTGGTTTGGGTCTGAGGGAAGACATGTTTCCTTGTGCTATGAAATCCTGCAGGAATTCCCGGAAGTCTGCTATGGGCTCTAGAAAAGACAACTATGGTAGAAGACATGGAAGCAGGGCAAGAAGAGAAAGATAAACTGAAGAGAAAAAGGACAGAAAGAGAAGAACATTTTGAAATTACACACAGAGCAAACCCAAATGAAACAAAAGATACCAAAGGTTAGGAAAAGAGTTTATTTGCGCAGCAATTCATTCGTCTTTTTTCACACTGGATCATATTTTAACTTGACATAAAAACCCAATGGAGAGTCGCAAGAAAATTGTGATATAGTGCTAGAAGATCAGTCCCTCAGGTCCGAAGGTGCTCAACTAGCTGTCGAGGAAGAGCTGAAAACTATGGGTGCAGCTGGAACAAAGTCCTGGGACATCTGATTGATGATATAGCTACACTTGAAATGAGAGTCAAAAGCTGTAAAGATGTCTTACATATTGGGACATGGAACATATGAAGCACGAACCAAAAAAAAGATGAAGGTGATGAAGAACGAAATGGAACGTGCACAGCTTGATTGGTTGGGTGTCAGCGAACTGAAATGGACTGGCTTCGGGTACTTTAAATCTTGATGATCACATAATATACTATGCTGGAAATAAAAGACAAATTGTGTTGCATTTATAATTAAGAAAAAGCTTGCAAGAACTGTAATTAAATACAATGCACTCAAAAAATGCAATGTGTGCCTTCGAGTCAGTCCTGACTCCTGGTGACCCAGAAGCTCCTGGGTTTTCTTGGCAGTGTCACTGGAAGTAGATTGCCAGGCCTTTCTTCTGAGGCAATGGAGGGTTAAGTGACTTGCCCAAGGCCACAAGGAGTGCTAGTGGGAATCAAACCCTGGTTGCTTTGTTACCAAGCCAGTGTTCTAACCACTAGGCTACTCCTCTACTCCACAATGCACTTAGTGAATGCTTAATTTGTATTAAGGAGTGTCTAACAGCACAACTATTATTCAGTTATATGCACCAACAACAGATGCAGAAGAGGATGGACAAACTGACATTGACAGAACATGCAAACAAGATTTGCTGATAGTCATGAGTGACTGGAAGGCAAAAGTTGGGAAGAAAGAAGGTGGCAAAGTGGTTGGAAAATACAGGCTTTGAAACAGAAATGAAACGGGAGAAAGTCTGATTGTTGGTTTTACAGAATTCTATCTATTCATCTCAAGCACCTTCTTCCACCAACAGAAGCGGTGATTATACACATGGACTTTGCCCAATGGCTTGTACAAAAATCAAACTGACTGCATCTATGAAAGTCAACGATGGAAAAAGCCCAAAGACAGAATCTGGAGCCGACTGTGGTACAGATTATCAGCTACTAATATGCAAACTCAAGATAAAAATAAAGCCAGAATTTAAAGACTGCCTGTGAAATCGATTCAGTGTTTTGGATACAAATGACAATACCAGAAGAGCTACGGGATGACCTCAATAAAGTGATGTGCAAAGAAAGTGAAAATCTCTGTAAAAGGCAAGAAAGCAAAAATGGATGATATTGATCAAAAAACAATAGTTTGAATAGAACAAACAGAAACAGGATGGTTAAAAATCAGCAAAGGTGAATGACAAGGCTGCATACTTTCTCCACACCTGTTCAATTTATATGCAGAACAAATCAGAGAAACAGGACTGTATGAAGAAAACAGAGATGTGAATTTTCTTTGGAGGTTTAAATGACAAAACTTCAACTTTCATACTCTGGACACATCATGTGAAGAGGAAGATCATTAGAGAACGATATCATGCTTGGCGAGGTTGAAAGTCAACGCAAAAGAAGACAACCGGCAATCTGACAGACTGATACAATACCAACAGCTATGGATGCCACTCTATCAACAATTAGTTGCCTGACTGTAGATTGAATGCAGTTTAACATAACTATCCATGGGGTCACCATGAGTCAATATTGACTCGACAGCACTTAACAATATTCCATTAAACACAGCACTCCATATGCTCCCTACTTAAGCCTGCCACCAACATGTGGAAAGGTCCAGACTACACCCAGAAACCCATTCTATCTCTATGTCACATAAGCATCTCTTTCTCGAAAACTTAAAACTCCCCATGTCTGACCATCTGCCTCTTCTCTTTATACCATGTGATTCCTATCATCAGTCTTATTGGACTGTTAACTTCTACTTACATCTTTACCTCTTAATCCAGTCTCTCCTGGTGTCCCAGGTAATCCAGCTTCACCCTTGCCCCCCTTGTCTCCAACGTCACCCTGAATGAATAGGAAAGACTAGAATAAGACTCCCAACACTATCATCAATTAACACAAATGGCTGCAAGGGAGAAAAACATTTATATAGTGTTATCAAACAATCTGTGGCTAAGAGGCAAATATAGATTCTGAGCTAAGGGCTAAGGATGGCCCCTTCAGCTGAGACTGGGAATCTGTACAACGTGGGGGGGAGATTATACCTTGCCAGCCCACGTCATTGGGGATGTGATGTGATGGTATTGCCTGAATAGGAGGATTAAGAGGTCAATTTATAACAGGTTTCCCAGGTAGGAAGTCTGAGTAGGTATCTATTTTGGGGATATTTTGGTAACGACATCATAGGCACCTATGTGTCTCTATAAGAACAGCTTCACAATCTCAGGTAAATGCACGCGAGACTGCACCCACATTCTGCCCAAACCCCTCCCCTGAACACGGTTACAAAGAGATCACATAGAAACAGGCATGAACATTCTCTGTGCCTACACTGTGTGTGCGTAACTACTGGGGTGATTTTATAAAAGCCCTTATCCCATGGGTAAGGATACCTCCAAGGGGGTCATTTTATAACAGGGCTCCTAGGTTAATAGGTGCTTATTTTATAAAGATACAGATTAGCACCAAACCTGCAGCAATCACGTCTAGATTGAAGGTGGCGGATGTTTTGCCTACTCAAGAGCAGACATAAATGTTAGCACATATCATACATGCATGCGTATATTTTATAAAATATGTGCATAAATTTACCCAAGCTCCACCCAAGCTCCACCCCTGAGCATGCCTGCTGCACAAGCAAACATTGGCTGGTGCTGAACATTCTTTTAGGGGTGACCTCATTTTATGCGTCCATATATGCAAATCAGTATATTAGGCATGAACATGTTTTTTAAAATTACCCTCCAAATGTCCTGCTTAAAAAATTACTATCAATCTACAGGTCAAAGAGAGCACATCTGAAGTTCCATGTAAGTCCAACAAAATAAAATTAGCTTAAAGAAAATCAAAGCCATCGGGTGGAGAGCATAGTCTGATTACATGACAATAACAGCTGAGAGCATACACTAGCCTTCTGCAGCTATGATCTGTTGATTTCCTTTTAACTAGACTGGTCTGCTTCAGATGATTTGTCAGCCGCAACTGCACAGAACATCTTCAAAATACTTAATATTTGTAGACAGTTTAATCAAGTTGGGTTTTTTATAATGGTCAGCCAAGACCACTGCAAGTATTAGAGGCGCCCTAGGAGGGCCCTCCATCCTGCCCTCATTGTGACCGCTGCTACCCCTCTCTGGGGCTTGCAACGGTGGCAATGGCTTTCAAATCGCAATGCAGCACTTACCTAATGCATAATCTGGATGTTGGGTCAGAGGGGGGCGGAAGCAGCAGGTCCTAGAGGCCAGGAACCGCAACACAGTGCTGGAGACCTTAGGTAAGTGCTGCATCATGGTTTCAAAGCCATTTCCGCCGCCGCAGGCCCTGGAGAGTGTGATAGTGGCGGCAATGGATGCCCCGCCAGCTCAAAGATTTCTCATAATATTTTGGGGGACGAGGCTGGGGTTATGACTCGGGTAAAAACTATCTCACTTAAGGCTGGCCGGGATAGCAGAAGACATCAGACAGGGTAATGATGCAGCATCTTCCAAAATAGATCTCACAAAAGACTTCGCAATCACCTATGGTTTGAATTTCCAATAGGCAAGTTGCTGTAATCAGTTCTTCCTGTGAGTGTAAGTGGATGTAGTGTGCTGCTACTGATTATCTCACCCCTCCCCTCACCCCATGGGCTATTCAGATAAGGGCTATGAATATCAGCCCCCTATATTTTCAAATCTGAAAATGACTTTTCTACTTACATTTCTGCCTTGCATAACTTTATTCCACTTTTGGAGTCAGTGGAGAGGGTGGCTACTAAAATGGTTAGTGGTCTTCGTTATGAAGCATATGAGGACAGACTTAAAGATCTTAATGTGTGTAGTTTAGAGGAAAGGCGGGATAGAGGTGATATGATTGAGATGTTTAAATACCTCCGTGGCATAAATGTTCAGGGAGAGATCCTCTTTCAATTGAAAGCAAGTTCTGCTACGAGGGGACATGGGATGAGGGTGAAGGGAGATAGATTCAGGAGTGATATGCGGAAATATTTCTTTACGGAAAGAGTAGTGGATCCGTGGAATAGTCTCCCAGTGGAGGTGGTAGAGATGAGGACAGTAACTGAATTCAAAAAAGCATGGGACCAACACAGAGGATCTCTAAAGGTAAAAAGGGACTATAGTAGGTGATATGGAAGGGCAGACTACATAGGCCATGTGGTCTTTTTCTGCCATAATCTTTCTATGTTTCTATGTTTTAGATGTCATAAATTTACTTCCAGCTGCTACCCAAATTTACTCTTCACTATTTTGCGCCTGTTAAATTTTTTGTTTTTTACTTGTTAACATTAAGTAAGTTGGTACTGGAAGAAGCACGCAAGAGTTAGAAAAAGTATTTCAGAAGCATTTTCCGAAGAATAAAGTGTCCTGTTCAGATGCTGGCTGTATGAAGAGTTTTCATTTCTCTCCATATTTCCTGGGACAAACTAAACTGCTTTCTACTTTTATGTTCATTGCGCGCATGGTAATAGAGGGGTACCGTTACTAAGGCGGCCCTTCTACTAGAGTGCATTATGCAGTTAACGTGTTTCAGTGCGCATTAACTGTTTCCATGGCCCTACAGTAACTGTTACTGTGCAGGTGGGGCAATTACTGCACTCCGAAAAGCGTGCTAACCGTGCATTGCATAATGGGCCGAGGTCTGAGTGGAGTTGGGGTGGAGAGTGGGCCTTAACTGCATATTGCGGCTACGAGGGCATCATTAGCATGTACTAATCGGCAATGTTGCAGTTGGTGCAGCCGTACTTAGTAGGTGGCGTTAGGTGCATCAACAGTAATTGGTGAGAGCCAGAACACGCGCTAAGCAGTTTTGTTTGTATGGGAAGTATTGAGCACCAGCTGGCTACACCCCTGACAATTACTGCAGCGCGATTGCACCTAAAATGTATTGATAATGACTGAAACTGTGTGTTGAGGGCAAAAAATGACCACACTTTAGTAAAAGGGCCCCTAAGGTGTGCTAACATTCACGTGCGTTAATTCTCCATAGCATGGGAGCTGTGTTAAAATAATGCACATTAACAGCAAATTAACACCCGTGAACATTAATGTACTTTAGTATTAGACCCCATCATTTTTACAGGGGGACAGGGGGATAGACAGAACCAGCGACTAATGTATCAACTGGCTGTCACCGCTGAAATTCATCCCGAATATTCAATGCTGGGATTATATCTGACCACCAGCATTGAATATGCAGTTCAGCCAGATAGCAAAGAAGCTAACCAGGCTGCATGGGTAAAAGTTAGGGTATCCTTTCAGGTGCCTAATGTTTGCCACTTTGTGATATTGAGCCGCTGCCAGGTTAGCACTGGGTGCTGCCCTCAAAATGCCCACAGATGTTCAGACACTTTAATGCAAAAAGCCCCACTAGAGGTAAAGGGAAATAGACCTATCCAAAGGAAAGAAATAAGCCCCCCCCCCCACACCCACCCACACACACCCACACACACAAAAAGGATATTTTGCAAATATCAACAAACATACAAAAATACAAAAAATAGAGGTGAAAGAACTATCAGAATAGGGCAGGGGGACAAATATATGCACAGCTTCCTGTATCTGTCATGTTACACCCATAGCCCCCTTATCAATCATTCACCTCTACTTCACTCTTTAAAACTCTAAATTTATTATTTTTTCTATTGTTTTGCTTTTCTTAGATTTTTTTCTTTATTTAAATGTATACCATTAAAAAACCTCCATACATAAATTTCAAAAGCCAAAAAAATGTATGCCGATTCTTCCTTTAGCTTATATCACCATATGGAAAAAGCACGTTCATTACTTCACTCACAATATGCAAGTATAGCAAAGAACTTGTAGCAACTTTATAGCAACATTGTAACAAAAACAAAGTGACTACTTAGCTCAATGCAAACAAAGATCAGCTTGCCAACATTTCACTCACCATTTCCAAGTGTTCCTGTACCAGATGTTGTATGCTGTACTATAAAGTACAGTGTGCTGTGATATCAGATTAGTTCCAGCGGTAAAGAGAATGCTAACTTTTATCCCAACCCACCCTCGGGTTTCGTTTACTGATTCAGGGGATTAGCTTTTCTTTCTAACTTTTTAGCGCACAGCTTATTCACCATGGAAAACAGCAAAGGTTCAGCACGGATGTCCCAGTCAGTTTGCCTAAGGTGGCATGGGACTATATGGTAACTTTGACTATTTCTAGAGCTCTACCTTTGCCTTTTCACCTGCATTTAATGCACGCCTCTATTTAGTAGTAGCTCAAAGTAAGTTACAGTCACATACGGTGGTTATTTCCCTGCTACTGGAAGGCTCAGAGGGTGTACTTGTCCAAGATCACTAGTAGCAACAGGGGAATAAACTCTTTTGTCCGCTATTTCTGTGTTTGTCTCGCAAAAATGGAAAGTTTTGATGAGCAGGTGCTGTCTCTTGTGTGTATATGTCTAGCGCTATATACTCCTTGTAGCACTATACAAATAATAATAAAGAGTAGTAGTGATAACCCTGGCTTCACTAGATCTCAGTCCACTGCTCTAACATACACCCTACACTTCTGCCTGTTACATTGTCATATCGTAATAAAATACATCATTTCCTTTTCTCGGTGCGATGGAATAATTCAACGTGTCTGAATATTGTTTCCTGAGCATATTAATCCTCTCATCCTTTAATCACACGTTTTCTCCTTAATTATATTTATTTGTTAAATTGAAACACTTTTTTTGAGGTTATACAAGGAGAAGGTAGGAAAAGAATTGAGGGAATAGGAAAGATGTAGAAATAATTTTCTGTAATTAACATGAGGACGTAAACGACACTTAGTCTGTCAGCCTGCCACAGTGACAACCCCCGATTCCCCACCGCAGGGCCAGCCAGGACCTGGATCAGGTGGTGGGGACCTACTGTTGGCCAATCCCAGCCTTGGGGGGGGGGGGGGGAGATTCCGGGTACGATCGCCTCTTCTCCGCTGCTTATTCCACCTCTGAGGTGAAATAAGCAGCACGTCCACCCCTGACCCGCAGGATGTACAGGGCTGTGACCTCAATTGGCCTTGTATGTCCTGCCGCCTTGTCCTGCATGCGCTCTGCTCCCATCTCCCCCACCCCCTCACTCCGCTGGCTCTCCCCTTTGTGTCTATGGGGAAAATGCTTAGTAAACATGACCCTTGGAATTTCCCATTCTTCCACCAGGGAGCCAGAACCTCAGTGACTAATGGATGGCTGGATTCCTGCACTCTAAAACAGGACTACCAGTGGGATGGGGGGGGGGGGAGGGGTAAAAGGGCAAGAAAGAAGTGCTATAAAAGGACCCACTGGAAGAAAGAGGCACTGCAAATAGGAAACCATTGGTGGACATGGGTGCTGTACAGAGAGACTTATTGATCAGCTAGGGCCGGCCCAAGAGTTTCTGCAGCCCCAGGCAGAAGCCCCGGCTATGCTGCCCCTCCACCCCTCCCCCACACCAAGCCGCTGACCCCTGCTGCTGCCGATTCAGTCAGCGGGGTCGGTGGGGGTGGGAGGATGGCTTGGCATAGCAGCGGTGGCCTGTGGCAGGCAATGTGTGCCAAAGCCACCCACAGAGGTCTGCCACCCTAGATAGCTGCCTAGCCCGCCTAGTAGGCAGGCCGCCCTGCCACCAGGGAAGCTAGGTACTATAAAGAGAAACCAACTGGAGGAAAGGAGCACTCTAAAAGAGAATCCCAAACATAAAGGAGACGCTCTATAAAAGACCTCCTCAAGGAGAGGGGCACTATAAAGAGAAATCCATCAGGAGAGGTGTGCTGTAAAGAGAAGTCTTACCAACCTAGTTACCAGCCTAAGCGCAGGCGCATGTGAAGCCTTACCTTTCGCCCAGGTTTGCCAGATAAGCCAACATTTCCCTGTAACAGAGAAGTCAGGATTAGTCTGTAACATTAACGGGACCGTTACAGCAGCACTGCTGAGCAGCAACACTTCAGACTGTTCAGCTGGCGTTGGAAAAAAATGTAAGAAATCACCTTTTTCTTTATATCTGATTCCTGGGGAAAGCATTCGTGCTTAAATAACAAATAGAAGAAACTCTATTCTAGTGCGAGGTGTAACTTGTGAGTCTGTAACTGAAGACTAAAGTTGTGTTGCATGTTAAGTTAAAAAAAATTAAAGTGTAAGAAAGTTCTTTTTACTCTAGGATTTCTGAGCACACAGCCAGCAGGGCTTCCAGGATAGCCACAATGAATATGCATATAGAGTCTTTGCAAAGGATCTCATGCATATTCATTGTGGCTAGTTTGAAAAACTGACAGGTCTTGGGCAGGGCCGGATTTAAGCTGACAGCCCCCATAGGCAGAAGACCAGTAGGGAGAGGAATTCTCCAAAGCTTGGAGAGAGGTCCCAAACCTCAGTTTTTAAAACATGGGAACCCTAGGTATATGCCTGTATTGCTTATGCTTAAATCCTGCCCTGGTTTTGGTGTCTACATGACTGGTGTGGGGAGCCCTGTCCTACTCCTTTGCCTTCACAATGATGAATCAAAGTAAACTGAGGATATTATGCACTGACTCGTAGCAGAACTGCTCCCCCTCCCCCCTGCTCATGTAAGAGTATGACTGTCTTCTTGATGGCTGAAGAGCAAATTTGTAAATACACAGGCGCGTGATCCTAATAATGAGTGCACAACTTTTATTTAAAAGAAGAGCACCCGTGTGAAAACCAGAGTTGACAAGTGAAAAATTGACTTACAAAAGAGTTGCAACTACCTATATTTACCCACAATTTCTGCATATGCAAATACGTGTAAAATTCCTTTCGCTCTTGTTCAGTCTGACTGCTATCATGTGATGCTTCTTTTGTCCAGCTTATGCCTCCAATCACATTCTAACTGTATGTCTTATACCATTATCATTTCATTTTTGTTTTTTCCTCTAAAACAGCAGGACAGGGCAACACGGAGGATCCGAGTTCAAATCCCCCAGCTGGGCATGGACACAATGCAGACCTGGTGCATTCAGACCTAGGGGAGGGGGGAGATGGCATCACTCCAGAGGCAGCAACTATTGACTAAGCAGCAATGCTGAGGAGACTCCCCTTCAGCCCCCGGGTCGGCAAAGGTTCAGTGCCCAAGAGGGTGGGAGCGTCAAAGATGGGGGGAGAACAGGGAGCAAAAGACGGCAATATAGCAGCAGTGCTAGTGAGATTCTTCAAAAATATTAACCTGCAATGAAAGGTGTGTGCCGTTTCTATAGACATAGGGCCTCATTTTCAGAACTGCCAATATGCGTATGCCAGCGGTCAGCTGTGGTGCTTAAATAGCAATGGGATCCAGATAGAAGCCACAGCTGAGTGCTGCTAACATGGGAAATGCTTCCACTTGCCCAGATTGCAACTTAGGCCTGCTTTTCACGCGACCTATGCTGCCCAGGCAAAACTGTGCTAATTGGGTAAGTGCTGGTACCCACAGACTACCCCTGCACTAACCGGATAGTGCTGGGGCAATCTGTGGAGATACTCAGCAGCGCTATCTGAAAAAAAGGCTTACATATTGGGTGCTGTAATTTTCCACACATTTTACAGTATGTCTGTCTGCACTGCAATATACTTCTCCGACTATTGCTTTATCATTTTGCATGCATGCAAGCAATTTTTCTCACTCTTTCTCCAGGTTCTCCCTTTAAACCAGGCTGCCCAGGAATGCCAAAGCCTGGACTTCCCTAGAAGAGGCACAAGAGAACAAGTTAGAAATGAGATTTAACCAGAATTTTGTTTTTACTTTTAAGTTTTGTCTTTGGTTTCTATGGTGCAGAAATGCACAAGATCATTTCCATTCCATTCTAATCCACCGAATTGTATTCATTTCTGTACAAAAAAAATATCAGTTTATCTGAGTTCCAGATTTCTGTTCCATTTGTACTGTGTGTAGAGACTGCTTGGATGTCATTGCTTTGAGCAACTGACGCCATCCAGTGTCCTTATTAGAGTACTACAGTATAAGCTGAAGAAGAACTAGCATTTTCCAAAAGAGGGGAGGTTTCTGGCTGCCCAATTACATCATTTTGGAAGGGGACTCCTATGGAAGGGAAAATCCAAGTCCTATATAAACCATTCCCAAAGGCCACTGTACTATGTAGGAGTAAAGCATTTGACCTTAAGGGGCAGATGAAGGGTGGCTATTCCCCAACTCTAAATGCCATCCTGATAAGAGCCACAGTCATAGGAGAGACAGAGGAGAGAGCAGCTGGGAAGGTGACTATACAAACCTGCCAGCACTCCCACTGACTTTTCGGAGAGAGTTCCTGCCTTTGAAGGGAATAGGGGAGCCACATCCTTTAGAGGAGTCTAAGAAGTACATTCAAAGTTAATAGACAGAGCCAAGAGTAACTGGACAGCAGCATCAGATACCTGCATCTACAGATGCCTCCCGCTCTAGGGAAAAGAGGAATTCAGAAGCTCATCAGTCACCAGTGACATAGGAGACTGGAGTGAGACTCAGGACACTATCAGGGACCTGTGCCCACATCACCATCAGTGCCAAGTACACTGAATATTATTAGTTCAGGCAAAGGGTTCTCACTCAGGGAAAACCTCAAGAAGTAGTACAAGTGTGGCAGTAAATGAAGAGAGTTGGATTTTCTTATCCAG
Source organism: Ichthyophis bannanicus (assembly GCA_033557465.1). Taxonomy (NCBI): domain Eukaryota; kingdom Metazoa; phylum Chordata; class Amphibia; order Gymnophiona; family Ichthyophiidae; genus Ichthyophis; species Ichthyophis bannanicus. The sequence goes on along the minus strand of CM066038.1, from coordinate 46,637,168 downwards.
CTTAAGAGAAAGAGTACTTAAACCCTACCTAGTAATAAAACACAGTGGGGTCTATTCTGACTTGCTAAACGCCGGGTAGGCGGCCCGGATGATAGAGCTCCCCGCACATACAGGACAGTTGTATGGGGAGCTCTGTTTATGGGCCAGAGGAGGAGCGAGGGCAGGGAATGGGTGGGAACTTGACCCCGGACGTACAGGGCAGATTCCAAGGTTGGCCCTGTATGTCCAGGGTTGGCCATTTGCATGGGGGAGGAGGATGACAGATCCAAGGTCAGAAAGGAAGGTGAGGGGGTGCAGGGTATTCCCCACAGCCCAAACCTGTCCACAGTGGCCCAGTCGGGGGTTGGGCTGCGGGGAAAAGAACTTTGGTGTGGCTGCCGGGGACTTTGGTGTGGCTGCCGGGAACTTTGGTGTGGCTGTACAGAGCGGCAGTGCCATGGGAACATGCTGCTATTTCGCCACAGCTCCATACAGGAGCCAGGTTGATAGACCCGATTTCATTGGACATCCAGGCGCCCAGAATCGGGGCATGGCCTGTACATCCAGGCTGGTAGACCCAATTCTGATCCTGTGGTCAAATCTAGCCCCCACAGGATCAGAATCGGGTGCAACTGGAGCATATCCCGATTCTGACTGCCTGGACAGGCAGAGGATGCCCAGAATAGAATTGGTCTCCATGAGAGAAAGGAAAGCTTTATCTGCTTGTAACCATTTTTGGATAAAGAGGAGGAGTTTAGCGCTTGTAATATAGTTACAACCTTTTCTGTCTCTGCCAGTTGTTGTTGTTGTATCAGTTACCCTAAAGTTTAAGTAAGCCCTTAGTTCAGAACGCTTTGGTCTGGACTCAGTTATTGAGTAGGGAAGAGGTGTGAGTGGAGTGCAAGTCCAAGGGCCTCCCAGCATATGCTGGGCTCCATTAAGAGAACCCTGAATGGTATAACTCCAAAAGTAGAGACTAAAACTAAACAAACTCTTGGATTTGGTGTGACCCCTCTCTGCCAGACAGTGGAAAAAGACCACTGTAGGGACTACACACAGAGGGTGGGTTACATATAGTTCTCTAAAAAAGCAGAAACACTGCTGATCCCAGGCAGAGAGGTCCATAGCTCTTTCTTGTTCATTAACTTTACTCCTCCTTCCTCCCTGCCAATGTGCTTGTACCAATCTGGTTTCCCATGTGTGGCCAAGTTCTGACTTCTAGTTCATATCCACCCAGTGCATTAGTAAAGAATTACTCACTGACACAGACAGCTCCTGCACAGAGAAACCAGCTGAGTATGCACCCTCTGTTCTTCTTATGATCAGGTCTCATGTGGGATCTCAGAGGCTGGATGCATAACATGCAACTAGACTACTAAAAAGATGGATCTCCTACGAACCCTGTCATGTGGGATATCAAAATGCATGCAGACCACTTTCACATGGCGGACCAAAATGGGGCTGAGACCTCTCATTCAGGGCTTCATAGTACCAATAGGGCTACTCCCATGGGGTGCCATAGGGCACATGCTCTTTCCCATTGAGTTCATGTGGGACCCTCTCATGCAGAGTTTTACAGTGTATACAAGACCCTTTCACATGGGGTGTCTCAGGGTGTGTGGAGCCTTCTCAGTAATGTTACCTTTTCCCCTTTGTCTCCTTGGTCTCCTTTGTTCCCTTGTGGTCCAGGTGGACCAACAGGCCCCAAATCACCCTGCAAATGACCAAATGATAAATTTCGTGAAAGAAAGAGCCATAAGGCCAGGCAGGACTTAAATAGTAGCAGAAGCAGCTCCTGAGATCTTTCTGACATTGTGCCTGCATTATAGGGCTCTCTGCTGTACACCAGCAGAAATCCACATTGCATTCCAACAGGTTGAAACTCAGCCCCTGCCCATCTCCATACAGCAGGAAGTGAACTCCTGCACACCGTCATGGAGTAGGAAGTAAATTCCTGCACACTGTCATGCAACAGGAAGTGAACTCCTGCACATCATCATGCAGTAGGAAATGAATTCCTGAACACCGTCATGCAGTAGGAAGCGAATTCCTCCACACCGTCATGCAACAGGAAGCAAATTCCTGCACACCGTCATGCAACAGGAAGCGAACTCCTGCACACCGTCATGCAACAGGAAGCGAATTCCTGAACACCATCATGCAGTAGTAAGTGAATTCCTGAACAACATCATGCAACAGGAAGCGGATTCCTGCACGCCGTCATGCAGCAGGAAGTGAATGACTGCACACCGTCATGCAGCAGGAAATGAACAACTGCATGTCTTTGCATAGCACAAGTAGCTCCTGAATGATTCTCTGAGGGTCTTGCTGCACACTTTTAAAGCATGGTATATTCCACATGGGCTCTGCACACATTTTGTATTTATGTACTTCTGCAGGGGTAAAATGTAATGAAACATCATCAGCTCCATCTGATGACTGGCGGGGGGTGTGGAATTCAGACTTTTTGGGATAAAAATCACTTACTTAGGTACTGAATCCTTTATGTAAACCAGTCCTGGGAATAACCTTGGGTGGTGCTTTGTGAACCAGGTGTGAGGATCTCTATTCATGAGCTACTGGTCTAAGCTCGTTGATTGATGGTATTTAAGAATGTGTCTGCAAAATTCTTTAAAAAACGCAGCCCCCTTCATTGTACATATTCAGAAGACAATATGATAGTGTCTAACGAGGTAGAGCAGGACCATTTCCACATAATGTATGCTCCCTCACATAAAACAAACAGTGAAAACCATATTCTATAAACTTAAGACCATTCAACACTTACGACCACTTTTAGACACACATGACTTCAGGTCTGTTATCAGCACACTCATCACTCCACACTTCGACTATTGTAATAGTCTACTTATCGGCCTCCCTCTCACAAATACCAATATACTCCAACGAGCTCAAAACATCTGTGCTCGAGTAACAGCAAAAGCTCGCCTCACTGACCACATAACTCCCATCCTCGCCGAACTACACTGGCTTCCCATAAATAGTAGAATATTGTACAAAATACTCTTAACCACATTTAAACTTATCAACGGCATCTCACCCTCACATCTAGCCACTCTGATACATGCTCCAAAAGAACTTAGAACCCGCAGGCAAAACGCAACCCATTCTCTAGACATAAAAAAATCCATCCGAAAAACAAAAAAAACCACAAGCTCAAGAGCCTTCTCATATGCAGCCCCCATCATGTAGAATAAACTTCCGCTAAGCCTCCGCAAAATAAAAGATCTCCATATATTCCGGAAAGAACTAAAAACATATCTGTTTACAGAACACTTTATAAATCTTAATGAATCCCCTCCATCCCTCACACTACACCTCCATAACAATCCTCCTTAACCACAGATCAAAAAGCCTCAAACCTCAATACACTTAAGAAAAAGCAACTCCTACAAACTACGATTAATAATGAATGATTAATGCAAATAGTTACAGCATTACTAGCTAAAGTTAAGTGTATATAGTTATTGAAAAAACACTGTTCCATGTTATTGTTCATGAAAAGTATATAGTTATGAAAAAACACTGTTCCATGTTACTGTTCATGAAAAGTTAATTGTACATAGTTATGAAAAATGCTGTTCCATGTAAAGCATGTTCATTATATGTTAAGTGTAAACCGCCTTTGATCTCTGGAAAAAGCGGTATAAAAGAAAAGCATAAATAAATAAATAAATAAATAAAATAATTACAATGAAGGTGGCCATTTAAACAATGAAGGTGTCCATTTGGCCTTTCTGGCATTTAACCTTCTTTGAGAGTGGCTTTCCAGACACACTGAATAAAAAAAATCCATAGATGGCTGTGATTATATATTTGATGGGGGGGGGGGGGGGAGGAGAATGAGCACAGGCGAGATATCGGAATGGTGCTGAGACTTGAAATATTATTACCCAAGAACCGCTGTAGGAATGCAGTCCTAACTTACCCTTATTCCCTTCTTGCCAGGAGGCCCAAAAACCTGTGAAAAAATAGTAAAGTTTTCCCTTCAATTCATAAAAAAAAGAAAAACACTTTTTATGTCAGTCTCTGTCATGATCGAGGGGTATGCATTACAGTTTGTTTCATTTTAAAGCAGCTACCAGCCCAAGCCTAACCTGCCCCCCCCCAAAACCCCCCCCCAAAAAAACACTGTACTGCCAAATTATAAAAATTCCAGGCCCACTAGGTCTGAACCCCATCACTATCTCCCAGGGACACATTTTATCCCATCTGTGGGGTCTCCAAAGTCCCAAAGGGGCAGGAGAAATCAGCACTAATGGGGTCATGTTTTATTTTATTTTTTTTGTTATTCATATCGTTGCTTATTTCAATAAACAAAGCAGACCACAAACAAAATTAAAGAAAACTAAAACAAAAAAATAACAAAATAAAATATAAAATAAGAAGAAACAATTTAGAAGCACATCCCCACTCTTTCCCTGTAACAGAGCTTTAGGGCTGCTTGGGACCATCACTCCACAGTGCAATCCATCCCAAAAACCCAAGCAGGGTCCTCTTACCATGAGGCTAAAACTCCAACCAACAGCACCTGGAATGCTATGCAGCCGCTCCTACTCAGCTTAACTGACCCAATTTAAGCCAAGCTTGGTATTATTAGAAAGAGTGGTCATGTAGGAAAGAAACCCTTCACAGTTTCAAACCCATCACTGAAGAGTTCATACTTACCCCCATAGCTGGAGCACCTGGAATTCCTTGGTTCCCCTGCAATGCAACAATAAAAATAAAATGCAAATATATATATAAATAGAGAGAGACAGGGTCTCCTGTTTGATGTGTACTCTTTGAAACAGGTAAGGTTGACACTTTTCTACCCTGCTCTGTTCTTCAGACTAAACTAACGTAAACTACTAAACTAGATTTTCATCTTTGTGCCAGATCACAGGGGGCTATGCACTTAAAGGTATAGGTGAATATATTTTGTGAAGATTGCTGCAACACTCTCCCCTCTTTCCCCTCCCCTCTCCCTTTATTTATAAGTCACATACCAAAGCAGAGTAGCCGCCTAGTGGTTGGAGCACCCAGTACCTAGCAGATCAAGGGTTTGATTCCCAATGGCATCCCTTGTGAGCTTGGGCACGTCACTTTACCCTCCATTACCCTCACTTTACCCTCCATTGACTAAATGGAGGGTAAAGTGACTTGTGAGCTTGGGCACGTCACTTTACCCTCCATTGACCATGAAGCTCTAGCTACAGCCCTTGAAACAATATGTGAAACCCCAATTAAAAAATATCAAATTATTTTAGGGGACATAAATCTTCCATCACTTCCCGCAACACACACAAATACGTTCCTAGAAACCTTGGACCAACTAGGATTCCAACAAATAATCCAAGTACCCACCCACAACATGGGCAACATCCTTGATATGGTTTTCATACCCCAAAAATACTCAAACAACAACATAGTAACAAGCTCTCCACCAAAAATAACACAAGTTCCTTGGTCTGACCACCACCTTATCCAATTCTCACTTGCCATACCAATACAACCCCACACCAAGGAACCCCAATCCAATACATATAAAAGCATATTTACAAAATTCAATAAAGATGTATTAATAAAATCTATCTTCTCCCACACAAACACAGAAACAACAAATCTAGATGACCTAGTAAAACAATGGAACAATGGAATAGAAACGGTCTCAAAACACACATCAAAAATCCCACCTAATGTAATTTCTAAATTAAGAAATAAAACCGAACCATGGTACACACCAGAATTGATTAAAGCAAAGAAAGACCTCAGAAGAATGGAAATAAAAATGGAGAACCAAAAAGACTTCTGAAACCAAAGCACAATACCTACTATTACTCACAACCTACAAGGAATTAATAAACTCAACAAAAAAAGTTATCACACTAAGAAACTAAATAATGCTATAAACAGGCCCAGGGAACTGTTCGAGCTGGTAAAATCCTTCATAAAACCTCCTAAAGACAATACCGAATATCCTATAAATGCACAAAAACTTGCTGACCACTATTCTAATAAGCTCAATCCTGCAAAGGAAAACTGTATCAATATAGTAAGTGAACACATGTCAACACAAAAGACAATACAGAACATTAACCCTCCAGAACTATGGGAAACCTTTCATAAAATCGATCTTAGACAAATACTAAACATAATCACAATCATAAACACCACCACATCCCCACTGGATCCCTGCCCCGTAGCCTGGATTAAAACCATAAAAACTGAAATGGCACCCATATTACTAAACATAGTTAACCAATCTCTAATTCAAGGAAACAAGCCAGCAGAACTAAAAAGATCAATCATAAGACCAATATTAAAAAAACAAAACACTTAAAGCAGATCCATCAGCATACAGACCCATATCAAGTATACCATTCATGGCAAAAATCATCGAAAAGACAGTCCAGTTTCAACTGCAAGACCATATCAATGCCACAAATGCACTTGATGATCATCAATATGGTTTTTCGTCAATCCCATGGAGTTGAAACACTCCTACTCGTGCTATTCGATAAACTATATAAAGGTATTGAAAATTGCAAGAAAATGTTTATTCTAATATTCATAGACATTACAGCGGCTTTCGATTCAGTAAACCATAATACCCTCATAAACAGATTAGAATCAATTGGAATTACAGGGACACCCTTAAAATGGTTCAATTCATATATTGCCAATAGAATACAACAAGTAAGCTTTGATCAAAAACTATCCAACACTTTCCCACAAACACAAGGTATTCCACAAGGTTCGGCATTATCTGCCATATTATTCAACCTATACTTAAGACCAGTTTGCTCAATATTTCAAAAACATAAAATAAACTATCATTTATATGCGGATGATATAATGCTCTATACACAACTAGATATACATAACCCAGACTATACCCACTTAGAAACCTGCCTCAAAGAAACACAACTATGGCTTCAACGAAACAACATGAGTATCAATCATAAAAAAACAGAAGTAATGTTTATCTCTAAGAACCCTGAACTTAAACATCCTTCCACAATCATACTAAATGAGACACAATATAACATCAAACAGGAATTAAAGTACTTAGGTGTAACTCTTGACATGACACTAGGTATGGAAACACACCTAAGACTTCTAAATAGAACTATTTTCAACAAACTAAGAGTATTACAACCACTACGCAACATCATTGATCACTCAGATTTTAGAACAATAGTGCAAGCTCTCATAACTCCACACCTGGACTATTGTAACAGTATTCTTGTTGGTATACCTAAAAAAACAACAAACATACTGCAAATGGCCCAAAACGTCACAGCTCGGATCTTACTGAATGTGCGGTTTACAGACCACATCACACCTATTCTACAAGAACTCCACTGGCTACCTATACAAGCACGCATTAGATACAAAATAATAATCACAATATTTAAACTAATACACAATATCGCCCCATCCTTCCTTAACACACTCATTAATGAACAACCCCCCAACAGAAACAGACGAAGCCACAATCTAAATATGTTGCAAATTCCAAACTCAATACGCAAGGTGAAAAAGAATACTAGCAGCAGAGCTTTCTCTTACATAGCCCCCTCACTATGGAACAAACTCCCAGAGTCCTTAAGAGCCAACAAAGAACTTCAATCATTCCGAAAAAACCTCAAAACACATCTTTTTCTAGAATTCTACAATTTGTCCGAAATAACTTAAACCAAAAAATCATACCCAATACAAACTCAACTTGATATTCACCTAGCAACTCCTTCGTAAAAAACGCCAAGCTCACCCGACCATATTAAACTAGAAACACACTAGTCGCGTGACATCTCCCGATGTACATCAATATAGAAATATATATTTAGATAACCTAAAATACACCTCCCTTATCTCATGTAAATATTTAGAGTCCTTCAAATCCCTTACCAATATTACCCTCTTCATAGGATGACTACTGTTAATATTGCTTATTTAACAGATATCCATAGGTTAGACATTGTTTTATATTATTAATGCCCGAGGCCGCGGGCCGGGTCCCGCGGCCGACAGTAACCTGGGCCCGGGCCCGGCCGCGGCCTCCAACGTGCCGGGTAAAAGGGGGGGTGCGTCGGGGGGGGGGAGGGGGCGGTGCGAGGCACTTGAAATCGCTCCGGCGCGCCGTCGGAGCGATTTCATTGGCCCGCATGTCATGGGGTGGGCGGTGCTGTTCGCGAGGAGCCGCGTGGCCGTCTCCTTCTGGCCGCGGCTCCTCGCGTACCGGTCGCGTTCTGCCTGTGCTCGGTGAGTGGGGTTCGTGGAGGGGGGTCTAGTGGCTCCCGGGGGCGGTGGGGGAGGTTGCATTCGGGCGGGGGGGGGGGTCTGCAGCCGGTCGGGGCATCTACAAAAAAAAAAAAAAAAAAACGAACCCCTGCTTCCTTTGCTGCAGCGGGTTCTTTACCCCTGTGCTGGGCTGCTGCTCACCGGTTGGGGGGAGGGCCGGAGCATGGCGGGGAAAGGCAACAAGAAAGTTGCTCCGGGGGGACGGGCGGGGGGGGGCTCGAGGGGGTCCCGCGGGGGGGGGGCAGCCCCCGGGGCCAGAGTAGGCCGTGGGGGGGGGCGGGGAGTGGGGGGGAGGACCAGTAAGCAGCACGGTGGGGTGGGGATGCGTGGGGCTCTCCCTGCCCCTGCAGCGGTGTTGGGGGGGCCGGAGGAGGTGGTGGGCCCCCTTGAAGGGGTCATGGGGCCTGGGGCGCGGGAGGCGGAGGGGGCGTCGAGGGGGGGTGCTGGGGCAGGTGGCGTTGAGGAGGGGAGCGTCGCTCGGGGGTCGGGGGGGGACGGGGCGGAGTGTTCGGGTGCGGTGGGGCATGGGTGGGTTCCGGTTCCTCCAGGAGCATATGGGCCCGCCCCGGGGGGGTGGGGACGGTGCGGAATGCGTAGCGACGGGTGGCAGGCTTGGTCCCCGGTACCTGGGATGGCAATGGGTGGGAGCCCTTGGGGGGGGGGCTGGGGTGGGGAGCATTGGGGGGCCGGTTTTCAAAGTGTTGGGGGACAACTCCCCTGGGGGGCTTCAGGCTGGGCAGTCGGGGGGTTGGGGTCCTCGGGGGGGGGTGCAGGGAGGGGGTGTGGGCTGGGGGGCGGGGTCTTATGGGATGGCTTTGCAGGGGGTTGGTTTGCCTCCATCCCCGTGTGTTGGCTCTCCTCTCCCTTTGCAGGTTTCGGGGAGTGCGCCCTTGACAGCAGGCGGAGTTGGCGGTGGAGCGACAGTGATGTCGGTGGGTGGGGGCCAGTCCGGCCCGCCCATGATGGAGCAGACGGAGTCCACCTCGGGTGTGCAGGTGGCGGCGGAGCCGGCGGCGGCAGGTGAGTGCTCCGGGGCGACGGCGGGGGGAGTTGGGGGGGCAGTGCCATCGGGGGAGGGTGCACCGCCAGCTATTAAAGCCAAGGCAAAGCGGAAGCACCGACGGCGTCGGCGGAGGAGCGCGTCGTCTTCATCTACATCGTCGGGGTCTTCGGACACTTCCTCAGCGGACTCCACCGGCGGGCCGCGGGTTGGCGAGGGGGCGGGATCGGCGGTGGTGCGTTGCGCGGAATTGTGGGAGAGTGTTCCGCGTAAGTTGAGGCGGCGGATTGTGAAGCGGCGTTATTTAGATATTTTCCGGCTATTGGAAGGGAGGAAACGCTCGGGGGAGAGTCGTAAGAAGCGCAAGGAAGACGAGAAGGCGGGGAGGGTACGGAAGGTTTCGCGGAACACGTTAAATTGGACTCGGGCTTTTTTGCGTTTGGCGAGCGTATGGGGGCATGAGGACCCGAGTCGTTATGGTGAGATGTTGGCTTATGCCGATGCGATCTTGGCGGCTTCCCAGGCCCACGAGGGGTGGGCCTGGCTTAATTACGACGAGGAGTTCCGCGATAGGATGGAGGAGAACCGGCAGTTGTCATGGGGCATGAAGGATATCAACCTTTGGCTCACGCAAATGTCGGCAAAGAGGAGTGGAACGGGGGGGGGTGCAGGTCCGGCTAGGGCGGCGGGTGCGGCAGCTTCGGTGGGATTGCGGTCCTTTCGGCCAGCGGGCCCGGGGCCCGAGGCGAGTAAAGTTGGGGCGGGCGGTCCCGGCGGCGATTTGTGTTGGCGCTTTAACAAAACGTCCTGCCCTTTCCCGGACTGCAAGTTTCGGCACGCTTGCTCCCTGTGCGGAGCCGGTCACTCGGCCGTTAAGTGCAGCCGTCGAGCGGTGCAAGGGGCGGCGGCGGCAAGTAAATGACGGGTTGGAAGGGGGTCTGGCGCCTACCCCCATTAGGATATGGGCGTTGCTGCCGTGGCTGGAGCTCTACGCGGCTACCAGGCATGGCCCGGCGGGGACGATGTTGTGGGCGGGGTTTTCTGAGGGCTTTCGTATCCCTTTTCAGGGGGCTGTCCGGGATTTGGAGTCGGGGAATGCTCGCTCGGTGATGCGGCTGGCGGATGTGGCCCGCGCGAAGATTGCGGCGGAGTGCGCTCTAGGCAGAGTTGCTGGGCCGTTCCTTCGGCCGCCCTTTTCACCGTTTATTGTTTCATCACCGCGCGGCGTCATCCCGAAGAAGGAGCCCGGGCGTTATCGGCTGATACATAATCTTTCTTGTCCCCTCGGGGCTTCGGTGAATGACCATATCCCGCAGGAGCTGTGCTCAGTGCGCTATGCGTCCTTCGACGAGGCGTTGGAGCGTGTGCGCCAATGTGGAAAGGGGGCTTTGCTTGCGAAGGTGGACATTGAGTCTGCCTTTCGTCTCTTGCCGGTGCACCCGTCCGCCTTCCCTTTGCTCGGCTTTCGTTTTGACGATGCTTATTATTATGACAAGTGTATGCCCATGGGTTGTGCGATCTCGTGTGCGTACTTTGAGGCCTTCAGCTCTTTCCTGCAATGGGTGTTGATGCGGAGGTCCGGTCTTAGGTCTATAGTGCACTACCTCGATGATTTTTTGTTCGTCGGGCCGGCCCAGTCTGCAGTGTGTGCATCCTTGTTAGAGCTTTTCCTGGGTATGGCGGCGGAGTTTGGCATCCCTTTGGCGGAGGGTAAGACAGTGGGGCCGGTGACTTGTATTTCCTTTTTGGGGATTGAGATCGACTCTGTTGAGTTTGTGGTCCGGTTACCGAGGGATAAAGTCGAGCGGCTGCGGCTCTTGGTAGCTGAGGTGGGCTCCGCTACGAAGGTGACGTTGACGGAGCTTCAGAGGTTAGTCGGCCACCTAAACTTTGCCTGTCGGGTCGTCACAATGGGAAGGCCGTTTGCGCGGCGGTTGTCTTTGGCGATGGCCGGGGTGCGCTGTGGGCACCATCGCATTCGGGTGACTGCGGGGATGCGAGCTGATTTGCGCGTGTGGGATGCTTTTTTGGCGAATTATAATGGCTGCTCGGTGTTGCAGTCCGAGGAATTGTCCAACAGGGATTTGGACTTGTTTTCAGATGCTGCGGGGGGTTCGGGTATGGGATTGTTCTGCCAGGGCTCGTGGTGTGCAGCGCCGTGGCCGGCGGCTTGGTCCGCGAGTGGGCTGACGCGCAATGTGACGTTCCTGGAGTTGTTTCCGATTGTAGTGGCCTTCTGGGTATGGCCAGAGAGGCTACGGGACAAGCGGGTAGTCTTCTGGTGTGACAACGCTGCGGTGGTGCAAGTCATTAATCGTCATTCGCCAAAGTGTCCAAGGGTGGCGGCGTTGATGCGTGTGTTGGTGCTGGCCTGTCTTCGTCTCAATGTCACGGTTCGGGCGCGCCATGTGCCAGGTGCTCTGAACGTTATTGCTGACGCTTTGTCTCGTTTCCAGTGGGAGCGGTTTCGGGAGTTGGCCCCGGGGGCGGACGAGACCGCGGCGGTGGTGCCGGAGCACCTTTGGCGAATTGGGACGCCGGAATGATCTCATTGTTGCGGTCTTCCCTGGCACCAGGTACGTGGAAGGCTTATCAGCGGGGGTATGGGCGGGTCCAAGAGTTCCTCGGGGGGCGGGGCGGGCGGGGGGGTAGAGTCGGGGACATCTTGGCGGGTTCTTTCATAGCGTGGGCAAAAGAGGGTGGTTGGTCCCGGGCGGCAGCACGGGCGGCTTTGGCCGGCTTCTCCTTTTTTAGCAGGGCGGCGGGCTGGGGCAGTCCGAGCGCCTCGTATGTGGTGAAGCGGCTATTAGCCGGGTGGGCGCGAGCGCAGCCCTCCTGCCCGGATTGGCGTCGCCCCGTGTCGCACGCCTTGCTGCTGCGTATTTGGGGCGTTCTACCCGAGGTGGCGGCTACTCCGTATGAGGCAGTCCTTTTTCGGGCGTTGTTTGTCACAGCCTTCTTCGGGGCCTTCCGAGTTAGCGAGCTGGTCCCTCCGTCGGGCGGACGAGGGGGGCGGGGGGTTTGCTGGTGCAGCAGGTGGACATACAGGAGGCGCGCGTACGGATTTTCCTGGCCCGCTCGAAGACTGACCCATTGGGGCAGGGTCGGTGGGTGCTGCTGAGGGCCATTCCGGGTCTGGGATCTTGTCCAGTGCAGAACTTGGCGGTGTACCGGCGGCAGCGGCCGGATCGGGCCGGGTGTTTCTTCTGCCATGCTGATGGGACAGCTGTTACCCAATTCCAATTCACGGCAGTCTTCCGCTTGGCGTTGCGGCGGCTGGGCGTGGATGAGCGCGGTTATGCGTCTCACTCCTTTCGGATAGGTGCGGCAACGAGCGCAGCCGCCGCTGGCCTGGGAAGTGAGGTGATCCAGCGGATCGGGCGCTGGCGCTCCAGGGCCTTCGAGGGCTACGTGCGTCCGGAACAGTTGTAAGCTGTGGTGGTGGAAGGGGGGTGGGCGTGGGGGGGGGTTCTAATGCTGTTTTTTCTCTTTCAGGTCTACTGCTGAACGTGCCGACAGTGGCTGCTGCCCGGAGCGCGCCGGGTGTTTGGTGGCTTCTGGGGCATTCGTTCGTCTACTGGGCGGAACGCAGAGCCTCAACTCGTCCGCTGGGTACACACCTGGGCTTGGTGTCCTGCAATTTCCGGCTGGAGTGGCTCGGCGAGCGGGGCATGCGATGGTGGCAGCTACTTCCAGTGGTTCGAGAGCACGCGGAGCGGCGGCAAAGGCCGGTGGGACTCCTGATACATCTTGGAGGGAATGATCTTTCCTGTTGGACTTGTTGGCAACTCATCCGCGCAGTGCAACGTGACCTGCGTGCGCTGCAGGAGCAGTGGCCTGACGTTGCAATCGTCTGGTCGGACATCATCCCTCGGCCGGCCTGCTTGCCTCAACGACGCTGGTCGAGGGGGTTGGCCAAAGTGAACAGGCAGATTGGCCGTTGGTTGCAACAGGCCGGTGGATGGCAGGTCCGGCACCCCTGGGCGGACCCCCAGTGCACAGGACTGTACCGTACCGACGGGGTACACTTGTCCCCGGTCGGTCAGGACTTATTGCTTAATGATTGGCAGGAAGCGCTGGAAATGATTGGTCGCAGCTTTATGGTGGGGGCGGTGCGAGGATAGTGCCTACCTCGCACCGGTGGCAGGGTACAGAGCCAGCGCTCGCAGGAGCGGCGCGGGCTTGACCTGGTTTACAAGCAGTGGGGGGCGAAGTGCTCCCCGGGGTGGGGCGAGACAGCCCGGTTGGGGGTCTCGGCCCGGTAGCGGGGGGGTGGGAGCCGGCCTTTGCTACTAGGATGGCGAGGCAGGCGGCGGGGTTTGGGGGGGAGGAGGATGCTCCGCCTTGCTACTAAGATGGCGGGTGGGGGGGCATCCTCCGGTAAAGGGGTGCGGGGTTGGGTTTTGTTCAATTGTTATCTTAGGCCCGTGTTGGGCCGGTTGTACAGGTTGTAAATAAAGCTGCGACCAAAAGTTTGTACCAAATATTACTGAGTTGGTGAAGTTATTGGGGGGGGGGGGGGAACAGGACTGGAGGGTGTCAAATCGGGGAATGGAGGCGAGGAGGGCTTCCGGGTTACCAGTGTTACTGATGTTATTTGTACATAGTTTTCCTACTGTTACTACCGTTAATTGTTATATGTTACTGATGTTCTATGTAACTGCAACCATTGCAGAACAAATTGTTAAAATGTGAACCACTGCTGATCACCGGAAGGAGCGGTATAAAAATGGTGTGCAAATAAATTACCTCAAAAGAAAAGGCAAGCCTGGCAAACTACTTCTATTGATACATTGCCAAGAAAACCCAGAGGCAGCTGGGCCACCAGGAATCAGCACTGACTTGAAGGCAATAAAAGACAAAAGCATGCTGCCCTTGAGAAGGGCTTTGAGGTCAAGTCTTCAGATGCTGGTGCTGTGAAAGCCATGCTCATGGACCCTGGGGAGGAGTGCATCTCAGTCACTACACAATGCTAACACCAACTGGACAGACTTAGGACCCAACAATTACAGGATTCTGGAGGATGCCTAAAGCAGAATCCCTGGAAGAGGATTATCATGTTAATGACTGGGAGAGGGATATAACATAAGAAACCAAATGAGACCAGTTTCAATTGAATCAGAAGCCCAAAGAATCTGGAGGAAGCTTATAATAAAAAATACAATCATTTATCAGTAAGTAAACAGTAGGGTTGCCAACTGGCTCCTGATGCGCCCGACAGGCTTGATCCAGTTCTGTGTTTACCCCATTGCATGCAGGGACTTGTAGTTTTGCTTTTCTTATGGAGTGCAATGGAGAAATCGGAACTACATGTCCCTGCATGCAAGGAATAAACCCAGGACTGGATCAAGCCTGTCGGGCGCATCTGGAGCCAGTTGGCAACCCTAGTAAACAGTGATGTGGTCTTTGTAATATAGCAGGGATGTCACATGCATTTTTTGTGTTGTGAGCGAAGCATAGCGTTGCGTACGTCTTGTAGAACTATACAAATGATACGTAGTATTAGTAGTAGTAGCACAGCAGTTAACAAGATCTTATAATGTCAAAACTGTACATCATGTCGCCAAATGTGTTAACATGGCACTGATAAGCCCCCTAACACAGAGGAGTGCTCCATTAGCCAGTAAATGGATAGTCAGTATTTGATTGGCTGGGAGCCTTCAAGTGATTTCAGACAACAACAAGCTTTAACTTACTTGTTCTCCTTTGTGTCCCACAGGACCTGGAAGCCCCTGGGAAACCATAAGATAATTAGTGACAAAAAAGTAATTAAATTAAACTTCTTTTGGAAAGAAAAAGTGGCAAAGTCCATACACTTAAACGACCAACAATTCAAAGCTAAGGTAGTGCAGAAAAATACATAGAAACAGTGCATTCCTACCAAAGAACTGAACGGCAAGGACAAAGAAAGATCATTTTTATTATATCAAAGGGACCTTGGTGTACAACCTACTGTGGCTCACATAATTCAAATTCGCCGCTGAGTATGTCAAATACAATCACAGGTTCCCGACCACTTTTTTTAAAAAATATTTTTCTTCATTCTTACTCAGGAATCATCTCGCCCTGTCCACGCTCTGCCATAACCTATCCACTCTCCACATTAGTGCGCGAGTGCCAGTTAATGTGTGATTTGGCAAGTAGTAGATGGCATGCTCTGGAATTGGCATCGGAGCCGTACCAAGGGTTGTGCGAGTGGTGCGGACACACGGGGCACAAGCACAGAAAGAGGCACTAATATCATCACTGGGCTTCCAGAAAACTCAAAAAGATTGAGTTACTGAATGTGGTGGGTGGAGGGGGGCACCAGATTCGTTATTTGCACAGGGTGCATTTTTAGCTTGGTATGGTCCTGATTGACTTCACTATAATATATGTTAACTGGTTAGCAGCACTTAGTAAAAGGGTCCCCAAGTTCTCACAGCTTTTTTGAAGTTCAAATAAGCTGGAGAATTGTGAATCTCCTTTGACGATGCATTCCAGCAGACAGTTGCTGTCACACAAAAGATCCTCCCTCTGATCTGCCCTGTGCTAACCTTACTTACTCCTGGAACATGCAGAAGACCCATAGAAGGATTAGTATTAAAGAAACAGTTCTCTTACAGCAATTCCTGCAGATCCAGTTTGTCCTGTTTCTCCACGTTCTCCCTGAAAATTATAGAAAAATTATTGAGAACAACAAATATTCTTAGATATAAGTTTAATTACATTTTTTTTTTATTTTTTGCCTGGCATTCCAATTAATGCTCATGGTGGTTTACCATGACTCTCTTCATAAAGTTGGTTAAAAAAACTTAATAAATAAATGTTATTGATATTGAGATACAATAAGGTCCCTGCCTCAAACAGTATGCCTGAGGAAATAGCCGAGAAAGTGACTTTCCCCAAGGACACAAGGAATGTCAGTGGAGGAACTGGATCCTGCTTTCCCATTGGTCAAACCTCGAGACCACACCTACAAGAGTTTATAGTCTGCATAGCCGGGGGGGGGGGGGGGGGCCCAAAACCATTGGCAGCCTGCTAGAACTGTGATTCTTTTATACCAGAATGTAAGTGGTTTTACAGCCAGAAGGCACTTATTCCTTTACAGTTCTTGCTCTTCTGAGACTTTCATCCAAAGAGCCAGCTTCTGCCAGCGATGTCCCTTGCTTAATAATTGTGGATGTTTGCTCTCTGGGATTTGAACAGAGACCACCTGGTCACTGAAGGAAGGTTAGATGGGAAACCTCCATGTGTCGCTGTAAACTTGAGTTGGGTATGAACTGGTGACTGGTGTTCTGTATTCCTCTGCCACACACACTCCCCTATAGATTCATTAATATTAGATTCTTCAGCACAATTCTTTGCTCTTATCTAAAGAGAAATGCTCATTACTTATGCCTTTCTTTTTAATGCACGTTTGCAACCGCACAGAACAGATATTTTAAAGTTACTATCGTGGGGACAGAAGCTATCTGAGGGACTGGAGATCTTTCCCATGTTAGAAGCAGGATGATTTTACATTTTGAAGCCTGGCCCCAATTTTCAGCCCACCTCTCCTACTGATCCCAAGGGCTACTTGATATGACTCAACAGGAACAGCCTCATTTGTACCAGGTGGTATTTGCAAAAGAGCTGCTAACATCTAGTAGGCCTAGAAACCCTGTTAGCATGACCAGTTTGGTATAGAAGAATCCTATACTACTGGCCATGCAATTAGGGTGGCAACCTAATCCAGATCAACCCTAAAAGACGATCTGATTCTGGCTTTGCCTTATGGCATCTCTGGACTTGTAACTCCAATTTCTGTAGGAAAGGCAGGACTGAACATTTATAGACCAACGGACTGATGCAGAAAGCCAGCGCTGAAGTCAGATGCTATTAGCTGTGTACGCGTTTTTTCTAGTGCACTGATAGCACAAAATCCCAGCATCAATATGCAGCAAGGGGCATGTATGCAAATCAGATACCCATGTTCTTTGTGTGTGCACCTTTCATATTACTATGCCATGTTACATGCTTTAGGAGAGAATGGAGGCTGTTCTATGAGGAGTTTTTCTGGCCATTGATGTTCTGTGGCGAGCTTAGGGTGACAAATGCCCATTTGTTTATAGCTCGGGATCCCAGTTGTTCTGAGGCCTTTTCTCCTCTTTTTATTGTTTTTTTGTTTGTTTTTTCTGAAGATTTTGCAGTTGTGGAGTGATTTTCTTTTTTAGACGTGCAAAAGTTTGGCATAAAGTTGAAAGGAGGGGAGCCAACACATGCGCAAACAAAAGACACTCTACAAGCGGTCATGTGCCTTTCGTGTGTAAATTTCAGACGCTCACATTATGATCACATAGAAAAGCCAGTAACAGCCTGATGGCTCTCACCCCATAATAATCAACACTATTTCACCCAAAACCATTTTTTATGAAATCACAACAAGGAGGCATAACAGGAAATGGAGAATGGTATAAGTAAGTCAGAAGAACACACAAGGATAAGAGGCAAAGAAATTTCTTCTTGAACACCAAACTTTCGCTTATACACTATAAGATACACGCAGAAGATTTTTATGCCAAAGATAACTGTTCACCAGCACACATGCTGAAACAGTCTTTCCCTACCTGCATGAGATTTTAAAATCACCAGGCAAAGATATAATGCCATTTCTGCACTTTGTTGTTGTTAAATGCCATTGAGTCAGTGTCAACTCATGGCGACCCTCTGAATAGTTGTCCTAAACTGTGTCTGGTCTTCAGTCAGGCAGCTTACTGTAGAAAGAGTGACACCAATAGCTGCTGTTATTTTATTGATCCATCTCATTTCCGGCCTTCTTCTTTTGGGTTGATCTTCTACCTTGCCAAGCATGATGTCTTTCTCTAATGACCGCTTCGCATGTGTCCACAGTATGAAAGTTGAAGTCATCTGAGCTTCTAAGGAAAGCTTAGGTTTGATCTCCTCTAGAACTGACTGGTTTGTTCTTCGGGCAGTCCATAGTATACACTGTATTCGTCGCCAGTACCATAATTCAAAGGCATCAATTTTCTTCCTGTCTATCTTTTTCACGGTCCAACTTTCGCATCCATATGACGTTACTGAAAATACCATGGCTTGAACAAGTTAAATCTTTGTATGAAGAAAGACATCTGTGCTCCTGAGAATGTTGTCTAGGTTCTTCATAGCTATTCTGCCAAGAGTAATGCATCATCAGATTTCTTGACTGCTTGTTGTTTCTTTCTTGATAGTTGATCCAAGTAGGTTAAACATGTCCACTATTTTGATTTCTTCTCCATCAACAATGAACTTATTGATTTTGGCAGTTGTCAGGATATTTGCCTTCTTTACATTAAGGTGCAGGCACATTTTAAGACTATGATCCTTGATCTTGAGAAGCAAATTTTTCAAATTGTCTTCACTTTCAGCTAGTAATGTGTCATCATCAGCATAGTGAAGATTGTTGATGAGTCTTCTACCAATCTTCACACCTTGGTTGTCTTCAGACAGTCCTGCTTCTCTGATGATTTCTTCTGCATATAAATTAAACAGGTAGGGGGGAAGTATGCAGCCTTGTCGTACACCTTTGCTAATTTTAAATCATTCTGTTTCTCCTTGTTCCGTTCGAACTGTTACTTTTCGATCAATGTAAAGGTTGTGCAGAAGAATGATCAGGTGTTCTGGTATACCCATGCTTCTTAATGTGGCCCAGAGTTTCTCATAGTTTACACAGTCAAAATCCTTGCTGTAGTCAATAAAACACATACAGATATCCTTTTGGTATTTTAATCTTTTCAAGGATTCATCTCACATCCGCGATGATGTCTCTCATTCCTTGCCATTTCTTGAACTCTGCTTGCACTTCAGGCAGTTTTCATTCCAGGTATGGATGCAGTCTCTACTGAATAGTCTTGAGTAGAGTCTTGCTGGCATGTGTGATCAGAGCGCTTGTGCGATAATTTCCACAGTCAGTTGAATCCCCTTTCTTTAATATTGGTATAAACCCAAATCTTTTCCAGTCAGTTGGCCATGTTGTTGTCTTCCAAATTTCCTGGCAGAGCCTTGTACATATGGTAGCAGCTGCATCAAATTGCTGTAATACTTCAATGGGAATGCCATCAGTGCCTGGTGCTTTGTTTTTTGATGAGGCTTTCAATTCTGCTTTGACTTCTTCTTTCATCCCCAGTGGTTCCAGATCATAAAGTACATGTTGAAATGGCCATTTGTCCCCTTGATTTTTATCATATAATGACTTTGTATATTCCTTCCACCTTTTCTTGATCTTCTAATCATCATTCAACATGGAGTCTTGAGCATCTTGTAGCATTCCAATTCGAAGCTAGAATTTTTTCTTTAACTCTTGTAGCTTTAGGAAAGCCAATCCTGTTCTTCCTCTAATAGTATCTGCTTTTATTTCCTTGCATGCGTCATTATAGTACTTCTCCTTGTCTTGTCTTGCTGCAAGTTGGAAATCTCTGTTGAGTTCTGTGATTGCCTCTTTCTCCTCTGGCTTTAGTTTCTCTGCATTTTGGGGAAATTTTCAGAATTTCTTCGGACATCCATTTTGGCCGTTTTTGCTTTTTCAGCTTTTGAAGAGATTTCTCACTTTCTTCCAACACAACCTTCTTGATGTCAACCCATAACTCTTCTGGAGTTCAGTCAGTTGTATCTAAAGCAGCAAATTGATTTTGCAGCCAGTCTTCAAATAGTCTCAACTTTAGCTTGAGTTTGCATACTAGTAGTTGGTGATCTGTACCAAAGTCAGCTCCAGGTTTTGTATTTGTTGATGTTATAGAGCTTTTCTATCATTGACTTCCACAGGTGTAGTCAATTTGATTTTTGTACAATCCATTGGGTGAGATCCATGTGTACAGTTGTCGCTTGTGTTGCTGGAAGAAGGTGTTTGAGATTAATAGATTGTTGGTCTTGCAAAATTCTATCAGCCTTTCTCCAGCTTCATTTCTGTTGCTAAGTCTATATTTTTCAACCACTTTGCCTTCTTCTTTGTTGCCAACTTTTGTGTTCTAGTCACCATGATTATCAGGATATCCTGTTTGCATTTTCTGTCAATTTCAGCTTGCACTTGTTCATAGAACTCATCAATTTCATCTTCTTCTGCAGCTGTTGTTGTGGAATATACCTGAATTATAGCTGTGTTGATGGGCATTCCTCGTAGATGAATAGAAATTAAGCATTCACTGATTGCATTGTATTTCATTACAGTTCTTGCAGGTTTCTTCTTAATTATAATTTTTTTGTCTTTCATTTCTGGCATAGTAGACCAGGTGATCATCAGATGCAAAGTGCCTAATGCCAGTCCATTTCAGTTCACTGACACACAAGAGATAGAGATGTACACGTTCCATTTCATTGTTGACCACCTCCAACTTCCATTGGTTCATGCTTCATATGTTCCATGTCCCAATATGAAAGACATCTTTACAGCTTCTGACTCTCATTTCATGTGCAGCTACATCAGCAATCAGACATTCCAAGGGCTTTGATCCAACCACATCATAAATGCTGGCTTTACTCTGAAAAGTCTTCAGCTTCTCCCCAGTAGCCAGTTGAGTGCCTTCCGACCTGGGGGTCTCATCTTCCAGCACTATAGCGCAATTTGTTTTGTTGTAACTATCCATTGGGTTTTCATGACAAGATACAGAAGTAGATTACCAGGCCTTTCTTCCATGCAGTTTAATTCTAGTGTTGTTGCCATTGTCACAGAAATGTGATTCTCCGCCAACAACACCATCCCATTCTGCTGCTGCCCAGATGGGTAGCTTGTCTTGGTCTGGTACATCAGCTGAACTTTGCACCTGGTTATGTAATCCCCTACACATTTCTTTGCATTGGGTTCAGCCTTATTAGCACTTCATTTTAGTAGGTGCAGCTCATTTGCATATAATTTAAATATGCTTGGCGCTGCTGTGTACGCATACTTTTTTTTGTTGTTTCCACATGTGTCAATCTTCTCTGCATTTGGTGTTGTAGCACTTGTGTGTATATGCTGCATTATCTGTGCACAAAGCACAAAGCACACACTAGCGTTTCTGCATTGTCCTTTCAAATAAGGCAAAACCAGCACTGGGTAAACCTGGCAGGATTGAACTGGGATAGGGATAACTCTATTTACAATAGAATCTAGGTCTCTGCTGCAGTTTATTCCTCCTCCCACTAGAAGGAGCACTTTGCAGCAGAGAGATAACTCTTCCTTCTCACCAACAGTGGTAATCCCAGCAGTGCAAGTTCTGACCTACCATTCACACTGCAGCAGAAATGGCATTGCCCATGGATTCCTTTTTAATATTAATGTAATCCTTTATTATTAAACTATTGCAACTCAGCTGCTCTGCTAATCTTCCGCCAGTCTCGATATGCTCATATAACCCTTCTCAAGTTGCTTCATTGGCTCCCTTTTTGTTTTCATATCCAGTTCAAACTTCTCCTACTGACCTATAAGTGCACTCATTCTGCTGCTCCTCAGTACCTTTCCTCTTTTATCTCTCCCGACACCTCTCCTTGGGAACTCTGCTCTTCTGGCAGATCCCTCCTATCTGTGCCCTTCTCTTCTACTGCTAATTCCAGACTTTGATCTTTCCACCTTGGTGCTCCTTATGCCTGAAACAAACTACCTGAGTCTGTATATCAGGCTTCATCTCTGGCCCTTTTCAAATCCAGGCTGAAAACTCACCTCTTCGAGGCAGCTTTTGGATCCTGATCCACGTAGTCTCCTATGTGTTTCCTTACCATTGCCCTAGATATAGCCTTGTCCTCAGTTGTTGTGTTGTCTGTCTTGACTAGACTGTAAGCTCTGATGAGCAGGGACCGTCTTTTACATATGTCTGTAGAGCGGTGCATATGCCTTGTAGCGTTATAAAAATGATAATTAGAAGTAGTAGGAGCACTGCAACCTCACCTTCTCCCCTTTGTCACCCTGCATGCCTTTTTTACCCTACAAAAACAGTAGAGATACACAGTTAACAACAAATGCCACACCATATATGTCTGCGTCGTTTCCATTATTAAAGCTACAGAAATATGTAATTCTATTGCAGCATCCATAAATCAGTGAAAATGTAAGGCATTTTTTCCAACTGTAGAGAGTAATGGTCTTGGTACTATGTGCATTTTTTCTGTTGAAAATACAGGAACATTTTCAATGGTAAATTGTGAGCAGGGCTGGTCCAACTATTAGGTGGGGCAGCAGAGAGAAAGGAATTCAAAGCTAAACAACAGATTTTGAGAGCGAGGGGAGGGGGACACAAGGCTTAAGGTCTGTCCAGGGTGCTAACACCTTGAAGCAACTCTTGGCCCAGCCCTGACCATGAGCAATTTTCACAATGGGGTAGATTTCTAATAAGATATTTTTGGATCATTTGGGGTGGTTTTAGATTTAATTTATTCATTTGATACACTGCTCATAAAGGATATTTATCTACATGGTTTACAGTGAATGCATTGGTGGAATCTCATGCAGTGCCCTGCATCCTGGTAACGGAATCTGACGCATCTCTGCCTACCAGCCAAACAGAACCAGAAGCAACCCAGTATCCTGTTCCATCTCAGGCTCTATCCAAGGAATCTGAGCTTCTAAAAGTCTCCAGATTCCTTCAAATGCGTCTGGGACTGACTCTAATGTTGTACACATTGTGGGGGTTATTCTGTTGCATGAATAGCGGGGATGGACGTCCCAAAGTCCCGCTATCTGTGCCTTCCTCGCTGGCGTCTACAGTAACTTCCCCGTCGGTTGTGTGTGGAAGTTAGATGGGGGGGCAGGGAAGGGGAGGCTCAGGGGCAGAGTCTGGGCGGGCGATGGGCAGTCGCTGGCCCTGGACATACAAGTCCGATTCTAATATTGGCTCTGAACATCCAGGGCCGGCGACTTGTGCGGGGAAGTTATCCCACTTCTGAGGTGGAATAACTTCCCTGGACATTTTGTTTTTTGGGCCCAGGGTGCAGATGGAGCGGGCCAGAGGACATTCCCCACAGCCCGATCCTGGCCTTAGGAGGTCAGATCGGGGGTCAGGCTGTGGGGAAATCACCTTTGTAGTCTGGCAGCCGGCATCGTGACTTTTAAATAGAGCTGTGGTGCCAGACAAAATGGTGCCGCAGCTCCATTTTAAGCCGTGACTGAGTTAGTCAGGCAGTGACTGTACATGCAGGCTGGGCTGAATTGCAGTCCCAGCCTGCACATGCAGGCCTGATCGTGATTCTGATCCAGCGGGGCAAGACGTGCCCCGCGGGATCAGAATAATGAACCCCTCTTTACGTCTGGTCAAACTGGATGTACAGAGGGACTGGACGTCTGGGATGGAATGAGCCCTTACTAGGGTAATTTTGTAAAGTCGTGCCTAGTTAATTCATCATTTACCGTACGTCTATTTTATAAAGTCATGTGCGCGTGTACTTAGTTTTATAAATAGGGGTATAATGATGGGATACGTGTGGCAAATCTAGGCATAATGAGTTATGCCAACCCTAGGGCTGGTGTAAATGCCCAAGCCTAGATTTTTAAGGAACACGTGTAAACTGTAGTATTTTAAAACTCATATGCATAGATGTGTGCTCAACCTATGCCCCTTCCAAGCCGCTCCTTCGTGTATGCCCACAGTGAAAGTATGTGTCATTGGCTTGATAAGCGTACTTACAGAATGGCAACTAGCTAAAGTACACGCACAAAGGCCCATCCACGCCCGTAAGTCCCTGAAAATGTGATTTACGTACACGGATGGTATGCAGCTTGCTCTGGCTCCTTATAAAATTATCTCCTCTCTGTCCATGGGAGCACTGCTCTGTTATTCCTTTAAAGAATGGACTTAGAATACCATATGATATTTCCAAAGTCCACACAACTGTCAGCAATATCCCAAAAGCAGTGGTTCCCAAACCTGTGCTAGGGGCTCCCCTGCCAGTCAGCTTTTCAAAACATCCATAATGAATGTTGCTATTTTGCCAGGGGTGCAAAATTCAGAGCCTTAAAGGCCACACACAGGTCTTGCTTTCAGGATTTATTTATGTGGCTTTGATTGATCTGTACATTACGGTCATCCTGAAAACCAAACTTGGAGGCAGCTTTACAGGAGGACGGGAGCCGACTATGGATATGTTCCCCTAAAGGGCAAGATGTTCTGCTGTAAGTCCCCTGCTGTAATTGTCCTGGGCTCAAATGCCATAGGAGGCCCCAAGTCTGCCTCGAACTGAAGGAGACATGGTCAGTAGGTGGGCTTTGGGGCCCCCTAACCAGTTTCTACTCTGGGCCCCTGCATGTATAACACTAGTTCTGTTGATGGCCCATTAGCTAATGCAGAGCTGCTATTTAACATGAATATTTGGGCATTCTTCCAAACCACAGAGAAGCAAAATGGGGACTGAAGACATAGAGCACAGTTAGAGAGAAAAGATATAGATAGAAGACAATGGAGGATGCTATGAAAACAATGGGAGCATAAGAACATATGAATTGCCATAAGGGTCAGGACCAAGGTCCATCAAGTGCAGTATTCTGTCTCCAACAGTGACCAATCCAGGTTATAAGTACCTGGCAGGTTCCCAAAAAAGCAGAGGATTTCCTGGGTCCTCTTTAATAATGGTTTATAGACCTTTCCTCCAGGAACTTGTCAAACCCTTTTTTAAACCCAGCTACACTAACAGCTTTTACTCCATCCTCCACTAATGAATTCCAGAGTTCGATTACACATTGAGTGAAAAAATATTTTCTTTTATTAGCCTTAAATGTTGTCTTTCTACTTTTTGATGGTGTAAACAACCAATCTATGTTTACCCATTCCACTCGATGCATTAATTTATAGACCTCTTTAATAAAAGGAAATTTAATAAAATTGAACAAAAGATGGTATATCTTTGTATATAAGCAACTGGAGGGTCTCTGCTGCTGATGGATATGATGGCACTCAGTTCTTAGATAGAAGGGGACCAAATATCAGCTGAAATATGAACTCGGCTGCACTCAATGAACATAATTTAAAATTAAGTTCTCCAGTAAAGACACATGTTCACAGGGCTGCTTTTTCCTATGGGCAAACGGGGCAGCTGCCCCAGGTCCTGCACAATGGGAGCCCAGCAGCTCTGCTGTCCATATTTATTTCTTTAACTATTTTTATATACCACTTTTTAGCAGCCTCAAAACGGTTTACAGAGAACTAACAACAAGCAGATACATGGAACCAGGAGTTTGAACTTGGACATAGGTAAAAGCGGCCCAGTTCCTACCTTCTGCAGCCTCAGGCCGCTTGCAAGAGAAGTGAGCAGCGCTTTAGTGAACAGACTGACTTCCTGCTTCCAGTCAGTTCATTAAACTGTCGCTCACTTCTCTTGCAAACGGCCTGAGGCTGCAGAAGGTAGGAACAGGACCTCTAACTGTGCTGCTCTAGGGAGACCCATGAATGGGGGGAGGGGGGGGGAGGCGAGGGGGTTGAAGAGTCCCTGCATGTTCATCAAAAAGTTTGTAAAGAAATGATGTATTTGTCAATCAGCTAGAAGCAAAGCCTGAGTTTTCCAGCTGCTGCCTTAGACATGCTGTCCCCTGACTTGGTGATGCCTTAGACCAGGGTTCTCAACCCAGTCCTCAGGACTCACCTAGCCAATCAGGTTTTCAGGTTAACCTCAACTGCATGAGAGAGATTTACATACGATGGAGGCGGTGCATGCAAATCTCGCTCATGCATATTCATTGTGGCTATCGTGAAAACCTGACTGGCTAGGTGTGTCCCGAGGACTGGGTTGAGAACTCCTGCCTTAGATGGATGCTTAATGCCTTACTCAGAAGAGTTGTTCAGGGCAGTGTTTCGCAACCCAGTCCTCGGGGAACGCCAGGCCAGTCAGGTTTTCAGGATATCCCTAATGAATTTGCATGAGATATATATGCATTAGAGATAGCCTGCCAACCTGACTGGTTTGTGGCCCTCCAGGGCTGGATTTGGAGACCTCTGTCATTTAAGATTGTGAGTGGGCAAGGTACAGATGTCCTAGACATCGAAAGGGTAGATAGAACGTGTCCCATTCCTCCTGACTTCTCACCACCACCAAAATATTGTCTATTAGACAACTTTTTGGTGGTGGTGAGAATTGAGGAGGAATGTGACACATTCTATATACCCTTTCGATGTCTAGGACATCTGTACCTTGCCCACTCACGATCTTAAATGACAGAGGTCTCCAAATCCAGCCCTGGAGGGCCACAAACCAGTCAGGTTGGCAGGCTATCTCTAATGCATATATATCTCATGCAAATTCATTAGGGATATCCTGAAAACCTGACTGGCCTGGCGTTCCCCGAGGACTGGGTTGGGAAACACTGGTTCAGGGGACCTCACACTAAATTTTCAGATAACATAGAAAACATGTTCACAGCAGAAGAAATTGCTCCAGTTTAGTTGCGGTGTTGCATAGTCCTACTGTACCTTGGGGCCTTGTGATCCATCCTCCCCTGGCAATCCTGCTTCACCCTGAAAGAGAAAAATAATGTGTATGATATAATCCATGCGCCTACACAAGTAAGATTGGTCACCCGGGATCCCCTTGCATCAGCAATGTCACCAGGACTATTGGACACCAACTCTCCCATGGGGTAGGGAACAAACAGATCACTCCTCTTCTGTGGCATGAACAGCAACATTCACATAAAGTTTCCCTGAAGTAGAGGAGAGGGGATGGAGCTATAAAAAAAATAGCAGAATTATAAATATTTTCCTCTGGGGATGGTAAAAGATAGGCAATAACCAGAAATACCTGATACATGAATACATTTTATTGGGGTTCATGAGATAAAGGTAAACAAAGAAAAGGCAGGGTCAAATAAACAAGAACAGATGCTGGTAATTGAGCAGTTAATTATTAATTATTTTTATTTGTAACCCTCCTCATGATCAACAAGTCAGTTCAAAACCCTGGAACCATGCAGACAAATCTCTATATCCTTGTGTGTCTTTCCAGGAATGTCTCTCCCCAGAGTCAACGGGAAAGGTCACAAGGTCCTCTCATCTCACAACTCACCTGACTAAGGTTAATAGAAACCTCACTATCTGAACTGGAAGGCCACCGATTCCAGGCCTTTCATGATGAAGGATGCCTACTATAGGTTCATGTACTGCTTTGGAATGTGAGTAAACTGGACATAAGAGTAAAATCCAATTCTCTTATTAGCTATTGACTAGTTAATTAACTGTTCTAGCTGTTTGCTGGTCCTCATGTTTCTCTTTGCTGGATTCAGGAGATTCTTCCTGCCACAGCTCACAGTGGCGGTCTCTCTTTGGCAGATTGTTTTCCTAGTTGTGTTTCTACATAGTTCTTCTGTACAAGATGCCTGCTTCTCTCTTGCTACTGGGTATCGGTAGCTGATGCATGCTCGTGTCAGAGGAGGGAGGCATCAGACCAGCCATGCGAGTGCGGAGTTGGAAAGAGCCGCATGTTTTTTTAAAAATTGGAGGTCCTCACCACTGCCGCCAAGGGAACAGGAAAGGTGGTGGCAGGGCAAGGGCAAGCAGTATGGGGAGTTTCTGAGGCCAGTCGGCAACACTAAATGTGTCCCTATTTTACTGCTCCCTGTGTGGCTGCAGCGCTCTCACAGGGCTAGCTACAGAGCTATTGCTACAGCTCAGTATTGACCTGTAGACTCTTTGCAGGTGATGATACCTGGGATTGGACCCACCTGTGACTTTTATAAAGATGTTGCAATGCACAAATATTCAAGGCCACACAAGTAATGTCAAAACATGGCAAACTGTCAATGTCACTCACAGATCATAACTAGAGAGACAGTCTCCCATCTCCGCATAGCCTAAGGTTTCACCTCACACCAGGCCAACTGAACAGATTGATCCAGTCTTGGTTTAGCCCACCATTGCATGCATGTATTTGTACGTCTAATTTCATAGTAGAATCAGTAAGAAAATCATGCATTGGGGGCTAAACCAGGACTGGATCAATGTGTTTGGTTGACCTGGGATAAGAGGGCAGCTCTGTGGTCCCAAAGAGGCATTGGTGAATCATGCGCTCAGTCTTCTATCCAGCAGCAAACCTGGTCTCTCCATGGAATATGTATCCACCCAGTTTTTCAATTTCGGATTGCTTTTACACACATGCTTTAACTCTGAACTTGATTGTGCAAGACTGGGGTGTTCCTATGTTTCAACATAGGTGGATTCCTAACAGGGTTGGTGCAACACAGTAAGTGAGATAAGTATGGCAAGAGGCTGTTGACATTTGAAGGAGGGGCAAAAATGCAGAAAATTTAAAAATGATGAAAAAATTAGAAAAGAGAACTAACAAGTAAAAACAATGAGAAAACTTTCAAAAAGTGAAAGAAATATTACAAACTAAGCTGTGATCATCAAAAGGGAAAAAAGTGAGGATGTGCCCTATCATTAATACCAATGAGGGAGGAGGGTGCTGGTTTACAGGTTGCAGGGGGACACCAAAAACCCTAGCAAGGGCCCTGATTGTTGTTGTTTTTAAGTGCCATTGAGTTGGTATCAACTCATGGCGACCTTCTGGATAGTTGTCCTAAATTATGTTCAGTCTTTAGTCAGGCGGCTCATTGTTGAGAGAGTGGCACCCATAGCTGCTGTTATTGTATTGATCTATAACTATAACTGATCTATAACTATAACTGAAATCATGGAACTCCGTAAAAAACTAAAAACCTATTTATTCTCCATGCACTACGGCAACATAGATAACCCCTGGGTACACTCAGATAAAGGTTAAAAATATGACAGAGTAATAATTATCCCAAAAATTTAACAGACATTACGCTATTATATAAACTCTATGATCCAACTCTGAGTACCCCCAACATGTACCTGTATATAGTTTTTTTGTACATAGTTTAATAAGCCAGTTTTGCTATTTTGCATTAGTTCAAGCTGTTACCCATTACTTTTATTGTTACAAAAATGTTCGATGTAAAACTAAGCTTTTGCTATGTGGAATGTTGTTTTATTGTGAACCGCAACTGAACTCTGGAAGTTGCGGGTTATAAATATATGTTAAATAAATAAATAAATAAATCTCATTGCTGGCCTTCCTCTTTTGCATTGACTTTCTACCTTGCCAAGCATGATGTCTTTCTCTAATGATCTCTCTCTTCGCATGATGTGTCCTAAGTATGAAAGTCAAAGTTTTGTCATCTGAGCTTCTAAAGAAAGCTTAGGTTTGATCTCCCTAGTACTGACAGGCAGGGCCGGATTTACCTTGAGTGAGGCCCTATGCCAACAAAAATTGTGGGCCCCCAGCAGGGGCGGCCCAAGGGGGGTGTGGGCCTCATTTGCATAAGGGGCCTCATTTGCATAAATATTTGCATAATGTTACCATATACTAACTTTTAGTAAACGTGCTTCTTAATGAGTGTATGGATAAAGAAAGACTAAAAGATTTCTACATTACTATAATCCAGTGCCAACTGCCAGACACATTAGGAACTACTACAAACGCTGCCCATTTAGAACCCATAGCAAACCCGCCGTATCCTAACAGCACTACCAGGACTCACAAAGCACCATACTCTACCAATCAAAAGGCAACACTGCAAATATTAAACCAATACATTTCAGAGAACAACAATACATGACCTACTGGGGAAAGAGAACAAGTGGCAATGTCAAATAGGAATTATATAAACAGAACACCTCAGCTCAGTTACACATGCAGAACATAGACCATCACCAAACAAGTCATCATATTTTAGAAACAGGAAGACAATAATTAAACTGGGAATCCCAAAAGCCAAACTTGGAATGTACAACACTGTAGAAATAAAACTATACATTAATTTGCTCTTGTACTAAACAAAGCGCAGACGTTAATGATGCACATTTACCAGAGCTGACATATTCCAATTAATAAATTCAAAATAAAGAGATATTTTTCTACCTTTTGTGCATTTTTTTCAGCTGCAATTGCTCCAGCCACTTTCTTCTGGTTTCTTCATGTCTTCTGCTAACTCTCCATCGTCTGCTGTCCATTTGTCCTTTCTTCTCTCTTCTAGTTTTTTTCCATTCTCTCTCTACATCTGCTTTAACATACTAATCTTTCTCCTTTTGCTCTTTCCTCATTCCTATTTCATCCAGTCAAATTTTACCCCTCCATCCTCAATCCCCACTTACTCTCCCAATACCCGGCCAATTGTAGATTTTTTTATCCCTCCCACACAAAATATTTTTCCCTTCTCCATTTTACTCTTCCAGCCCCATCCCATTCTAATCCTCCCCCAACATCAGCTCCCTTCTAGTTCCAGCCTCACCCAGCATCCATTCCCTTCTAGTCCCTGCATCAGCCCATTTCCAGTCCTAGCCACCCATCAGCCAATTTCCAGTCCTAGCAACCCCCCAACCCAATACCAGTCCTAACCCCCCATCACCCCATTTTCAGTTTAAGCCCCCCCTATAACCCATTACCAGTCCTAACCCCCCATCAGCCCACTTCCAGTCCTAACCCCATCAACCCATTTCCAGTCAGCCCCCCATAGCCCATTGCCAGTCCTAACCCCCCCCATCAGCCCACAGCCCATTACCAGTCCTAACCCCATCAGCCCACCTCCAGTCTTAACCCCCCCCAGCCCATTTCCAGTCCTAACCCCCCCCATAGCCCATTACCAGACAGCCCCCATCAGCCCACAGCCCATTACCAGTCTTACCCCCCCCAAAGCCCATTACCAGTTCTAAACCCCCCAACAGCCCATTATCAGTCCTAACCCCATCAGCCCACCTCCAGTCTTAACCCCCCAGCCCATTTCCAGTCCTAGCCCCCCCATAGCCCATTACCAGACAGCCCCCATCAGCCCACAGCCCATTACCAGTCTAAACCCCCCAAAACCCATTACCAGTTCTAAACCCCCCCAACAGCCCATTACCAGTCCTAACCCCATCAGCCCACCTCCAGTCTTAACCCCCCCCCCAGCCCATTTCCAGTCCTAGCCCCCCCCATCGCCCATTACCAGACAGCCCCCATCAGCCCGCAGCCCATTTCCAGTCTAAACCCCCCAACACCCTTTACCCGTTCTACACCGCCCCCAACAGCCCATTACCAGTCATAACCCCATCAGCCCACCTCCAGTCTTAACCCCCCCCCCCAGCCCATTTCCAGTCCTAGCCCCCCCATAGCCCATTAGCAGACAGCCCCCATCAGCCCACAGCCCATTACCAGTCTTAACCCCCCCAAAGCCCATTACCAGTTCTAACCCCCCCCAACAGCCCACAGCCCATTACCAGTCCTCCTCATCAGCCCACCTCCAGCCTTAATCCCCCCAACCCATTTCCAGTCCCAGTCCCAGCCCATTTCCAGTCCCAGTCCCAACCCATTTCCAGCCCCAGTCCCAGCCCCCCAATTACCAGTCCTACCCCCTCCCCCGCCCCCGGCCGGAAGTGAAATGTATTTTTAAAAAAAAAAACTGCTGGGTGCCGCCGCGGGGCCCCCCTCTGCTGCCGCGGCAGCATGGACTGACCCGCGGGGGCCCCCTCTGTAAGCTCGGTCCCTCCCTCCATGCCTCCGTGTCTCCCTCCGTGCAGGCTGTTAGAGACGCGAAGGCAGACTGTCTCCTTCGCGTCTCTGTTAAGCCCGCAGGGGCTGATGGGAAATTTCCCATCAGCCCTGCGGGCTTAACAGAGACGGGAAGGCAGAAGGAGACAGTCTGCCTTCGCGTCTCTAACAGCCTGCACGGAGGGAGACACGGAGGCACGGAGGGAGGGACCGAGCTTACAGAGGGGGCCCCCGCGGGTCAGTCCATGCTGCCGCGGCAGCAGAGGGGGCCCCGCGGCGGCAGCCAGCAGGTTTTTTTTTATTTTATTAAAAAAAAAAGCGTAACTACTTCAATTTTTGTGGGCCCTTTGCAGCTGTGGGCCCTACGCCATGGCGTACATGGCGTATAGCTAAATCCGGCCCTGCTGACAGGATTGTTCTTCAGGCAGTCCATGGTATACATAGCTTTCATTGCCAGCACTATAATTCAAATGCATTGATTTTCTTCCTATCTTTTTCACTGTCCAACTTTCGCATCCATATGACATTATTGAAAATACCATGGTTTGAACAAGTCAAACCTTTGTATGGAGAGAGACATCTGTGCTCTTGAAAATCTTGTCTAGGTCCTTCATAGCCATTCTGCCAAGAGCAATACATTGTCGGATTTCTAGACTGCTTGTCATTTCTTTATTGATAGATGATTGAAGTAGGTTAAAGTTGTTCACCATTTCAATTTCTTCTCCATCAACCATGAACTTATTGATTTTGCCAGATGTCAGAATCTTTGTCTTCTTTACATTAAGGTGCAGGCCCATTTTATGACTGTGTTCTTTTATCTTGAGAAGCAAATATTTCAGATCATCTTCACTTTCAGTCAGTAATGTGGTATGGTTAGCATAGCGAAGGTTGTTGATGAGTCTTCCACCAATCTTCACACCTCTGTTGTCTTCCTACAGTCCTTCTTCTCTGATGTTTTGTTCTGCATATAAATTAAACAGGTAGGGGGAAAGTATGCAGCCTCATCGTACACCTTTGCTGATTTTAAACCATTCTGTTCCTCCTTGTTCTATGAGAACTGTTGCTTCTTGATCAATGTAAAGGTTGTGTCATAGAACTATCAGATGTTCTGGTATACCCATGCTTCTTAATGTGGCCCAGAGTTTCTGATAGCTTACATATTCAAAAGTCTTGATGTGATCGATAAAACACATAGATGTCCTTTTGGTATTCTTTTGTCTTTTCAAGGATCCATCACACATCCACGATGGTGTCTCTCGTCCCTCTCCCTTTCCTGAACCCTGCTTGCATTTCAGGCAGTTCTCGTTCCAGGTATGGTTGTAGTCTCCGCTGAATAATCTTGATTAGAATCTTGCTGACATGTGGGATCAGAGCGATTGTGCGATAATTTCCACAGTCAGTTGGATCATCTTTCTTTAGTATTGGTATAAACACAGATTTTTTTCAGTCAGTTGGCAATGATGTTGTCTTCCAAATTACCTGTCAGAGCCTTATAAGCACTGTAACAGCTGCATATGATTGCTGTAATAGGTCAATGGGAATGCCAACAATGCCTGGTGCTTTGCTCTTTGATAAAGCTTTCAATGCTGCTTTGACTTCTTCTTTCATCACCAATGGCTCCTGATCATAAGGTACAGATTGAAACAACTGTTTGTCCACTTGATCTTTATGGTATAATGACTCTATTTATATTCTTTCCACCTTTCCTTGATGTTCTCAGCATCATTCAACATAGATCCTTGAGCATCTTGTAACATTCAGGTTCTAAGCTGAAATTTTTTCTTTAACTCTTATAGCTTTAGGAAAGCCAATCTTGTTCTTCCCTCTAATAGTTTCTGCTTCTATTTCCTTGCATACATCATTATAGTACTTCTCCTTTTCTTGTCTTGCTGCACGTTGTAAATTTCTGTTGAGTTCTGTGATTGCCTCTCTTTCTCCTCTGGCTTTAGCTTCTATGTATTTCTGGGAAATTTTCAGAGTTTCTTCGTTCATCCATTTTGACTGTTTTTGCTTTTTCAACTTTTGTAGAGACTTCTCACTTTCTTCCAACACAACCTTCTCAATGTCATCCCATAACTCTTCTGGAGCTCTGTCATTTGTATCTACAGTAAAGCAGCAAATCAATTTTGCAGACAGTCTTAAATTTCAGTGATACAATGTATTCAAGGTCATATTTTGCTTTATTCATCAGTAGCTTGCTCTTTTTCAACTTTAGCTTGAGTTTGTAAACTAATAGTTGGTGATCTATACCACAGTCAGCTCCAGGTTTTGTCTTTGTTGATGTTATAGAGCTTTTCCATCATTGACTTCCAGAGATGTAGTCAATTTGATTTTTGTACAATCCATTGTGTGAAGTTTATATGCACAATTGCTGCTTGTGTTGCTGGAAGTAGGTGTTTGAGATGAATAGATCGTTGGTCTTGCAGAATTCTCTGTCTTTCTCTAGCTTCATTTCTGTTGCCAAGTCCATATTTTCCAACCACTTTGTCTTTTTTTGTTGCCAGCATTTGAATTCCAGTCACCCATGACTATCAGCGTATGTCAATTTCAGCTGGTACTGTTCATAGAACTCATTATTTTCATCTTCTTCTGCAGCTATTGTTGGGGCATATACCTGAATTATATCTGTGTTGATGTGTATTCCTCGTAGATGAATAGAAATTAAGTGTTCACTGATTGCATTATATTTCATTATAATTCTTGCAAGTTTCTTCTTGATTAAAAACGCAACACCATTTCTTCTTTGTCTTTCATTTCTGGCATAGTAGACTATGTGACAATCAGATGGAAATTGCCCAATGCCAGTCCATTTCAGTTCACTGAAACCCAACAGATCAAGTTGTACACGTTCCATTTCATTCTTGACCACCTCCAGCTTCCCTTGGTTCATGCTTCGTATGTTCCACGTCCCAATATGTAAGACATCTTTGCAGTTTCTGACTCTTATTTCATGTACAGCTACATAAACAGTCAGACATCCTGAGGGCTTTGATCCAACCACATCATAAATTCTGGTTTTGCTCTGAAAAGTCTTCAGCTCCTCCCCAGTAGCCAGTTGAGTGCCTTCCGAACTGGGATCTCATCTTCCAGTACTATAGTGAAATTTGTTTTGTTGTGACTATCCATTGGGTTTTCATAGCAAGATAAGGAAGTAGATTGCCAGGCCTTTCTTCCATGCAGATAATTCTAGTGTTGTTGCTGTTGTACCAGAAATGTGATCCTCCGCTGCCAACACTATGCCATTCTGCTGCTGCCCAGATGGGTGGTTTGACTTGGTCTAGCACCTTAGCTGAGATTTGTCCATCTTGGGAGACCCTGCCAGTAGTTCAGCTACCAAAAGCCTAGCTCTCAGCATCACTAATGCACACAAGTCCTCATAGCATGACAAGCTGCAAACCAAGTGAGGAGGCCCTGATTAATAGAGATGATTAGACCCAAAGATTATGGATTAGATAGAACAACATAACAAGATTTCTTCATTTATATACCCATCACCACTATCTCAGTAACTTGCTGTTTTATGTCTTGATCAATGATTGCTATGGCAGGTTATAAGCTGGAAGTAGACTAGGCCTGGCACATTCACTGGAAGGTAGGTATTGTTTACATAGTTTAAAAGTTGCCTATTAGGAGACAGTGGTCAGGGGTTTCCTATGCCCTGCACATTGCACCATATCTCTGCCCCCAAAGCATAAAAGAAAGACAGCAGACCGAGTAGGACACCAACAGTGGGAAGCAATGGGGCTGTTCCCAGCTGCCTGCTTTGTACCCAGCACTATACAGTCCAAAAGCCTCTATTAATGGACTGAGAATTGCAAGGCTAGGAGAGAGAGAATCTCTGGGAAAGCTTTATTTTTGTAAAATCTCACTATATTACGGGAAGGGAACAAACATTTGCCTACAGTGCAATTTATTCCTACAGTACGCACCTAACCTATGCCAGATACACGTTCCTATGTATGCTAAATGCTTTTAAATACCTGCCTTTTGTCCCTGAGGTCCTGATGGCCCAATGGCCCCCTGCAGAGAGATAGAGAGCAGGGAATCATTACAGAAAATCCAATAACTTGTGCATGCAAAGACTACTTCTAGAACACAGCATCTAAGCAGAGACAACAGAGTGGAGGAGCACCCTAATAGTTAGAGCACTGGCTTGGGAACCCAGAGACCAAGGTTCTATTCCCATTAGCACTCCTTGTGGCCATGGGCAAGTCACTTAACACTCTATTGCCTAAGAAGAATCCAAGTTATCAATGTCCCTGTTTAATATACATTACCAAGTTTAAGTTACAATGTAAACTGCTTTGACTGAAATGATAAAGCATTATAAAAAAAACTGTTAAAAAATAAAAGATACATAGGCACCTTTCTTTAAAAAAATTAACATATGTACTTAATTTCTATGCCTTTATTGTTTCCCTGAAAGCTCCTGCAAAATTTGTGCCTGCTCCAAGGCGGCAGTGTCTCTGTGCATGTATGTGTTGGTAGACATTAGCACCTATGAAACACATGCATTGGTGCTGATCCTGTCCCTTCTTCGTCCTGGGAAAATCTATACCTATATCATGTAAACGTAGGCACATGGAGGGTAGTTTTGTAACTCCCTGCATGTGCGTAGCTGAACTATTTTATAAAGTGAGGCAGGTATAGCTGGTAGTACCTAAATCGGCGAAGGGACATGCTATGTCATGGTATTCTATAATGTACACGTGTCCCTCAAGGCTGTACCTTCACTTAGCCAACGCCACACCCCCTTGTATGCCCCATCCCAGGATCAACGTGTAGGGCACTTCCACACATACTTATAGAAACCTGCCTGCACAAAGCATGCGGGGATGTACCCCTGCACTTGTGCAAGTCTTGGAAAATATGGACTTGCATGCATAGGAGCTGCGGATCTTTCCACAGCTCCCTTATAGTTAATGCATGGATTGCCACACGTCTATCTTGCCTTTTTTTTTTATTGGCCCCGCCCTCTGGAACTCGCTACCCTCCTCCCTCCGTCTCGAACCACTCTTCTCCACCTTTAAACAAAACCTAAAAACACACCTTTTCTCTTTAGCTTTCGATGTGCCCTCTCCTTTTGTGTGATCCCCTTTTCCCGCCCCTAACCTCCCCTTGTTGTTTCCTTCCTTACCCATTCCTTGTCTCTCTTGTCTATGCTTTTAAACAGAACCTCTATTTTATTTTGAACAAGACATTGTATTTCCTTTCTTTTCTAGGCTTTGGCCTCTTTTAGACAATTGTTTTTATGTTGTACATCGCTTTGATTTTCTGAAGAAAGGCGATTTTATCAAAAACCAATAAACATAAACATAAACATATTTTATAAAGTCAAGTATACGCATACTTATCTTTATTAAAGGGGGCATAAGTGGTGGGATACACATGGCAAATCTCGGCACGATCAGTGGCACCATCTTAGGGCTGGCATAAATGCCTGTGCCTAGATTTTTAAGGAACATTTGTAAGTTATAGTGTTTGATATCTTATGTTCTCCTCATGTTCCACCCTTGTATATGCCCACACAGAAAGTACGTGCCATTGACCTGATGTGTATACTTACAAAATAGTGACCAAGTAAAGGTAGATCCGTGCGCTTAAGTCACTGAAAATACCTGTGCTTCGATGCCCCCTAACTTTACACGGCTCATTATGAAACTCCAATGGTTTGCCAGTATTTATAATTTTATGCCTATCTCCCTTGGACAATTTTATGTGGGTACTTTTATAAAACTTTTTCCATGAATAAAGCATGTTATACACACGGAAAAGGGCTTTTATAAAACTGTGCAACCATGGGAGGGAGGTGTGGCTCAGTGGTTGGGACAGGTTACCTCAGACCATGAAGGCCAGGGGTTCAATTCCCACATGGGGACAAGCAACCCCAGGCCAGAGGGGCTAGGGTCTCTAGTCCCATGGCCACTCCTTGTGGCCTTGGGCAAGCCACTTAACCCTTTATTGCCTCAGGTACACTTAGATTGTGAGCCCTTCAGGGACAAGGGAATAAAAAGTACCTGTTAGTATACATGTAAACCACACCAAATCTAAAGAGCACAGTATAATAAATAAATAAATATGCACTTACAAAATACACATTCAGAACATGCACCTAATTTTATAATTTGCGCAAAGGCCTTCCTAGGGGGGTTAGCTAGGGTTAAGCAGAGGCAGAGTTATGATGTACACATGTATAAACAGGGGAATTTTTTTGTTTTTTTATGAATTTCAACTTATTCCATACAATAAGCAGATCAAGCAATATGAAGAAATTACAAATCAAATATATAATACTAAGAAAACCATCCACTCATGGGATTCTTAGAAAATACACATAAAATACATATAAGTCCACGTTATGAGAGAGTAGAAAACCAACAAAAGAAAACAATTTGCAAGAAACATTACAAAGGTCACAGGTAGTGTGACAAAAAACAAACCCTTATAATACTAACCCATCACTACAGATTGAGACTCATTACTATTAAGAAAAACTACTAATTCATCAGGTTCCAGAAAGCCATAATGCTTCCCAAGATGGTCTACTACAACTTACATGGGAACTTAAAAAAAAAAAAGTAGCCCCCATAGCTAAGGTGCGATCTTTCAACTCCAAAAAGGCCTTATGGCGAATTTGGGTTGTACGAGACATCAGGGAAGAGAGTAACCTTCTGGCCACAGAAAAGAACATCTTTTTTAGGAAAATATGCCCTCAAAACAGAATTCTTGTCCAATTCAGATACAAATGAAATAATCAAAGTCGCTCGAGCTGAAATATTATCAGAAGAGGACTCAAGAAATTCAGATATATAGAAACATACAAATATGACGACAGAAAAAGACCACATGGTCTATCTAGTCTGTCCTTCCATAACAACTACAACAGTCCCTCTTTACCTTTAGAGATCCTCTGTGTTTGTCCCATGCTTTTTTAAATTCAGTTACTGTCCTCATCTCTACCACCTCCACTGGGAGACTATTCCACGGATCCACTACTCTTTCCGTAAAGAAATATTTCCGCATATCACTCCTCAATCTATCTCCCTTCACCCTCATCCCATGTCCCCTCGTAGCAGAACTTGCTTTCAATTGAAAGAGGCTCTCTCCCTGAACATTTATGCCACGGAGGTATTTAAACATCTCAATCATATCAGCTCTATCCCGCCTTTCCTCTAAGGTGTACATATTAAGATCCTTCAGTCTGTCCTCATATGCTTTATAGTGAAGACCACTAATCATTTTAGTAGCCACCCTCTGCACCGACTCAATCCTGTTCACATCCTTTTGAAGGTGCGGTCTCCAGAATTGCACACTAATACTCCAAATGAGGTCGAACCAAAGACTTATACAGAGGCATTATCACCTCCTTTTTTCTGCTAGCCATTCCTCTCCGTATGCACCCAAGCATCCTTCTAGCTTTTGCCGTTGCCTTTTCTACCTGTTTAACTACTTTAAGATCATCAGACACAACCACGCCTAGGTCCCACTCTTCTTTAGTGGACAAAAGTACTTCACCCCTATACTATATTGCTCCCTTGGATTGCTGCAGCCCAAATGCATGACCTTACATTTTTTAACATTAAATCCCAGCTGCCAAATTTTAGACCATTCTTCA
The DNA here is from genome assembly GCA_033557465.1 of Ichthyophis bannanicus. Taxonomy (NCBI): domain Eukaryota; kingdom Metazoa; phylum Chordata; class Amphibia; order Gymnophiona; family Ichthyophiidae; genus Ichthyophis; species Ichthyophis bannanicus. The sequence continues at coordinate 46,597,815 of CM066038.1, read as the reverse complement.
AGCTTAGCTAGATCCCTCCTCATGTTATCTGCCCCTTCCTGGGTGTCTACTCTATTGAAGATTTTGGTATCATCCACAAAGAGGCAAACCTTACCTGAAAGCCCTTCCGCTATATCACTAACAAAGATGTTAAAAAGAATCAGACCAAGGACAGATCCCTGGGGTACATCACTGATAACATCCTTCTCCTCAGAGTGAGCTCCATTTACTTGTGCTCTTTGTTGCCTCCCACCCAACCAATTTCTAACCCAAGCAGTAACTTTAGGGTCCATCCCTAGGGTGCTCAGTTTGTTTATAAGTCACCTGTGAGGAACAGTGTCAAAGGCTTTACTGAAATCTAAATACACCACATCTAGGGCTCTCCCTCGGTCCAACTCCCTGGTCACCCAGTCAAAGAAATCAATCAGATTTGTCTGACAAGACCTGTCTCTGGTGAATCCATGCTGCCTCGGATCCTGTAATCCGCTGGACTCCAGAAACCTCACTATTTTCTCTTTCAGCAGCGTTTCCAATAATTTACTCACCACCGAAGTTAAACTAACTGGCCTGTAGTTTTCAACCACATCCTTACTTCCACTTTTGTGTAAAGGCACCACATGAGCCTCTCTCCAGACCTTTGGCACCACTCTAAACTTCAAGGGGAAATCAACTGGTCAGGTTCCCCCCCTTCCCCCCCTTCCTCATACTAACCACTTTCTTAAAGCTCGGAACGTAAAACAAATTGGCAACCTTAAAATCCTCAGGTTGCTCAAACATCAAAACCTCTTTCAAATATTTATGAAATAAAATTAAAGGGGAGAGATAATGTGTAACTGGAAAATTTAAACATCTCAAATTCTTAGAACGAGATAAATTCTCAAACATTTCAAATTGCCTATGAAAATACAAGCAATCCTTAACAAAAGCTACAGATACTGCCTGGACAGTACCCATTTTAGCTTTGACCTGACTCAGACGTTCACCCTGCACCACAAACTGGGCATCATATTCAACAAATTTAACCAGAGAGTCTCGAGTAAATTCTTCAATTTGTCCCAAAGTGCCTGTTAAGACAGCTTCAGTTCAGGTAACTACCGCCCAAATATCTTTCAATGTCACATCCTGAGATGGCGAGGAAAGACTAAAAGCACTCCCCACCAATGACGGGACATGAACCACTTTAGGCAATGGCAACTGTTAAACAACTGGACAGTCCCGATCCGAAGTTAGTCCAGAAACTGGTGCGAGGGCAGAAGGAGAGGAGGAACGTCTGACGCCTTCCGCTACCAACGCAATCTGATCAAATAACGAGCGGGGTAGGGTTAAACCCCCAATCGGGGATGAGGTAGATAGTGAGGAAGTACTTACAGAAGCCAATGCATCCAGACTACGATCCTCCAAATCCTGCCTTATTAGATGTTTGTCCATAGGGCCTTCACTCTTTGAGGCCTTCATAGTCGATGCAGCTGACACACTCTTCTTCCTTCTTTTCCACATTACGGAGAATCACTCACTTTCACCTCCTCAAACCTCCGAAGTGCTCCGAAGGGGCTCCAAAGGGGCGTGGCCTGCTCCTTTGGTCACGCCCCTTTGGTCACACGTCTGAGGGACGTGGCCACGTCTCGCAGTGCAGCCCAGGTTTAAATAAGGCACTGCTAGACGTCAGCAATCAGCGCTCAGCGCCCACAGATGATCACAGCTACCGGACAGGGTCAGAACTCCATTCTCCAGTGTCCCGCGGTGCAGCCCAGGTTTAAATCAGGCACAGCTAGACGTCAGCAATCAGTGCTCAGCACCCGCAGGTGATCACAGCTACCGGACAGGGTCAGAACTCCACTCTCCCAACAGAGGGGAATTTTAAAAGGGACGTCCAAGTGCAATCTGAGACAGCTAATCCAGAACGTCTAAAAAAAAATGCAGGCACGTCCAGGTGCAGACACAATTTCACAAACATGGCCATGCCCGATATGGACATCTGCGGAGTGTCTACATAGATGTCCCCAGAATCGTATTTCAAAACCTGGATGTCTAGGTTAGTGTAGTGGGCTAGGAATAAGATTGTTCAGGGTTCAAATCCCACTGCTGCTGTTGTTGTGCTGAGTACTTGGAATGATAGAGTACCTTCTTCTCCACACTTGCTGGATGGTTTTCAGCCAAAAGAAACACTTTTCAGATGCCTGTTCATGCCTGGAGTAGGTCTAAACTTAGTGCCTGATCTTGGAAACATCCTGGATGCCTGGAGTTGTGTCTGATTCCTGGGAACACTTTCAACATGCCCCAGTTGAGACTTGGACATCCTCATGCTGGGGATGTCCCCAGAGCCAGCTTCTAAAATGGCTCTGGAGACACCTCTGTGCTTTGGACATCTCTATTCCTGTTTTTGGATATCCAAAGAATGAACAGAGCTTCTAAAATAACCCCCATAGAGTACACACACGTATTGACGCCAACTTCGGAGCAGGTGTTAACATAATGCATTGACAATTGCTTTTGTGCTAAATCTGGGGGGTCTATTTTATTAAAGCACATAGACACATATGTTTCCATTTTAAAATAGGCTTAACGGTGACCACGTGACGCATGAGCGAGTGAGAGGGCTCTCTGCTCGCTCCGGGACCGTCCTGTGATTAACCGGCATATTTTCCTTATTTACCCCAAGAACTTTGGGAAAAAACTTCGGAGAACTCCGGGGGTTACCTGCAGGTTATCCCGAGTGGCGGCACACGTCGAACAAATGCCTCCTCCAACGCGGAAAGACAAGGAGAAGGTGCTGTGGGCTGGGCCTTCCGCGGCTACGGGACCAACTACCACAGTGGCGGTGCCTCGGTCGCCGGGGAGTGAGAGTGTAGACTCAGGCCCGGAAGAGCTGGCACGGGAGGTGGCTCGGCTGCTTGAGCCTAAATTTGATCTGATCCTCAGCAAACTGGAAACGATGACTGAGGCGCTCACTGAATGCACACACCGGGTGGAGGAGTTGGAACACCGGGTGTCGGCTTTGGAGGAAGAAGAAGGCAAGCGTGCACGGGACGAGAGCAGGTTGCAGAAACAGGTGGATGCGCTGCTGGAAAAGGTCGACGATTTAGAAAATCGGTCCAGAAGAAACAATATTCGTCTGGTGGGCATACCAGAATCGTACACCGACGTGATGTTGTTAGACCTCGTGGAGACTTGGTTGCCGCGTGAGCTGGGCCTCGCAGACCTTGTGGGACATATGAAAGTAGAACGTGCACATCGCTTGGGGCCTGCAGGTGAGCACCGACAGCGCCCACGAGTAGTGATTGCAAAGATCTTAAATTTTCAGCATAAGTGGCAGCTGATGCAGGCATTCCACAAAAAGCGGGACCTGCGTTTAGACAATCACTCGGTGCTGATTTTCCAGGACTATTCTGCCCCTGTGGCGGCACGACGGAAAGAGTTCTCCCCAGTGTGCGCAGTGCTTTTTAACAAGCATGTCCGTTTCAACCTAGCCTTACCGGCGACTCTTAAAGTGCACCATGAGGGGAAGCTACGGGTGTTGGCTACTGCCGCAGAGGCGAAGCGGTTTCTCGCGGAACTGGAGCAGGGCGGACAACAGAAGATCAAGCTGCCGGAGGATATTACAGGGAGTGCGACTTGACTTCAGCTGATAGAGGACTGGTCTGAGCATTGCTGATAGCCGGGCCCGGACTCGTTACCCAGATAGTGAACTGTTGTGTGCGGCCTATTATGTGTTTAAAGCTCTGCTGGAGGGCAGCCCGGAAAGATTTTGAGCCCGGGGCAGCATGGTAGTTGGATTGTTTGAGTGACCGAGTGTTTAGTAATGGGGGGTTAACCATGATTGGGGAGTTGGGGGAGGGTGTATGTGTCGGATTGGGATGGCAGGAGTTTCTTTTTTCTTTCTCTTTCTTTTTCTTTTTTGGTTGGCTGGTGTGTGGCCCTGGCAAGAGTGGGGATTCCTGGTATGTGTGTGGAGGATGGGGGGGGGGGGTCTGTGTGCATGACAGGGGTGTGTATGGGGAGCCAAGCTTTTTAATCCGGGCTTCCTGTGGTATTATGGCATGGTGGTTTTGGCTCTGTCCCCTTACTAGGGGATTGAGCGCTTCAGGGCAGGACGGCCCTGCAGCGCACGATGACGGGTCTCAGGCCTGGCAGGGTGGGCCAGGAGTTGCTCACATGGTGTTTTATGGGATGGGGGGGGGTACTGGAGCGTGAGGGTAAGATACAGGGAAGGTGGGGCAGGGGGGTTGGGGGGTTGGGGGAGGGTATGTTTTGGCCGGGACGGGTGGGGACTCCTAGGAAGGGTTGGGAGGGCAGGGAGAGCAGTCTCATGGTTTGGGAGAAGGGGCTACGTGGCTCTAGCTTAGGGACTTCTGGGAAGTGGAGTGGGAGCGGGGTGCTGAGCGCTGAGGCTGGGCAGCTCTCAGCACGCTGGTTGCAATTATGGATTCGGGTATGTGCACAGCAGGGCAATGGGGGCTAATGGGTTCTGATTTGCGATTTGTGTCTTGGAATGTGGGGGGGTTTAAATACCCCGATTAAACGTACAAAGGTGCTTCAGGCGCTGCACCGAGCGCGGGCCCAAGTGGCCTTTTTACAAGAAACACATTTGACTGCTAGGGAGCATGCTAAGTTGCAACAAAAATGGGTGGGCCATGTCTGTGCGGCGGAAGCCGTTGAGGGTCGGAAAAAGGGGGTTGCACTCCTCTTTCATAAGAGCCTTATGGTAGAAATTATAAGCGAAGACCCGGATCCCCTTGGGCGATATTTGTGGGTGCGTGTGAAACTTAATGGGGAGGAATTGATCTTGGGCAATATCTATGCCCCCAATCAATATTCGCATGGTTTTTTTGAACAGCTTACTCGTAAGATTGGAGGTTTGCCTAATGTGCCCCTGGTGGTGGCAGGTGACTTTAATTGCCCTAACGACCCGGCACTGGATAAGTCCACCTCCGGAGAGAGAACGGGTAGATGGCATTCCAGAGGGGTGAACTATCTATGTCAGGTTAGTGATTTGCTTGATATTTGGCGGCTGCTGCATGGGAGTGAACGGGATTACACCCATTTATCTCGCGCGCACCAGACGTGGTCCCACATAGATTATATTTTGGTTCGGCGGGTTGACCTCGGGAAGGTGCGGAGGATGGACATTTGCCCATTGTGGTGTCGGATCATGCGATGGTGATGATGGATTGGGCGGGTTGCCGTAGAGTGGGGGGTTGATGGTCCTTCCCCAGTCACCTCTGGCTTCGGCAGGATTTTCAGGAGTATGTCCGAGCTCATTGGCAAGAGTTTTTGGAGCTCAATGAGGGCAGCGTCGCCTCCGTGACTACACTGTGGGAGGCTGGAAAGGCGGTGATTCGCGGGCATGTGATGGCCTATATGGCTAGAGCTCAGAAAAAGGTCAATGCCGAATTGGTACAACTAACGCAGGTGATGCAAACGCAGAAACGCGCGGTGTTGCGATGTCCGGGGAGTGGAACGGCCTATTCGGCTTATCTTGAGACCCAGCGACAGGTGAATGCGCTTTTACAGGATCGAGCGGTCTTCGATCAGCAATATTATCGGCACCAACTATTTCGATTTGGGAATCGCTCTGGGAAGCTGCTTGCACGGTTGGCGCGAGGGCGACAGGGGAGCCACTTGGTGGTGCGGATTCGGGATGAGCAGGGTCGACTGTGCACAGAACCTGCGGAGATTGTTGAAGTTTTTCGGCGTTTTTATAGCCGTCTTTACTCTCCGGAGGGGGAAGATCAGCAGAATAGACAGGCATTTTGGAATGGTGTGTCGTTGAATCAAGTGACTCCACAGGAGAGGGAGATGTTGAATCAGCCGCTTTCGGGGTCGGAAATCCAGAAGGTGATACGGGGGGGCAAGCTGCATCGGGCGCCGGGACCCGATGGGTACGGTATGGAGTTTTACAAAATTGTGGAGCGGCAGGTGGTGCCCACGTTGGGAGCAGTATACGCGGAAGTGCTGGAGACTGGCCAATTCCCAAGGGACATGCGGACGGCCTCCATCACGCTGCTTCCCAAGGCTGGGAAAAACCTCGAGGATCCCGCCTCTTATTGACCTATTTTGCTTATTAATGTAGACATGAAGATTCTCGCGGCGGTATTGGCAGCGCGAGCACAGGAGGTTCTCTCGCGATTGATTGGGCCTTATCAGGCGGGTTTTGTCCGTGGGAGGGTAGCTGCCAAAAACATATTGCAGGTGCTGCTCAGTATGGAGAAATGTCTTCAACAACATCGCCCATTATTACTTGCTAGTTTGGATGCCGAGAAGGCGTTTGATCGGGTTTCCTGGAGTTACTTGTTTGAGGCGCTGCACCGATTTGGCTTTGAGGGTCCGTTTGTAGGGTGGATACGAGCTTTATATGCGGAACCAAGGGCGTTTATTAGGATGGGGGGTGACCGCTCGGAACCATTTGTTTTGCAGAGAGGGACTCGTCAGGGTTGTCCCCTATCGCCCCTTCTCTTTATTTTACATCTGGAACCCTTATTGGTGCAGCTAATGAAGGAGCGGGCTGTGGCGGGAGTGCCCTGGCTGGATGGGGAATTTAAGATTAGTGCCTTCGTGGATGATATGTTGCTTTGTCTTACGGACCCGCAGGTGTCTTTGCCGCGAGCCTTACAGCTGATTGAATTTTTTGGCACTTTTTCGGGTTTGAAAATTAATACAGCTAAATCTCTGGGGCTCGATGTGGGTGGATGCTCTCGGTGGTGTTGAGTGGGTCGGTTCCCCCTCCTTTGGGCAGACGGACAGCTCCGCTATCTTGGCATTCAGATTCCTGAATGGCCAGACCAACTGCACAAGGTGAACGTCCCCCTTCTTATTGATGGGATGGCGCGGCGCCTGCAATCTTGGCGACAGCTGCCCCTGTCGCTTCAGGGACGGATAGCCCTGTTCAATATGATGGAATTTCCTCGCTGGGCCTATGTGTTGCGCCACCTACCGGTATGGTTGTCGTGCCACGACCTTGGGCAGATAGGCCGACATCTGCTACGGTTCTTATCGAGAGGGCGGCGGGCACGCATTGCGCTCCGCACTTTATTGCTACCTCGAGAAGATGGCGGAGCTGGCTTACTATCGCTTCGGTGGTACAATTTGGTGTGTTGGACACGCATTCTGCGGGACTTGGTAGAAGGGACGTCTGAAGTTGTCCCTCTCCCTATTCTTGATGAAATGGCGGCTCCACAGCATCGCTTGTTTGTAGTTCACGCGTATGGTAGGCTGCTCTCCGCGGGCTGTAGGCAGTCGTGCTTCTGGTCCGGCCTGCGCAGGGTGTGGGGGGCCCTTTGCCGCCGGCGTGGGGTGCCTCCTAGGGAGACGGATTGTCTCCCGTTGGGGGGGAATCCGGCCTTTCCGCCTGGTTGGGGGACCCGGGTGGCCTTCGTCTGGGCCTCTAGGGGTGCCCGCTTTGTAGGGCACCTCCGTATGCTGAATGGAGCTGTGGTGGATTCGTTTGCTTCTTTGCGCGGGCGCTATGATTTGGATCCCCGGGATTTTTACTTTTACCTACAGGCCCGCCATTACGTGGCAGCATTGCGCCGGACGTACACGGGTGTGCTGGAAGGCGAGGGGATGTTGTCGCTGTTTGGAGCCTTAGATTGGAAGATTACCATAGCGGCTCTCCGAAGGGTGTTTTCGCCTGAGGGTCAGCTACTCGGCCTGCTTGTTTTGGTGGAGAGGTGGCGAAGGGATGGCATGCCTCAGCTTACGGTGGAATGTCTGCGGGGTGCATTCCAAGGCATTAAATCTATTTCTGAATCGATTCAGTTACAGGAGATTCAATATAAATTCCTCTGGCGTGCCTATGTTCATAATATTTGGGCCGCTCAAGCTGGCCTGTCGACATCAGATCTCTGTACACTTTGCAAAGGGGATAAGGGTGGTTTCACGCACCGCTTTTGGTCCTGTAGTCGGGTCCAAGGGCTTTGGGCCGGGGTGGGACGAGTGTTGGGGGGTTGGTTACAGACGCCTGTTGAGTTGTCCCCAGAGTGGTGCCTTTTTGGTTCCTGTGAAGGAATGCAACCCCTTGGAAACAATGCCCGCCAACTCTGCGCTAAAGGCTTTATTGTGGTTAAACTCTGCCTTTTACGCTATTGGTTGAGAGATATGGTCCCGGGGGTGGCGGAGTGGGAGCGGGCTATGAGGGAGCTGCTACACATGGAGCAACGCACGGCTAGGTTATTGGTGGGAGGAGCATGGGAACGATTTGTAAAGGTGTGGGGCCCCCTGAGTGTAGGGAGTTGAAGCTGCAGCTGCCAGTTGTGATAGGTGCGATGGATATGCTGCCCTAGAGGGTGCCATGGAGCCGATATTGTGGGGCTGCTGGGGTTACAGGGGGATGGGGTGGGCTGGGAGGGGTGGGGGATGGGGGGTTGTGGGGGGGGGGGAATCTGTGTTTATGGATATAGCATATTCTTTTTCTGTGGCTTTATGCCTGGGGTTCACCGTGAGGGTGGGGAGCATGTATTGATTGTCTGTATAACTCTTCATTGCATAATGCTTCATACTGCTCTCTCAGAAGCTGTTGTTGTTTCGCTCTGATTGGTCCATTAAAATAGGCTTAACATAGTCTCTTTCTCGACTCCTCACATAGGCGCCCTGTAGAAAATCAGGCCCAAAATGCTGTCCGACATGCTGAAGCTGCTTATTAAATAATTCCTATGTTCTATGAGGCTATAAAGCAGTGTGGGACACACCTGTAGGAAAGATAACATCCAAAGCGACACAAACATTGAAGTGGAGATTCAGTTCTAAATGGTTTTCTAATTCAGATAATAAGTTTATACCACCATATTATCTTCTATCCCCCATCCCTCCCACATCCTCTCCCTCCCTCCCTCCCCCCCCCCCCCCCCCCTGCTCCGGTCTTACACACTTTTATTCACATCAGACAATAGACTCCTGAGGAGATGCATTATGACATCATTGTGCAGTACCTTTTTCCCTTCTGTTCCTTTCATGCCCAGCATTCCAGGAACACCTATACCAACCTCCCCCTGAAACACACAATTAAAAGCAAATGTCAGAGGCACCAGCATTCAACTATTACTGAAAACAAAGCTAAAATGAATTAACATCAAAGAGGAACTCAATGGCTTGCACTAGCCAGTCATGGAACTGTAAGAATGTTAATGAAGATGATAAATAGTTATAGATTGAATTTTAATGTCATCTCTTGTCTGAAATGAATTAAAAATCTTTTTCAGATTTACATTTCAACAGCAGACATGCAGTCCCCTCTAGAATGAATATTTAATATACATTTCTTTTTAAAATTTATTTTTAAACATACTTTTTATTGATGTTAAGTACTTTTCATCCGTTGTCTCAAAAACACTAAGGTGGTGTCTAAATCCATTCATTGGGAGGCAAGATAAATTGTCTTTTGGTGAAACAATAGGGTCAAATATGAGGGAGGTGGGATGGAATGTCATCTATTGGTCTGAAATCTACCCTCTGTTTATCTTTATGTTTATTCATTTGCTTGATATACCACCTTTCACATGCAGGAAATCAAAATAGTTAAACAATAATAAAATTCAACAATCAGTATACAATTGAAACATAAAACATATAAAATGACCTAGACCTGGTAAGAGCGTGGCCAGTTTTAACAGGGAAAAAGCCAACAAGTACTTGAAATCTAGGAGTATGTATGGCTTGTCTTCCCTTGCTTTTATTTCACTGATACATTACAAATAATATCTGAAACATATTTCAGTGACAATCTACAGTGGACAATAAAAGTCACCCACATGAAATCATCTTCTAGATTCGGAGTTCGCACCCCCATCCATGGGAGATACCTAACCAGTCAGGTTTTTCTGGATAACCACAATGAATATGCAGAAGAGGGATTTACATACAATGGAGACGGTGCGTGCAAATCACTCTCATGCATATTCATTGTGGTTATCCCAAAACCCTGACTGGCTAAGAGTGGCCCAAGGACAAGGTTGAGAACCCTGCTCTATATCATCAGCACAGTTTGCCTGCTTATATTTGGGGGGCAAAGGGCAAGGAAGTCATACTGGCAGTAGGGAAAAGGGGACCAATTAATCATTAGTGCTCACATTTGGAGGGGTGCAGCCCTCCCCCCCCCCCCCATTGCCCTCCCCAAACTATGCCTGTGATCTAGATACAATGTATCTGGACTGATAGAACATATTGCTTTCAGATGTATGTTACATGAGATCCTGAAGTGTACTCCATATTGTGTAGTAATCAATATTATTAATTGTGGTGAGGCATGCAATAACCATTTAGACGAGTGTATCCAGGAGATTTTCCCGAGCCTGTAAAAAATTTGCAAGTCCACGGTTCATAAATTACATCCTTGTACTGAGAATCAGTGGCAAGTCTGCCAGTTCCACCCAGCATTCCCGTGAACCTCTGCTCATACTGCTGCCAGAAAGGGGAGAGGCTGTGATAGCAAACCTTTAGGACTTGTGGAGGCCAAAAGCGCTCTATCATAGCACCTCCCCCTTCCGGCAGATGTGCAGGCAGAGGACTCCCATGCAGCGACATGGGAATGTTGATTCCACCATAGATTTTTAATTTCTCCTCAAGTGCCACGATGAACACGTTCAACATTTTTCACAAAAAAAAACTCAAAAAGATCTGCAGATTTTGCTGGACAAAACCAAAGCAAGAATGGGTTTAATATGAAACTGACTTTGGGGCATATTTACTAAAGGATAACGTGCGTTAAGTGCCACTTGCACATAAAAATAAAAGGACTGTGGATACTTAAGGTGCACTAATTTCATTAACATGCATCAAAACCTTTACGAAACAGGCCCCTTTGAGTTATCCGTATACCTCTAACTGGAAAATCAGATTGCCATCACTTTGGAAAGGTGGGGGAATGGACGAGTCATGCTGGTTATCTATTTTCTGTGTCTTCTCTTTCAATACAGTTGGTATTATCCTTTGTGATAGACCTTGACTTCATCGCCTAAACCAGCTATTCATATAATGGGGCATAGGAGGTGAGGGAAGGTAGATTATTTTTCTATCCAGCAATCACTGAGGGCAAAATTAGTTTGCTTTTAAAGCAATAGATGTCTTCCCATTGTATTAACGCTAGTATCAATACTGCAGGAATAAAGGATGAATCTCGGCAGTGGCTTGTTTAACTTATTTTTATTTACTTATATATTTATAGCCTATCTAAATATACTAGGTGCACGACACCTATTATATTTAGATATATAATAACACTACCGATTATACAAAAGCAGTCACATTTATTTTACAAACATAGACAAGTACTACAACTTAAAAGGAATTAAGAATTAAAATTCAGAATTAAGTATTAAAAAGAATTTCCAAAGCACAGAGTCATATGTTTGTCTGATACGTTTGTGATGTAAACTTGTTTTTTATATAATTACTTTTACACTAGTTTTAATATTTTAAAAAAATCTTTCTTTGATCCTGGAAGTGGTCTACAAATACGCTATAAAAATAAATGAAGTAAGACGTTGTGTAGTGCCTGACTATTACCCTCATTTAAGTGGTAAGTAGTTCACAAAAAGGGAACTACATTCTTCTTTTCCTGTTCCTCTTTCCATTGGGTGACATTTTCTACAGCTTGTTCATCATAAGGCAAATTTTAGATGGTCGGTAGCGACCAGAACTGAGGCATTGAGGTCATCACATGCACAATTCTGGTGATATCTTAGAAAAGATTAGGCAAAATGTGGAGCCTTTTCTCAAATACATTTAAAGATATGTGGGTGTGCACGTGCATTTGCCAAGACACAGAGCCGGAGGGGCCATTTTAAAAATCTACATGTGGGAAAAATCAACAGAGGAAACCAACAACTTGGAGTGGAGGAGCAGCCTAATGGTTACAGCACTGGCTTGGGAACCAAGAGACCAGGTTTGATTCCCACTAGCACTCCTTGTGGCCTTGGGCAAGTCACTTAACCCTCCATTGCTCAGAAAAATCCAAGTTATCAATGTCCCTGTTTAATGTACATTACCAAGTTTAAGTTACAATGTAAACCGCTTTGATTGAAATGATAAAGAGGCATAAAAAACTGTTAAATAAATAAATAACTTACATCAGTATGTATCACTCTCACACAAGTACATTTGTATTTTCCAACCTACATATGTAACTTATAGTTGTAAACTTGTATTTTGCAAACCTGGCTTGCTTGGTTGCTGCTTCTGTTAGCACAAGTACTGATGAAGAGGTGCCATGGATATCTTTTAAGTGAAGTGCAATTTATGAATTAATGGCAGCACATTAATTCACACATAGTTTGATACTGCTGTCTTAACCCCTGAGGAAGGCCACGCCGAAACACGGCCATGTCGGGTTAAGTGTTTTGGTATTCCTGCAGTTGCCTGACCTATATGGCGTCTCCAATAAAGTGTTTTCCTGATTGAGATTACTCCCTCTCTTCTGCGGTTCTTAGCTGTGCATATCTTACCTACATAGGGTGCCCTGTGAATAGATGGCATTTTACAAATCGGGTCGATATCTGAATACCTAGGTGAACTTTTGTTTAAAATGCCGACTACAGTGCTGCTGACTATACATGAACAGAGCTTTCTGTCTGCAACTATATGGATCGTGGTGGTAGTCAGCCACTATTCATATACAGTACAGTAGTAAAGTGGTTTAGGGTGGATCAGCAATTTTTCTGGCCTTATTTAAACCACTTAACCATATGGATAGTGGCTAACTATCGCCACCATCCTATAGCTGGGCAAAACACTCTTATTCCTTCCTCTCTTCACCCCAGCACTATATGGGTGGAGGCTACATTGGTGCTGTTTAAGAAAGGCCAGTAGACACCTGCTTGTGTTTATAAAATACCGGTATATGTGGCAAAGAACCATGCCTTGCAAGTAGGCGCAGTCACTTATATCTGCTCCCATGACAAAGAACCTGCAGAAAAGGGAGACACAATAATTTCACTGACCTTGTCTCCCTTCTGACCAGTCAGGCCAGGAGCACCATCAAGTCCAATAGGCCCAGGCAATCCTGCCTGCCCCTTTCAACAAAAGAAATGGAAAAAACATATGAGTAGCAGCTCTATGACAAAGCATGGAAAAAAACACATTATGCAGGACCAAAAGAAAATAAAACACAGCAAAAAATGCAGCAATCTACACAGAGAGGCCATGCATCCACCCTAATGGCAGCAGTGCAGCAACAGTGGGATTCCACAACGGCTGGAGTAAGCTGCATGGAGTGACTATGCTTCCACCCTAATGGCAGTAGTGCAACTGCAATGGGTTTTCACGATGGCCGGGGTAAGCTACATGGAGTGACTGCTTACACCCTAATGGCAACAGTACAGCTGCAATGGAATTCCACAATGGCTGGGGTAAGCTACATGGAGTGACTATGCTTCCAACCTAATGGCAACAGTACAGCTGCACTAGGTTTCTACAACACTAACCTGCTTGGAGCAAGCAAGGTTAGAATCCGAACACCAGTGAGCACAGGAAGAACAACCTCATGAATTTCTATGCGGATTACTATAAAACCTGGTGCTAAGATGTAGAAGGGGACCTAGATGTTGGACCAAGTATGGATCTTGGAAGAACCAAACATGACGATGAAAGGCCTAAAAAAAACCTGCATCGGAGGTGATGAAGACCAGCAGTGTGACATAATTTGAACATGCTTGGGACAGATGTAGAGGATAATGGGTGGGAACAGGGTTGAGAGGTCAAGTAAAAGACATGGGGAAAAACTGATATTGGTTTAAATATAAGGAATCATGTGCTCATCTATTCAAAGTGAGCAACCCAGACAGTAAGACAACTGGGTAGACTGCATGGGATACATCTTCCTTATCTGCCATCTGCTATTATGTTACTGTGTTAAATGCATGCGTGTATTCAGCGGCATGGAATAAACATACTGAATGGTTGCCGCAACTTCTGTCTGCTATTCCCTATTCAACTAAATGGATTGATTATCCAGATAGCAGTTGAAAATTGCCACTATCTGGATAATTCTCCAAATCTGCCCTCTCTCCAGCCCTTCGCTACATGGATGGAGAAATTTGCATCCTGATGACATCCAGATAACAGACTTCAGCATTCATGAACCACTGCCGAATGTTTAAGTTTCTTTGAATATCAGCCTGCTTGTTTTTCATTTCATTTACATTTCGATATATTAGTATTTAGATATACCACCTAACATTGCATATCTGGGCACCTATCATTGCATTGTACAATAACACTCACATAATAAAATCAAGCGTAAAGTACATTTACAACTAACAGCAAGTCAGACTTATTACCAACACATCAACAAAACATTAAAAGCTAACAAGCTACAAGGAAGGTACTTACCACCTCTCCTCTGTCTCCTTTCTCTCCCTGAGGGCCAGGTTTCCCTCGAGGACCCTGATAACACATTACATATAACACCAATTCAAAGACCGCACTTTTACAAAGCAACTTGCAGGTGCATCACGTCATGTAAGTCATACATCCTGATCTTTTGAGTTCCTTAGCCAGGAGCCCCCAAAGCTGATCCACAGCTTAGCTGTGAGGATTTCATTCTCTTCAGACATGACATGCACAGCTTGATCCAGCAAGAGCAACATTTGCACTCGGTCAATTCAGGGCATAAATGAAGGAGAAATTTGGTCTTACCTGCTCATTTTTGACCTTGAATTCTACCAGACTAGTCCAGAACAGATGGAATTTAACAGAGCAATCCTCATAGGGCAGGATTCAGCCCTGTCCACGCTGAGCACCTCTACTCTAAATGTGATGTCTTTTCTAGCAAGAACATTCAGCCTGCTACCCTACAGATTTCCTCAGGAGAGACTGAACGTTCCTCTGCCTAGGAGGTTGGCAACGCCCTGGTTGAGAAGGCTTGCGAACTCTCAGAGGCTACCCACCCCTTCAGGAGATAGGCTGAGGAAATCACTTCCTTGAGCTACCATGCTATGGCGAACATCAAGGCAGCCTCCCCTTTCCTCAAACATCTGAAGAGGATAAACAAATGCTGAGATTTGCAAAATTCATTGGTCACTTCCAAATGTCTGATCAAGGTTGTACCCACATCCAACATATGCAGAGTTTGAAAATCTTCCCCATAATCCTCCCCTCAAAAAGAGGAGAGTATAAACATCTGATTCAAACTAAAGGCCAAGACCTTCTTCGAGAGAACAGAAGGAATTGTCCAAAAGGAAACTCCCACCTCTGTGAAACTATAAAACACAAGTATGGCTCTCTACATGATAATGCTGGGATCTCGGAGATTCTTCTGGCTGAACAAAATAGCTACCAGGATTGTTATATTCAGAATAAGGTCTAGAGATGCTTTCCGAGTATGCTCAAAGGTCAATATTATTGGCACCCATGCATTTTAGGTATGTTGTGTACAATATTTTGAGAGATAATTGGAAATATTCCAACTATATGTCATCATAATATTTTAATAATATGTTCAAAGGCATACAGTCACTACAGAAAAATCCCCAAGGGCCAAAAAACACTGCCAGCCCCTAAACAATAGATTAAACCAAAAAGGCAGGTTCTAAAATAATAGGAACCCCCAAAACCAATTTTTGTCGGACAATATGCCTCCAGGCAAGAACATCTCAACTGGAGGTCAGCATCCTTTTAATCAAACTGCTGATATCACAAAATCTTAATGCAAGAAGTACTTAGCTTGATTCCCAATACTGGGCAACAGCAAACCATTTCGGTGGTAAAATGACACAGTCCTGCGTTTCGGGTCAACATATTTCCCAGACCCTGCTTCAGGTTTCTCCATGCCACCGTCTTCTGGTAGTTTCTCCCACTCTTCAACTGCAATTTCTCTAGCTCATGAATGTTACCAATGGCAGATTTCAGCTCTTTCCAAAGGTTTGTGATTGGACTGAGAGCAGGACTCATTGCTGGCCAGCTTAAAACAGTCTATGTTTTTCCTTTTTAACCATTCTTTTGTACTTTTGGATGTATTTTTTGGGTCATTGTCCTGCTGGAGGACCCATGACATTCAACCCAGACCTAGTTTTCCGACACTACGTAACACATTTCACTCCAAAATACCTTGACAATCCTCTGACTTCATGATTCTTTTAATATGTTCCAGGCCTCCAGTTGCTGAGGCAACAAAACAACCCCACAACATTATGGAACCTCCACCATATTTAACTGTAGGAAGACTTTTATTTACTTATAAGTTTCATTTCTTTGTCTATAAATGTATCACTGGTCTGTATTGCCAAAGAGCTCAAGTTTGGGTTTATCTGTCAACAAAACATTTTCTCAGAAGGATTGTGATTTCAGGCAAAGATCATGTATCTCCTTTTATGTCTGTCTTTGAGCAGTGGGGTCCTTCTTGGCCTTCGTCCATGAATTCCTTCTTTGTTTAGTGTGCAGCATACGGTGAGGGTTGAAACCACGACTCCAGATTGCTCCAGGTCAGCCTTAAGCTTTTTGGATGTTGTACGTGGTGTTTTTCCAACAGTTTGCACTAACCTTTGAATACTTCTTGGATTAATTTTCCTCTTTCCACCACATCCTGGGAGGTTTTTGACAGTTCCAGGGGCAGAAAACCCCTTAATAACACTGCAAACTGTAGACACAGGAATGCCAAGGGATCTGGAGATGGCCTTGTACCACTTTGAATTTTGATGTTTGGCGATAGTGGCTTTTCTGATGGTCTCAGGCAGCTCTCTCATCTTCACCATTGTAAAAATAAGAACATAAGAAATGCCATACCTGGTCAGACCAAGGTCCATTAAGCCCAGTATCGTGGCCAATCCAGGTTAAAAGTACCTGGCAGGTAACCAGGAAAGCACACAGGTTCCACAATGCTCGTCCTGGTGTATGCACTGGATTTTCCAGGCCCTCTTTAATAATGGTTTATTGACCTTTCCTCCAGGAACTTGTCCAAACCTTTTTTAAACTCTGCTACACTAACAGCTTTTACTACATCCTCTGGTAACGAATTCCAGAGTTTGAATATGCATTGAGTGGAAAAAATATTTTCTCTTATTAATCTTAAATGGGTTACATTGTAGCTTCATTGAATGTCCTCTAGTCTTTTTGATGGTGTAAACAACCAACCCTGACCTGTTTGGTGTTTCTAAGTGCTTTTTCTTATTTTTTTTAGTGCTGTCAAGTCAGTGCTGACTGCTGGTAACCCAGCTGCCTCTGGGTTTTCTTGGCAATGTATCACTAAAAGTAGATTGCCAGGCCTTTTCTTTCGAGGCAATGGAGGGTAAAGTGACTTGCTCAAGGTCACATGGCATGCCAGTGAGCAAAACGCTCAGCTGGTACCGTGAACGGCGTCAGGGAGCTAAAGAAAAGGGATTGGTTAATCAACAGTCCTTTTAACTACGTAAAGCTTGGTAAACTCTAACAAAGTTCAAATGTTTTTGGATGTCTTCTAGATATAGTTTTGCATGCTCTAGAGGAGAGCAGAGGGAAAGAAGGCACATTAAAGATAAAAGAATACGAAAAATGAAAGGAAAAATGTAAAAAAGAAGGAGTTTTTTTAGGGCCATTGGTGTGTTGAGGATGAGCTAAAGCAAATATGGATGTTTGTCTTCAATTTATGCTGCAAACCTCACTGATTCTGTCTCCTTTCTTTGAAATACGAAGGGAATGAGCCTACTATGAAGGTCTGAAGACTAGTGAAGTGATGCCGCCTTAGCAGGAGTTCCCCCTGCTCCCATGCCTGAAGGTCACGTCACCCCTGGCACCCTGCACCTGTTTTCTCTCTCTCACTCCCTCCCCCACCTTGGCTGCTCTAGGTTGCTGCACAATCCAGAATTCTCCCCTGGAGATCAACTTCCCCCAAACTAGCTTTACCTGAGCTGTGTGACTCTTTCTCCTATCTCCTTTTTCTGACACCTTTTTTAAAAAAAATAAGAACCAGAAAGTGCAGAGCTCACAAACGTTTGTGTTCTGTTTCCATCCATTGATAGCAAGGAACAACCCATCCATTCTGGACTGGTCTGATGGAAATGAAGGAGATGGCAAAGACGGAGAGAAAGAAAACCAGGAACAGAATGCATGTCTGTAAAAGGTAGGGGCAGGACAGACAGATGGGCAGAGACAATTAATTAGTGCAAGAGAAAAACCTGGGAGACGGCTAAGGAAATGAAAGAAAATGAGATTACTGCAGAGCTAGAGATGGACTAGATGGTTAAGGAACAGAGAAATGGAAGCTGGCACTAAAGAAACATAGATATGCTGAAGAAACAATAGACATGATGGGTAAATAGATGGGTAAAAAAAAGAAATCCGAGTACAGTTAGAGCAGGGCTGGCCCAACCTTCAAGCAAGATGAGGTGGTCACCAGGGCGGCAGCTTCTGAGGAAGGGAAAAGAGCATCAGCAGTCAAAGCAAAGGAATAGCCCCCGACAACCACAGAAACTCAAAGAGCCCTCAGCGCGTTCTTTTACCTGCAGGGAGAGCGGGCACGGGCACACACACACACACACACACATACACACAAAGCAAAGGAATAGCCCCCGACCACCACAGAAACTCAAAGAGCCCTCAGCGCGTTTTTACCTGCAGGGAGAGCGGGCACGGGCACACGCACACACACACACACAAAGTTTAATCTTTAAAAGTATAGGGGGAGGATATTCAGTAGCAGTGGCCAGCGCTTCGCTGCTGAAGTTTAACCCCCGACATGGAATGCTGGGGCCATATCCAGCCACCGGCATTGAATGCCTGGGTTGGCTGCAGAACTGGGAAACTGCACCAGTCCCCAGTTAGCTTCCATGGATAAAGTAAGGCCAATATCACTGCTGCCTGGTTAATGCCAGGTGCCATCCCAGAGTGCCAACATGTCCTGATGCTGACAGGTTAGCAGTGGGGCATCTAGCAGCGGCCCCTGGGGATATTCAGCCGCACTAACCGTGTTCATGCCGCTGAGTATCCAGCTCTGCAAACCCATATAAATGCTTTGGGATATCCCTCATGATGTCCAATTATGCAGTTTTACAGGATTATTGTGGCAAGGGTGATGTTGGGATAATCATGATCGTCGAGTTTAATTACCAAAATCTTGGGGGGCAGGGGGCGTAAGGCTGAAGGTTTGCCTAGAGTGCCCAATATCCTTACACTGGCTATGAGTCAGACTACTTACCTGAATACCTGCTTCTCCCTGCTCTCCCTGAAAACAAAGAGAGGTTGAACACCATTAAATCAAAATAGCCCTCATAGGAAGAGTCAGGATGGAGCCCTTTGAATGAACAGATGTTACAGTACTAATGTGAACAGAGAGAAACACTTTCCTTCAGGCACCAAAGAGAATAATCACTGATACAGATAAACTTGGTAAGTTGAGTCCCTGGAGTTCCAGTGAACTTGAATAAAATAGTGTATTTATATTTTGTGGGGAGATAGGGGATGTGGAAGAGAAGCATAATATTCATTGTAGTTCAGTGACCGTACAATTGTGTCATCCCCTCACTGCCCATGGGGCCCAGCAAGAATTCCAAGAATAAACTATTCACGCTTACCTTTACTGATATCCCCGGTGGTCCCTGGGGTCCTGATTGACCTGGAAGGCCAGGGGGGCCTGATACTCCTGGAACCCCTGGTTGCCCTTTGGAACCCTAAGACAATTACAAGTACAACATTAATCAGGCTGGAGGTCCAGGAGTTTCTCTTTGCCCTGTCCAAGGAATGTCCTGCTGGAGAAGAGGGCGTCAAAGTAACAAAACAAGGACAATCTCTTTCATTCTTAGGAACTGGAGGTTATCATGAAGGAAACATTTGGTGAGACAGGATTTTTTCAATAACCACTGACCCCAGCTCTCCTATCTGGTTTCTCCATGCCCCAATATGTTTTTTTTTTTTTGAAACTTTTATTTTCATTTTGCAACAAACAAAAGAAACAACACACCAAAGGAAACAATACAATTATACAATAAAGAAAAGTAAACCCAATTACCCCCCACCCCCACGCTTCTTCTCTAGCTGATTATGTCAGCATGTGAGCGCTTCCAAACAAACGTGATTGTACATCAAAACGATCAAAAGAGTATCTACGATACAGAATAATCATGAGACAAAGATATATATAAATTTAGACAGTCAGATGAGAGCATTGAGCAGAATGTACATAGTCATTGAGCATCTTCCATTTAGACCGATGATGAGGAGTCTGAATGGGGGAAGCAAACATACGAGGTATTTGTTCATATTTACTGTAGAGACAGACATGATTCCACCATTCATTGGGGCTCAACTGGGAGCTATTTTTCCAGTATTTCGTAATTAGGGAAATAGCAATACCTAGCATAAAGTCCAAAAGGAAGTAAGCCGTTTTTGGAAGAGAGGGGATCCCCGCTGCTGAGCGAAGTCCCACTATCCTCCAAGAAAGGGGCTCTTGAAAGTGCAAAATAGACTGGATACGGCCCCAGACCCGACTCCAGTAATACTGTAGTGCGGGACATTCATACATAACATGAGGTAGTGAGCCAATGGCCGCATGACATGTCCAACAATTATTGCCCTGAGCAGTGTTCCATTTGGCTAATCTGTCAGGAGTGTAAAAACACCGGTGGGCTAGAAAGAAGAGTGTCTGAGTGAGTGAGGCGGATCGGGAGACCCGTGTCACTCTACTCCAGACAAGGCTCCATTGCTCCGGGGTCAAAGTCACATGCAGTTCTCTCTCCCATGCTTTCTGCGCTATAGGGGTATCCCTAGTTATAGCATTACATAAGGTTTTGTAAAAATTGGATGCTACACCCGGTGAACTACCGATAGATCGGATAGTCTCCAACCAACCTTGTGTAGGGGAGGCCGATGGCGGGAGCACCTTAGCACTCCTAAGGCAATGCTGAAGTTGCACCAACTGAAAGTAGTGTTTCGCTGGGAGACCAAATTCAATTTGCAATTCACTAAAAGTTTTCCAGCGACCTTCATGGAACAATTGGCTAGGAAACCAAATGCCCCTAGTGTACCAGGGGCTCCACGCCATCGGCTTATTTTGTATTCGAAATCGAGTGTTGTACCAAAGTGGGAGTTTGTCTAACGGACAGAGTCGGGAGTCTAAAGATTGCATGAGATTATTATAGGCACCTAAGGTGTCTAAAAGCATTGGTGGGAAGTGAGAGTCTGATGGGAGAGTCATACCAGGGAGAAAAGTAAGAGGAATCGGTTTGCAAAGGTCCTCTTCTATGTCTAGCCACACAGGTCTACTCGGTACTGGATCTTCCAGCCAACGAGCACCTTGTTTGAGAAGAAAAGATTGATGATACTTCAGGAAATCAGGGAATCTGACACCCCCATATTCCTTATCTGCTTGCAGCTTATGTTTCGCTATCCTAGGTGTCTTATTTTGCCACAAGTATCTAGTCAGAAGGCCCTCGATATCTTTATATATACGTCGAGGGAAAAGACAGGGCACCATTTCTAAGATATAATTCACTTTCGGAACAATCATCATTTTTATGGTTTCTAATCGACCCCACCAGGTAAGCGTTAAAGGAGTCCAGCGGTGAGTAAGCGCCCGGACTTTAGAGGTTAAGTCTTTGGCATTGAAGGAGATAGTGTCTTCCAAAGGAGAACAATAGTGGACCCCAAGGTATTTGACCATGCGAGGTTGCCATAAAAAGGGGAAGGATTGCATATCTGCCTGATGAAGTAGAGGATTTAATGGAAAGGCTACCGACTTAGTCCAATTTATCTTATAACCGGACAGTTGTGAGTATTTACCAATTTGCTCTAAGACAGCCGGTACTGAGTCTATAGAGACAAAGAGCATAAGATCATCAGCATACGCTGAAATTTTGATTTCCCTATGGGTGAAGGGGACTCCATGAATCTCCTCCGATTGCCGGATTAGTAAAGCCAAGGGTTCGAGTGCAAGATCAAAGAGGAGTGGAGACAGTGGGCATCCCTGGCGAGTGCCGCGTTGAAGGGGAAAAGGTTGAGACTTTAAAGCATTTGCACATATGCTGGCTGTAGGCTGAGCGTACATGGTGCGAAGACAACGGAGAAAACCTTCCCCGAATCCGTACCAGCGGAGGACTGCAAACAGGAAGGGCCACTCTAAGCGATCAAAGGCCTTCTCAGCATCAAGTGAGAGGCCAACAAATGGGCGATCAAGATTAACTGCGGCAGTCAATACATGGCATAGAGTCCGAGCATTGTCAGCAGTCGATCTACCAGGAATGAAACCACATTGATCTGGGTGTATTAAGGTAGGCATCCTATCCGAGAGCCGGGTAGAGAGAATGGTGGCAAAGATTTTATAGTCCGCGTTTAGGAGGGAAATTGGACGATAATTAGCTGTTAGTTGCGGGTCTCTCCCCTCTTTCTCAAAAACTACTACATTTGCCATTGAAAAGGACCCAGAAGGAGAACCCTCTTCGGCCAGAGCAGAAAAATAAATTTTCAAAACTGGAGCTAAATCAGCGTGAAAGGTTTTGTAGAATTCAGCGGGGAGACCGTCTGGGCCTGCGGCTCGACCTGAGGCACATTTCTTGATAGCAGAATGAATTTCTGAGACAGTAAATGGTGTGTCTAAGGCCACTCTATCTTCGTCAGATAGGGTCGGTCTTTGTACTCCTGAAAGTAAGCGTTCAAATACATCTGGCTCAAAATCACATTCAGATTGATAAAGCCGAGTATAAAAGTCACGAAAGAGTTCTAAGATTTCGGTATCTTTAGTGACCAAGCCCCCCCCTGACGGATTGCGGAGGGCGGTAACACGCTTGGCTTCTTTTCGACCTTTTAGGGCATTTGCTAATAATTTGCCAGCACGATTATTTTCCCGATAATAAAGCCCTTGTTGTGATTCAATATTTTTAACAGCAGCAGTGTGCAAAAGCTGATTGTATTGAAAACGCAAGCGTTGTAAACGGAGTAAAATACATGGGTCAGTACGGGACGTGAGGAGACGCTCCCCAGCTTGTATCTGCTGCTCTAGAGTCAGTAAAAGCTGCTTTCTTTGTTTCCCCTGCCGAATTTGATAGCTAGTTATAGTGGCACGGATAGATGCTTTAAAACCCTCCCACCAAGCCCAGCCCGCTGTATCATGGGGTGAGTTAAAATGAAAATAATCTTGGATAGCGGCCTTTATATCGATCTGAAAATCTTTTTGACCCAGTAGGGATCTATCAAAAACCAAGCTCGGGGAGAATCGTCCCGCGCAGTGACACGTAATGATAAAGATATGGCAGCATGATCTGAAATATGGAGAGGATGAGTCCTAGTCGTGTCTACTTGAGAAATCAGTGCTTTGGAAATGAGAAAGAAATCTATTCTAGATTGGGAGTTATGGGGGGCAGAAAAGAAAGTGAACTCTAAGTCGGAGGGGTGAAGCAGCCTCCATATATCTACCAGCGCAAGATCTTGCATCAGAGCTGTAAGGGTAGCAAGACTCTTGGGTGGACTACTCGTTCTTGGCGGCTGTCTATCTATCAGAGGGTCTAACACTTGATTAAAGTCACCGCCAAGTATTAATGGAGTATTGGCAGAGGCCTGTGCCAACTGCGCAATACTTGCATAGTAAGCAGGGTTGTCCACATTCGGGGCATAAATGCAAATACATGTGAATTCACTATCTCCGACCTTAAGATGTACTCGGGCCCATCTACCCTCCTTGTCAGCGCTAGTATCAATTACAGTAGCTTGCAAAGATTTCTTAACCAGGATGGCAACCCCGCACCGTTTAGAAACGGCGGGAGAATAGGCAGCCACCATGTAAGGCTTAACATTGAGTTTCAGTGTTTCAGCAGAGTTTAAGTGCGTTTCCTGAAGAAACGCTAAATCAGCATGCTCATGGCTAAGATAGCTAAGGGTTTTCTTTCTTTTGATTGGACTATTAATGCCCTTTACGTTGAGTGATAAAATTTTACATAAAGCCATTTAGACAAGTTAAAAATTCTGAGCATGATAGCGCACCTGATTTCACAATGTCCCTCATATTGACTGTATCAGGCTGTACATATGGCATAAAAGAAACTAAGCTTAGATAACACAATGAAGCGCCCCACATTAAAAAAGAAAAACCGCAGCGCGGTAGAGAAGAAGCAAAACCCCAAAAATTACTGGCGACCATGTGTCTGCGGGGAGAAGCCCCAGAGAAGGCCAAAATTGAAAAACACATAACCTGTAGGACTGTGCGTGCTCCGAATCCGACCGAGGCACACATCATGGAGGGAGAGGAGACCACAAAACAAGAGTCATAGAAAGAAAGAAAGAAAGTCCAGGAAGTCTCTGTGCTTGACTATGACCGCCGCATCGGGCCCTTCAAAATGGCGGACAGAGCCGGCGAATAAAAGTCCACGTCGTTGGATTAGCGCATCTGCTCTGCCTCTTTGGAGTCTAAAAATGTTGATAGTAGATCAGGATCTTCGAATGTCCTGGTTTGGTTATGGAGAGTCACTCGGAGTTTCGCGGGATACAACAGGCCAAAGCGAGCCTGTAGCTGTTGAAGTCGAGGGCGAAAAGCAAGGAGTTTCTTCCGTCGGTCAACGGTAGGCTTTGCCAAGTCAGGGAAGAAGGAGACTTTGTGACCTTCAAATTCCAAATGATGGTTCGCCCGGGCGGCATTTAAAATTTGTTCCACTTGTTGATATCGTAGCAAGCGAAAGATAATAGGCCGGGGGGTCGTTCGGTTGAGCGCCATGTGGGTAGGAGCACGGTGTGCACGATCGATTTCCAATTCTTTATGAAAGGTGATCTTCAGCAAGGAGGGAAGAATTTTGAGCAGGAATTCTCTCATATCTCCCGCTTCCGCCCCCTCCGGTATTCCAATGAGCCTCACATTGTTGCGACGGGCTCGATTATTGCTATCTTCTAACTCCTTTTGCAGATTCTGTATCTGGCGCTCGGCCTTGTCCAGTGCGCCCAAGCGCACCGCGTGCGAATCGAGGACCCCCGCCATATTGTCCTGCCGTAATGAGAGTCTTTCAAGTCGGTCCTGGAGCACTCCAAAGTCTTCTCGCAGGGCTCTAAGCGCTTCTCCATTGGACTGCACCAATTCCTTCACGCCGCGTAGTTCCTCCAAAATCTCCAGGTGCATTTCGGGGTTTTCACGAAATGGAACCATCTTCTGTGGGGAGGACACCTCTGTTTTGGAGCGTTTTCCGTGAGAAGAAGAAGGAGACCCGAAGTCCAAGCGCGCTGGTTTATGGGCCGCCATCCCCCCCGAGGTACCCCGGTCAACCCGGAGCGAAATAGTAAGTTTGTATAGGTATTAAGTCAGGATTCTAAGTAGGCCTCTCGGGAGCTTCAGCGCGAAGCGTCTTACCCGCTGGACATCAGGCTCCGCCCCCCGCCCCAATATGTTTTATTTCTGTTCAAGACAACATAAGAAGAGACCTAGCAACACACATTTAATGGAAGCAACATCTGACCTGGATTGGAAGAGGTCAATGGAACAGAAGTCAGTCATAGGCACAGCAGAACATATTGAAGTCACGAGCAAGGCAGCCACAACAAGACCCAGAGAGAAAGAAACCCAACAGGGGAGAAAAGACAAAGCCCTAGAAGATAAAGTCCACTCAGGAATGATATAACAGAGTCAATAACGAACAACTAAGAATATAGGAAGTGAATTTAGACTTGAGAGGCATCAATATTTGAAAACATTTCCTTCAGCAAAATGGTTGAGAGAGAAAAAAGATTAATATAGAAGACCTGGTTCTTCACTGGATTAGCATCCAAGTAAGTACTATCTAAATACCTCCACCTTTCCTCAGTACGCCGCATCCAGCATGCATCCACACACAAAACTATTTCCTTGCCCCCTCACTGTAGAACTCGCTCCCAGCCCATCTTTGTACAGAATCCAGTTACAATAAATTCAAGACTGGTCTCAGGTTTTTGGGTAATACCCCAGCAGCTCTGCCCCTTAATTAACCTTCTCCCTTTCTCTCCTTCCTTCACTAACCACCTCCTCCTCATTCCCCTGGCGTTGCATACCTCCTTCAACTATTCCCTATTTCCTGCCTATGGACTCTCCACTGATTTTTTTTTTTAAATTCTATTATAAACTGATTGTCAATTACTGAAAAATGGTATAGCAAAAGCCCAGAAACAAATAAAACATATTGGTCATTGCAAGGCCCCAGGACACTTTAAAATAACATCATTTCTTTTTTGTGCCATTCCTTTCCTTGTGTCTAATACACATTTACTTACAGGCAGGCCAGGTGATCCACTTCTTCCAGGGATGACTTCAACTCCTCCAAGCACATAGCCAGGTTCACCCTAGACAAGAGTCAGCAAACCAGATTAATCAAGACAGCAAGCAAAGGATCGTAAAAACTCTTTGATGGGTAAACCTTTCTGACAAACAAAGCAAAGAAATACAGCGTGCTGAAAAGGGGGGATCTTTTGCCATTTTGCAGTTGGTGCCTAACTCTCAGTCCATATCCATATCCTCTCCAACATATTCATGAATGACACATTGGCTAAGTCTCTGATAGCTTAAAATATCCTGCTCACAGTCAATTAAGACCCTAGAGCAGCTGTTTATGATTATGGCTTATGATATTTGTAAACCACGGAGGTCGAGATGGACACGTTATAGAAACGTCATAAATAAAATAAATACATAAATAGGCATGACCCATAATATATCAAGATACATAGACCCCCAGTACTCTCCAACGACCCAGTACTGACCCACCCTAACCAAGCCCACCCTCCCTGTCCCCAGTGAAAGCCTCCTCAAACAGTCACGATTTTGCAAATTCCCTGAAGCACCGAGAGTTCTTCTCAGCATTTACATTATCTAGCAACCAATTGGCCCATCCCATCTGCTGTCTGATACAAGCAGGTCCACTTGATGCCTAACATGACAAATAGTATTACAATAGGCATAACAGGAATGAATTACAAACATTACACTATCTATACAAGCTAATTCTAATTAGATTTTCATTTTTTCTATTTATCTCTTCAAAGTTAATGTAACACCTACTCTCTCTCCTTTTGATCCGGGTGATCCTGGATAGCCCTGCGGCCCCTAAAAATGAGATATTGCATGTTCAGTTAAGGATACATGAGGAACATTGGCATTATAAATGATATCAGAGCCGTCAACCAATCAGAAGGCTTAGTGGATTCCTCCACAGCTCAGAGCAGAGGATTTCTGTCATGGCTATCACATTGTCCCACCTGAATTCCCCACTCTTCAGGACTAACCTGAAAGCCAAATTCCATATAGCAGTTGCCCACTCTTTCGGTTAGTGTCCGCTGTATGTTTAATGAGTGTACTGAACATTTGTTTCCTTACATGCTGGAAGTATTAGAGCACTAACACTTAATTACAGATATCATTTTGATTAGATGTCATGCGTAGGACAATGCACAAGTGGAAAAAATTGCTGTTTTCTGACATGGGTGAGTTCCTTCAGTAAAAATATTATATAGAAAGACAGTAAAGGGAGAATGTCTTGGATTCCTAAGAGTTAGAGTCAAATTAGCTCTAGCCCTCTCCTAGATGAGGCACTAAAGTCTTCCCTGAGAGTCATAGCTAAAAGATTCAATAAAAGGCAATAGGAATAATGTAAGGAAATATTTATTTATGGAAAGGGTGGCGGATGCATGGAAAGCCTCCCAGTGGATGTGATGGAGACAAGGACTGTATCCAAATTCAGGAAAGCATGGGACAAGCACAGAGGATCTCTGAGGGAGAGGAAGGAATTGTAGAGCTCAGTAGTAGCTATGGATGGGCAGACTGGGTAGGTCACATGCTTTTAATCTGCCATTATTTTCTCACACTGAGCCTGGAAGCTAACTGGGCAGTAGTGATATTGAGCCGCTGCCCGGTTAGCTCCCGTGGGTAAAGATAGGCCAACTTTTGCCACACCTAACTTTACCCACGGGTTGCTAACCGGGCAGTGACTCAATATCGCCGCTGCTTAGTTAGCAATGGGTGCCACCTCTGTGCCACACTGGAACACCCCCACAATACCCTAATGCTAACTGCATAGCATTGCGGCATGTAACGGTGGCACCAGCGGATATCCAGAGGCATTAATCCAACATTTACATGGTTTGCAGGTTTGAAAACCATGTAAATGCCTTTGAATACCCCCACCCTCACCCCCTACTCTGTATACCATGGACTGCCTGAAGAACAAATCAATCGGTACTAGAGGAGATCAAAGCTAAGCATTCCTTGGAGGTTCAAATGACAAGACTTCAACTTTTATACTTTGCATGCAAAGAGAAAGATCATTAGAGAACGGCAAGGCCGCGGAGCCATGTGCTCGCGGCCACCATTAACCGGGGGGGCGGCCGCGTGCATTCCCCCGGCGGAAGCGGGGCCGTTGTGAGCCCAGGGGGGGGGGCGGAGCGAGGAGATAATACCTTCCCATTGGCGGCAGCGTGTGACGGCTCGGCGCCGCGGCCAATGGGAGGAAGGACCCCAGGAGCAGGTGCGGGGACGCGGCGTAGCTCCGGCCTCTTTCGTGTGGATGCCGGAGCCGCCGGACGCCCACCCGCCCTCCCTGATTTCAAGTGGGTCTGGGTGGGTTGTAGTGGGGGTGTTGCAGCTGGACGGGGTTGGCGGGATCCCGGAGGTTTCCGGGGTCCGGAGCCGGATGCAAGCAGTACGGCGGGGGTGGGGTACCCCCGCCCGGACAATCCCTCGGCTTTTGCTAATAATATGGCGAAGCCGGATGAGGGAGGGCGAGGCAATTTTGTCGGGGCCTGTACCTGGGGGAAGCGGCAGCGGCGGCACCTTGCTAATAACATGGCGGGTGTTGGCTCGCGCTGCTGGTGGGGGGGGGGGGAAATGTTAATTTGTTAATTGGAAAGTTATGATTGTTGTAAGTTAATAAAGCTGCGACCAGTTCAAGTCCAAATTAGTGGTAATGGTTTTCTTTGAAAGTTTAAGTGTGCCTCTTATAAGCGAGGGGAAAAGGGGGGTGGGGGGGGGGAATCAGGGTGGAATCGCCCGGTCCGCCTTACCCGGTTAAGACATCATGCTTGGCAAGGTTGAAGGTAGACACAAACAGAAGACCAGCAATGCAATAGAACGATACAATAACAACATTTATGGATGCCACTCTATCAATAATTAGCTGCCTGACTGAAGATCAAAAACAGTTTAGGACAACTATTCACAGTACTACCATGAGTTGACATTGACTATTGACTTGGCGGTACTTAACAATAACAACATTTCATATATAAATATATCTACTGTATATCTACATATGTCAGCAGTGTCCACTCTTTGATATGAGATTCTCATTGCTGAATCACTGATATCTTAAAATTATTTCTATGGAGTAAACTTTACATTTTGTACAAGCTCTTTGATTTCTTACCCCTTGCATGAACTGTAGTGACCCAGATAAACCATTAACCTAACTGTCAGAATGGAACGATCCTGTTGACTCCTGTAGCAAATCCAGGAGTGTTCAACCTTGTGGATCACATGGTTTACTGCCATATGTCGGGACCTTCTTCCATGGTCGGCCAGAGCTGAGGATGCTACAGAGGCAGTGTTCACAGCCCCTGAGGAGGAGTCATCCCAGTTATTGTGGAATCACGAAACCTAATGGCTCTATTTGGGGCCCAGAAGATATCTTGTTGCATTGCCTTTGGTCGAGAACTGTTGCCGCATGGGCTAAGGATATATCAAATAGAGGAAAAAATTCACTGGATAATGGTAAAAGAAAGCTCACAGCACCATAGCCCAACCAAGGTTGGCTCTGATTGAACCAGAAGCCCAAAGGTAGTAGGAGGAAACTGTTGGGGCAAAAAATGGGCTTGGTTAATCACTGGTACCCTAACATCTGAAAAAGATCCCATTACTGTAGAGATATTGAAAGTTCTTTCACTAGTACTTCAGTACTTACAGTATCACCTTGAATTCCAGGAAAACCCTGTCAAATAAAGAGTAACAATTACATAGTGACTCGTTTCTTTGTGTAGAGCTTTTCATAACTTCAATACCAATGGCGTCACACACCAAAAAGAACATTTGGTGTGGATCTACATGATTTCAGGGGCTAGAATCCGAAACATTAATCCTATGAAAACTATCTATCTATCACATTGTTTTAGTTGGTTTAAAAGCTCCTGTCCTCTGTTTCTTTAAATTCCCATGAAAGAAAAAAATGAAAGTCCCCTACAAATACATTTTATCTGCCAAAGTTTATACATGGGTTAACCCTCATTTATTATATAGAACGGCAGTTTGAAAATTGCTTCTCCCCCAAATGTGAACATAAGGTCTTGTGTTTTGAAATGTTTTACCTGCAATCAAAAATTAAAAAAAAGGAAGTGGCAGAATTAGGTTGAGGGAGTGAAAGAATGACACAGGGAGCACTTTCAAGTGTGAGCACCGTATGCACTTTGCTGTAAAGCTGGTGCAAAGTGCATTGATACAAATATACCCTAATATACGCACCAGTCAAATTTTTGAATTTGGATAAATTAGGCCTTACCTGCTTATGTTTTTTCCTTAAGTCCCACCAGACTAGTCCTGTAGCAGCAGATGGAGACAGAGAACAGTTCAGCAACCTTCTCTTCCAGTATTCCCGTTTAGCGGACCTTGTTTCCAGGCCCATGCCTCTCTTGAATTCACCCTTGACCAATAGCTCAAAAAGAGCATGTGAAGGGATAGCCCAAACCCGTTAATCAGGTATCAACAGCTTTCTGGGCCTATCTGGAACATGAGAATCACTAGGCCCCAGAACCAATAAAAGGATACTGGGCTCCCTAAGCGAATCTTCATTTTTGCAATATGCACACACACACATATGTACACCCCATGTGCTGAGATTTTGATAATCATCCCAACACCAGTCCTCCCTCATCAATCCTGCAGTCCTATAAAATGCATAATTGAATATCACACTTTCAAATATTAAACGTTACTTTGTATTTATTTGTGTGCCCACTCTTCCTGAAAAGAAAAGAATATGCTGATAGCTCTCTGAGTTTCTGCAGTTGTCAGGATCTGTATTGTTTCACTTGATTGCTGTTGCTCTTTGCCACCCTTCAGAAGTTGATGCACTATGCAATAGTTTGGTCTTGCTTGATAGCTGGGCTGCCCCTTCTAGGTCCAAATGGCTCTCAATTCTTTGGAGGATCCTGCATATGAGAGGCCAAGGCATTTAGATGTATAACAGTGTGGCAACGCCATGGCCGTATTAGCGCATCCAGGCTAGCCGATCCCTGCTTTTGTCATTAGCTGAAAAATCTCAGAAGCTTTGGAGTTTTTTCTTTAAAAGCCCATCAGATCCCAGTGGTGGACAATGACAGAGAAGTATGATCCACCAATTCTCACTCCACTGGTTCCAGACTGTATCTACTCAAGATGTCCACCTGGATATTCTCCACTCTTGCTATATAAATTGCTGAGAGAGTAGAAAGTTCTTCTCCACTCATGCCAGCAAGAGTTTCATTTTTCTAGCCACTAGAGGATTCTTGATGCCCACTTGCCAGTTCATATAAGCCATGTCCATGACATTGTCCAAGAGAACCTGGACTGGCTGTATAAGGATCAAAGGCCATAGCCAACCCAAATAGTAGGGTCCAAAATTGGAAATGCTCTCCTAAAACTGCAATCCTGAGGAACCATTAATGTTTCACTCTG
Source organism: Ichthyophis bannanicus (assembly GCA_033557465.1). Classification (NCBI taxonomy): domain Eukaryota; kingdom Metazoa; phylum Chordata; class Amphibia; order Gymnophiona; family Ichthyophiidae; genus Ichthyophis; species Ichthyophis bannanicus. The sequence continues at coordinate 46,566,302 of CM066038.1, read as the reverse complement.
ATTAGGATATGAAGCCTCCTTGTCTCACTGTCACAATTACCAAGCACAGAGTTTCCATGAAACATTCTGGGACCTGATGGACCCAGTCAACCTGATTCAACTTTATAACCGGGCAGGAGGAGCCCTCTTTATTGGGGACCAGAATAAAATGGAATACAGTATAGAACTTTTCTTTATTCTTCTTGTGGCATCAGTATCACTGCATCCATCTCGCACACCCATTCTAGCATCATCTTCACTGCTTTCGGTTTTTGAAGAAGGTGGTAACAGGAATCCATAAAAGCATCTGAAAGTTGGTGCACAAATTCAAGTATGCAACTGTTCCACACTACCTCCAGGACTCTCTGGTCTGAAGTAATCTAGACCCATCTTCAATGGAACTATAACAGCCACCTGCCTATGCACTCTACCAGAAGATGGCTTCCAAAACCCCAAGCACCTCTGGAACTCCTAAATCCATGCTTTCTGCTACCTCTCCTACTGCCTCAAAAGGACAGGCTCCTATTGGGAACCAACCCCTTTGTAGAGCCACTGGTCAACCTTTAACATAGTAACGTAGCATATGATGGCAGATAAAGACCAGAATGGTCCATCTAGTCTGCCCAACAAGATGGTGTCACATGGAAATTGTTGAGGTTGCCTTTTGCTGAAAAGATCTCAAATGTTTATCCTCTGTGATGCTACGGACTTTCCACGTGGCTATGTTTTTCATAATCTTCTCCAAGTTTTCGATAAACAGGAGCTTGCTACAAAAGCGAAACTTATTCAGGCATATCTTAAAAGCCAAATCTGCCAACCAACTGCAAGGCTATAATAGCCTCTAGACTGTCACAAACATCGCCATATATTTCACTGATACTCAGATTCATTCATACAGCTTGCCTGCCAAGAAATCAGGATCATTTCAAGACACATCATCTCCTTTGAGTCTACTGCTGACTCTGCCAACACTTCCCTGGAAGTTTCTGTGTGCAATGCAAGCTGGCTCTAGCCATGTAACCCCCTCCCCCCCCCCCCCCATATTGCCACCTAAAGTGCCAGACTGGAAGACTCAAAGTACTGCTTCAACAAGACTTCCATGCACCTGTCCTATAAGTCTTTCAAGGCTGTACCCTTTCCACCAGTATTGTGGTCTTTCATGTTACCTCTGATACTGAAAAATCTACCTACTCTTCAATGGTTATTGGACAACATTTCTTTATAGACTTCTCCAACTTCAATCCTACATCTAGGGTCTCCTACTCCACCATGATCATCTCTTAATTGCTTTGTGGATGGGGAATGCTTTAGCAGACTTTCTGACATAGCAGAGAGCCCTCCGAGGGTCTGGTCTCTGATGGCCACTCATTTGATATCTCAAAGATGGCAAGGGCCTGCAAGATCAGGGATAGCAGTTTGGGTCTCTTGAAAATTCAGATCATCTTAGAGTCCTTCTCTGCACTAAGCTTAAATTGTAAATTTTATTTGTAAACTGCTGTGTCATACAGCAATTTATGAAGAGCCTAGAGCAAATTGGTAATAAACATGGAAACTTGCCTTCCTCCAAGGGTTCCTCAGTGAGATCATTATCCTCTGGAAGTGCCCCTCAGTGATTCCCAGGTCACTGTGGAAGCCATGGAACCATTTTCATCTGGAACGTCCTCCAAATCCCAGTGGGGCCACTTGTTTGCCTCACTGGGATCCATTGTCCTAGATCCATTGCTGACCAGCCAAGCACTCATAGAACAGGGGACTCAGAGCAGGGCCCAAGGATATCTGATGCCCTAGGTGAATCTTTCAGCCATGCATGCTCCACCCTGTATCCAACATCTCCTCTTACCTCGCTTATTTCCCCCATATCCAGCATCTCCTCTTCTCACTCATCCTATGCCTAACATCTACCCGTACTTCCAGCGTCTCTCCTTCCTTTCTCTGTCTCCAGTAATCCAACATCCCTCCTTCCCTGCCCCCCAATAATCCAACATCCCTCCTTCCCTGTCCCCCAATAATCCAGTATATCTTCTGCCTGCCCTTGCAGTAATCCAGCAACTCTCCTTCCCTGCCTCTCTGCTCCTCCCCCCCCCTCCACCATGCTGCAATGACCATTACACTTTGGTCTTCCAAGATGCCCAGGGCTGCATCTTAAGTAAATTCAGCACAGTGGACTTTAGAGCACTCACACACACTCAAGGCTTGCACTGTCCTGTCTCCTCTAACAGGATGTTTGTGTCGGAGGGGGCTGGATGGTGCAGGTCTTCAGCTTGGGCATGTACTTTAAGGCCCACCACTGTGCTAATTAAGATGCATCCCCAGACAGCTCCAAAGCAAGACTGAAGTACAGCAGTGGCAGAAAAGGGAGAGTGATCCTGGACATTGTGGGGGAAATAAGGAAGACTAAAGACCAAACTACTGGGGAGGGGGGTCTAGGAAACTGCTCCAAGTGTTGCACCTTGGCTTGTGCCACCCTAATCTGCCTGGTGTTAGGGCTGGCCCTGAGGGGACTGGATCAGAGTCCTGGACTATACAAAGCTAGCAATGTACTCTGTGTGAATGATGAACCTGGCACCCACCCACCCAGCTGTGTGCAGGAACTTGCTTTTGTCGTCCATTCCATACTTGCATCTGCACAGCCCTTGGTACAGCCCTGCCAGATTCCCCCTTCAAATAAAATCCTCAGTGCATTAATAAACTGAATTCCAGAGAAAAAGGCATCCAAGAGTGCTGGGATTCTGCAGGTCTCCGTCTCCTCTGCAGAGAGGAAACTCCTGTGGTATCCATCAGGGTCAGAAGCTACCAAATTGCATGATCCTGCTCATGTGACATCCTCCAACATGGCAGCATTTTCCACCAGAAAGCCACTTCCATTCACACTGGACCTTTCTTCTGTCATCACCATTAGCAGACAGCCCACTGCCAGGGAATCCCCTCTACTTCTTTCCTTTCTAGTGGTAAACTCCTCATTCTCTCTGCTCCTCAAACTCTTGGCACAGATCACCTGTAGCAGTATTTACATACCATGGAGCACCAACTTGCACTTGGTCTGTTTCAACATCCTCCAATGTGTCTTGCGTCTTAGTAACTGTTGAGCACTCCAAGGAAATCCAGCTACCTCTTGGGCCATCTTCCATTAAGGCTGACTCACTTTCCTCAAATTTCCTTTTCTTAAACTTTATTAGTCAGCTGTTACTGTGAGAGAAAGATGGATTGGAATCAGTCGAGTTCTACAGTTCTGGACCTAAGCATTGGCTGTTCACCTGGTCCAGAGGCCTCTTCAATGTCTCTAATGGCCCTCAAGTGAGTGCAACCCCACAAGACCTTTACCTCTGAGGGTCTTCCTGTTTCCTTTCAGAATAGTCTGTCATCACTACTGCATTGGAATGGTAGCCTGTAGAAGTCATTTTATATGGTGATGTTATTGAACAGGTTGTTCTCTGTCTCCATCTGTTAACAGAGGAGCACAAACCCAAATGTCTGGACTGGTCTGGAGAGATATAAAGGAATACCACCTTCATAAACAATTAACTTATTGTAATGAAGCTCATGAGGCCCCATCTTGGTTTTGGCATTGCTTCAGCTCTTCCAGGGAGTTTAGTTATGACATACAGATCCCATAAATCCTCTCTCTATGGAGTTTACAATCCAAATAGCCACATGAAAGCAGTATAGCAAAATTATGAATAAATTAAATTAAACTAAACTACCCAAGGTACAGGACTGTCCAAGGTTATAACAGGCATTAGTAACAGAATAAGATTTGATTCTAGATTTTTTAGTTCCAAGTTCATTACTCTGTTACGCCTCTCCTTCTCCCATAGCCTCAGTAGACTACCTGTCTAAGGTGGGTGGCTGGTTGGTTAAATGCATCTCACCATAGCTCAATACTGGTGATCAGTGCGCATGTTTACCATGATCCCTGGAGGTCCCGGGGGTCCTGTGCGTCCAGGTCTCCCTGGCAGCCCCGGAATTCCATCTTTTCCAGGCAGACCCTAGAGAGAGGGAGGAAAGAGAGTATTATTCAAGTTCCCTTCTTCAACGGCCTTTTCTTAGATTTAATGAGTGGACTATGAAAATAGCATAGACACCCCTTTCTAACAGACATCCCTTTCTGCATACACATGCAGAAAAACATATATGTTGTCGTATATATAAGCATAATATATGCAGACACTTCCATCTCTATATTTTAACTTTTGGAATTTGGAGTCAGGACTGACTCGAAGGCACACATTGCATTGCATTGCATTTTCAAAGGCTTAGTATATGTAAAAAATAAAGCTATATAATTACAGGGCTTAAAAGGGGAGCGAGGAGGCACTGTGGGTTAAACTAGAAAGAGGGAAAGGGAAATCCATTTGCATTGGTGTGCTATACAGATCCCCTCACAGGGAGGAGAAGTAGATGAGGATTTAATAGAAGACATGCGCAGGATTGCCATGAAAGGAGAAGTGATAATGATAGTGATTTCAATATATCGGATGTTGAATGGCACATCTCTGCTGCAGTATCATCTAGAGGTAAGGAGATCCTCGATTCTCTACAGGGAGAACTATTCCAGCAACTGGTAACAGAACGCACACATGAAGGGGCCATGCTGGACTTGGTGCTTACCAATGCGGAAAGTGTTTCTGATGTAATAGTGGGAGATCATCTCACACCCAGTGATCACCAGATGGTGTAGTTCACTATTAGGACTAGGGCTGATAAAATCCATTCGATGCGAGGGTCTTAGAATTTAGGAAAACTAACTTTGCCAAGATGGGACAATACCTCAAGGAGTCATTAGCGGGATGGGAACAGCTGGGGGAAGTAGAAAAGAAATGGGCAAAACTGAAAGGGGATATTTTAGGGGTAACAAACCTTTTTGTTAAAATGGTAAATAAAAGGTAAAAGGAATATGAGACCGCTAAGTTTTTCGAAAGAAGTGGTTGAAAGGTTTAGAAAAAGAGAGTGGCCTTCATAAAATACAAGAGATCAAAGAGAGAGGAAGACAAGCATCTATATTTGGAAAAACTTAGAGAAGCTGGCAAAATAGTCAGCAAAGCAAAGATACAAAAAGAAGAAGAAATAGCCAATGCAATAAAATGGGGGATAAGATATTTTTCAGATATGTTAGTTAGAGACCTACAGGGATATAGTGCTGAAGTCCCACCTCCAATCTGGCAGCATCCCTGTTGCCATGGAGGAGAGAGGTCACGTGACAGGAGAGCATCATCCTGGTGTGGCAGGAAGTGATCCTGTAGCTAGGACCTGTCCTCCAGGTGATGTAAAACCCTCTCGCACTGAGGAAGTTTCTCCAGGGCCATGTGCCCAGGAAGGAAGGGTTAGGACAGCCGTTATAGTTGGTGATTCGATCATTAGGCATGTAGATAGCTGGGTGGCTGGTGAACGTGAGGATCGCCTGGTAACATACCTGCCTGGTGCAAAGGTAGCGGACCTTACATGCCACCTAGACAAGGTCTTAGATCATGCTGGGGAGGAGTCTGCTGTCTTGGTACATGTCAGTACCAATGACATAGGAAAGTGTGGCAGGGAGGTTCTGGAGGCTAAATTTAGGCTTTTAGGTAGGAAGTTGAAATTCAGAACTTCTCTGAAATGCTTCCCATTCCATGCGCAGGACCCAAAAGGTAGGCAGAGCTCCGTAGTCTCAATGCGTGGATGAGACGATGGTGCATGGATGAGGGTTTTGGATTTGTTAGGAACTGGGGAACATTCTGGGGAAAGGAGGGGCTCTTCCGAAGAGATGGGCTTCACCTTAACCGGGATGGAACCAAGCTGCTGGCATTAACCTTTAAAACGGAGATAAAGCAGCTTTTAAACTAGAAAATAGGGGAGAGCTGACAGTCCCCAAGAGCGCATGGTTCGGAACAATGTATCCTTGAAGGATACTACCAAAAGAATGAAGTTAGGGCAGAAGGTGATGGTAAATGGAGCTCACTCGGATGAAAGAAGGGTGATTAGCGGGGTGCCCCAGGGTTCGGACCTGGGACCGGCACTGTTCAATATATTTGTGGGTGATATTGCTGAAGGACTGAATGAAAAAGTCTGTTTTTTTGCAGATGACACAAAAATTTACAACAGAGTAGACTCCCCTGAGGGAGTGGATAACATGAGGTAAGATCTACAAAAGCTGGAAGAATGGTCTAACGCTTGGCAGTTAAGATTTAATGCAAAGAAGTGCAGTGTCATGCACTTGGTAAGCAGAAATCCAAGGGAAATGTACGCGATAGGGGGCAAGAGGTTGGTGTGCATGGACCAGGAAAAGGACCTTGGTGTGATTACTTCTGAGGATCTCAAGGTGGCAAAACAGTGCAACAAGGCAGTGGCAAAAGCCAGAAGGATGTTGGGTTGCATATAAAGAGGAATTACCAGCAGAAAGGAAGAGGTACTAATGCCACTGTATAAGTCACTGGTGAGGCCTCACTTCGAATTCTGTGTTCACTTTTGGAGACCATATCTCGCAAAGGATGTAAAAAGACTGGAAACGGTTCAGAGGAAGGCGACCAAAATGATTTGGAGCCTGCATCAGAAGCCTTATGAGAAGAAACTTGAAGACCTAAATATGTGCACTCTGGAGGAGAGGAGGGATAGGGGAGATATGATTCAGGCCTTTATATACTTAAAGGATATTAATGAACAAGCAAACCTCTTCCAAAGACGGGGAAGCTATAAAACTAGAGGGCATAACATGAAGTTGCAAGGAGGTAAATTGAAAGGCAATGTCAGGAAATATTTTTCACTGAAAGGGTGGTGGATGCTTGGAATGCCCTCCCGATGGAAGTGGTGGAGGAAAAAACAGTGACAGAATTCAAAATGGCATGGGACAGACACAGTGGATCCCTCTATAGCAGGCATGTCCAACTTCGAACAGGTCATGATCTACTTTTTCCGGCCAAAAGTGCCGGTGATCTACCATCATGAAAATTAAGTTTCAAATTAGTTTCAAATTAAATTTTAACCCAATAAAGTTGGAAGATTCCCCCCCCCCCATTTTTAATGAATCTTCTGTCATTTACTTGGATGTGATCAGCTGTTAAGCAAATTAAGCAAAAACAAAACAGAGACGAAGATCCACATCTACGCCGACGATGTGTTACTGTACACTCCATTCTTTATTGACGAGCCGGACTACTCATTCATAGTTGAATGCTTCAACACAGTCTCAGATTGGCTCAAGCCACACAACCTGATGGTCAACACCAACACGACTGAGGTCTTATTCATATCCAAAGACCCCACGTTTACACTCCGCCCTCCCTCAAAGTGAAAGACTTCAACCTCATAACCAAACAAGAGGTCCGCTATCTGGGAGTAACAATCGACCAACGCCTGTCATGGGAGACCCACACTAAAAATATCTCCAAAACAGTCTACCATAAACTGAGAACCCTCCGGCACTTATGTCCTCTCCTCGAAACCTCAGACTTCCGCTCGGCTGCCCAAGCACTCATCCTCCCTCATCTAGACTATTCCAACATCATCTTCCATGGTACGCCAAAGCACACTCTCCAGACACTACAACTCGCCATGAACACAGCTGCCCGCACAATCCTAGCTGCATCCAGATATGACCACAACACCCCCCTTCTAATTCAGCTTCATTGGCTCCCCATAGCAAGCCGCTTGATCTACAAAGCACTGCTCCTCACTTTTAAGGCCCTGCATACAATGTCAGCAACCTCGCTCTCAGAACTGATACAACAAACACCGGAGACCAGGACCAGGAGAATATGCACGATAAACTCTCTCATGACCCCTTCAACAGTAAGAACTGCATCCAATCAACTAAGAACCGTTCCTTTTTCCTATTTGCACCGACCCAATGGAATGCCCTACCCCCAACGATACGTGCCATCCCGGATCTTACAACTTTCAGGAAGGCATTGAAGACTCATCTCTTCCAACTAACTTATAACCATCCACCCTAGATCAGCCACACAAACAGAAACAGATGACGGCCCACTACTGTAACTAAGCACCAGTAATGTAAATATGTAGACCAGTCATGCAATTAGCTAACAGCTCATCACTGTGACTATGCTCCAGCAATGTAAATATGCTCCTAGTTATTACTTCAGTAATGTAAATATGTTCCTGGTTATACCTCAGATGCAAACCATGTTATAACTCCTGTAATCTAAATTTCTTCCTAGCTATACCTTAGATGTAAACCATAAACTAATTAATGTTATTTGTAACACAAATTCATGTGTTTCATGTAAACCGCCCTGATCTGAAATAGCACGGTATATAAAAACAAATAAATAAACTGCGAGGGGAAATGGAAAGTACATTTTTCTTAAAGTTTTATTCAGTAATAACTTTAACTGTCTTAATAACTTTCTTTAACTTTTATTGAGTAATTTGTGTTAAATTTAGGTCAAGTATTGATCCAGGCTGATCTTGCACAATCCTTTAATATTTTGCTCTTGCTCATTAGTGAGACGTCTGAGCCTGCATTTCATCCACCAGCTTTTTGAAGTTGCGTGAATATTGCATAAGGGCCAGTCTCAGGGAATCCTGGAGATGTTCATCTGTCATGTTGGAACGTTGTGTACTCTTTGTCATTTTCAGATGGGAAAACGCAGATTCATACAAATAAGTTGAACCGAAACAGGGGTGTACAGCTTCACTGCATCTTCTCAAGTTGGGAAATTTGTCTCTAGGCAATAGCTTTCAAAACGATTCTTGCTCAGCACGGGTCTTGTGAAAAATGTAATTTTTAAGGGTTAATATTTTGTTTTCAAGAGATGGCTTATTCAATGAGTAATTTTTACTGATAGCAGCTGCAGTTTCTTTAATGTCCACATCTACTTTGAATGGGTACGACAAATACTCCACAACTGTTCCAATTTTTTGGAAGTCACAGAATCTATTTTCGAATTCCTGGATAACAGAACAGATTTCTGTCACATACTTCTCGTTCTGAAAAACAAAATTTGGATATTGTCCCAGATAGTCCTGTGTATTAGGAAAATGATCAAAAGTGTTGTTTGCAAAGTCAGTTATCATTAGCTCAAATTTGCTCTTTTAGGATGAAACTGTACTCATCTCGCCAATGCATTTGTTTTTACCTTGTAATTCAAGGTTCATATCACTTAGTTTGCCTGTAAAGTCAGCGAGAAATGCCAGATCACATAACCACTCCTCATCTTCCAACTCTGCTTGGTCATCTCCCCTCTCCTTCAAAAAACGTATTTCATTCAGCAAATCACAAAATCTTTGCAGAAATTTGTGCCTACTTAGCCATCTTACATCTGTGTGCAAAATGATTTCCACTGCCCCTTCATCAAGAGTAAGATTGAAAAGCCGTCTTAGAAGTGATCTTCCACAAACTGAATTTACAATTTTGAAAGTGATGTCCATGACAGTCTTTGTATTGAGTCTCTTGCTTGCCAAAACTTTCTGGTGAATGATGCAGTGGTAAGAAAGGAAATCTGGGAAGTCATCATGCTGTCTACAGAGGGCTATGAAACCGTTAACCTCACCTGTCATTGCTCTTGCTCCATCAGTAGTGATGGAAACAAGTCTATGCAATGGAAGATTACACTTTGTCACAAAATAATGGAAAGAACTGAATATTTCCTGACCGGTAGTTCTCCCTTTTAAAGAAATCATTCCAAGTTGTTCTTCTTTAACACTGAAGTCTTAAAAAACCATCCAGATAAAGACTAGAAACTGGGCTATGTCTCTTATGTCTGTAGATTCATCCAGTTGGAGTGAGAAAGCAACAAAATTTGAAACATCCTCCAACAATTGTTCAGTTGTGTCTCCACACATCTTTTCTATTCGCCACATGACGGTGTTTCTTGACAATTGTACATCTTGAATAGCAGCAATGATCTCTTTCTTATTTTTAAATCCTTCAAAAAGATTGTCAGCTGCTTTAAGAAAACAATCTTTTACAAATTCCCCTTCAGTGAAAGGTTTGCATTTCTTTGCGATCAGGTTGCTGACCTTGAAGGATGCTATGGTTGCATTGACCTAATGTGACCTTGGCTTCGCCATCAACTGTTGCCGAGTAGCCAATTTTGATTTAAGTTCTTTGAACTTCAGTTTACGAATTTCACTTTTGGGTGGAAAATCAGCATCAAACTTATTGCTATGCAGAGCCTTATATTGATGTTCCAGATTACCCTTTTTGGGCAAGGATACTGGGGCGTTACAAATTAGACAACACCACTTGTCTTTCACCATGATGAAGAAGTAGTCCATTTCTCATTCATCATGAAAGTGGTAGGTTTTGCTCTTCTTTGGAACACTCATCTTCGTTATACTGGGGTGGCTGGATGTAAGAAGGCCAAATCTACTAAGTTAGTATAAACACTGGCTGAATCTGGTCTACATGTTCAGTAATTTTGTTCTTTATTATGGTTTCTACCATTATTCCCGGTACTAATGTCAGGCTCACCGGTCTGTAGTTTCCCGGATCACCCCTGGAACCCTTTTTAAAAATTGGCGTTACATTGGCCATCCTCCAGTCTTCAGGTATTACAGATGATTTAAATGATAGTTCACAGATTACTAACAGCAGGTCTGCAATCTCATATTTCAGTTCTTTCAACACCCTTGGATGTATACCATCCAGTCCAGGTGATTTGCTTTGTGACTTAATGCCCTTTCTAACATAGAGCGCAACCCCTCCACCAATTTGATCAGTTCTATCATTGCGATATAGTTTGTACCCAGGTATCACAGTGTCCCACTGGTTGTCCTCCTTCCATCATGTCTCTGAGATACCAATCATATCTAACCTCTCATTTAGTGCTATATATTCTAACTCTCCCATCTTATTTTTTAGACTTCTAGCATTTGCATACAAGCATTTCAGAGACTGTATATTATTCATATTAATCTGGCTATCAGTAGACAGGGGTAATTTGGAATCTCTAAGCTCTGTCTGCTCCGTACTCAAGGGCATTTGGGCTACTTTTGTCTTTATTAGAACCTCTCTGCTGATATACAGTAACATAACATAATAAATGACAGCAGATAAAAACCAGTATGGTCCATCTAGTTTGCCCAGCAAGGTGGCAAGAGTAGGTGCACCTGCCGCTCAGTGCAGGTCACCCCCCCTCCCCCCAAGATTTTGTTTAGGGGTGAACCCACCGCTCCGTGTAAGGCACCCGTTTGTTGAGAAATTAGATAGTTAAGTTTATTTTGATTTTATCCTGTTGCTATAGAGCAGGCATGTCCAACAGGTAGATCGCGATCTACCTGTAGATCACGGAGGGGTCAGAGGTAGATCACCAGCCCCACTTGGCTCCTTTCTCCAGCCAAGGCTTAATGGGAGACCTGTAGATCGCGGAGGGATCAGAGGTAGATCACCAGCCCCACTTGGCTCCATCTTTCCAGTCATGGCTTAATGGGATTCAGCCAACATGGCTTTAGGCAAGGAAGATCTTGTCTTACTAATCAGTTTTTTTGAAGGTGTGAATAAACAGGTAGACAGTCGGTTGATATAATGTATCTGGACTTTCAGAAAGCCATCGGAAAGGTACCTCATCAGAGACTTTTGGCAAAACTAAAAAGTCATGGGATAGGAGGCAGTATACTATTGTGAATCAGGAACTGGTTAAAAGATAGAAAGCAGAGGGTAGAGCTAAATGGCCAAGACCCCAAAGCATACAGACCGGTTTCAAGCTTACTTTTCATGACCAAAATCATTGAAAAGACAGTACAGATGCAACTTCAGGATCACATCAACACACATGTGCCCCTAGATCCACATCAACATAGATTCAAACCAAACCATGGTGTGGAGACATTACTAACAGCACTCTTTGACCACATCAGAGGATAGACCGTATAAAGAAAGGTTTTATACTAATATTCCTTGACATATCAGCTGCCTTCGACTGTGTATCACACACCATACTTCTGAGATGCCTACAGGAGATAGGCCTATATGATAACACATGAAATTGTTCCAGTCATACTTAGAGAACAGACAACAGTACAGATGCAGGAGAGACACATTTGCTCCTTTCATAATAAAGCAGGGAGTCCCACAGGGGTCAGCAATATCACCTCTACTCTTCACCCTCTACATTCAGCCAATCTGCGACATCAAGAAAAAACAGATTCATTATAAAATATATGCTGACGACATTATGTTGTACACATCATTCAATGTCAAATTCCAGACTACACAAGCATAACAGGATGTCTCACAGAAGTTTCCACATGGCTCAGCACAAATAACTTCAGCATAAATTATGACAAAACCGAAGCTCTAATAGTAACAAGAAACAAAGCCTTCACTTCTCCTAGTATGATAACCCTAAAGAACAAAAACATAGCTGACAATGGTCAGTATGTGCCTTGTGAGCCAGTGAACATTCATTGGTCCTTGCCCCCTCCTGGGTAAGCTTCCTGTTAGACTGGAAACCCATGCTGAGTACTGGGGTCTGTAAGCACACATTGCACACTGACACAAGGGACCCTGTGCTCAGGGCCAGTGCTAGAGTTTCTGGCGCTCCCCTGCAACCTATAGATCAGAGCCCCCTCCCACATTATTATTATTTCACCTGAATGTGTGGCATTAGTTGCGCCTGTGGCATTTTGCACCTTTGAAGAGTGGTAATTGCAGGGAGATGTACCTGTCTTTCTGTAGTTAGCCTACAGCCCCATGCTGGTAATGCAGTCCACATGTGCTACTAGCATGGAGCTTAGGAAACATGCTGCTAAATGTGGCAAATAAGAGGGGCTCAATAGCACCAATGCAGCACCTCCCACTTCCACAAAAGCAACCTGGCGGCCCCTACATAGCATTTTCCACCTTCACAAAAACAAGAGGGGCTTTGTGACCCAACACAACACCTCCCACTCCAACATAAACACTAAGAGGGACTTGGCAGCTCCAACATAACTCTGAAGCTGAACACTGGATCAGCATGATGTTAATGTAAATATATACAAATAAAATACAAATATCTAATAATTATATTTAAACATCTCAACAACATAGCCTCAACACCACTTTCCGCCCTACTCACACCAACTAGCACAACTAGGGCAAGAAGACATGGTTCCCAAAACACCTATATTAGTACCCTCACACATCCGCAACACAAATCAAGGCACCAGCTCAAGAGCCTTCTCCTACATTGCCCCAGCATTATGGAACTCCCTCCCCAATAACCTAAGATCTACAAAAGACCTTCAATTCTGGAAGGATTTTAAAACCTTCCTGTTCATTGAGCATTTTGGCGACTCAAATAACACCGCCAGTGCACATAACAATGCAGAGCAATGAATCAATGAATCAACATCATCATGATAAAGATAACCTTCCTAGTCCATGTCTTACACAACATATTGTACATAGTTATAACATGTTAACTATATATAGTTTTAAAGGTTAACTGTACATAGTTTCAAAGTTTAATGTAAAGTTTGCTGTGATGTTCCGTGTAAACCGCCCTTCATCTCTGGAAGGGGCGTTATATAAAAGCTTGTTAAATAAATAAATATGCTGCAAAAATCAAAGGAAAGGCAAGATGCTCTCATACCAAGAAACTAAAAGAAAAAGCGAGAACCACAGCCCAATTTATAACACCAAATTATAAAATTATAACTCCAGAAGCTGCTTCAGACCCTCCTATTTAAGGAACATCGACGGCAGCACATGACCCATCTCTCATGTCCTTATTCCTCCTACTCCCACCCTTTCCCTTTCCCCGACTCAATAAACCCTCAGATGTAAGCAACTCTCTGAATGTATATCGTTACACTGTTTTGTGTTATAAATAATCTTGCATATCTGTTCCATGTACAGCATTCACTGTTCCATGCAAACTGCTTTATGTAAAGTTAAGTTGTGTTCTCTGTAAACCACATTGATCCTCAAATGCAGTATATAAGGAAAAACAAATAAATAACTCATTTTATTTTGTTGTTATAAATTGTGTTATGGTTCTCGCTTTTTCTTTCTGAACATATATTCTGCATCCATAGAACCCCCCCCCCCCCCTCGACAATGGATGCAGTGCAGAACTAGGACATTTATCCACAGAACTCAGTATATTAAAATAAAATCTGATTCTGATCATCTCAGTAATGACAACATAAACATTCTCCAGTATCAGGCATATTGTGAACTAGCATAAAACCCTACCAAAGTCACTGAGGATCTACAGAGAAAATCTACCAAACTATACCAGCAACAACTTCCAAAACTCATGCAAAAAGGAGCCTATGCAGAAAAAAGCAGTACTGTAAATATTGCCGCAGGCCCTAGAGCATCCATACACCTTTTGATAAGCTGAACAAGTCAGATTACTACAGTACAGATCCCTACATTGTTAACAGAACACCTAGCCTTGATTACGCACTCAGAACACAGATCCCAACCAAGTACAAAATAAGTGACCACAACTACAAAAAAAATAAAAATATGCAGACAAAATTAAACTAAAACTCCAAGAAGTCAGACTCTACATGCGGTGCAACTCCAGAGAAACAGAGATGCATTTCCTCATATTGTGCAAAATATAAAGATAGTGCAATGTCTAACCACTAAATTGAAAATAATATTTTTTTCTACCTTTGTTGTCTGACCATTTCATTTTCTGATCATGCTGGTCCAAATCTGAAGTTTCAGCTTTCCTCTGTCTTCTCTTAGCTCTTTCTACGGTCTCTAGGCTATCTGCCATTTCTTGTCTTCCCTTTTTATTTATTTATTCTTTTATTTATTTAAAAGGATTTATATACCGCTTTGTCCTGAAATCAAAGCTGTTTACACTTCAAACAATCAAAGAATAGAGTTAGTAGGGGTATGCATGCAGTGTTAACACTTTTGTTTTCTTTTGTTTTGTTTTGTTTTCTTCACATCCTTCCATCTTGGATAGTAATCTTTTCCTTTCAGCTTTCTTCTACTGTATTTATTTTTTCCTCTGTCCACTCAAGTTTTACTACTTCTTCTTACAATCCAGCCCTCAATCCTCCTTTTTACTCCATCTACCTACCATTTTTCAAACCTCACCCCAGTCCTGCTATTCCCCACCTCTTCTTCCCTGGTCCATCATTCCTTGTCTTTCACTCATTCTCTCTCTCCCCTCCATGTCT
Organism: Ichthyophis bannanicus; assembly: GCA_033557465.1. Lineage (NCBI taxonomy): Eukaryota > Metazoa > Chordata > Amphibia > Gymnophiona > Ichthyophiidae > Ichthyophis > Ichthyophis bannanicus. The sequence continues at coordinate 46,551,257 of CM066038.1, read as the reverse complement.
AACATCCCTCCCCACCCCCACCCCCACCCCCCACCCCCCACCCAGTGTCTCTCTCTTTCTCTCACTCACTTTCTCTTTCCCTCCATCCAGTATCTCTGCTCCCCCTTCTCACTTCCTATCCCATATCCAGCATCTCTCCATCTCCATTCCTACCCCCTCATGCCCAGCATCTCTCCCTCCCTATTCCTATCCCTCCATGTCCAGCTTCCCCCCATCTCCATTCCATTCCATCCCCTCCCTATTACTCCCATGACCAGCACCTCTCTGTCTCTTTCTCATCCTAATTACCACATGCCCATATTCTCCCCTCTCTCTCCCTATTACCCCATGTCCTTCATTCCCCCCCCCCATTAACCTCATGTCCAGCATCTCCCTTCTCTCCCCTCTGTTCCGCCTGCCATGCCCAGCATCTTCCCATAGTCTCTCTATAATCCCGTGTTCAGAAGGACTACTCCATCTCAAAAAGCTCCCCTCCTTATTCTCCCTATGCCCCCCCCCCCGGGTCTAGCATGTTCCCTCTGCCTCCCTATTCCCCCACCTATCTCCCCTCTGTTTCTCTCTATGCCCCCTTCCCTATGCCCCCCCCCAGGTTTAGCATGTTCCCTCTGCCTCCCTATCCCCCACCTATCTCCCCTCTGTTTCTCTCTATGCCCCTTCCCTATGCCCCCCCCGGGTCTAGCATGTTCCCTTTGCCTCCCTATTCCCCCACCTATCTCCCCTCTGTTTCTCTGTGCCCCCTTCCCTATGCCCCCCCCCCGATCTAGCATGTTCCCTCTGCCTCTCTATTCCCCCACCTATCTCCCCTCTGTTTCTCTGTGCCCCCTTCCCTATGCCCCCCCCCCGGGTCTAGCATGTTCTCCTAGGATAAGCAGGATGTGTCAGCCACACCTGGTGACGTCATCCGACGGCGCCGAGACGGAAGTGCTGTCTAGCTCAGAAGCTTCTGAGCAAGTGTGAGGTGGTCCCACCTCCCCGGTCCGCCCCTAGCCCGACTAGTTTCAATTCTTCCGCCTTTGCCTCAAGACGGATTTCTACTCTCTCTCACCATACTATGCCTAAACCTGGATTTAAACAATGTCCGCGATGCAAGCGGAAAATGAATATAACCGACACTCACTAGAATTGCCTCAGATGCCTCGGGGCGTCCCATAACGTCTAGGACTGTTCCTGCTGTGCCCGGATGTCTCCTAGGGCACGAAAACTCAGGGACTATTCTCTTAAAGACTTCCTGACCGCTTCGGAGCAAGCTCCTCTGACCGGCACCCCAGAACGCGGTAAGTCCGCCAAAGGGAAAGCCCCCGTTAAAGCCTCTCACCAGGCGGCCAAGGGCTCTGCTGCCCCTCCTTCCACGGAAAGGTCTGCCTCCTCCGCGGTCTCTGCGGTGCCTGGGGTAAGCCCCCCCACTGCCGACGGCTCCTCGGATGTTCCCCCACATGGCTCCAGCGTCCCGGTTCCTCCGCTGCTCGGGGGAAGCCCCCCTTCTGCCTCGAGACACTCTCCTCAGCCATGCGGCTCAGGCGGACACTCTCCTCAGCCATGCGGCTCAGGCAGCCGCGGCCAAGATGGCGCCGCCCACGTGGCCTCACCAGACTCCGCCTACAGAGACTCTCTTCCTAACTGGATTGGCCAGAGCGGGTCTCTCATCAGCGCTGACGTCAGCCGGCCTCCTCAGCGCCGATCGCCTTTGCCCCGAGCCGGCGAACATGAGGCTGCATCAGAAGTCTTTCTCCGCGCCGACAGACATCGCGCCGACGGCTCCCATGGCAGCCATCACAAACGCCACAGCAGCCATCACAAACGCCGCGCCGACAGCCGGGAGCCCCCCCATCGGCGCGGCAATAGCGGCAAGAGCCATTCAAGTGCCCACAGGAGCAAGAGGCACAGGAGGGACTGTCATTCCCGATCCAGCAGTGGGAGCGCTGACAGCGGGTCCTCCCGCAGCCACAGGAAAAGCAGGCGATCCAGATCCCATTACAGCAGAGGACACAGGAGCAACAACTCTTCTGGGTCCAGCACTTCTGAAGCTATTTTACAGCTGCTGACACGCCTGGTGGAGCAAACTGCTCCTCCAGGCCGGAAGAACTCAGCTGCAGCCCCCTTGGATGTACAACCTTCAGCTGAGCACAGGGAAAGATCCCCCACTCAGGTCTCGCCTGAGCGAACCCCTTCAAGAGAGCGGAGTCCGTCCCCTACGCTGGGACCAGACTCCGGAGTGAGCGTGGAAGAGGAAGAGCAACCAGAATCCCCTTCCTCCAAATCTACTCCAAACGAGCAAGGGGAGATGCAGACGCAGGTACCTGAGGACCTTACTTATCCTAAATTCTTGAAGAAAGTTGTTGCCAAACTGGGCCTTACCAAGGAGGAGGCCTCCGATGAGAAGGATCCGGAGGTCATGAAATACCTCAGTGGCCCCAAGCCGGCCTTGGCTCTTCCCCTCCACCGGAAACTCAAGGACAAGCAGTCCACCCTGTGGCAGTCCCCTGCCTCTGGTCAAGCCTGCGCCAGACATCTGGACAGCAAATACCTCCTGCTGACAGCGCCTGGCTTTGACAAGCCTCAGCTGCCCCACCAATCCATCGTGGTAGCTTCAGCGCTCAAGAGATCTAAGTCTTCACGCACACAGGCTACCCATCCTCCAGGTCGGGAACCTAAGCTCCTCGACGATCTAGGGCGGAAAGTATTCCAGGGAGCTATGCTGAGTGCCAAGATATCAGCGCATCAATTCTAACACCTGTTGTTCCAAGACGCCCTTCTAGCAGAACTTAAAGGCCAACTGCTCACTCTTCCTAAGCAATCCCAGCACACAACCTCAGCCACGCTCCAAGAACTGGCCGAATGCTCCAAGCACCTGATGAGCACGGCCTTCGATGCTTTTGACACGGCCATCCGGATGGCGGGCACGGCCATTGCGGCTCGCCGCTGGGCCTGGCTACGTGCTTCCGGCCTGTTGGATAACACTCACGACAGGATCGCGGACGCGCCCTGCCTGGGAGACTCCCTTTTCGGGGACAAGGTCGCTGACACGGTGAACGGCCTTAAAGAGGACTGCACCACTCTGAAAACATTAGCGGCGGACGGACTCGAACGCCCCTCCTGGTCACAGAGAGGGAACTATTTCCACAAGCCCTTCTCCTCGTCAAAAAGATACTACGGGTCCAATAGACAGTGGCAGGCCCCAAAATTCAAGCAGAACTACAACAAGTCGTCCTTTCAGAGACAACCGCAAAGAGAACGCAAGCAGAAGCAAGTGAACCCTCAGCAGTCCGGTAAAAACTCATCCTCCTTCTGACTATCCGCTTCAGCTGGCCACAAGTGTCCCCTCTGCCCCGCCGGTGGGAGGCCGCTTGTCCAGCTTCCTGTCTGCCTGGCAGGAAATCACCACGGAACAGTGGGTCATCCAGATTATCCAAGCAGGCTACCGCTTGCGGTTCTCCTCCCCACAGTGGCAGCGCACACAACCCACCAGCAAACCTCCACTGCACCTGGAAGCTACCCTCTCGGAACTCCTGCAGCAACTCATCAGGGCACGGACGATCGAGCGGGTTCCCTCCAACGAAATCAACACTGGCTTTTACTCCCGGTACTTCCTTATTCCCAAGAAGTCCGGGGGCCTTCGCCCTATTCTGGACCTCCGCAAGCTGAACAACTTCCTCTTGAAGGAGAAGTTTTGAATGTACTCCCTGAACTCCATCCTTCCCCTCATCAGAGCGGGGGACTGGATGGCTACTCTGGACCTGCAGGACGCTTACTCTCAATCCCTATCCACTCCTCTCACAGGAAATTCCTGAGGTTCATAGCAATGGGTTGCCACTACCAATATCGTGTGCTTCCTTTCGGCCTCTCCCCAGCTCCCAGAGTCTTCACGAAGTGCGCAGCTGTGGCAGCGGCACACCTCCGCAAACAAGGGCTCGCCATCTTTCCCTACCTGGACGACTGGCTGATATTGGCACCCTCCGCCCCAGAACTCATAACAGCAGTGTGGGAGACGACGGCCCTACTGACCAAGCTGGGTTTCCTACTGAACAAGGAGAAGTCTCAGTTAGAACCCACCTAACGCATGGAGTTCATCGGGGCGATAATCGACACTACCACATCCAAGGCCTTCCTTCCCGAGAACCGGCGGAAAACCATCATCCACCTGGCCAAAAAGATATCAACCGCGAAACAGACCAAGGCCCATGACATCCTACGCCTTCTGGGTCACATGGCAGCGACTACTTCAGTCCTGCCCTTCGCCAGATTGCACATGCGCACACTCCAGTGGCACCTGCGCTCACACTGGAAGCAACTGTCTCAACCACTCACCACCCTCATCCCTTTCAAAGCAAGGGTAAGCCAGAGCCTACGTTGGTGGATGGTTTCAGCCAATCTCGCCGTGGGCAAGAGCTTGCAGCCCTGCGGCTATCAGCTCATCCTGACCACGGACGCCTCCCCCACGGGTTGGGGAGCCCACCTGCTACACCTCAGCACACAAGGAGCTTGGACCAGAAGAGAACAATCCCTCCACATCAATGTTCTCGAGCTCCGGGCGGTCAAGTATGCACTCCAGACCTTCATGCCCCACCTTGCTGGGAAAACAGTCTTGATCCAGACCGACAATCAGGTGGCAATGTTCTACCTCAACAAGCAAGGGGGTACGGGCTCTTGTCCTCTCTGCAGGGAGGCACTCGAGATATGGTCTTTGGCCCTGGCCCACAACTGCCTGCTGCAAGCGACTTACCTTCCGGGAGAGCAGAACACGCTAGCAGACAAGCTGAGCAGGCAGCTCCAACCCCACGAGTGGACACTTCGAGGACGTGGCGGAGTCCATCTTCCTACGTTGGGGGAATCCACGGATCGACCTCTTTGCCACCGAGGTCAATTCCAGGTGCCCCCTCTTCTGCTCGAAATGCCCCTCACCCCGGAGAGTGGCCTCCAATGCATTTGCAGTACCGTGGGGGGAGTGGGAACTGGCCTACGCCTTCCCCCCAACCCCCCTCCTGACAGCCACCATTCAGCGCATCATCAACGACAAGGCACACATCATCCTGATTGCGCCCTACTGGCCACGGCAGATGTGGTTCTCCCTGCTACTGCAGCTCTCACAGGAACCTCCCATCCGATTACCGCTGCGACCGGATCTGTTCACCCAGAACGACGGCAAGACCTGGCACCCCAATCTCCAGACTCTTGCATTGACAGCCTGGAGGCTGAGAGGGTAGGCCTCTGCGACCTCCACTTGCCCGCTGAGGTACAGCGAATAGTGCTGGTGTCCAGGAGACCGTCCACTAGAAAGTCATACAGTCTCAAGTGGAAACGTTTCAGTATCTGGTGTGCAGGCCAAGGAATTCCACCAGCCTCCTGCCCTGTCCCTTTGGTGCTACAGTACCTCTCCTCTCTCTTCAGCCTGGGCTTGAAGCCTCAGTCCATCAAGATACACCTCGCAGCCATTGCGTCCCTGCATCAGCTGCGAAGCGGCTCACACAAGGGCTCCATGGCCGCCCTTCCCATCGTGACCCGCTTCATGAGAGGCCTCAGGAACCTGCAGCCCCCGGTTCAGAAACCGGTTCCCTCTTGGGACCTCAACATTGTCCTCCAGCAGCTGACACAGGAACCCTTCGAGCCCCTGCCCTCTGCGGCAGGAAAATTTCTATCCTGGAAGACACTCTTCCTCATCGCCATCACATCCGCAAGGAGGGTTAGTGAGCTACAGGCCTTAGTGGCTCACCCCCCGTACACCAAAATTCACCACAACAGGGCATCCCTCCGGATGCACCCTAAGTTTGTCCCTAAGGTCGCCTCTGTCTTTCACGGCAACCAATCGGTGGAACTGCCCTCCTTCTTCCCGGCCCCCCACGGGTCTCCAGAAGAGCAACGCCTCCATTCACTGGATTGCGTCCGAGCCCTGCGCATCTACATCGACAGGACGGCCTCCATCCGTCAGGGGACCCAGCTCTTTGTGTCCTTTGACCCCAACAGACTGGGGCGGCCCGTCACTAAGCGCACACTCTCTCACTGGATTTCCGACTGCGTCGCCTACTGCCTACAGAAGGCCGGCACGCATCCGGCGAACAAAGTGAGCGCCCACCAACTCCACGTGCTAGCCACCTCCCTCGCCAATGCACAGGAGGTCCCAGTAAGCGAGATCTGCAAAGCTGCCACCTGGTCCTCGCACCTCACCTTCCAGAAACACTACTGCCTAGACCTCCAGGCAGAAGCTGACAGCTCATTTGGCCGAGCAATCCTATCTGCGGTAGCAGGGTCAGCCACCACAGACGCTGCCGTAGATTCCAACCTAGCCGCAGCACACGGGACAGTGACCCATGTGCCTCTTTCCCTGTGCTACAACTGTTTCCCTAGCCCCCTCCAGACGGTAGACTGCTTTTATTTTAACGAAAATTCACCACAGTGTTATTAAAACGAGCACTTATCTTCTAAATCATAAGATTCCTCATCCTTTTTCAGCCTCGTTGCTAATCGTTGAGGTACAGCAGACGTGCACGTTTCGGGTGTGCGCCCTGCTTCAAATGCTCTCAAAACCGTTCAAAAGTGCAACGAAGAAACGCCGTCATTGCAGCCGTGGGTAATCAATTGTCAATGGCCCGACGTAGCGTAACTTTATATGGGAGAAGGCCAACCGGAAACGGGGAAAGCCTCACTGTCAGAGGTATCCCCGCTGCCCATTGGTCCAAAAACTTGGATAGAACAATCAGCCGAGAGACCACGTCATAAGATGGTAATCCAATCAATGTCCTTATTTAGACCACGGGGGTGAATCGTATGCAACTCAAAAATCCACTTCTGTTCTAAACGTTGCAATTTTTGTTCACGGTCTCCCCTTCGTGGATCAAAGGGAACATGATCAATGATGGTCCACTTCAGATCCTCAAAACTGTGGGACTCCGCCACACAATGTTCCACTAACGGAGCTGTCAAAACGCTATTTCTTATCCGAGATGCATGTTCGGCCAAACGTAGGCGCATAGAACGAATAGTACGCCCTACATATAAGAGACCGCAAGGACATGTCAATAAATAGACCACATGTGTTGTAAGGCAAGTCGTCTTCCATCGTCGAACATAGCTTTGGCAGGTTTCAGGATGTTGCCAAGACACCCCTGAAGATGTCCCCTCACAATAGCGACACTCATTACAAGGTAAGTGGCCCCCCTCTTGTCCAGATGGAATGGGTCGATCCATGGCCAAAGTTGTTTTTACCAACTGGTTATTCAGATTACTTCCCCGAGTAAATGTCAGTCGCAAGGGTTGTTGAAAACAATCATGTAAACTCAACATCCTCCAATGAGAACGTAGAATGTTCGCTATTGCTGAACTCCTTTCATTATATGGCAACACTCCAACCAGTGGATTCTCATCTGATGTTCTAGTCAAGGAATATTGGGGATCCAATAGCCATTCCCGATGTGTATCTTTAGCCCTACGATAAGCTTGAGAGACCGTCTGAAAAGGGTATCCCCGAGCCAACAATCGATGAGTCAATTCAAACGAGTGTGTCCTAAATTCCCCAATGGAATGACAAAGACGACGCAGACGTAAAAACTGACCATAGGGGAGACCCCGTTTAAGGGGAACTGGATGATAGCTATGATAATGGAGCAAACTGTTTCTCTGTACTGGCTTACGATACAGTGTAGATTTCAATGTTGCACTTTTGAACGGTTTTGAGAGCATTTGAAGCAGGGCGCACACCCGAAACGTGCACGTCTGCTGTACCTCAACGATTAGCAACGAGGCTGAAAAAGGATGAGGAATCTTATGATTTAGAAGATAAGTGCTCGTTTTAATAACACTCTGGTGAATTTTCGTTAAAATAAAAGCAGTCTACCGTCTGGAGGGGGCTAGGGAAACAGTTCTAGCCTCCCCTCGGTGGGCTTCGACAAAACAAATTTTATATAGAATTTTGTGGGTTTATTTCTATGGTGGCTTTTATTGTAATTTGGACTTCCATCATTGAGGAGGGGTTTTTTTTCATTAGTTTTTTTTTTTTTTTTTTTTTTTCATTAGTTCTTTCCCTGTGCTGACAAGGGTAGTCTTGACTTGCATCCTGATGATTGTTATTTGCACAATGCTAATTGCACAGTTGATGTTTCCATTGCACTGTTGACTTGCATCCTGATGGTTGTTATTTGCACAATGCTCATTGCACAGTTGATGTTTCAATTGCACTGTTTGTTGCTTGCACTTGATGTTCTACCTCACTGCATGTTGCACAGTTGAAAGTGTTCTACCTCACTACAGATGGTCTGTATGTTTTACACTTTATTGTTATTTGCTAGTTATACAATAAATAAACGGTGGTTCCCACTCGCTGACGCCTTCTGTTGTGTCCTCCATGCCTGGTATCCTGTCTCAGGCCCCCCCTCAGCCACAGCGCAGAACAAATAGCTTGGGAGACACCAGGTGTGGCTGACACATCCTGCTTGTCCTAGGAGAAAACAGAGTTACTTACCTGTAACGGAGTTCTCCGTGGACAGCAGGATAGGTCAGCCACACGTTCCCGCCCACCTCCCCTCTGAGGGTGGCCTGCGCGGTCCACGCCCTAGCCTCGGGGCGCAGCTAATTACTCACTGGTCGGGCTAGGGGCGGACCAGGGAGGTGGGACCACCTCACACATGCTCAGAAGCTTCTGAGCTAGAGAGTACTTCCGTCTCGGCGCCGTCGGATGACGTCACCAGGTGTGGCTGACCTATCCTGCTGTCCACGGAGAACTCCATTACAGGTAAGTAACTCTGTTTTCCCTCTGCCTCCCTATTCCCCCACCTATCTAAGAACATAAGAACATAAGAAATGCCATACTGGGTCAGACCGAGGTCCATCAAGCCCAGTATCCTGTTTCCAACAGTGGCCAATCTAGGTCATACGTACCTAGCAGTTTCCCCAAAAGACACAGGTTCTGCAGTGCTTGTACTAGGCCAAGCATTGATATCCTGGGTCCCTTTTTAATAGTGGTTTATGGACCTTTCCTCCAGGAACTTGTCCAAACCTTTTTTAAACCCAGCTATACTAACAGCCCTTACTACATCCTCCGGTAACAGATTCCAGAGTTTGATTACACGTTGAGTGAAGAAATATTTTCTCCTATTTGTCTTAAATAGTTTACCCTGTAGCTTCATTACATGTCCCCTAGTCCTTCTATATTCTGATAGCGTAAACAATTGATCCACGTTTATCCGTTCCACTCCATTCATTAATTTATACACCTCTATCATATCTCCCCTCAGCCGTCTCTTTTCTAGGTTAAAGAGCCCTAACCTTTTTAGCCTCTCTTCATAGGAGTAGCCTTCCATCCCCTTCACCAATTTGGTGGCTCTTCTCTGTACTTTTTCTAATAACTCTATGTCCTTTTTAAGATACGGTGACCAGAATTGCACACAATATTCAAGGTGCGGTCGTACCATGGAGCGATACAGAGGCATTATAATATCCTTTGTTTTATTCTCCATCCCTTTCCTTATGATACCTAGCATTCTATTTGCTTTCTTGGCCGCCGCTGCACACTGGGTGGAGGGTTTTAACATGTTATCCACGATGACTCCTAAATCTTTTTCCTGGGTGGTGGTTTCTAATGTTGAGCCTTGCATCGTGTAACTATAGTGTGGGTTGTTCTTTCCTAGGTGCATAACTTTGCACTTGTCCACATTAAATTTCATCTGCCATTTGGATGCCCAGTCTTCCAATTTATCCAGATCCTCCTGCAGTTTTCCACAATCCTCTTGGGTTTTAACAACTTTAAACAGTTTTGTGTCATCTGCAAATTTGATAACCTCACTAGTTATTCCCTTTTCCAGGTCATTTATGAATATGTCAAAAAGTAGCGGACCCAGTACAGATCCCTGGGGTACTCCACTATTCACCTTTTTCCATTGGGAATATTGGCCATTTAGCCCTACCCTCTGCTTTCTATCTTTTAACCAGTTCCCGATCCACAATAGTACACTGCCTCCTATCCCATGACTTTTTAGCTTCGCCAAAAGTCTCTGATGGGGGACCTTGTCAAAAGCTTTCTGAAAGTCCAGATACACTATATCAACCGACTCACCTTTGTCTACCTGTTTATGCACACCTTCAAAAAAACAGATCAGATTAGTAAGACAAGATCTTCCTTGTCTAAAGCCATGTTGGCTGTCTCCCATTAGGCCATGACTATCTACATGCTGTGTAATTTTGTTCTTTATGATGGTTTCTACCATTTTCTCTGGTACTGACGTCAGGCTCACCGGTCTGTAATTTCCCGGGTCACCCCTGGAACCCTTTTTAAAAATTGGTGTTACGTTGGCGACCCTCCAATCTTCAGGTATTACAGATGATTTTAATGAAAGTTCACAGATTACCAATAACAGGTCTGCAATCTCATATTTCAGTTCTTTCAACACTCTGGGATGTATACCATCCGGTCCAGGTGATTTGCTACTATTCAGTTTATCAAATAGTTGTAATATATCTTCCCGGTGTAGCGATATTTCTCTCAATTCCTCTGCAGTATCTCCCCTCTGTTTCTCTCTATGCCCCCTTCCCTATGCCCCCCCCCCAGGTCTAGCATGTTCCCTCTGCCTCCCTATTCCCCCACCTATCTCCCCTCTGTTTCTCTCTATGCCCCCTTCCCTATGCCCCCCCCCAGGTCTAGCATGTTCCCTCTGCCTCCCTATTCCCCCACCTATCTCCCTTCTGTTTCTCTCTATGCCCCCTTCCCTATGCCCCCCCCCAGGTCTAGCATGTTCCCTCTGCCTCCCTATCCCCCACCTATCTCCCCTCTGTTTCTCTCTATGCCCCCTTCCCTATGCCCCCCCCCCAGGTCTAGCATGTTCCTTCTGCCTCCCTATTCCCCCACCTATCTCCCCTCTGTTTCTCTCTATGCCCCCTTCCCTATGCCCCCCCCCCAGGTCTAGCATGTTCCCTCTGCCTCCCTATTCCCCCAACTATCTCCCCTCTGTTTCTCTGTGCCCCCTTCCCTATGCCCCCCCCCCGGGTCTAGCATGTTCCCTCTGCCTCCCTATTCCCCCACCTATCTCCCCCCTGTTTCTCTCTATGCCCCCTTCCCTATGCCCCCCCCCCCGGGTCTAGCATGTTCCTTCTGCCTCCCTATTCCCCCATCTATCTCCCCTCTGTTTCTCTGTGCCCCCTTCCCTATGCCCCCCCCCCCGGGTCTAGCATGTTCACTCTGCCTCCCTATTCCCCAACCTATCTCCCCTCTGTTTCTCTGTGCCCCTCCACATCCAGCTTCTCCTCTCTACCTCCTGATGTCCTCCCATATCAGCATCTTCCCTGTTTTCCTGTAATTCCCCTCCCCCTATCGTTCAGCATCTGTGCCCAGAGAGGCAGATCCTGCCCACAGGACATGCCATTCCCATGGGCAGAAGGCAACACAAGGCTGCAATCACAACACAGTGAGGTGAATCCTGCTTGCAGGACATGCTGCTCCCACAGGCAGGATCAGTGTCTCTGGGCTGTGATCTGCGCTGCTTTCTGTCTATGGGAGGAGCATGTCCCCCGGGCAGGATCTGTTTCTCTGGGGCGGCTTGTTATCCTGTGTGGAGGCGGCAGCAGCAGTGGTGAGTGAAGGAGGATTGGCAGCAGGTGGTTAGCAATGGTGCCTCACTGATCTTGGCACCCCCTGGCACTCCTGCCAGGCTTACTGCCTAGCATCGGCCCTGCCTGTGCTGACTGCTGCTGCTGTTGGCACTACTGTTGCTGCCGTCTTCCTGCTTTAGATGAGTGGAGGGAGGGGACGGAGGCTGGAGACCTGCTATTTTGTTTTCATCATCATCTGGGGTCACATGAATTGTCAGTTGTTAAAATGGGGTCATTTGGGATAAAAGTTTAAAAAGCACTGCTAAAAGCATTCTGGGAGTATGCATGCAAAGGAGCCCACAGTGAGTTAGATATATTAGTGTTTTCAAGTCTTAAAGGACATAACAAAGTGCCTTTGCAGCAGAGATCACATAAGCAGGAAAAGCTCATTTGTATTAGTTAAGCAGCTTAGATAAAAATGTCCATTCTATGGACAACTAACTCTCCTGCATGCAAATAAGTGTCATTTTCTAAGCCTAGAATAAAATACTAAACCAAATTCTGCTTGTATATGCTGTGCATGTTCCTTCAACTTCAGGTCAGCTTGACATTGAGGTTGACACTTGTGAATAAACCTCCAATTTATAGTACCACAAATTTGAACTGGATCCTAATCGGTTGCTCATTATATCGTTGTATCTGATTGTATTAATCCTATAATGTAGAGATTAAATTAATGTGGATTCATAAATAAATACGTATTATTGGGATTATGTTTGCCTTTCAGAGAGGCTTTTTGCAAAAAATTATTTTTATACTGATAAAACAAAGTATTATCAGGTACCATAAAAGTCTTAAACTTAGCATGAGATAAAAGCTATGACATCAGAATTCTCATATGTGCTCTGATGACATCACCAAGTCTCGGAATATATGGAACCTTGTGTCTGTCTTTCTCTATGAAGCATTCTGGAATAAGGAAGTACTTCTCTCTTACTGCCATACTCACCCTTTCTCCTTTCTCTCCCTTTAAAGTGAAACTGAAGGGGTCATAGCCTATACTGGTCTGTAAGCCTGTGAAACCCTGCAAAAAACAAAATGGGACAGCAACATCACCATTAAATGAACACAGTCCAGCAGCACTATGCCGAGCCCACACTGAAAAACAATCCAAACCTAAGAGTCGTAATTAGCAAGTGATGTGATGCAAAATGAGCATGTGGAATCCCAAGGGAAAAAGTGAAATCAGAGCTGATAATAAATAGGTTGACATGTGACTGGCTAGCAAGGAGCAAAACTGTGAAGACCTCTTATGCAGAGAGATGTCAGTCTCTGTTGCCCTCTAACAACTTATGCAACAGAATTCACAGGTTTGTAGGGGGCCTGACAAGAGCAATGGCACAGCCACAGGTCCCTGCTCAGTTCACGTCAGCTATCTTTTTGAAAGACCCTACTGGTCTGAGTTAGATTTAAACTGGCAATCTAAAGGTGGAAGAATCTGCAAAGCTGCAAAAATTCACTTGTGCCATTTGGTCTCCGAAACTGCTTTGCATACAAAGTGTGCTGTGTCAGCAAATTCTCAGTAGCAGAGAGGAAGCAACTGCACCTTTGATCTGTGCCTGAAATCAATAGGCACACAACATGCAGAGTACACATAGCACAATCATATAATTATGTCAAAAGGACAGGCTGATTGCATGCACAGAGATGCGATCCCTTTAATATTAAGGAACCTGTACTAATGGCCTGATACTATTGGCATACTGCCTTACTGGGCAAACTGGATGGGTCATTTCAGCCATTGTCTGCCATCATTTATTCAGTAACAATGTCTTAGACAAGTCACAGTGGTCTGATGGAATCTTCTGACAAACTCCAGGAGGCGGCTCTCTTTGGCACAATGCAAGTACTAAGCTGAATGTTAGCAGTAGATTTGAGAGACTGAGGCCATATCCCACATACCCTGGCTTAGGAGTGAGGTTCATGACTGTCAGGGTATGCATGAAACTAACCCATTTGCTGAAATTGCTCCAGATATCAAGGGACCACTCAATGCTGCACAATTCTAGAAAAAGATATTGAGGGTGATTTGGCAAATTCTTGGCTATGTTCTATGGAAATTTGTCCTACTCCTTTTCTACATGATTTCCCAGTTTGTCAGGATCAAGGTCCAGGGCAGCCTTAGCACTAGGTAAACTAAGCATCAGCATAGGGTAGCAGAATTCAGGGGACAGCCGTGCAGGAGATCAGGGCAACTCCCTCCCATCTTCTGCTGTTGCTGCAGTCACCCTATGTCTGCCTGAGCTGCCCTGAAGTACTGTAAACTAGCATGCATGGTACAGCGTCTGAGCACAGGGGTGCACTCAAGATCTGACCAGTCCTACCCTATCCGACAGGAAATTTGCATCAGAGGGGGTGGGCCACAACCCAGCTAGAGTGCACCTGCACTCAAAAGCCTGGCATTTACAGTGATTCGAAATGGATGAGCAAAGGTAGGGTGGCAGCAGAGGACAGGAAGGAGCATGTGAAAGGCACGATGTAGAGAGATGCAGAAGAAAGAGGGGGGAAAGAAAATAGGAGATGCTGGACTAAATGGAAGGAGTAGGAAAAGAAGGGGAGATACTGGACATGGAGCAGAGACAAGGGGAATTGCTGGACATCTGGGGAGGGGGTAGAAAAGGAAAGGGAAAGGGAATGCCTAGCTGAAGCTTTGCCTAGGGGATCAGATATGCTTGGGCTGGCTCTTAAAGGTGATACAGACAGCACCATTTCATCCAGCAAGAAAACGACTTTACTCACTGCGTCACCTGGTGAACCTCTTTCACCCTAAAAAAGAAAGAGAGAACCTGAAGCTCATAGGTACAAATCAGTTCCACATAGGTTGAGTAGGGATGGAAAGGGATACTAATTTCAGCATTTGTACCTAGCATTTTTATAATGAATTAGGTTTTATAAATAAATAAATAAAAAGCATTTGGTATTTATTAATTTTATGTGCTGTTTATGTTATATGATATTTAATTATTGTGCATTTTTTATATAATTCTGTCTTGAACTGTGATAAGGTGGATTATAAATTATATAAATAAATACATAGAAATGACATAGCCATTTCCAGGGGGAAATCCTATAATATATGTAAAGAAGTCATCTTGTTTTCTTTAAATCCCACACTGCTCACGTGGAGGGCACTGTACTAAGTGGAGCAAAACTTTATTTGCTATGCAAAACAGCATATGTGGTTTTTCAGTGAAAACGTAACATGCATAAAATTTTCTACAGGAAATTTTACAAAACGTACTTATTTTTGCATTCAGGTATAGTCATTTATTTTGAAAACTCCAGTGTGAGAAGCAAATTTTACAGGCAATTTTACTATGTTAGTAGTTAAAGAGCTACATTGCTTAATTTTGTATCATAGTCACTCTTAATTTAATTACATTTTTGCAAGTGCAAAGCAATGCACACAAAATTTACTATTTGCAAAGGTGGAAAATTTTGAGAAATCCACTTTGTGGTAACCCCACATTTAGCTTCTATTTTTTCCCACTTCCTGTGTCGGAGTCACTGCACCTATCTCTGCCCATCTTCCAGGGACAGCATCTTACAGTCAAGCTATACTCATTGTATAAGAGAACAGAAGGAGGAAGACTTTGCATTCCATTAACATGAAAGCTAGAAGATTGTCACTTCTAGCACCAGAGAGCACATTGCCCTGAGCCACCATCAGTTCTGTTACAAAACAGATATGCTGTCCTAGAAACACCAGAGGAAGGCACATAGAAAGTAAGCAGAGAGCACCGGGGGTCACCACAAAGATAACACAAAAAGATTGTAGAAACTTATGAGGCCCTCTAACCTTTACTATCACTCACAAAATGCACATTAACTGAGCAATAGAGCATATTATTAAGGACACTGCCCCCCCCCCCCCAATGAAAAAAAAATATTAAAAACCTGAATAAAATGAAAAATATCATAAATAACATGGGAAAGTAAACAAAATGAACATTTTTGGCCTGCACACTCTAGTAGCTAGCAAGATTCACTAAAGTATCATAAAGACACATTTTCCAAATAATGTAAAGAACAAATATAAAGGGTCATCATATGAAACTGAAAGGAAGAAGGCTCTAAAGGGATATGAGGAAAAGACTTTCCACTGAACGTGCCAGGGACATTTGGAAGAGGCTTCCTGCAAAGATTATAGAAGCCAAAACAGTAGCCGAATTCAATGCATGTAGCATAGACACGATGGTACCGTCCTAGCAGAGGTAGGGAAAGGAGTACAGATTAAGAGCAGTGGCAGCCTCGCAGACAGGCAGAATGCTGTTGATGTACTTACTTTATAATATTTTGTTTTTCTAAACTATCTGTCCAATTTTCACTAAAGATGGTGTACAACATTTTTTGAGGTAAGATAATTCCCTTCCCCAGAGAGCTTACAATCTGAGGCAATGAGAGATAACGTGATTTCCCAAAGTCACAAGGAATGGTGACAGAATGAAATAGGATGTGAACTCTGGTTTCCCAGCTTGTTACTCTAACAGCTAGGCTGCTTTTTCCCTCTCCATACAGTGAAATGCAAGAAAGTAATATAAAGCCTAGGTAGAAGAGTAGAAATTAAGCACCTCTCATAAAGGACATGACTGTCGGTCTCAGTAATATCTGGTGCATGCCCTGTGACTCCCCTTTATATTAAGGATGATACGTCAGGCGTCTTTACTGTTCTCATTAAACAAACTCTACAAGATATAATGAATGGGCTGCTACTTAAAGAATACAGTTCTTTCTACCTTAAAACCAAGCAGGAAATGAAGGATTGACAGACAGATGTCAGATTGGCTCTGTTATATTTACCTTTTCTCCTTTCTGACCCTATAAAATAAAGAAAAACAACAAGTAACATGGTTTAAAGACAGGAGAAATACTTGCACTTCCAAGAGTTTTCCATAAGCTTGGCAGACTCTGTATGACTCTGGGATTGTTGTCCTATCCCCTGTAAGATTGGCTCTCTAGAGCGAGAAGTGTCAGAAGCACTGCCCATGAGACACCGTGCTACTACTGGAAATCCATCAGCTACTGCAGTCCTGGAGAGTGGGAACTGGTGCAATTTTCTAGGGTCTTTCTTCAGTCTTGGGGTGAGGGGCCCACACCAGCTGAATAACTTCAAGTCAACCAGAACCATTTTGAAATACCGCACCAGCAGGGCTTAGCCACTAGAGATCGCTCCTGACCCTGAAGACTTATCGATGGGGTGAGGTATAGAGTAAGGGTGGGTAGATTAAGAGGCAGTTGGTACAAAGCCACAGGGACCCTTTTTTCATTTTGGGAGTTTTGGGGAGAGGGGAAGGAACCAGTCAAATGCTTTTTTTTTACTTGAAAACAAAATGAAAAATGAACAAAATTTGGTCTGTTTTTCTTTCATTTTGTTTTCAAAATGAAATCGGAAATTTTGTTGAGATTTCCTACATTGTTTCAAACTAAAGCAAATTCCTTGCTGAAATGTGTCCCATGGATGTTTATCATGCATGCTTTGCTGGGAAAAAAAAACAACATAATTTGAAGATTAAAAAAAAACAGTTTTCTGAAGATTTCTTGGGGTTCCAGCATGCTAGAACTCTTTGTGCTGGTAAAGGCATGCAAGACCTACAGAGAGATCCCACACTTTAAGAGCAAGATTCTGATAGGCCCAACAGGAGATTAATGGAGGGTTAGTAACCAAAATGAGCCATAGAGGTTATGGCAAAGTCATTTTCTCCATAAAATAATATACAATGCTACATTTCAGCTTTAGGGACCATGTAGGGCATTTTCTACCTAGTTAGCATTTGGGATAATGAGGTAGAAACACCTTATGACAAGGGCCCTGGGCATTAGTTTGTAGGTACTCATACGGGTATCTACTTTTTGGCTTTGTTCAAATGCAGTAACATTTGCAGGCATAGTTACTAAAGTGTGCTGCCATGTTATCATGAGTCAACACCGTTAATGCACGTTGGGGCATGTTTACCAGCATGCTAAACAGATCGTTGCTAAATCCCATGCTAAACAGTGCGGGGCTAAGGTAACCGTTATTACATGTCAAAAATTCAGCGCAGTAAAATTCCTGTGCTAAGCACTTATCATGGGATGAGGCAGGGACTGGGTAGAGAGCAGGTGTTGATTGCACATTACATTAATACAGGCATCATTAACTCTCACTGACCATGATTGTTGCAGTTAACGTGGCTGCATTTACTGCCATCTCAATGGGACACGGTACATGCACTCGCATTGTGTGGCTGCCGGTTTAGTGCTGCAAGCTTCTCTGAACTGCCAAACTGCATGGAGACATACCACAAATGCCTCCAATAATTAGCACAAGTCTGACTCAGTCCCTGCGCTAATTTTTCCCTACTAATGCATGCTAAGGTGCCCAACCTTAACACACTTTAGTAAGCGTGCCCCATTAGTAACTAGGTCCCAGTGCACAAAGTGAGACTTACGCAAAGTAATATGCATTTAGCAGCAGTGCATGCTAATGATTATGCCTGTTGGTGTTTCCTGGGGTTGCAGCTCTGTCAATAGCAGCAACCAGAGAGTACTGCCAAAAGTTTTAATAATAATAAATAATGCAATTTTATTTAACTGCATGCCTCTCCAATGATTGCTTAAAGCACTGTACAATAATATGTAATAAAACCAACACAGTTCATAAGGTAGAGAATATATATTCCCATTCTTCCAACCTGGCATTTGGAAATACAAGGACCTTCTGGCTCAAGGGACGACAGATCCTGAAGGGAAGATTCTACGTCTTGTTTGGAAAACTGCAACAAAATCACTGGATTATTATTGAAAAATATGGATTTACAGTATATAGCATCTTTCAATCAAACAGGATTTCAGCATGCATTAAAGTTCAATATTTCAGAAATAGTACATGTCTGAAGCCCAAACTGCTTCGAAGCTTCTAGAGAAGAAGAAAGGTTCCCTGACTGTAATGGGATTAGTCTAAGGCAAAAGGGGATATAGTCATTTTTCCCAGTTTCACACAGTGATAAAGATAATCAGAACAGGATGGGTCCTAATGTGCGAAAAATAAAGGCGCGGGCAGGGTCCCGGCGCCTGCGCATAACCGGGTGCTTTGCCCGGCGCGGGACCCTGCTCGTGCCCAAGGGAGAGGTGGTGGAGGTCGGGGCCGCGCAGGGCCGTGCGCGCGGGGCATTATTTGAAATGATTGGCTCCGCTCGTGGAGTCGGGCGAGCGGAGCCAATCAGGGTGCAGGCAGCCATGTGCTCTGGCGTGTCGGAGACTCTCCAGAGCACAGGCTGTTAGGCGGGAGGCACGGCAGCAACCTTTGGTCGGTCGGCGGGGGGTCAGCGTGGCATCCAGCGGCGGCGGGAGTGCAGGCCTCGTGTGGAGTGGATCCCGTTGGCAGCGGCAAGGATCGGGGCACAACTGAACGGCAGGCAAGTGCCTTGGGTAGCAGGGTGGGCTCGCGTCTGCCTGCCACAGCTTTCGTAAAGCAGGTGGGCCTGGGGACAGCGCTCTGCATCGGGGAGGGCTGTCACGGGTGAGCGGGTGTTTGCTGTGCAGCGCACTGTGCATTTGAGGCTGTGGGGGGTGCCTGGGGTGGTGCTGTGTGAGCCTGGTTTAAAACAAAATAACATAAAATAAAATTGATACATAAAGTACTTAAATAAAAGGAGGACTGCCAACCTTAAGGAATGGCAGGTCAGAAGCGGGCAAGTGGTGGGGGTGGAAAAGGGGGGGGGCAGGCGGCCCGGGGGGGCAAAAAAGAGGGCAGAAGAAAAAAGGGGTAGCAAATGCGGCGGGATCACGGTCAGAGAGTGCTAGTGAGCGTGGGGTCAGGGAAAAGGGGGCGAGGGGTGCTGGGGGTTTGGTTAGGGGGCGTAGGGGGTCACGGACTCGAGCAGGGCTTCGTGGAAGGTCCGCGGGGCAGGCGGAGTGTCATGGGCCTCCGCAGTCGTCCTTGTTGCCTGCGGCTGGCAATAATGAGACCCCGGATAGGGAGTCGGGTTCCAGGGGGGGGGCAGGTGGAGGGCGTAGGGGGAGGGCTTCGCAGGATGGCTTGGGAGCAGGGGCAGGGGTGGGGAGTTAACTCCTTGGGCCAATGGGGGGCGGGGGGGGACCCGGGCAGGTACTTGGGGTGGCTGGGGGGATGCGTGGGGGTGGCTATCTCCGGGCGGGGGTTTTGTTCCTCCTGCAGTGGGTTTCCCGCCTACCGGCTGGTCAGGACCACCAGGGCAGCGGTCGGGATGGGAGCATTGGTTGGGGGGGGTCAAGGTTCCTCGAGGGCGGATTGGACTGGGGCATGGCCTTCGAGAGGTGCGCTGGGCTTTTCTTCGTTGGGTTTTCCTCTTTTGTCTTCACAGGTGCCCCATATGGCGGCGGCGGGCCCTGCCACGTCTGCGGTGGTGTCCTGCGGTGAGGGGAGTATCGATTCACGGCCCCCTGCGGCAGTGGGTGCAGCTGGAGTTGGCGGCCAGGTGTCAGGAGCGGCGGATCTTCAGCGGTCGGCGGAGCCGAGGGGCGATGACCTGCTTTCATCCAGGACTCGTGGCAGCGACGGCACCCCAGGTGAGTCGAGCGCGGTTGACAGTGGCGCATTGCTGGAGTGCGGGTCGCGGTCCGAACGGCCGGGCAAGGTGCGCGGAAAGCGGAAGCGGGGGTGTCGTTATTGACGTACCTCTTCTTCTTCCTCCTCATCATCTTCGGATTCGTCTGGCGCCTCGGTGGCTGCAGGCGGTGGGCCAGGGGCGACCGTGAGTGGGGGGGTCGAGGCGAGTTCGGCTGGTGGGGGTGCGGCATCTTTGGTTCCCTTGTCGGAATTGTGGGAAGGTGTCCCCAGGAAGCTGCGGCGAAAGATTAGGAAGCGCAAATATATCGATATTTTTCGATTGTTAGAAGGAAGGAAACGTTCGGGGGACAGCAAGAAGAAGCGAAAGGAAGACGAAAAGGCGGGTCGGTTACGGAAGGTGTCGCGCAATGTCATTAATTGGGTGCGATCAGTCCGGGATGTTGTTATCCTATGCCGACTCGATTCTTGAAGCATCTCAAATGCATGAAGGCTGGTCGTGGCTTAACTACGACGAAAAATTCAGGGATAAAATGGAGGAGAATAAATTTTTAACCTGGGGCACCCAAGACATCAACCTGTGGCTAACACAGATGTCAGTCAAGGGAGGGGGGTCCGGGGGAAGTGGAGGGAAGATGGGGGCAGTAGTCGTTGGGGGGGCGGCTCGTTCCTTTCGGGGGGCAGTCGCCACAGGACAGGCTCGCCCGGCCCCTGGAGGCGGGAGTGATGTGTGCTGGCAGTTTAATCGATCAATGTGTCCATTTCCGGATTGTAAATTCCGGCATGCCTGCTCAAGCTGTGGAGATCCGCATGCAGCAGCAAAATGTGTCAAAAAAGTGCCCGGGCCTCAGCCGCCGTCCGTCCTCAAATAGGGGGGGGCTTTTTGAACTGGCCCCTTCGCCTATTCGGGTTCCGTGTTTGTGTTCTTTGTTGTGTTCTTATCCGCGGAGGCGGGATAGGTTAGTGTTACAGTTGGGCTTTACTTCGGGTTTTGTGGTTCCAGAGCGTGGCGTGGTCGTGGTTGCGTCGCCGTGCAATTCCCCTAGTGTGCGGAGGTGGGGGGCGATAGCTCGGGGGAAGATAGAGGAAGAATTACGGTTAGGGAGGATAGCGGGGCCTTTTCAGCAGCCGCCGTTCCCGGATTTTGTTGTATCACCGTTAGGTATTATTCCCAAGAAGGAGCCGGGGAAGTTTCGGCTAATTCACAATCTCTCTTCCCCGACAGGGTCGTCCGTGAACGATTTGAATCCGCGGGATTTGTGCACCGTGCGTTATCAGTCTTTTGACATGGCCATGGAGTTGGTCAGGAGAGCAGGGCGGGGGGCATTGATGGCGAAGGTTGATATCGAGTCGGCTTTTCGTTTGTTGCCGGTTCATCCGTCCCTTCAGGTTGTTGGGTTTTCGGTTTGAGGAGGCCTTTTATTTTGACAAGTGCATGCCCATGGGGTGTGCGGTATCTTGCGCGTATTTTGAAAAGTTCAGCTCTTTTTTGCACTGGTGTTTGGTGCGGCGCGTGGGCAGAAGGGAGGTTGTCCACTATTTGGATGATTTTTTCTTTGTAGGCGAAGCAGAGTCCGTAGGGTGCAGTGAGCTGTTGGCTGGTTTTGGTAGTCTGGCTTGTGAGTTGGGGGTGCCGTTGGCTGAGAGTAAGACGGTAGGTCCGACAACACGGTTGACCTTCTTAGGTGTGGAATTAGATTCGCAAAGTTTAGAGGCCCGATTGCCCTCGGATAAGGTGGAGAGATTGAGAGTGCTGGTGGCGAATGCCTTGGCATCTTCCAAGTTGACTCTGCGGGAGCTGCAGGCTTTAATAGGGTCCCTTAACTTTGCATGTAAGGTCATTCCCATGGGCAGGGTCTTCCTTCGGCGCTTGGCGGCAGCGACGGCAGGGGCTTGGAAGCCTCACCATCGTATCCAAGTGTCTAAGGTTATGCGAGAGGATTTGAGGATTTGGGCGCTCTTTTTGAGCGACTTTGATGGCACGTCGGTGTTGCGGGACGCAGAGATCTCCAGTGAGGATTTGCAGCTGTATTCGGATGCAGCGGGTGGGGTTGGGCTGGGCATATATTTCGGCGGTGCCTGGTGTGCTGAGCGGTGGCCGCTGGAATGGGAGGATGCCGGGCTTCTGCGAAATATTACCTTTCTTGAATTGTTTCCCATCTTGGTGGCGCTTGCGTTATGGCCGGAGCGATTGTCCAACCGTAGGGTGGTGTGGTGGTGTGATAACGAGGCGGTGGTGGCCGTTGTGAATCGTTATACTCCACGCTGCCGTACGGTTGCGGCTTTGATGCGCCAAGTTGTTCTAGCCTGTTTGCGTTTGAACGTTGACTTAAAGGCCCGACATATTCCGGGTCGTACTAATGCCATCGCTGATGCTCTTTCTCGTTTGCAGTGGGAGCGATTTTGGCAGTTGGCGCCGGCGGCAGACGAGGAGGAGCTCGGGGTCCCTTGGAACTTGTGGAGCTGTGGCCTACCGCGATGAAGAACCTGTTAAGGAATTCAGTAGCTGAGCGCACGTGGGATTCTTATCGGCGGGGCTGTGCGCGGGTGTGGGAGTATCTGCATGGTGCGGGGAGTGATGGGAGCGAGGTGTCTGAGTATCTGCTGGGGAGCTATGTGGGGTGGGCAAAGGACAAAGTGTTCCCGAGATCGGCGGTCCGGGGCCATCTGGCGGGGTTTGAATCTTTTGCCCGGGCGGTGGGGTGGCCGGGCGTAGGGCAGGGGCGCCTGGCTCGGCGTTTACTGCAAGGGTGGGAACGGGCGCTGCCGTTACGGCAGGATCGCAGGCTCCCGATTACCCATGATTTGTTGCAGAGTTTGTGTTCTGTGTTGTCGGAGGTGGCATCGTCGCCTTACGAGGGTGTTTTATTTCGGGCTGTGTTTTGTTTAGCGTTTTTTGGGGCCTTTCGGGTCGGCGAGTTGGCGGCTGATTCGGGGAAGTTGGCTTTAGGTAATTGTTTGTGGTTACAGCATGTGTGGACGGAGCCGGGACGGGTGCGTGTACTTTTAGCTAAGTCCAAAACGGATCAGCGGGGAAAAGGTTTGTGGGTGGTGCTGGGGAGTATCGGTGGACTCACTTGCCCGGTAGCGGCCCTTGAAGACTACTTGCGGGTACGCCCGGGTGGTGGTGAAGCGTTGTTCGTGCATAGGGACTCTTCGTATTTGACTAGGTATCAAGTGACGGCGGTGTTACTCCTGGCCCTGCGTAGGATCGGCAGGGATCCGGCGTTGTTTTCGGCTCACTCTTTTCGCATTGGGGCGGCCACTAGTGCGGCTGCGGCGGGTATGTCGGGGGCTCAGATCCAGGGTATTGGCCGCTGGTGCTCTAAGGCCTTTCGGGGTTATGTGAGGCTCTGAGGAGCCCTGGTAGGGTTGGGGGGGGTTACTAATGCTGTTATTTTCTTTTCCAGGTGGGGGTCTTATGGAGAGGGGCTGTTGGATGCTGGGACACTCTTTTGTCTTCTGGGCTGGTCAGAGAGCTGCGGTGCGGCCCATCGGGATTAATCTTGGCCTTGACCCAGCTGCGGTGACGCTTTCATGACTGGGCGAGCGGGGGCTGAGGTGGACTCAACTGTTGCCCTTGCTTTGTCATCATCTGCGGGTTCGAGGATGACCAGCGGTCGTGCTGGTCCATCTTGGAGGCAACGATTTGTCGGAGTGGTCTTGCAAGCAGCTTATAAGGGCGGCGAAGAAGGACTTTTCGACTTTGCTACGTTTGCTGGACAGAGTCATCTTGATTTGGTCGGACATCATTCCGCGTCCGGCCTCATGGGGCCAGAGGGGATGGTCCCGCGGACTTACCAAGATAAATCGTCAGATTGGGAGATGGGTCTGTGAAAGAGGGGGGTTTCCGGTGCAGCATGGGTGGGTTGATGTAGCCTGTGCAGGGTTGTATAGGGCGGATGGTGTTCATCTTTCGCCAGTAGGGATGGACTTGCTCTTGAACGACTGGCAGGAGGTCTTGGAGCGAGTTGTTCAGGGTGGCCGCACTGGTCGCAGCTTGGGGTGCTTGGGGGGGGCGGCACAGCTAAATTTTCGCCGTGCCGGTGGCGGGATCCCGGAGGTTTCCGGGGTCCGGAACCTTAGGCGACTCGGGACGGGGGCGGGGTGCCCTCGACCCGGACTACCCCTGGAAGACTTTTGCTAGTAATATGGCGAAGTCGGATAGGGGTGGTCGGAATGTTGCCGGTGGTCGGACCATGGTTGCAGCGGAGGCGAGGTCGCTTTGCTAGTAGCACGGCTGGTGACGCATCGCTCCGCTGGGGGGGGGGGGGGTTGGAAGTGCATTGTTCCTGTTATGGTTTTGTTGTTATGGGAAATAAAGCTGCGACCAGTTGTTACCATACTTGGCTGTCAGAGTAATTTGTGGGAAAGAAAGAGAAATGCTGTTGATTGTTGGGGCAAGAGGCGGGGGTGGGGGGAAGCAAGGTATAAGGTAAGGGTGAGCGCCGGGTCTGGCTACCCGGTTACTAATTTGGGTCAAACTCATACCAAGAGGATTTCATCTTGGCTTATGTTTGACAAAAAAGAAATATCTGTGAACCTCTTTGCAATTCTTAGCAAATGATGAGTTTCATTAAAACCCACTGATCTGTAGAAATCTATGATGGATTTTCTCTGTAGCTGCAGCAGCTTTATTTATTTATTTAACATCATTATAAACCACCTACAGGCTATCAAAGAAGTTAATAAAGCAGTCAAAGCAAAGAAAACAGAATAGTAAAACACCCATTCCTACTTCCCTAACCCTGGAAAATATAAATAAAAACAAAAACTGATCATAACCAGCTGCCGAGGAACCCATATCACCTCTCATCTAGGAAAAAGTCAGGTTTTAAGTTCTCCTGGAACTGTTTTAATTCCTCTGCCTTCTGTAGCTCCTTGGGCAGCCTATTTCACTGCCACAGAGAATGCCCTGGACCTCCATCTGACCTGTTTGAGTTCCCTGACTGATAACACTGTCAGTAATTCACGCTGACTACAGCACATCTGGTTACCATTGTAACTTCTTAGCCAGGTACTCTGGTCCTCTCCTTTCCCCTCCCCTCCTCCCCTACCACTTAAGGCTTTAAAAGTCAAGCACAACATCTTTTACTTAATCCTCTCTCTTATTGGCAACCAATGTAAGGTGGCCAAAGGGGAGAGGCTGAGGTTCTCCTTGGTAAAAATCAATCTGGATGTAGTATTTTGGCCACCTTTTAATGGCACAACAAGCACCCAGGAAGTCCTATGTACAACCAAGCGCCGTAATTCAATACTGAACATGTTGAGCTGCATAAAAGGCAAAGCTTTCAAATTCCCCTCAATCTTCCATACACAGAACCTACACTTGAGTTTCACATGAAAGGTGCGGGACAAACAGCCCAAATTTCTAACCTCTTTAACCACTTCAAAAAAACTCAAATGTAATCTAGTCTGCTTCATAGTAAAGCTCATACTTTCTCCCCAGATCCACAAGATTTCTGTTTTCTATATGTTCTCTCTTAGTCATATAGAAGTAGCAGCCGAGACTGCATCCACCTTGCATAAGGACTGCCATACTGGGTCAGGACAAAGGTTCATCAAGCCCGCTGATCCATTTCCAACAGTGGCCAATCCGGGCCACAAGTATCTCAAAAGTAGCCAGTTCCAAGCTATTTATCCCTAGAGATAATGAGTAGTTTTCTCTTGGTCTATCTTAACAACAATATGGATGTTTCCTCCAGGAATTTGTCCAAACCTTTTTTAAACCCAGATACTCTACCTGCTTTTAACCACATCCTCCGACGATGAATTCCAAAGCTTAATTATTCGTTGAGAGAAAAAAATATTTTCTCCTATCTGTTTTAAATATACTACTTTGTAGCTTCAAGGCAGGTCCCCTAGTCCTTGTACTTTTTGAAGGAGTAAACAATTGATTTGCATTTGCCTGTTCATCCCACTCAGCTTTTTATAAATCTCTATCATATCTTCCCTTGGCCGAGAAGAGATATGATAGCTGCTATGCTTAGTTCCCTCTAAGTACATCCTGGCCCAAAAGGATGAAAAGTTGAATGTCATCCGTATAAACAAAACCCTAAGCACCAAGTCCTCAACTGTCCTTTGAGGGGCCAGAGAAAGATATTAAAAATGAAGGAGATAAACTAGATCCTTGAGGTATCTTGCAAGTAACACTAACTGGAGAGCTTAATCGCTCATTCACTCCTACTTGCACAATTTGATTCTGCAAAAACAATCTAATCCAATCTAAAGCACGTCCTCTCAGCCCAATCTCAGCACATTGCTCCATCAGCAGCTCATGCCCCTCTGAATTAAATGTGGCTGCTAAATTACGCAGGATTAAAAAGCCCTGCTCACCCATATCAGTCTGATAAAGCATGTCGCCATACAAAAGCAATCAGTGCAGATTCTATGCGATGCAACTGCTGAAAGCTAGCTTGAATCTTTGCTAATCCCTCCTATTGCTTCAACAAAATCATATCATTCAATAAAACCCCACATCCATTCCTGCACTTTGGCTAAGAATAGAAGGTTCAAAACAGGTCTGTAGCTTTTACAATCACCAGGGCCCAACCCTGGTATTTTCAGTAGCAGCATAACAGTGGCCTGGTGCAACCCCTCTTGCAAAGACTAATCTATTATATCAACTAACAGCCCCAGTGTGTCTTCAGGGAGCACCTTCCACACCCCCCCCCCCCCTCCCCCGGAAGACAAAAAGACAAGGAATACTCTTAATACCTTTTGCTAATTGTGAAGATGTCGGAAACGAAAATTGCTCTAACCTCCTTGCACACCTACCCCTCACTCACTTCCACACCTCCCATCCCCATACTCCACACCCAAATTCACACTCTGTCTAAGATCTCAAACCTTTCCAACAAAAAACTTGGCCCAGTGGTGAATCTTTGCAAGCAGCTTATATTTAAAGTAAACAAAGACAGCATTAATTTGACAAATGCATGAATCTTTCTTGAGCTTGCCAACTTAGTTGGTGAATCGCTTTTGCGACAGTTGGTACATCCCTAGCCTCAGTAGTGCTTGGGTCACTATTGTAAATGTGCTTACAGTGAATGACATAACCGATAGGTATCTTCGACCCAACATGTTAAATTCTTAGGGTCCCTTTTACTGAAGTGCACTAGGCAGTTAATGTGCGTTTTCATGCACAGTAACTGCCTTCTTGGGCCCAGGATAACTGTTATTGAGGGAGCATGACAGTTAACGTACACTTATTCACATGCTAATTGGCACTCATGCATTAGGGTGCAGAATGGATGGGGTAGGGGTAGAGAGCAGGCATGGTGCGCACATTGCAGGTAGCGAGAGGGGACATAGTGCGTGCTCTCAATTTTGCCATTAGCACGGCTGCACCTAATGCCATCTCAGTAGAAGGAGGTATGTGCACCCACGATAACAGTGCCATGTGTTAAGGTATTTATCCGCATGTTAACTACTGGGAACATGCTAGTCATACCCTGACGGTTACCATGGAGGCTTTGCACACGTTAGCTTTTGTGTCAAATACGTGTTAGGGTTTTGCACCTAATGCACTTTAGTAAAAGGGCTCCTTATTTGCTTCAGAGATCACAGATTCAGACATGATGTGGAAGAGAACCATTAGTAGAAAAGTTGCTCACCTCAGCTTCCTGCACTTTCACTCCTACAACCTCAGCCTCCATGCAAATGTTTTCTATAAATTCCCTCACAATTAGGGGGAAATCATCAAAAGTGCTGGCAAAGAATATGTTCTGCAGATTTCTATGCAGCATTAGGTTCTTTAACTCTTCGATGTCTGCTCCAGACACTCCCACTGCAATGAGGCGGATTCCTGTAGTAGAGATCAGCAACATAAGTCTAAGCCCCAATTCCACTGTCCACATTGTGTGCTTTTGACTGTTGTCAGTCCTATCCATACTTAACGATTATTCCAGGACATTCCGATTTCTTTTTTCATTTTTCATGGAGTAGGGTTGCTACTTGACCCCTGGCCAACCAAGCAGGCTGATCCAGTCCTCATTTCATTTTATTGCATGTATTAATTTTCCCATTGCTTTCTTTAAGAAGAGCAGCCCTACATGTCCTTGAGGGCAATGGGACATGTAGGGCTGATCAGCATCGATTGACCTGGGGTGAAATTTATTGTGAAAGCTTGCTATGGAACTCATTTGTACATGTAACAAACTTTTGTGGAAATGGGCTGCTAACCGACAGATAATAATTCTATGGGTTACTATATCAGCTCCTAGTTATCAGCCTTCTCTCTGAGGTCTCAGAAGATGGCATCCACAGCACATCTCTGAAATGCATTCAAAGGACCCAGAATACTGCCGTTAAGCTTTTCGGTAGAGCACAAACATTTGATCATCCATCACAGTCAAAATAAAATTTAAAATCCTAACTCTAGCCTTCAAAACCACATCTCCTCAAGTACCTTAGATACTTGTCAGAACCTTTTTGCCTTATGCATCCGAGATCAACCCAGTTGGGTCTGCCGAGTGTTCCTCCTCGATCTGGAATATGATCAGAAATAACCCCATCGCTCCTCCTTCAAGCTACCCTGCATTGTACTTGTAAAACTCACTTTTTGCTTCTCAGAATAAAATTACCCCGATCCCTATTTTAACTCAGGTTTAAAAATCTGTCTCTTTGCATAAGCCTTTGGATTACCGCAGCAAATGCTGATCAGTCATCACCGATCTACCATCTTATCCATTTTATTATTTTGTATGCATATTTATGCCTCTCGCATTGTAAAGCTTTTGTAAAGTTTTCCCCATTCTCTATTACCCTAACTTTTAGATTTTATGATATTTATCTTACACTGTTTTGTTGTTCCTCAAAAGACGGTATATCAGGTAAAAGACTGAGGAGTCACTAGGGCCAATGCAAGGGTATGAGGCACCCTAGATGGACCTCATTTCCAGAACAGCCCCTATTCCATCCCAGCGCCGTGGTGCCAATCATGCTTCCGCACTCCCCCCCCCCCCCCTCCCCTCATTTAACTTCCTTCTTGTTAAAGGAAGTGGAATTGGAGGTGGGTGGAAGCACAATTGGCACCACGGCAGCAGAACAGAAGGTAAATCTGACATCGCGGCTGCACATCCCAGTGGCAAAGGGTGCCCCCTGACCACCGGCTCTCTAAGCAGCTGCCTAGTTTGCTTAATGGTTGTGCCGGCTTAGGGCATCACAGTGGGGTCATTAGTGGAGTCAGTATTCAGTGTTCATAAAGTGGCTAGTCATTGTACACCAATCACTTTTCTAAGTAAAGGGTTACCTTTCAGAAAAGCAATCAAGTTACATTTGAAGGATAAACATGGATTACTTTCAGCCATTCTCCATTTTTTTTCACAACAGCTTTTTGATATCTTCAGAAATAATTCAGTAGATCTAATGGCCCAAAGTGTTTTGCTGATTCGTACCTGTAGCCCAATATATTAATACAAGGAACTTAATATAAAGCGAAATATCTGAAGTGCAAAAGGCTTGAACCCAATCTGATGCTGTAGAATTACTTCCCAAACTCAGTCTCCTAGCCCCTTAACCAAGCCTGGCTTTCAGGACAACCAAAATATGCAAATTAACTCAGGTATATGCAAAAGCAAAGAAAATGGATATCCTGAAAACCAGAAGTAGTTGAGGGTTATGAGGGCCAATTTTTGGAAGTTAAATGAAAAGAAAAACAATAAAGGAAAATAAGGTGATACCTTTTTATTGGACTAACTTACTACATTTTTGGGCTAGCTTTTTCAAGGTTAAAACCTTTTGCTTCAGGTCAGAACAGTATGAGCAACAAATGACAGCTACCATGATATATAACTGAAACACAAAAGTATTCAATTGACCGTCTCATGGGAAGAGGGGGCACGGGAGAGATGGAGAGATAGATGGACGATCAAAAGGTAACCAGGCTGTAAATATTTATAGTTTATACTGTGATAGAAAGCCCATCTTTATCAATTAGACCAGACAGGGCTCAATAGTGTCTTATCTTAATTTGAAAAGTTTTACACTCCCCCCCCCCCCAAGAGTCTGTCAGAGGAATGCTTTTGTGATTCAGTTATATATTATGCTATTGTCATCTGTTGCTTATATTGCCCTGACCTTCAAAAGCTAGTCAAAAAATGTATCGTTAGTCCAATAAAAAGGCATCACTTTATTTTCCATTTTTATTTTGCTTTTTATTTAACTACTGTTAAAGTAGACGAACGCAGCAATCACACTACTTTATCCAGTTTTTGGAAGTCACCACAATAAATTTATTTCTGAGCAAAGTACAGTCAACTTCTAGGACACGTAACCAGTAACACGTAGGTAATGACTCTTGAAAAGCAAGCTTAGCAATACTGCTGATACTCACCTAAAATGTGGGCCACTCTGGCTGGCTGCACCACGTCATCCTGTGATCGGCCATCAGTCACCAGCACCAGGATGTGTGGCGAGCCCACTCTCATGCCTTTGGATGCCTGAAAGATCTCTTTCAGCACGTGACTTATGCCGCGACCTAGTCAAACACAAATATCTCCAGGCAGCTGTTTATAGCAGTAACCACCAGATAACATTCAGAAGTTTACATCACTACAGAGCTTGGAATTTGGCAGGCCAGTGCAAAGCTGATGATGAATGAGTCCAGTGGATCACAGAGCCAGCAGCTGACATCCTAATTAACCCTACAGGAAGCCACACTCTGAATTCATGTGGTTTTCCTACTTTTCCTACTGGCATCAGAGTTCGGCTAGACAACACGTCCGTTAATAAATATCCTTCTATTTCAGTGACTGCTGGCAATGGAGTCCTCAAGAAATGGTGCTCAGTAGATAGAGAGTTACTTTGGCTGAAAGCTGTCAGCTGCCGTGCCCATCAAAGCTAATCTTCTTTTAGCTGTTTATATTTAATATTTGTTTGAGGTTAGCCAAATAAGGTAAAGCCAACAGCCTGAAGACTTGCAGATAATTTTGTTCCATTGGTATAATGTTGTATTGTTGCATCATCAATGCACAAGTAAAAGTCCCTTTCTGCTCCCAAGAATCAGAGTAAACACCTGGTTCTTTGGAATCTCATCACATCTGGGTGCCTCTTATTACTATTAAACACTACAGTCTTGCTTAATGCAGAATGCAAACGCTATGTGGTATGTTTGAAAATAAAAAAAAAAAACCCTGGATCGGCTATACTATGCTGCGGAAAATCGATTGCACTTCCCCTTGGAGCTGCCCATGAGTCTCCAACAGCCAGCAATGGATTTCCACCATTTCCTAGGAAATGTCACTGTCTCTCTTGAAGTCTATACAGGAAATCTCAAGGATGAACAAGCGGCCTTGGGAAGGGAGGGAGGTGGACTTGGTTAATCGTTTATTTTGTGGTCTCAGTATAGGAGGGGTATGTTCCATTTTTTAAGCCAGTGATTCCCAAACTTCGGGTCAGGATCCCAAATGGGGTCACATCATCAGTGGATGGGGTCAGGGAAAGATGGTCATTTCCCCTTCTCTCTGGACTTGCACTGTGACCTATGCCAAGTAGTAGCAGTCACTAGTCAACATGTGGCCTGTGAGCTAGTGAGTATTTATAGGCTCTTGTTCCTCCCTGGGTAAACTTCCTGTTAGACTAGAAACCCTTGCTGAGTCCTTGGATCTGTAAGCACACACTACACACTGACACCAGGGACCCTGTGCTGACTGCTGCTGATGTTGGCACTACTGTTGCTGCCGTCTTCCTGCTTTAGATGAGTGGAGGGAGGGGACGGAGGCTGGAGACCTGCTATTTTGATTTCATCATCATCTGGGGTCATGTGAATTTTCAGTTGCTAAATTGGGGTCATATGGGATAAAGGTTTGGAAAACACTGTTTTAAGCCCCCCTGTCTAGCACCATCATTACCGGAAACAGAGAATATGTGCATGCTGGCCCTGACCATTAGGTGGTGTTGTTGAGCAATGGCTGATTTCTCTCTCCCTCTTCTCAGCCCCCCCCCCCCCCCCCCCCCCCCCCCCCCCCGAGCTCTGAACTTCTCTGTATTAAGTCCAGCTCTGGCTGGCTTTCAGACTTTAGGGTCTGACAAAGGGATGATTTGGCCATATTCTGTGGATATGGAAGTCCCTGGTGCTGTGTGACTTGGCACTTTGGATTAGATTGGCTACAGGGAGAGTCATATTCTAAAGCATTTCCAGGAGTAAAACCGTGTTTTACTTTTGAAACAGGACTTTTTTAAAAATGCCAAATATGTGGGTAAACATGAAGAGGCATTTGGATTTATGCACATAATTTTGAAAACTTTACTATACACATGTAAAGTAGGCCTGAAAATATATGCATACTAAACAGCAAGTATAAATGCACGCACATCGATTCCTCAGGGTGTTTTTCAAAGTGGAAGTAGAAGGCATGAAAATCTGACAACCTTGCACAGAGAAAAATAAGCATGTACTCTCTATCTGTGCACACAACTATAACATGACCCCCAAAGTCAGTGTTATACTTCTGTGGTCATTCGACCACATTCGCACGGTTAACCACCAGCATTAACAAAGAAGCTGTCATCTTCTAAAGGAATCCCATAGCTAAGGAAGCTGGTTTCTCTTCTGCATTAGCAGAATGTGATGTCTTTATACAGCTTCGGCTTATGCGTTTTGCTCAACAGCTGTGGAAGTGTGCGCTCGCATACAATACCTGTCTTTGTGTTGCCTCCAGCATACTGAAGTCCCTTTATGGCTTTCAACACACTGTTCCTGTCCGTGTACCGGTTCAAGAGAAATTCTGTTCTCGGCTCCTTGCTATACTGTGCTACAGCAATCTGACAGAAGAATACAGAGATCCATCAGGATGATACAGGGCTCTTGGATGAAGAAGTGCTCTGGTGCACTGGGGTGGGATCCACTAAGCCACTAAAATACAGTCAGCCCAGTATTCAGCAGCCTTAACTGGTTTTTTGCCACTGAATATTCCCACAGACCATGGAAAAAACACTAAGCTAAAACTGGGGCAGTCTGGTAGCTATTCAACCGCTAACTGGATAGCTTAACTGGTTAAGTTAGGGCAGGTGAATGGCTGTCCTAACCTTAACTGGCTAGTACTATCCAATTGGGGGCTGAATATTCCCGCTCACCAGAGAGTGGCACTGGTGTCCAGAGAGCCTGAATATTTAATGGCAGAAACTGGATCCGTTCCACCGCTGAATCTCCAGGTTTTCTTAAAGCGGTGGCGACTAGGCACTTTAATTAGGCTAGTAGTCGCCACTGTTTATTTCCCCTATGCATCTGATACATGCAACGGTCATACCTGAAGCACTGAGCACCTGTAACAACTGGAACACTGATCAGGACCATATAACATGCATGAGACATATGTAGTGCTAAAAAGAAATATGCAGATGGATTGCTAACAGAGAACATAGAACTAAACTAGACTAAAAGAAGGATAGTTGGGTCCCCATTTGCTTCTTCCCACTCCCCTGTGCTTTACTGATCAAGAACATGGAAGAAAGGCATGCAGATAACCCTGGGGAAATAAAAGTGTTTTTGAAAAATAAAACTTATGAGAGTCTGAAGAGGCCAAGAGCCAGTTTGGACAAATGTCCAAGTTTCTGTGGCTTGAAGGACATGGCAAAGATCTGAAGGGTATGCTGGAGGGAAGTACATAATGACGACGACAGGGGTTCACAGAGAATAGGGAGCATCCCATGATCTCTTATTTTGCATCCTCTGAAGAAGTATACACAGCAGATATCTTAATAATAAAAATTCTCTCTAACTTTTCAGGTTTGATTGTATTAGAATAGGTTCATGGGTATTAGTATGAATAATACTGTATGGACTTTTCAATTATTCCTACATTTAGAAGGTTATAAGAAGGAGGTTTTCAGCTTCCAGTGTTAATAAGATGAGATAAGCATGATATCATATGGTCAGGATGAAGACTGAATCCTGTAATCACAAAGCCTGTACTGAATCCATGTGTGCTGACACAAGGTAGGATCATTCCAACTCTCCACTGATAACCCATTGAATCCATTGTGTCAGGTGCCACAGGCTTGAACAAGAGAAATTTCCAAGTGCACCTTGACAAATTACCCATGCCTGTTACATCTTACGAACCCCAAAAGGAAGCTGGTTGACATGATGCAAGTACTATGCCGAGCATTAGTAGTAAATTTGACAGGCTCAGATCATACTCCACATATTCTCATTAAGGAGCGAGGTTCATAATTGTCATGGTATGTGAAAGAGGACCTAAGCAGTATCTCTTATCTCTTAATTGAAGGCTTCAACTACATCCAGGGCCGGCCCGTCCATTGTGCGAGAATGTTGTTCGCACATGGCCCCGCGTGAACTTCATACTCGCACAAATGGACAGCTTCAGAGGGAGCCGGGGAAGCGAGGTCCTGGCTCCCTCTGCACAGTCGCCATCATGAAAAGTGTTTTCCTCATGCTGGCGGCTGTTTCTGTGAAGCGCATGAGTGCTGGGAAATGACCTTTAACCTTTTCCAGCATTCAGCATGCTTCACTGAAACAGCCACCAGTGTGAGAGAAAACACTCTTCACGCTAGCGGCTGTGCAGAGGGAGCTGGCCCTCGCGCAGGCTTTCCCGGCTCCCTCTGAAGCCCCTTAGATGGCCATGGGGCTCTTCGGCGGGCTGTGGGGGGGGGGGGCGCTCTGACTGGAAATGGGCTGTGATGGGGGGGAAGCTTGGACTGCAAATGGGCTGTGATCGGAGGGTAATCTGGGATTGGAAATGGGCTGTGATTTGGGGGTTGGCTAGGTCTGGAAATGGGCTGTGATGGGAAGGTAAGCTGGAAATGGAAATGGACTGTGATTGGGGGGCTAGGACTGGAAATGGGCTGTTGGGGGGGGGGGAGTAGGGTTGCCAAATGGCTCCAGATGCGCCTGACAGGTTTGATCCAGTCTTGGATTTACCTCATTGCGTGCAGGGATAGGTAATTCTGATTTCTCCATTGCACTCCATAAGAAAAGAAAAACTACAAGTCACTACATGCAATGGGGTAAACCCAGGACTGGATCAAGCCTGTCGGGCGCATCTGGAGCCAGTTGGCAACCCTAGGGGAACGCTTAGACTGGAAATGAGCTGATGGGGGGAACCTTGGACTGGAAATTACTGATGGGAGGCAAGCATTGGAAATGGGCTGATGGGGAGCTGGAATAGGACTAGAAATGGGCTGATGAGGGGGAGCTTGAACTGGAAATAGGCTGATGGGGGCTGGAATAGGACTGGAAATGGGGGGGAGCTTGGACTGGAAATGGGCTGTGATGGGGGTAAGCGGGGACTAGAAATGGGCTGATAGGGGCTGATTGGACTGCAAATGGGTTGATGGGGAGCTGGAATAGGACTGGAAATGGCTGATGGGGAGCTTGTACTGGAAATGGACTGATGGGGGGCTAGGATTGAAAATGGGCTGAGGGGGGTTGGAATAGGACTGCAAATGGCA
Source organism: Ichthyophis bannanicus (assembly GCA_033557465.1). Lineage (NCBI taxonomy): Eukaryota > Metazoa > Chordata > Amphibia > Gymnophiona > Ichthyophiidae > Ichthyophis > Ichthyophis bannanicus. The sequence goes on along the minus strand of CM066038.1, from coordinate 46,515,751 downwards.
TGATGGGGGAGCTTGGCCTGCAAATGGGCTTATGGGCTGGAATAGGACTGGAAATGGCTGATGGGGAATAGGACTGGAAATGGGCTGATTGGGGCTGGAATAGGGCTGGAAATGGGCTGATGGAGGAGCTTGGAGTGGAATTGGGACGATGGGAGGCTGGAATGGGACTGGAAAGGAGCATATGGGGGGCTAGGACTGGAAATGGGCTGATGTGGGGGCATGGGAGAATGGGACTAGAAGGGAACAGATGCTGGATGGATCTAGAATTAGAAGGGAGCTGATTTTGGGGGAGGACTAGAAGAGGACGGGGAATGAGGATGGAGAGGGGAAAAGATATTTTGTGTGGGAGGGAAGAAAAATCTACGATTGGCCGGGTATTGGGAGAGTAAGTGGGGATTGAGAATGGAAGGGTGAAATTTGAGTGGATGATAAAGGAATAAAGAAAGAAACGGGGGAAAGGGCAAAATGGGAAAGATCAGTATGTTAAAGCAGATATAGAGAGAGAATGGAAAAAATCTAGAAGAGAGAAGAAAGGACAAATGGACAGCTCGCAGAAGACATGAAGAAACCAGAAGAAAGTAACTGGAGCAATTGCAACTGAAAAATAAAATGCCCAAACAAAAGGTAGAAAAATACTTTTTATTTTGAATTTATTAACTGAAATATGTCAGGTCTAGGAAATGTGTATCGCTAACATATTTGCGTCTTTGTTTAGTGCAAGAGGAAATTAATTTATAGTTTTATTTCTCCAGTGGTGTTGTACATTTCATGTTTGACTTTTGGGGTTCCCAATTTAATTATTATCTTCCTACTTCTAAATTGTGATCCCTTGTTCTTTGTGTGGTGACGGTCTATGTTCTGCATGTGTAACCAAGCTGAGGTATTCTGTTCATGTGGTTTCTGTTTGACAGTCCCACTTGTTCTCTTTCCCCTAGTGAGATGTACTGGTATTCTCTAAGATGTATTGGTTTAATATCTGCAGTGTTGCCTTTTGATAGGTAGGGTTTGGTGCTTTGTGAGTCCTGGTAGTGCTGTTATGATACGGTGGGTTTGCTATGGGTTCTAAATGGTCACTGTTTATGGTACTTCCTAATGGGTCTGGTGGTTGTCACTGCAATATAGTAATGTAGAAATCTATTAGTCTTTCTTTATCCAGACACTCATTAAGAGGCATGTTTACTAAAAGCGCTTGTTAACATTATGCAAAAATGTATGCAAATGAAGCTCCTTATGTAAAAGAAGCCGCACAATGAATCTCCGCACATGGCGCTGCACCCCCCTTGGGCCGCCGCTGACTACATCCTGGAGTGAATGTGAACGTATTACTGTTTTATTATACCTACTACTGTCCCCTGTTCATCAGAGCTTACAATCTAGTCAAGACCGACAACGCAGTAGCTATAGACATGGGATATATCTAGGGGGAATGGTAAGGAAACACAAAGGAGATCAGATGAGTCAAGATCCAAAAGTGGCAGTGAAGAGGTGAGTTTTCAGCCTGGATTTGAAAAGAGTCAGAGAAGGCACCTGACGTACAGACTCAGGTAGTTTGCTCCAGGCATAAGGAGCAGCAAGGTGGAAGGAGCGAAGTCTGGAGTTAGCAGTAGAATAGAAGGGCACAGATAAAAGTGATTTGCCAGAAGAGTGGAGTTCCCGAGGAGGGGTGTAGGGAGAGATAAGAGGGGAAAGTGAGGCGTGTAGAGTGAATGCACTTATAGGTCAGCAGCAGAAGTTTGAACTGGATGCAGAAATGGATAGGGAGCCAGTGAAGTGACTTGAGGAGAGGGGTAATATGAGCATGACAAGGCTGGCGAAAGGTTAGCCATGCAGCAGAGTTTTGAACAGATTGAAGGGGAGTCAGATGATTCAGAGGGAAACCAAAATGAAGTAGGTTACAATAATCTAGACGGCAGGTGACTAAGGAGTGAATAAGTATCTTAGTAGTGTGTTCATAGAGGAATGGGCAAAGTTTGTTGTTGCTGTAGAGAAAGAAATGACAGGTTTTAGCTATCAGTTGGATGTGTGTGGAGAAGGAGAGAGAGAGAGGAGTCAAAGACGACCCCAAGGTTGCGAGGTGAGGAGACAGGGAGGAGTAGAGAGTTATCCACAGAGACTGAGAAAGGGGAAAGGAGAGTTTAGGGAGAAAAATAAGAAGCTCATTGTTGGCCTTGTTCGATTTCAAGCGGTGGTGAGACATCCAAGCAGCAATGTCAGAAAGGCAGGCAGAGATCAGGGCCTGGATTGCCAGAGAGATTTCAGGTATAGCGAGGTAGATCTGGGAGACATCAGTGTAAAGATGGTACTGAAAGCCACGGGAAGAGATGAGCGCACCAAGGGACTGGGTATAGAGGGAGAAAAGGAGCGGACCCGACTGATCCTTGGGGTGTTACACCAACTGAGAGTGGGATAGCAGTAGAGGAGGATCCACCAGAGCAAATACTGAAAGAGCAATGGGAGAGATAAGAAGAGAACCAGGATATCACAGAGCCCGTAAAACCAAGCAAGGACAAGGGAGAAAAATAGGGCACACACATGAAATGTTCACAAGCGCACATATTATTTTACCTCTCTCAACTACCCACATGAAAGAGCAAATGCAAAGCGCATGGCTGCATTTTATATTCATTTTCAAAAGGAATGTGCCTGCTTCTTCTGTGCAAATTAGTATGTGGGAGGAATTTTGCAAAGCTTTTCCCCACGTAATGTTCATTTTACATGTAGAAAAGGGCTTTTATAGCATTGCATAATGGCATGGAAAGCGTGGACCTACATTTACAGATTCCTAAGGGTCTGGTTGGTTGGAGTGGATGCAGGGCTGCAATAGGGGGTAGATGGTTTCCATGTATAAAATGCTGATTTATGCTTGGAAAAGTCCTCTTATAAAATTAGGTTACACCTAAATATCTAAACTACATGTTAACATTTACACCTGTTCTCGAGTAACTGAAATCTAGGTGCCATTTCTGCAGGATTTGTGATAGTATTTATAAGGATACATCGGCACCTTCTGCATCTCCAAACCCAGGTGTTCTGTTATAAAATTACCTCAGTATATGCACACTGTTACACCTTCTTCTGTGCAGGTGTAAATTCAGTATGTGCGTGGACATTTGTATACTACTGGAGCTTGATCTGCGAACCAAAAGGCACATAGGCATATTTTTGGACTTTTCACTTATGCATCCTGCTATAAAATCAAGATCAAAGTGCATAAGCTAGAAGCAGCCACATATTTTGCAAGTATGGCAGCCATCTGCACCTTCCTTCCTAGAAGTCCATCTATCAGCAGTGTTAAAGCTAAAGAGATTCTGCAGTAACCCAAAACCTCTACATCAAAGATTTCATCACGAAAGCGTCAGTGTATAGTATAAATGGTAGAACATGACAAAGAACCTATGGAGTCTTACCTGCGTCCCTTGAGGTCCAATTTTGGGAAAATAGGACACAATTCTGTAGAGGAAGTCTTTGATTTTGTTAAAGTTGCTTTGCCCGATGCTTGAGGACTCGTCTACTAGAAACACTACATCAGCTTTCAACCTCCCACAGACTAAAAAGGAGCAAAATGACAGATTACACCAAATGAAAGTTTTCTCAGTTGATCAGGACATTAGATCACTGGACTAATGAGCACAACAATTAAAAATGCTAAAAAGGGACATAATGCTGCGCAGATATGTTTCAACCAATCAGAATATAACAGTCCATAAAGATCTATGTCCCCATTACAGGATACTTACCATGGGAGGTCTAGAGAGAGGAGAGAGAGACAAAGAGACTGGTAGAACCAAAAGTCCCAGCAAGCAAGCAACCCAGGAGGACAATACTGACCTGGTTCCACACTAGCAGCTCTAGAGACGAGAGATGAAAAGGCAGTGGTTGAGGTGGTGATGGCGGTGGAAGTGGTTGTGGTAACTGGTAGAAGGGGGGACATCCACACAGTGGTAGGAGGAGTTTGTGAGGCAACTGTGGATTTGGTAGTGGTGGTGGTAATTCTGGGCGTGGTCACCTTCTTGCTGGATCCCACTACAGAAATAAAATGAAGACGAAATGAGCTGAGTCAAATGACTGTAGAGTCTTCGCAGTACTGGGTTGATGATAGACAAATTCACATCCAACTTATTCTCAACATCGAGTATTTTTGCTTATTTTAGAGTATATTCAAAGCAGAGCTCAAATGTTTCCCCTACAGCTTACCATATTAAAAATTTTAATCAAATTCTGGTATCACTTCAGCTTATCTGAATATAACTCAGCTTGGACCATTACTCTTTTATATATTTTTTAACAATTTATTTATTAGTATTTAGCTCACGCCTTTCCAATGGTAGTTCAGGGAGATTTATGTTCAAATACGTAGGTATTTCTGTCCCCAGAGGGCTTACAATATAAGTTTGTAACTGAGGTAATGGAGGGTTAAGTGACTATGGGGGTCATTCCAAAACATGAATAAGTGATTTGTACGTGCGGCGGGGATATTTATGTACCGAAAACATCACCGACTCTATTCTGAAACAACGATATCATGCATGATATGATGACCCAGAAGGGGCGTAATGAGGGCATGGTCAGCAGTAGAGACATATAAAGCATATTCAGAAAAGGCCTGTGTACATATTAAGTGTTCCCTGGAAATGTCCACATTATTCTTGCTGAAACGTGGTATAAGACTAGGACTCTTCTCTGCAATGTGTCCAATATTGAAGAATGGTTGAACTGCCGATATAGGGATAGTATGTGCATGAGCAGGGAAAGGATTCTTGTTTGGGTCAGAAACTGAGGTCATATTTTTAGTCCTGTGATAGCTGTTATGCATAGGTTCAGAGCATCTTTTTTGCAGCATTATTTATTTATCCAGTTTTCTGAACCGCCTTATCCTTCAATCAATTATGGTTTTGTGACTAAAAGTGAGAGTGTGTCTTTGTGTGCTTTGAGGGGTGCACGGGAGGATCTGGTGTGCTCATCTGTAATTCAGGGGGACATGAAAGTCTGACCAGTAACTGGACCATATGGATGACCGCAGCGTCACCAGATGCCAGTGTGATAGGGCAGACAAAATCAGAGAAGGTTCTGTATAGCGAATTGTGAAAACATATACTTGTCAATAATAAGGGACCCTCAGAATAAGGGCATTCAACAGTGAAAACAGCACTAATACATGCCCATAATGCACATTTTTTGAGACCAATAGTGTTGCTGTTGAGCATGTATTAGTGCTGTTTTCACTGCTGAATGCTCTTATTCTGAGGCTCCCTTATTATTAACAGGGTATGTTTTGACATTTAGCTATAGGGAACCTATGCAGATTCCTTCTGGATTATTTTTCATAGGGTACTCTAATAAGATCAGATATTGTTGGCAGTGTGATAGGGCAGCCATACCTCCACTGTGCAGAATGGAGCTACATGGGGGGGGGGGGAGATGGCTGGAAGGGAGCTACATGGGGAAAGAGATGGCTGGAAGGGAGCCAACACAGTGGAAAGAAATATCTGGAAGGGATTGACAGAGGGGGAAAGAGAGGGTTGGAAGGAAGCTGACAGAGGGGGAAAGAGAGCTCACAGAGGGGAAAGAGATGGCTGGAAGGGAGCTGACACATGGGAAAGAGATGGTTGGAAGGGAGCTGATACCTGAGGATGGCACTGAGGGGGACTGGAAGGGTGATGACACCAGGGAAAGGAAGGATAGGAAATGGAAGGGAGCTGACCCCTGGGGGTGGGATTGAAGGGGAACTGGAAGAAAGCTGACACCTGGGGGTGGGACTGGAGGGAGCTGACACTTGGGGATGGGACTGGTAGGTGGCTGGGTAATGGGGAGCAAGATTGCCTTGAGCCGCCCCTGCCAGCTATCCTCCATCACCCGGATGTACAGGGCCATCATCGGTATCAGCACTGTACGTCTAGGTGATGGGTCATGCCTACGGCCTGACTCCTCCCTCCACCCACCCTCATGAACAGAGCTCCCCACACATCAAGCCTGTATGTGCAGGCAGTTCTGTGCCTGAATTGGCATCCCGGTGTTTAGCGGGTCTGGACGTCCAATCCTGACATCCAGACCCACTAAATGCGGTTCAGAATGACCCCCATAGTGTATCTCGATTTTCAAAAAGCCTTTGACAAAGTCCCTCATGACAGACTAATGGGGAAATTAAAAAGCCATGGGATATGAGGCAATGTACTGTTGTGGATTAGGAACTGGTTGAAAGAAAACAGAGTAGGACTAAATGGCCAGTTCTCTCAGTGGAGAAAGCTGAATAGTGGAGTACCCCAGGGATCTGTGCTGGGCCCACTGCCATTTAACATATTTATAAATGACCTGGAAATGGGAATAATGAGTGAGGTGATCAGATTTGCAGATGACACCAAATTGTTCAAAGTTGTTAAAACACAAGATGATTGTAAAAAATTACAAGAGGACCTTGATAAATTGGGAAACTGGTTGTCCAAATAGCAGACGACATTTAATGTGGACAAGTGCACTTAGGGAAGAACAATCCAAATTACAATTACACGATGCAAGGTTCCACATCAGTAACCACCACCCAGGAAAAGGATTTCGGCATCATCGTGAGTAATATGTTGAAACCCTCTGCTCAGTGTGCAGCGGCGGCCAAGAAAGCAAATAGAATGCTAGGAATCATAAAGAAAGGAATGGAAAATAAAATGAAAGATTTTATAATGCCTCTGTTTCACTCCATGGTGCAACCGCACCTTGAATATTGTGTGCAGTTCTGGTCACCATATCTTAAGAAGGATATAGCAAAATCAGAGAAGGTATAGAGAAAAGCGACAAAAATGGTAAAGAGGATGGAAGGATATCCCTATGAGGAAAGCCTGAAAGGTTAGGGCACTTCAACTTGGAAAAGAGACAGCTGAGGGGAGATATGATAGAGGTCTATAAAATAATGAATGGAATGGAACAGGTAAATGTAGATTGGTTGTTAATCCCTTCAAAAAGTAGAAAGTCTAGAGGACATGCAATGAAGCTACAATTTAGCACGTTTAAGACTAATTGGAAAAAATATTTTTTTCCCTCAAAGCATAATGAAATTCTGGAATTCATTAACAGAGAATGTAGTAAAAGCTGTTAGTGTAGCTGGATTTTATAGAGGTTTGGACAAGCTTATGGAGGAAAAGTCCATGAGCATTATTAAAGAGGACCAGGGAAATCCATTGATTATTGGGCAAGCAGCATGGAACCTGTGTCTTTTGGGAACCTGACCGGTATTTGTGACCTGGATTGGCCACGGTTGGAAACAGGATACTGGGCTTGATGGACCTTTTGTCTGACTCGGTATAGCATATCTTATGTTCATACAAAAATATTTCCTTAAATTACTCATGAGATTACCTCCTTTCACCCTCACCCTATGAGCCTCATTCCAGATCTCCCTTTCAATTAAAAGAGGCTGTCCTGTGCTTTCACACCATGGTTATTTAAATGCCTCTGTCATATCTCCACTCTCACCTTTCTTCTAGAGAATACATATTTAGATCTCTAAATCTGCCCCTCCTATTTTATGATGAAAACCTCTGAACTGACTCCAACCTTTTTACATTCTTTTGAAAGTGCAACCTTCAGAATTTCACACAAGACGCAAAAGTAGTACTCCACAGATTTATACAGAGGCACTATCACCTCCTTTTTGCTGCTAGCTATTCCTCTTCCTGTGCTCCCTTCTGGCTTTTGCTGTTGCTTTTTCTACCTGCTTGGCTACCTTAGGATCATCAGATATGATCACCTTCAGGTCCTGCTCCTCTTTTGTATACACAAGTTCTTCACCCCTACACTGTACTGCTCCCTTGGGTTTTTGCAGCTCAAATGCATGACCCTCCATTTTTTAGCATTAAATTTTGGCTACTTTGCTCTAGGCCAGTGGTTCTCAACTCAGTCCTCTGGGACCCCTAGTCAATGGAAGCAGTGCATGCAGATTTATCTCATGCATATTCATTGTGGATATCCTGAAAACCTGTCTGGCCTGGGGTCCCAGAGGATTGGTTTGAGAACCCCTGGTCTAGACAATTCTGCAAGCTTTGCTAGATTCCACCTCATGCTATCCACACCTTCAAAGGGGTCTACCCTATTGCAGATTTTGGCAATATCTCTCTTACATATACGTGCAGTGAGGCTTGTGGCAGGTCCCTCCATCTCTCCAAAGAGTGGTTTGATTGAGAAGGCATAGATTTTCCCATGAGCCAGGTTGGTGACTCTGTAAGACTTGTATGTCGCTGACAGCTGTTCTCTTGAGTAATCTGAATCTGAACATGAGAGAGAATTGACCATTGTTACCATATTTGTGCTTGTAACTTGATCATCTAATGTAGCTCCACTGACTTACTGTGCATTATACATGTTTTATGCATCTGAAATCACATCTTATTAATCATTAGTAACAGGGTTCTTTAGGCTTATTTCCCATTCTGGAATCCATGTTTTTTAAAATTTCAAATGCAAAGTTAAAGACAACTTGGAGCAAAGGACTTCAGGGACTCGGTGTTGGTAATACATCCAGTCATTTCCTTTGAGGCAAGTTGAATGGGGGTTGCCCCTTAAGCTGTAACCATGTTTGGATGAGTGCCTACAAGCTGTCAGCTGGCGACGCTGTACTCAGTTTAGAATCAACTACTATTCAGGGGTGTCCAAGCAGGACTGGTGCAAGGATATGAGGTGCCCTAAGTGAACCTCATTCCCAGCGCGGACCTTGCTCCAGCCCCCATGTCCGCTGCAGCCCCTCTCCTTTTCATCCTCCAGGTCACATATTGGTATAAATGGCACTACAGAAAAAATATGGACCACTGAGATGCCATCATCTAGTGCAGTGGTTCTCATCCCAATCCTCTGGGACCCCCAGGCCAGTCAGGTTTTCAGGATATCCCCAATGAATATGCATGAGATAGATCTGCAGGCACTGCTTCCATTGTATGCAAATCTATCTCATGCATATTCATTGTGAATACCCTGAAAACCCAACTGGACTAGGGGTCCCAGAGGACTGGGTTGAGAACCACTGATCTAGTGTAAGTAAAGTAATATGACAATGGAGTACATTTATGCGTAGTTGTTGAAATCATCAGAATCAATATTTAAACACCATGGTAGGAGGGGGTTTTAAAACCAGTTACAGCACTTAAATAAAATATATAGGGCCCGATTTTTGAAAAGCATTTACATGGTTTGCAGCCCTGTAAACCATGTAAATGCCTTAAATGGGGATATCCAACAGCACATACATGGTTAGTGACATTGAATATCCCCTCCTAACTCCCCTACACCCCCCGATGCTATCCGGTTAGCATAGGGGTGTGTCAGGGGCGTTACGGGGCGGAGCGGAAGTGGAAGCTGTCGCTAACCAGGCAGCAGTGATATTGCATGCTGCCCATTTAGCGATCTGCACTGAAAAGATAGGTGACTGCTGCCTGGTTACCTATTGTGGCTTCCGGCATGTGCGGCAATCCCCGGGCAGGGCTATGCACCGCAGAGGCTGATATTGAGCGGTGGCAGCTAGATGCTTTTAAAGGGCCTAACTGCTGCTGCTTTAAATAAATGGAGATATTCAGTGCCAGAACTCATCTGGTGTCGGTGCTGAATATCTGGATAGTGGCAATATTCAGCTGCTAACCAGACGGCTGTTGAGATAACCTAACTTTAACCAGTTTAGCTATCCAGTTAGGGCCCAATTCCATTCCATACTTCTGAGCCCTCTGTGCATCCGGCCAGAATCAGATGCACGAAGTCGCGATTCCAATCCCACAGGGCATATCTAGCCCCGCATGATTGGAATCGCGAACAGGACTGTATACTGCACATACAGGCCTTCCCTGGCTAACTCAGTCAATGCTCGTCAATGGAGCCACGGGGCCATGGCGTCCAGTTGCCACACCACTGTGGCTCCATTGAAGAGCCACGCACCTCGGCCACCAGCTTTAAAAGTGAATTCCCTACAGCCTGACCCCCGATCTGGCCTCCTAAAGCCAGGGTCGGGCTGCGGGGAATGTCCTCAGCCTCCCCCTGCCCCATCCATGCCTCGGGCCTGCCGTCCCCCAACGACTAGGGGAACTTATTCCACCTCTGAGGGTGCCACATTGGAATCACCCCTGTATGTCCAGGGCCGGCGACCGCCCACTACCCCACCCCAATGCCGCCCCCAATCTGCCCCTTTCCCGCCCCCATCTATGTTCCCCGTACAACATGCAGAGAAGGAAGTCGGGCCGGGGAAATGTCCATCCCCGCTATTCGTGCCTCAGAATAACCCCCTTAGTGAATGAATATTGGTACAAACTGGATAATGGCTGACACTGCCCCCGATCCACACACAGGCCGCCCCCCGTTTTAACTGGGAGTTTTTTACATGGGCTGTGGGGATAGTCAGTGACGCTATCTGGATCACCACGTTTTAGTCAATTAGTAGGTCTGTGCTCCCGTCTATTCAGCACCACTGTTTGGACTGTGAGCAGAGCTAACTATACATATAGAGCCATCATGGCCAGAACTATCCAAAAAGCAGCAAAATTCAGTCCTTTTAGACGTGCAGATATAGATTTGCTATGGTCTCCTTCAGTTATTGTTTTAGTATCAGCCACCAACATACAACAAACGTTTTGTAATTTCTACAATTGAATTCTCTCAAGAACAATGGACTTCAAAGGGTTAATTTTCTAAAGGTTGGATATTTAAACACTATGGGCATCAGCCGTGGTGTTTAAATATCCTCCGTCAGGGCCAGCACAACCATTAGGTAAATAAGTGGTCGCCTAGGTGGCAGCTTCTGGGGAGTGCCAAAGAGCAGGGCATTCAAAGCTGAACAATAAATTCTGGCAGCCGGGGCGGCATAAGACTTAAGGTTTGTCCAGGGTGCCAACAGTTTGAACCAAGTCTGGGACCAGCCCTGCCTCCAGATATCCAGCAGCAGTGTGTGAAAAGTGGCTACCGCTGAAGATCTGCCTTTTGCAGCCACTTATCCAGATAGCAGTAATTTTCAGCCGTTATTCGGAAAAGCTATCCAGATAAGAATTTAGGCTGGCTTTTTCTACGGCTCAAGCTGTCTAGATAACTTACCTGGACAGCAGCTGAAAATCACCGCTATCCACATAAGTGCTGCAGTTATCCATACAGTGACCTCATCACCCTTGGTCCGCTCATGGACTGTCCCTGCACTAGGTGATCAAGGGAAGACAGTGAGGCACTGGGTAGAGTAGAACTGGAACCCATAAAGTCTTGTGCTTCTGACTAGCCCTGTGCCTCCCTCTTAGGGTTACCAACTTTTTCACCGAGAAAAACCCGACACCTGTGGCTCGCCATGCTCCACCCATTCTCCGCCCCTAGTCCCACCCCTGCCCCGCCCCCAGCCCCACCCACAAAAATTACCGAGGATACGTGTAGGCTAATTTCCTTGGTCAGATAATAATTAAACTGGGAACCCCAAAATCCAAACATGAAATGTACAACACTGGAGAAATAAAACTATAAAGTAATTTCCTCTTGCACTAAACAAAAACGCAAAGATGTTATCAATACACACTTCCCAGACCAAACATATTCCAGCTAATAAATTCAAAATAAAAAGTATTTTTCTACCTTCTGTTTGGGCGTTTTATTTTTCAGTTGCAATTGCTCCAGTCACTTTCTTCTGGTTTCTTCGTGTCTTCTGCAAGCTATCCATTTGTCCTTTCTTCTCTTTTAGATGTTTTCCATTCTCTCTCTATTTCTGCTTTAACATACTGATTGTTTCCCTTTTGCTCTTTCCCCCAATTCTTTCCTTATTCCTTTATCATCCATTTAAATTTCACCCTTCCATTCTCAAGTCCCTCACTCTCCCAATACCCAGCCCATCATAGACTTTTCTTCCACACAAAATATTTTTTCCCCTCTCCACTCATTCCCCATCTATTCTAGTCCTCCCCCAAAATCAGTTCCCTTATAGTTCTAGACCCACCCAGCATCCACTCCCTTCTAGTCCCAATCTCCCATGCCCCACATCAGCCCATTTCCAGTCCAAGTCCCCCATCACAGCCTATTTCCAGTCCTAGGCCCCCCCCATCACATCCCATTTGCAGTCCGAGTCCCCCCGCACCATCACAGCCCATTTGCAGTCCTACCCCCCCCCCCCACCATCACAGTCCATTTGCAGTCCTAGCCCCCCTAATCACAGCCTATTTCCAGTCAAAGTTCCCCCTCCCTCCAACATTTCCCATTTCCATTCCAAGTCCCCCCCCCCCCATAGCCCTTTTCCAGTCCAGGTCCCCCTCCCCATCACAACCCATTTCCAGTCCATGTCCCCCCCCCCCCCACATAGCCCTTTTACAGTCCAGGTCCCCCTCCCCATCACAGCCCATTTCTTTCCAGTCCAATGCCCCCCCATAGCCCTTTTCCAGTCCAGGTCCCCCCCCCCTTCACAACCCATTTCCAGTCCAAGTCCCCCTAATCACAGCCTATTTCCAGTCCAAGTTCCCCCTACCTCCACCATAGCCCATTTCCAGTCCAAGTTCCCTCCCCCATAGCCCTTTTCCCGTCCACTTTCCCACCCCCCCTAGCCCTTTTCCATTCCAGGTCCCCCTCCCCCTCACAACCCATTTCCAGTCCATGTCCCCCCCCCCCAGCCCTTTTCCAGTCCAGGTCCCCCTCCCCATCAAAACCCATTTCCAGTCCATGTCCCCCCCCCCCCCACATAGCCCTTTTACAGTCCAGGTCCCCTCCCATCACAGCCCATTTCTTTCCAGTCCAAGCCGGCCCCCCCCCCCATAGCCCTTTTCCGGTCCAGGTCCCCCCCCCCCCCATCACAGCCCAGGCAGTCCTTGGCCTCCCCCCCCAAAACCGCGGCTGTCTGAGGCTTTAAAGGGAGCTGGGGAAGCCCGCGCGAGGCCCCGGCTCCCTCTGAACAGCCGCCAGCGTGAAGAGCCTTTTCCTTCACGCTGGCGGCTGTTCCTGTGAAGCCGCGAATGCTGGGAAAGGTTAAAGGGCATTGCCTTTTACCTTTTCCACCAATCGCGGCTTCACAGGAACAGCCGCCAGCATGAAGGTAAAGGCTCTTCACGCTGGCGGCTGTTCAGAGGGAGCCGGGAGCCGGGGCCTCGCGGGGGCTTCCCCGGCTCCCTCTGAAGCCCTCCAGGTTGGGAGAAAAGCCGGTTTTTTTGCTCTGGCCGCTCCCGATCTTGCGGCCAGAGCAAAAAAAGCGGCTTTTCAAGGGCCGGTTTTGCCTCTGCGCCGGCAGCCGGCCTGGCCATGGAAAAACCGGCCAGGCCGGCTGAAAACCGGCCAGTTGGCAACCCTACTCCCTCTCCCCCTCCCCCAAGTAATCCCATGCTTTAATCCCTGCAATTTGGTTCTCTCCTGCAGTCTATTACCTGATGCCAGTCGCCAGATGAGTACATAGGCAGATGCCCCAGGAACACTAGCCCAGTTCAGAGTAGCACTGTCTTCTGTTGTCTCTTGAACTTCAAACATATCAACTTTAGGCAAATCCACTGGTGGAATAAGAAAAACATTATAGTGACAGCCGAAAAACATTATAGTGACAGCCTACCTGTTGAGGATTACATGCTATTACAACAGTCTTAGAATGAGAGCTCTGAGATCTGCAGCGTGTGTTAGGAATTTTGGAGTGGGCCCCAAATTTCCCTGACAAATGAAAATATGGATGCAGCAAATTATGTAGCTGTGTCCATCTGAAGTTACACTCAGCCATGCACACTGAGAAGAGAAGAGGAGCATTGTCAACTTCCAACACAACCTGAGGGGCCTGTGGTAGGGATGGGCACAAGGCAAAAATTTTAATTTTGATTTTGGTCATTTGGGCTTTTCCCCTGATTTTTGTTCAATTTCAGTTCATTTCACGCCTGTTTTAAAAAGCATGGAGACTGTTTGGATGTTGCTTTAAGAGCATCAGCACCATCTAGTGACGCTACTAAACATTGCAAGAGATTAGAGAGAAAGGTCTGACATTTTCCAGAACAAGGGCGATTCTTGCTGCCAGTCATTTCATATGGGGAGGAGACTTCTCTGAGAGGGAAAATTTCACTACATATATAAACTATTCCCAAAAGTAGAACTTTGTCTTTGGCACCCAGCCACTGTATCAGAAGGGAGAAGAGAAGTTTCTTTGCACCCAACCACTCATATTATCCAGTGTGCAGTAGGCTTAGAGCATCTGCCTAGGATGAGAGAGCAGAGTGTTGAGCCTGAACAAGCCGGCCAAAGCCCCACAGTCTCAACAGGAGAGCAGCTCAGCCTGTGAAGAGGTTCCAAGGACTGCACTTGCACCCAAACCTCCAGTTCATCACAGCTAGGAGCCCGGCCAAGCAGCACTGGGAACCTGCATCTTCAAAAGCCACCAGCTCACAGGAAAAGAAGGAATACAAATCATCAACATAAAACAGCGGCATAAAATCCAGGTGTAATATCCAACACGGTACTGAGGATCAGAGCCTGTGCAAGGTTATCAAGCAACACAGGCAAATGTTCCTTCTGGTGTCCCCACCCCCCACCTATCGACTGACCACAGTGACATGCAGCTCAGCCCCCTGCTCCATGGATAGTAGGTGGAAAGGTGCTTAAGAGTACATCAGTTTCCTCTGCAACATGGGGAGCCACACAAGCAAATATCCCGGAACTGTTGGGAAGTTTGCATATGCGGCTGTCGCTGGCTCGCTGTGCCTGCAGAGAAAACTGACGCACTCTTAAGCACTTTTCCGCCTGCAAACCACAGAGCTGAGGGCTGAGCTGCAGGCCTGCCACTGGCCATTTGCCACTCTCAGAACTCTGGTGTTCTGGGTAATTGCCTAGTTCTGCTAATGGGATGTGCCAGCCCTGCAGGAGACCTGTATCAGCCTTACATACAGAATCAATGTACTAAAAGGAGAGAAGGATTGCCACTCAGAAAAGACCAGATTACATACTAAAAGTGAATATGTGGTAAAGAAACCAGATTATGTAACAAGGGTGAAAAGTGGTAAAGAAGAAGCAACTGTTCAGATTAAATAAAAGCGTAACTGAAAGGAGCTTGGTAAAATACCTAAAGTAAGAGGAGAGCAAGAGGTAATCTGCCTGTAACCAATTTGACTAAAAGAAAGAAGTTGAATGCATGCATAATCATTCTTGTTTGTTTCTATCAATTGTTATTAATATTGTTTAGTGACCCTAAAGTTAAGTAAACTCTTGGTTCAGACCACAGTTTCTGGCCTGGACTCGGCTATTTGAGAAGGGAGTGGTGTGAGGGTGTCCAGTGCCTCCTGGCTTATGCCAGTCCCCATTAAAAGAACCCTGATACTTGAGCTCCAGAGTAAAGACAGACAAAAGCTCATAGGATTGGTGTGCTCCCTTATCTGCCACACAAAAAGGGGGTTGCATAAGAATTTTTTAACATGCACTGGAACTTTTTAAAGCACACTAATAGAATTAACATAGGTTAAATCAAAGTAGCATGCACTAAATATATAAGGCACACTAACAAACCAAATGTGCACTAATGAATGCATATCCCTAGCCTTTGGGGTGCAGCCTAAATCTTCATGGAATATTCACTGGCTGAATATTTTTGCTGGAAATAGGGCTAAAAACATGCATATTTTTTTAACCAAATGGGAAAGTTACATACTATTTATGTGTGAAGTCCCTATTTTAAAGGGACTTTAAGCAGTCACGATTCGGTAAGTGCACACTTAAGTTCTATCGCACATACCTTGAGTATGAGTGTGCAAGGGGCAGAAATTGGGTGCAGCCTTACTTTACACATATAAGTTTAAAAATATTATAACTTATGCACGTTTCTGAACACTCTACACTCGGGCATTTACAGCAATATTTTAAAAGTTTGCACATACTTTGCTTTTTAAAATAGGCTGCAATATATGTGTGGCAGAGTGCATTAACTGCCCGGGAGTTTATAAAATTGCCCTTAGTATAGCAGTGTCCTTCAGATCCAAGGCAAAAGATAATATTACTGAACATGAAACTGATAGCCAGCCAAACTCTAGATACCTAGACCTAGGCTTGCCATTTGGCTATCGTTTATGACATTTTTGGTATACTGCCTCTTGTGGGGCCTACAGAGTGGTTTACATAGTTAAAAATAAGGTAACATAGAAGGCAGAAAGGAAAAAAGGAACTCCAATGTGTGATAGGAAAGGAGACAATGAACAGCAAGCAAGAGAGCACATACAATCTAGGGCTGTCACACACATACAATTACTCAAATAGTTGCAGTGCGCCTAGAATGCGTCTGCACCAAAGGCCTGCTCAAATAAGTAAGTCTTCAAAAGGGCTATCCGGAATTAGGTAAGTAGAACCTCTTTCCACCCCAGGAACTCTGCTGGGGTTGTCTTCATTTAGAGTGCCCTGGTGAACCTCATCCCTTGTGCCCTCCCCATGGTGCCCATTGCCGCCGCCCCTCTTGGGACATGCTGCAAACCCACAAGCAGCCCCGCGGCACTTACCTTACAGCTTTGGCATTCTGGGGCTGCTTGCTTCAGCCCCCTCCGATGCCCAATGCTGATTTCCTGTCTGCAAACAGAAAGTCTGCATCCAGCGGTCTGAGGGGGCAGAAGCAAACAGCCCCGCGGCGCTGAAGTTTAAAGGTAAGCACTACAGGGCTGTTTGTGGTCATTGCTGTTACAGCAGGTCCTGAAAGGGGAGGCGGCAATGGGCACCACAACTGGGGGTGCAAGGGATGAGGTTTACCAGGGTTCTCATCTCCTTGTGCCGGCCCTGGTAATTTTTCAGGGCTACGTGGACGAATTTAGTGAAATTGTGTAGCTTGATTTGCTACTCTAAATGAAGACAACCCCAGCAGAGTTCCTGGGGTGAAAGAGGCTACACTTACCTAATTCAGGATAGCCAAATCACAAGCCTAGGTCTAGGTGTCTAGAGTTTGGCCAGCTATGATGGGTCCCGAGAGGAGCAACAGTAGTGAAAATGGGCAGCTCCGGAGGGCCGGTGCTCTAGACAGCCTCCTAGTTCTCTTAATGATAGCACTGGCCCTGGATCCAGCCTCCTAACTCTTAAGGTTAGGAGGCTAGATCATATGAAATTGGCTTCTATAATGATTTACAGCTAAGTTACCACTAATCACCTTAATCTCATCATAGTGTTTTGTGGCCACTTCAGTTAATAAGCGAGTTCTCAGCTGTGGCTGTGGTTTTATTCCATTCCTTCCACAGTCAGTCATCTAGTTCACTTGTATCCATCCATATCACAGAGCCCTGACTTTCTTCCATCATACGCAGTACTCACACGTTTTGGCAGTGAGGAGCACTGGACTTCCTTCACGTTCCTCTACCATCGATGACACACGAACCGTATAAGTAACACTCTCCTGTAGTTCGGGAATCATGAAAAATGTTGTCTCTCCTGGAACAGTCTGAGCAATTTCCAGACCTCCTGAAGATAAAAGAAAGGGAAGTTGTTGTAATAGTGCCTGGAACAGGGAGTGCGACCATGCACAATTCAGCGCAACCAAAAATGAAATCAAATAAAGCCAACAGCTGGGAACTGTGGCATAATGAAGTGCCTTAAGAACATAAGAACATAAGATATGCCCTACTGGGTCAGACCAAGGTCCATCAAGCCCAGTATTCTGTTTCCAACAGTGGCCAATCTAGGTCATATGTACCTAGCAGTTTCCCCAAGAGACACAAGTTCCACAATGCTTGTACTGGGTCAAGCATTGATATCTTCGGTCACTTCTTAATAATGGTTTATGGACCTTTCCTCCAGGAACTTGTCCAAACCTTTTTTAAACCCAGCTACACTAACAGCCTTTTCTACATCCTCCGATAACAAATTCCAGAGTTTGATTACACGTTGAGTGAAAAAATATTTTCTTTTATTAGTCTTAAATAGTTTACCCTGTAGCTTCATTGCATGTCCCCTAGTCTTTCTATATTCTGATAAGGTAAACAATCGATCTACGTTTACCCGTTCCACTCCGTTCATTAATTTATAGACTTCTATCATATCTCCCCTCAGCCGTCTCTTTTCCAGGTTAAAGAGCCTTGTTATTTGTTCATCGGGAGGTACTAGAGGAGCACACTCGATCAAGGAGCCCATGGCCCTCCATGTGCAGCCTGTTGCTTTGCCTCTTTCTACAACCGTGAGTAATACTTTGGATATTGAAACCTTGAGTTCTGGTGGCTCTACACCTCCACCCCAGTCTTCTTCTATGCTAGGCTTGTCTGCTCCAGATGATAGTAGTGGTTCTCAGAGAGCCACTTCTTCTCCACCTGCAAGCGAGCACTCTCCATGATACCCCTCCCTCTCAGACCCCCCAGATGATCTTTGGTATCCCAAGGCAGTTTCTCTTCCGTCACCATCTTCAAGTTTGGTTGTGCCATTGGACTCCTCCACTGAGGTTTCCTTGAGGGATGTTTGGGGTAAGCTGTTGAGAGTGGAATTGATATTGACTGGGACTATGGGTCAATTGTGCAAGTTTTCTGAGGAATCTGTGGACAAATTTAAACCGCAGGACTCTTTAATTTCCTCTTTAGAGTCTCATGTAATGAAACCTGAGGGCTCTTAGTCCTCATTGCAGTCTCTAGTGGGGGCAGTAGTTAAGGATAGTTTGGTTATTCATATCCAATCTAGAGGCAATGGAGAATCAATTAAGGGAAAGGAATTTACGATTCCTGAATTTTCCTGTGATGCAGCTTCTGTCCCCTCTCGAGCTGCTGAAAAAGTATTTGAAAGACATTTTGTTGTTCAGTAATGTTGATGAGCTAGTTATTTCTAAGTTATTTTATGTTTCCAAGGGGACTCAGGTAGAAGTGGCTGAAGGAGAGGAGTTTGATTCCATCGCCTCTCCGGACAGTCTTGATTTGACCGCTTTTCTGGAGACCTCTCACGACAGAGGGTGACTTTGCTGGTCACTTTTGGATAGGAGACTGATAAGATTTCTGTCTTGAAATTATACTTTTCTAAAAAGTCTCTTCCCTTTTGTGGCCAGCTGATAAACATTTTTCCTGATGTTGTCTGGTCTACATAATTGCATAGGAAGGCTTTCTTGCCGTCTTGGCTATCGGAGCCACGTTCTATCTCCATTCCTCCTGTAAGTGATTGGTTACCTATGCTGGAAAAACGTTTGTTATCACAGATGTTTCCCATTTGGAAAATTTGCTTCATGACAAATCATTGGGTTAGTATGGGTACTTGGGGATTTGTATATACTCTTGACTCATCTTATTTTTGACTAGGGTCATTCTAGGTATTAATACATTTGCTCTCTTCTGCTATTCTCCAATGATGGGGGCTAGAACATCTCTTGCTATTGTTTTGTTTTGGTTTTTTGGAGTTTTTTTGCATATTTTCCTAATTTCTAATGGCAGCAGGCTATGCTTTTCTTATATACATTGTGTATATATTTTGGTTAAAATCTTAACTTAAAAAAAAAAAAAGAAAGGGAAATTGTTATACTGGTGCCTAGAACAGGGAGTGTGACCATGCACAATTCAGTGCAACCAAAAATGAAATCAAATAAAGCCAACAGCAGGGAACTGTGGCATGATGAAGCACCTTGTTATTTGTTCATCCCCAGCTTTAGTTGCAGCCGGCCATGATCCCTATCACCTCCTATCCATTCTTCGTCTCCCTTCCAAATCCATTGATGGTCACACTGCACAAACCATGATCCTTTGTCATCTGGAAGGGAAATGCCTTTCAAGGTTCAGCTCTTCCTTGCCGTCTGTTGCATACAGGGGGATCTCCTACACTTTCCACCCCCACCTTTACACAGATACCAACACCAGGCACATGGTCTAAACCCAAGTTTTATCTAACATTACATTGGTAGAATTCAAGATGACCCTGGCAGTCACCTGACCTTCAGACTACAGCCCCTGGCATTCTATAAAAATAATGAGTGTTGCAGGTAGGTCAAGAATAAATTTAGGTTTGTCATAGTGCATACACAATTCAGGTTTGTTACATGAGAAGCACCATGAAACAGCTTCTCAGCAAACGTCTGGTGAGATACAGGTAAAAAGAGCAGCACTGTTATGGGTCTCCAAAGTTACAAGAATATATTTAGAAAAAGACATGATAAAACGGTGAAATAACTGTGAGGGATCTCTATGTAAATGATGTGACTAGGGATTTCCAAAACGTAATACATTCATAAGAAGAAGCAATAAGAACCCCTTTGGGCTATGCTGATAAAGAGTTCAGGGAAATCATACATTTGCAGGGTTCACCAGGAGGGATTTTTAAATGGCAAGGAAGCAACATTTAATTTTTGTCTAAAAATATTCAGGTGGCCCCAGTGATAGCTCAGTTACGTCTGTTGAGAATAAAACTCAGATGGACTATATTAAACAGGCCAGGATCTTGGTGAACATGTTTTATTGGGACCCTAGATTTCTCTCAGTGGGTCGGTCTCATCATTAAGCTAGTCTAAAATCTAGTTATGTATCAAGATTACTATTCAGCTAGGCACACATCCCCCGCCTGATACTATAACAAATTTCAGACCAAAATCAACCATGAGTTATCAGACCTTAAAAAGGGAGATATGCCTTACTGCAGGACCAATGTTCCCTCTAATTTTCTGTAGGCTGTGTGCGCATAAAATATCAGCTGTGTGCAGCTTTTGAAGGAAGATTAAATTTTTGTGCGCCACATAACAACACTCAGAGTTATATACTTTAAAATTTGACTACACGTCAGAATACAGTATGTACATCACATTGATTTTAATCAAATTAAATGAAAATAGACAATTACTAAATGAAGTGGGAAATTTCTAGTAATTACAATCATAACTTTTAAATTTTAAGACATCTGTGTTGTTTTCTTTCAGAATCAGAGCCGTAATTTTTGTGCGCTCTGTTGTAAAGTATGTGCGCTCGCTCGGCGAGGTGTGTGCGCGCGCAAACGCGCACAGCTTAGAGGGAACAGTGTGCAGGACACACCCTTCTCATGCAGACAACTACAGTAGGGAATGACACTGAGCCAATTTTTACTTCAACTGAAAAAGGCAGATGAATGATGATCCCTATTCTTACTGACACTAAATAGAGCAGAAGGGAATACATCGTTCAGGTACAATCAAATCTCCTTGCATTTTATCACCTGCTTGGCATGTGCAATCGGCTGGAAAATGATTGGAAGTTTGTAATTTAGATAAACATCCATCTGCGATAATGTAGGCAAGCGATACTTCTTTTCATTAGAAGGATGATGAATTCCTGTGGTCCCTCCCATCCCTGTTTTTGTTAAGATTTCATGCAAGCAAGTGTGGGAAACAGATTATGTAACACGCATCATAGCATGTGAAGACTTTCGCCTATTAACCAGCAATCTCTCGCCTTTTTCTAGTATTCCAACTATACGTATATCCACATCCCAGCCTCTGAGTCTGCGGGAAAGGAGGAGGCATGTGATATAAACTTTCAAAAACCACCAAAGAATGCAGCAATACCCAGCAGGCAGGCCTCTTCCAAAGGAAAGGAAACTCACGGGATAGGGGTGAAAAGGGGGGAGGCTGAGGAAAAAGTTGAAGAAATATTTAGTCACAGAAAGGACAGTGGATCCACGGAACAGTCTCCAATTTGAGGACGAAAAGTGATAGACTTCAAGAAAACAAGGGGCAAGAACAAGGGAGCTCTGGTGGTGGGGGAAAGAACTGAAATGCCAATGACTGATTAAGGGGTACATTAAATGGGAAGTGGCATGAAGTTGGGCAGATTTAATAGGCCTTCTGGCCTTTAGCTGCTGACATATTCTATGTTTCTATTTCTTGAATGTTTTCAATGGCAATAACATTACAGATCAGAACTGGTGTGTATGGGTGACCTGATTGTATAATCTACAGATTATGAGCTGATCCCCAGGATGTTCAATTTCTGAAATAGGACTGGCATGAAAAATGTTGAATTTGTGGGGTGGTGGGATTTCAACTTAAGTACTGCAACTATGTAACTGCATTTAGCTAATAAACAGGCCGATGCAGAAAACCGGTGCTAGATGCGCGCTGAAGACGCCTTTAACGCGGCCCGACAATGCACATTTTTTAATGCTGGATGCAGCAAAGATAGAGCTTGTAAATAACCCCCGCATTAACCATGCACATGCAAATGAGCTATCACACCATTAAAGTGGGAGAGCAAGTCAAACACATGTGCAGAAGAAGTCTGCACTAATTTGGCTTACTCTCCGGACACTGCATGGCTAATCTGCATAGCAACCCCAACAGTATTTTGAAGGCCCCATGCGGTGCATCCAGGATCCAGACACTGCCATTCTGCATGATGGCTGACACCGAGGGGGAGCGCGTAGGCAGCAGTCCTGCTTAGGTGCATTTCGGGGCTGGCAGACCACCAGGTAGGGTCCTCTAGACCACCAGGTTTTGTTTTTTATTTAATATGGGGTAGTGGGGGAAAGGGGCCACTAGACCACCAAGTTCTTCTTTTATTTATTTGGGGGGAGGAAGGGGCCACTAGACCACCAGGGATAATTTCATTGTCGGGCATGACCCCTGACAGTATTTTGATGGCATCGGGGGCCTTTCCCGATGCCATCAAAATATTGTCGGGGTGGGATCGGGGTCGCTGGACCACCAGGGATAATTTTATTGTTGGGCATGGACCCCGACAGTTAATGGCATTGGGGAACGTGCCACAATCGTCCCCCAATGCCTTTAAAATACTGTTGGGGGTGGGATCGGGGCTGCTAGACCACCAGAGATCATTTTATTGTGGGGCATGGCCCCCAACAGTATTTTGATGGTATCGGGGGCCTTTCCCAGTGCCATCAAATTACTGTCAAGGGCATGCATTAGACGTTTACTTCCACTCAGACCCTGCAGCAAAGTTTTGGCACTATGGCTGGTTGAGAACTCATCTACACCTGCCTCTGCATTGGGCATACCCATGATTTGCATACCAACCCAGCAGATTGAAATACATTTAAATAATTAATGAATCATTTAAATACATGTGGCGTTAATTGGGTGCTAGTTTTTCTGCCAGCGTTTACATCTATTTTCTGCATATAAACGATTGTTAAAATGACCTTAAACGTGGCATTATGGGCTCGTAAAGCCCGCGCTAGCTTTCTGCATCAGCCTGAAAGAGGATGGACCTTCACTTGGACCTAATAGTCATGATTCAAACTTGTGCCAGTGTGACCATTTATCCAATTAAGCTCTAGGTGGGGCCCAAGCAGAGCTGCAAAAGTCACAGTCTTAAGAGTAAAATTAATCATTTTCTAGATGCACTGAGACACACCAGCAAAAGGCGCCCAGGAGATCCGATAGTTGGTTATGCCAGGAGTCCTCTTCCAAGACAGCCTCAGAGTGTTCACACCTGTGTCAATAATCTTCAGGTCTCGTACTGGCGGGATGTAGATGGGGTTTGAATCTGAAGTAAGAGAAATCCAACAATTGAGAACTAAGAAAATAAATTGATTTTTGCTTCTTTTTAAGTGGATTTGATGCTTACAAAAGACACTGGGATAAAATATAAATTCAAAGTCATACACAGGACAGATAAAGGCACATTTTACAAAGGATGTCCAAATGCAGTCTGGGACATCAAAGCCAGAATGTCTGAAAAAACAAAACAAGCAGGCACAATTTCAGAAACGTGAACATCCCCAGTATGAACGTCTATGGAGGCACCTACCAGAGCTGCCAAGTTACCCAGTTCCAGGAGTGAGATTTCTTTTTTTGCCAGTTCTGGTTTTACATTTGCATTGCAATGCAGTATGGTATTTGTAATTCTGGATTTTACCCATTGAAATCAGTGCTGCGGGTCCCATAATGCATCAGAATAAGATTGTCAGACTTCCAAGACCGGCTTAAAATCTCACTCTTGGAACTGGGTAACTTGGCATTTCTGCGTCCCCATAGAGGTCCCCAGAAGAGCCTTTCAGGACAGGGATGTCCAACAGCCTAATGGCTAAAGTAGTGGGTTAGAAAGAGGGTGGCCACAGTTCAAATCTCAGCATAGGCCTTTGTGATCTTAGGCTAGTCATTTAATTATCTATCTTCTCTACATGTTTTAAGGCCACAACAAGCACTTTCCGGAAGCCTGTTCGTGCCTGGAGCAGGTCTAAATGTGGACATGCCTGCAGACCTCCGACATTTCTGAGACTTAATGGAGATGTCTAAGGTCATTGCACCTCCCCAGACAGACCCCCACTATGCCCCACCTACTTGGATGTGATGTCATTTGTAAAATGGTTCTGGAGACATCTCTGTGATTTCAACTTCCACGTGCATGTCTTCGGACGGCCGAATCACAACTAACACTTTTAAAATAGCCCCTGAACTCAACAGACAATAGTAAACTATATTATCTGACATTGCTAACACAGCTGCTGAACTGCATGGTTACAATGATTGGATTTTTTCCGAGTATTATATTGTGCATTTTAATGCATTTTCTTAGAGCCAAGGGCCCCCATGCTTACAGTACACCCTGGATGTGCATCGAATCCCTTTAACATGCAACCCATCAAGTGCATTATATTTTAAAAAAAACAGAAACACCACGTACTCAACCAATTTTGGTCAAATATGAGTGTGAAAAAACATGATCTAAGCAACCCAGTCAATTCCTCCATGCCTATGGCTCCTTCTCTGATGTTTAAAAAATTGATAATCATACCATCACATAGTATGGCTATCTACTGACTACCCAGTAAGGTAGTTACAGATGCACTGGGCAGAAGCAGATAAAGAGGCCTGCTTACTAAATGCTAGCACACACTAATGGTCATTCCTATGGGTGCGCTGTGTGCACTAACGTTTATTAAACAGGCCCCAATGTTTTTGGCAAGACTCGGCCTTACCAGAAAAAGACAAAGAAATTACAAAGTTAAGAACTGGAATAAAAGTACCAAGAATGGAAATTTAGAAAACCCAATCAAAGGCTGATAAAAACAAAATCCTTGAACATATTTTTAGACCATACTCTACAAAGAATTAGAATTTAGTGAGATAACTCGCAGAATACTTTGCTTTATCACTGAGATAAACTGGTCAATTTTTCCATGTTGCTTATATCTGGAATTTTCCACCTCCTTCTGTGGTCAAGGTAATCCAGAACCACGCCCACTTCATACCATGCATTGTATTGTACCCCTGGCCTGAAAAGGAAGCAGATTTCTTCGACGCTAACCATAATTGGATTATGCCAGTTTTAATGAAGAAAAAGGGCAGCCACACCACTTTATAGCAGAAGCCAGATCCTTAAGCGAAGTAACTTACCAGTGTTTTGGAGGAGTGTGGCTGCAGGCCCCTCGGAGTCGCCATAAATGGCGTGGACACTGATGGCATACTGGGTATTCGGCAGCAGACGGTCAATATGATAAGCAAGGACACTGGAGTTCACATACTCACTTTGAAGGACCCCGTCTTCTGGAAACAACATAGCACCCAGTCACTTAGTTCTTACATGCAAAGCAACTTATTCTACACATGATGGTTTGTTTTTAAGCTGGTTTATCAAATCTGTCTGTCTGCCAACAAACCTAAGGGCATGTTTATTAAAGGTTAATGTGTGTTAAGTAAAGTTAACGTACGTTAAGTTCTGCCACTGCCTATTCATTTCTATGGGCCCTTGCAGCATTTAATACGCATTAACCTTTAGTAAGCAGACCCCTTAGTTTTCCAGTAAAAGTGGAATAGAGGCATCGTAGCCAGCACTATTCTATCTTATCTTTGTTTTTCCTGACAACATGCACAAATAAGAACTTTTTTTCAACAGCCCAGTTCTATGAAACCTCATAAACATAGCAGAATTTTTATAACACAATTACTTGAAAGTCTATTTAGCAAAGATACGTTAGAATAGAGCGAGTTACAATGCCTCTGTTCCACTCTTACTGTAACACTAAGGGCCGATATTCAGCAGAGCAGCTGGCCAGTCTAAAGCGGCTAGCCATCGCCGCTGAAACTAAGACCCAGATATTACGTGCCGGGATTGAATATCTAGGTCAGCCGGATAGCAGCAAACTTAGGAGGGATATTCAAAGCAATTAATGTGGTTAGTAGACCTGCTAACTGTATTAATCGCCTTGACTGGGATATTCAGCGGTACCTACGCGCTAGTGCTGCTGAATATGCCTGGTTTATTTTATTTATTATTTATTACAGTTTCTTATATACCGCACTATGCTGCTGCACACGCCACTGCTAACCGGTTAACATCAGGGTGTTTCAGGCACATTCAGTGGTCACCGGGCAGCGGCAAAATCACTAAAACAAATTTTACCAAAGCATGAAGGCACAATTAATTGGATTTTAAAAATGGAGTGCTATTATATCAATCTGAAAAGCAGTACTACAAAAATACCCAAACCAAGCATGGTTCACCTTTTTGTGCCACAGGAATCCATGTGATTTTGTATTCCGTTGCTCCAGCTGTGGAACTCCACGCAAGCGAGACAGACCTGCTCGTGTATGATGTCACCTTGAAATTCGACACATAGCCAAGTGGGGCTGCAAAATTAAAGCAGGGTTTAATTTCGGGCTTGGGTTGTACAGTAAAATCAAACATGTAGCAGCTGTGGTGGTCCCCTGTAATATGTACAAAATTAAAATAAACCAGAAACCTGTCTGTGAAATGTACGTTTTCCTGCCAGTTTTCTCTCAGTATACGCAGCCAAAGTGAGCTATGACCCTTGCTAGTTTCTGAACTTGCATCTAGTGCATTGTGAGTTTTGTAGTTCCTGCTTCTTCCACTTGAATGCACCACATGGCAACAGGAAGGGACATGTCAAAAAACCAGAACAGTGCCTTAAGTCTCTTTGCAGAAACTGGGTCACTTAGGACCTCTCTATTCAGATCACAACATTTCATCTCCCTTCAGATTACACTGGTATCTCTCGTTTGCACCAGTTTCTTCTTAAATACGGCCAGCAAAGTGCCAAAAATAGTGCTAAAAATCTTTTTTATTATTTTCTTCCATAAACATTTTTGTTTTGTGGAGGGCCATGAACGATACCCAGAACCTGTTCATCGTTATACGAGGACCCTCACTAATGGCCAGTTTCTGCCTCCTCCTCCCCCCCCTCCCCCCCCCCTCCCCCCGCTGCCTGGATACAAGCCAGCAATGCTGGAGTTAACTTCCTTCTTCTAGATCGCGGGAAGAATGGGGCCCTTCATGCTTAGAACACCCAGGCATACAGCACCCCCAGGCAGAGAAAGAGCGCGTGAGGGTAAGGAGAGGGAAGTTGGAAAAAGACAGTCAGCCATTCCCTTTGAAACCTGCAGTCTGGGGTAAGTCCCAGACTGCAGGCTTGGAAAAATCAGGAATAGAACACAGAGCACTGACAGAGAGGAATGTGACTTCCAAGGGGCAGGAGAAGTATGGCTGCAGTCTAGAGGCCCTGCGTTAGGACAATTGCAGGTTCAAGAATATGAGGTGCCCTAGGTGAACAATCAATCCTGTCGTCCCCCTACTCCCACCCTCACCCCTGCTGCTGCCACTGTCACCCCCTCTGAGACCTGCAACAGCAGCAATGCCATTAAACAGCAATGCGGCACTTACCCAAAGCTTCGATGCTGCATTGTGGTTAGTGCTTGTTTTGACCAGTGCCCCCCTGCAAACAGGACATCTGAGTCGGAGGGGACAGAAGCAGCTAGTCAAAGCAAGCACCAAAGCAGTTTGGCATTGGAGGCATTGGGTAAGCACTGTGTTCCTGTTTTAATGGGCTTGCTGTCATGCCAGAGAGAGGCAGCAATGGGCTGCCCTGGAAACATTGGCACTCTAAGTGACTGCCTAGTTTGCCTAGTGGGCAGCACCAGCCCTGACTGTCAATTTTTTTCCTCTTGTTCTCTCCGCTAGCTAGAGCATTTTAGTGCAAAAGGGACCCCATAGAGCCCTTGATTAATTTTTCTACTGCAATCTGCATAGAATAAGTCAGATTATTTAACTGGCTTTTCTACATTTCTTAATTGGACAAGGGATGTGCATTTGTTTGAAATGACACAGGGAATATCAACGACACTTCCTCTATCGTTTCATATCATTTTTAGTCCAAAATGGAAGTATAAACCCCAAACGTTCATCATATTCCATCTGTCATAATTAGCACACAGTATTCAGGGATATTGCATATGTGCACATTATTGTTCATTGGCAAAACCCAGAACTGGCCTGAATTCTTCCATGAACTGGGTCCACTGGCAGAGTTATTATAGAGAGATTTTGCTCCGAGTCACCTTGGACAGGCTGAAGTATTTCTCGTTTTGCCTCATGCACAGTATCACGAGACTCCAGCCCTGCAAATCCATAGATGTAGTGGGGCCAAAAGCTACTAAATTAATCAGAGTTGATGCCCTGGCAGGCAGGAAGAAAGTACTACTACTTCTGATCACTTGTATAGCTCTACAAGGTGTATGCAGCACTGAACAGACACATGTAAAAGACAGTCCCTGCTTATCCGAGCTTACAATCCAGTTAGGACGGTCAGCACAAACAGCTGAGGACAAGGAAATGTCAAGGGGAATGGTAAGGAAACACACGAGGCGAAGCAGATCAGGATCCAAAAGCTGCTCCAAGAGGTGAGTTTTTGGCTTGTGCAGAGCAGCATCTTGAGCCCATGCTAACAGCACATGAAGAGCCCGCGCTAACATAGCCCACACGCCCCTTACCGGTGCAGGTCTTAGTAAACATGTGCCTTAGGATATGGGACACGGATTCTTTTGTAAAACACATATAAGAACCCCAGGAAATGCATGCACAGACTGCAACTTGCACAGCGGGAACAGCCTTTTCAGAGAGGAACACGATTAAGAAAAAGAGGCATCCCTCAGGCTTTCAAACACTTAACTGGAGTGGCCTAGTGGTTGGGGCAAGGTACTTCAGGCCAGAAGGTCAGGGGTTCAAATCCCACTAGAGGACAGCAACCTTGGGCCAGAAGGATTGGGGTTTCTAGTCCCACAGGTGCTCCTTGTGGTCCTGGGCAAGCCACTTAACCCTCCATAGCCCATGTTATCTCCAAGTTATAATGCCCTGTTCAATGTAATTTCAGTTGTTCAATGTAAACCACACTGATGCAGAATAGTGCGGTATAAAAGAGAATATAAATAAATGCCAAGCTTACAGTGTAAGTTTTAACATTTACATGAGTTAAGTGCTGGAGGCCCAGGAAGAGCCTATTAAGGAGCTACCCAAAACAACTTATTTTCTTTATTTTTTGAGGTGGTTTTAAACGCCGGAGAGGTAAGAACAATTGCCCCCTCAATCACTCCTGCAAACCCCGAATCTAAACAAGCAGCTTGATGACTTTTATGCCTACCTCAGAAGAGATTTAAGCGCCAGCATCCAGAGGTTTTTTTTGCAAAATCTGAAATACATGCCTACTATTCTGTCCCACCCAAAACACGCACACAAGCCCCCATGGAAACTGCGCATGCAGCGGATCTACACGTACAAATAGCAACTTTCTAATATAGCTGTTAAATGCATTAGTCATTTGCATATTAAATGCTGCTATTTGTACATGTAAAAGCTAGAGAAGCCTTCTACATATTGCCTCCATAAAACAAACCAAAGCACTCTCAATCATAACAATTTTAATTTAAAAAACATAATTAACAACCATTTTAGTTTTAGATCAGATTAATGCAGGGCTGGCCCAACCATTAGGTAAGCTAGGATATCACCTAGGGCAACAGCTTCTGTGGGGCAGTAATGAGCAGTAACATTCAAAGCAAAGCAATAGATCCTGACAGCTACACAAACCTGAAGAGCGATCAGCATATTCTTTTACCTTCAGGCAGAACAGGCACGCACAACCAAGAAAAGTTTAATATTGAAAAGTATGATGTCCAATTATGCATTTTGTTAGAAGGAGTGGTGTTTCAATGATCATAACTGTTTAATTATCAAATTCTTGGGGGCATAAGGCTAAAGGATCATTCAATACCCTTTCACCAGCCCTGGATCCATACTTTTTGTTGATGCTCTGGAGTCAGCTAATTTATATACCATCCTTTATCCAAAACTCAGGACCCAGATGGGTTTACCTCATAGAAAACAATAAAATGCATCATAAAAGCCTGACACGTGCAATAAGACTTCTAAGACCCTGTATAAAGGGGTCCCTCATTGTGGGGGAGAATTTTACTCACATGTCCTGGCAGTGGTTGTGATTCCAGGTCCCACAAGAGAGCCAAACAGCACATAGAGAGAAATGACATACTCCGTATCATCAGCCAGACCCCGCAGCTGGTGGGATGTTGTGGAACTATTGAGAGCCAGCTGCCGTGGACGGTCTTTCCCAAAGAATTCTGGTATGAGAGTGAGAAACAAGACAGAGAGCCAGGAAAAGCATCAGCTACTGACAGCATTCATCATAATATTCAGGTGCACTACTGGACACTGCACTGCAGACAAATCCATTTGAACGCTTAAGAAGTCCACGGCATAAAGACTTTGCAATGCAACATGAACACATGGAGGCTAAGGTGGTCATTCTCAGCGGTGAATAGCGGGGTTGGACACCCAATCCTTGCTCTGACCCTGAACGCGATTCCGCTCCAAGTGCTCCCCGCACGTACAGAGGGTTTGTGCGAGGACTGCTGGATAGGGGCAGGAGGGGGTGGAAAAGAGGCAGAGCCGGAGCAGAGCCATGCGCTGGGACATACAGAGGCCATTCAGGTCGGTCTTCTGTAGGTCCCCCAGTGCAGAGATGGATGCCCACTTTATTCCTCCTCGAGGTGGAAATAAGTGCCAGGCACAGCGGTGATTGCCTCTTGGAGCCCCCCAAAACCCATTGTGCCACCATGGGAGTGCTCATGCCACCTGACCCTGGCCTTGGGGCCCTCCCAGAAGTTCGGTTAATGTTCTGCTGGTGCCGCACTGGGACCGGGCATTCCGCGCCTCCAGCTGGATGTCTCGGTGTCATGGGGATGGGATGCCATTGCACCAGCATGCCAGCCGGAGCGCTATTTGATTTGGATTGGCAGCCCATGGGACATTCCCCAGACCAGAATCGGGTGCCCGCCCAGATATCTATGTTCCTGATTCTGCCGTCGTGGGTACATCTGGGCCCCACGGCGGCAGAATAGAGTACAATCCCAGCATGTCCAGGTTTTGACTGGGCAAAGCAGAGGGACATGCCGGGATCACAATTGGCCTCCATGTAACTTGCTCTAAGTGGATGAAGGAACGGCATCTGTGAAGGGATCCCCCGAGTCCTTGCATACTCATGGATCTGACTACATCTCTATGCATGAAATATTGACTAGAGTAACTCTGCCTGTTCCTTTTGACATGCAGCTATATGGTCCCCCTACTTTACTGTTCGTGAACAAGGCTTAGATTGTAAGTCTTCTTGGTTACGGAGCTATCTACTATACCTGATTGTAATTCAACTTCAGCTCAGATTTGTGAAGGTGAGAAATTAAATCTAATATCCATATCCAAATGTAGCCAGTTCTATAGCTTCTCTCCAGGCCAGAGGATCTGAAGGAAGGCTAAATTGTAATTTTCTATGGATCTGCTCTGGTTCTCTAGGATTTTTTTTAAAGCTGTACTCCCTGCCCCTAGGTTCACTGGTATGAACCAAAATGAGAACACTGAGTCAGCCAATCAGAAGCTCAGCCAATTACAAGCTTACTTTTCTATCTGACTAAAAATACTTCAACTCCCCAGCCTTGCACCTCTTGATCCTGCCTGTATTAAAGTCTCTTCCTCTTACAACATTTCTGTTCCCCTCCTTCCTATCTCCCTTCTTTACCAGTTGTCAGCCATATTATGGGCCATTCACTTAGGTGAAGTTTAACATGGCCTCCATATTCAACGCATCAACTAAACGTAATTTCTCTGTAGTTCCTAGTTAATTTTATTCCTCACCATTTTACACAGTTATAGGCTCAAACTTGTACACCTTCATGTGTGAACATAATTCCTCCAACCATTTGGCTCTTAAAATATATTGCTCAGGCACCTTATTTCCACTTTCCTAATTCTAGTTGCTTTTGGGACTTGTTTAAAATGTTGTCAGAGCTGAAATATACATTCTGTAGAGTTGCTTGAGAATACTCTACTGGAATTTAAAGACTGCCTACAAAATTGATTTACTGCTTTAGATACAAATGACAGAGTTCCAGAAGAGTTATGGGATGACATCAAGAAGGTTGTGATGGAAAAAATGAAAAGTCTCTATAAAAGATTAAAAAGCAAAAACGGCCAAAATGGATGACTGAAGAAACTCTGAAAATTGCCCAGAAACGCAAAGCAGCTAAAGCCAGAGGAGAAAGAGAGGCAATCGCAGAACTCAGAGATTTCCAAAGTGCAGCAAGACAAGACAAGGAGAAGTGCTACAATGATGCATGCAAGGAAATATAAGCAGAAACTATTAGAGGAAGAACAAGATCGGTTTTCCTAAAACTGTGAGAGTTAAAGAAAAAATTCAAGCCTCAAATTGGAATGCTACGAGATGCTTAAGGTTCCATGTTGAATGATGTTGAGAAGATCAAGAAAAGGTGGAAAGACTATACAGAGTAATTATACCATAAAGATCAAGTGGACCAACAGCTGTTTCAACCTGTACCTTATGACCAGGAACCATTGATGATGAAAGAAAAAGTCAAAGCAGTATTGAAAGCCTTATCAAAGAACAAAGCACCAGGCATTGATGGCATTCCCATTGAAGTATTACAGCAATCAAATGAAGCCGTTACCGTACTTATAAGGCTCTGCCAGGAAATAGGGAAGAAAAATTCATGGCCAACTGACTGGAAAAGATCTGAAGAAAGGTGATCCGTGACTGTGGAAATTAGTGCACAATTGCTGTGATCTCACATGCCAGAAAAATTATACTCAAGATCATTCAACAGAGATTACAACCATACCTGGAACGAGAACTGCCTGAAGTGTAAGCAGGGTTCAGGAAAGGACGAGGAACGAGAGACATCATTGCAGATATGAGATGAATTCTTGAAAAGATAAAAGAATACCAAAAGTATGTCCATATGTATTTTATTGACTACAGCAACGCTTTTGACTGTGTAAACCATGAGAAACTCTGGGTCACATTAAGAAGCATGGGTATATACCTGATAGTTCTCTTACACAACCTTTACATTGATGAAGAAGCAAAGGTTTGAACGGAACTAGGAGAAACAGAATAGTTTAAAATCAGTAAAGGTGTACGACAAGGCTGCATACTTTCCCCCTAACTTTAATTTATATGCAGAACAAATCATCAGAGAAGCAGGACTATATGAAGACAACCGAGGTGTGAAAATTGGTGGAAGACTCATCAACACCTTTGCTATTTTGATGATACCACATAACTGGCTGAAAATTAAGACGATCTGCTTCTCAAGATCAAGGAACATACTGTAGTCTTAAAATGGGCCTGCACCTTAACATTGAGATGACAAAGATCCTGACAACTGGCAAAATCAATAAGTTCATCATTGATGGAGAAGAAATTGAAATAGTTGAAAACTTTAACCTACTTAGCTCAACAATCAATAAAGAAAGGACAGGCAGACAAGAAATCTGACGACGCATTGCTTTTGGCAGAATGGCTATGAAGGACCTAAACAAGGCTCTCAGGAGCAGAGATGTCTCTCTCCATACAAAGATTCAACTTGTCCAAGCCATGGTATTTTCAATAAAATCATATGGATGCAAAAGTTGGACAGTGAAAAAGATAGACAGGAAGAAAATTGATGCCTTTGAATTATGGTGCTGGCGATGAATACTGTGTATACCATGGACTGTCCGAAGAACAAAGCAGTCAGTACTAGAGGAGATCAAACCTAAGCTTTCCTTAGAAGCTCAGATGACTTTGACTTTCATACTTTGGACACATCGTGTGAAGAGAAAGATCGTTAGAGAAAAACATAAGGCTTGGAAAGGTAGAAGATCAACATAAAAGAGGAAGGCTGGCAATGAGATGGATCGATACATTAACAGCAGCTATGGGCTCCACTCTATCAACAATGAGCGACCTGACTGATGATGAGCACAGTTTAGATCAACTATCCAGAGGGTCACCATGAGTCGACACAGACTTGATGGCACTTAACAGCAGAGTTGCTAAATTACCCAGTTCCAGAAGTGAGATTTTTTGCCAGTTCTGGTTTTAAAA
The DNA here is from genome assembly GCA_033557465.1 of Ichthyophis bannanicus. Taxonomy (NCBI): domain Eukaryota; kingdom Metazoa; phylum Chordata; class Amphibia; order Gymnophiona; family Ichthyophiidae; genus Ichthyophis; species Ichthyophis bannanicus. The sequence goes on along the minus strand of CM066038.1, from coordinate 46,481,716 downwards.
AGTGCATTGCTATGCAGTATGTTATTTGTAGTCTCTGAATTTACTCATTGGGAATCAGTGCTGCAGGTCCCATAATGAATCAAGATGAAACTGTCAGAAATTCAGGACTGGCTTTCTGCAATCTCATTCTGATGCATTATGGAGCCTGTGGCACTGATTTTAACAGGTAAAATCAGGGACTACAAATACCACACCGCATTGCAATGCAAATTTAAAACCAGAACTGGAACAAAATCTCCCTCCTGCAACTGGGTAACTTGGCAATACTGCCACTCCTTTCCCCTGCTTTTCTTACACAGATTGTTCTGTGGGACAATAACCTCATTTTGCGCTGTTTTACCCAACTAAATGATGAGGTCTCTGCCTTCTCTGTCTATTCTGAGAGACTGAAAGCTTCACGGAGCAGGGACTGTCTCTGTGTGTCTCATAGTACTGTGTATGCTTGATAGCCGGTACTGTTCCTGCCTCAAGACGTTGTGCTATGAGTAAGTTTCTACTATTGGTGGTCAGTGACACAACTAGCCAGGTTTTCAGGATAATCACAAGGAATATACATGAGAGAGATTTGCATACAAGGAATATACATGAGAGAGATTTGCATGCACGGCCCTCATTGTATGTAGATCTCTCTCATGCACAGTCATTGAGGTTATTCTGAAACCCTATCTGGCTAGATGTGTCCCAAGGACTGGGTTGAGAACCCCTGCCTTAAAGTAGAGGTTCTCATCCAGTTCTCAGCACGTGCCAGCCAGCCTGGTTTTCAGGATAGCCAAAATGAATATGCTTAAGATAGATTTCTATGTATGGCCTCCCTCATATGCAAATTTATATCATTCATATTCATTCTGAATATCCCAGTAAACCTAACTGACTGGGAGTGGTCCAAGGACTTAAAACCTTACCTGGAGTAGGGCCCCATGCCAGTCTGTATCCAGTGGCCCCAGGCACTGAATTCCACAATATCACGGCACTGTTGATAGTGACTGCGATTGCTTTAAGGCTCTGGACTGCACTTGATGCCACTTAAAAAAACAGACATGAATTTGCTGAGATCTGCTCGCGGTGAGTGCCATGTTTCATGGGGAAAAACAATATTTCCCTCTCAGGAAATTCCCTCTAATGCAGGGGTTCTCAACCTAATCTTTGAGACACACCCAGCCAGGTCAGGTTTTCAAGGTATCCACAATGAATATGCATGAGATAGGCATGGAGGCAGTATGTGTCACGCATATTCCTGAAAACATGACTAACTGTGTAAGTCCCGAAGACTGAGTTGAGAACCTCTACTCTAATAAGAGGGACCAGGCTCTGCCCATGCAGTATGGAATAAGGATTGCGCACACTTAAACATGTTTGTCTGACTTCTTTTAAGGTCATTGCATTGTGGACCACATTCTTTCAGCTTTTAGGGTTAGACTACGAAATAAATAATGCCCACAGTTCCATGTCATTAGGGACAAGCTAAGCCAACCCTGGTTTTACCCCAGTGCATCCGAGTATATAATTTCAAATCACTCTAAGAGACGCTGAAGCAGCCAATGTGGTTTTGTCTCGAAAATTCATGTGCTTCATCTTCCTAGTTTCCAAGTTACTGAGTTCCAGGAGTGAGATTTTAAGCCAGTCCTGGATTTCTGATAATCTTGTCATGATGCATTATGAGACTTGCAGCACCGATCCCAGTGGGTAAAATCAGGCACTACAAATACCATACTGCACTGCACTGTAAATTTGAAACCAGAATTGGGAAAAAACCTCACTCCTGGAACTGAGTAATTCCGAATATCAGTTTCTTTTTTTGTTTGGACCCTTTAATCTTTCAATTCAAATCACAACCACACCATGAGCCTGTGTTCACTGGTGTGTTCACAACCAGCACTATGGGACCTGCAATCACTGGCCTGTGTGGCAGGCCTTGAGCGCACCAGTGATCGCAAGCCAGTGATTGACCTCTCCTCTATCTAGCACATCCATCACAGGAAGTGTCTTCAGCCAGGGGACACAGACCACAATTCCCTTGGAATCTAGCACAGATTTGTCCTGAGTCCATCGCCGTCATGGGACAACTGGAACGTCTCCTTCCCCAGGGGCTGTGAACACTAACTCTGCAGCGTCCCCAGCTCCAATGGGTTAGTAGAGCAGAAACGAGCCCTGGGACTTGAACTCAGGTCTCTTGCATGGCAATATGCAGCAGTATTGCACTTTACTTACGTGTAGTGGCCTTCCTACTCACTACAGGCCCCTCTATATCCACAAAAATGGGGTTGATGGAAACGGTATACTCGGTGTCAAGTTGCAGTCCTTGGATTAGGTACTGGGTGTACGTTTCTCCCAGGTTAAGGTTCTGAATATAGCCCTCTGCATAAAGAAAGATATGTGAAGAGGCTCAGAATACAGCTGGAAAAGAAAGGTGGTCCCAGGCCCGTGACCATCAGAAGCAGACATCTTTTCATTAGGAAACTGAAGGAACATATTGTACTGTACTCATGCTGTATACAGAAAGATGGCTGCCTCGTGAACTCCAGCTAGTGTTCGTACTCATCAAAAATAAAAGGAAATAAAAACAAATGGGTTTCCTGTTGCTTCTCATTTGCTATGCATGTGACTGACTATGTACACGGGCCATCTGAATACTGCCTCTCCTTCAATATGACCAGAAGCCCCATGTTGCATACGTTGGGTCATTCACAATTCTCACAGTATTTTACAAAAGGCTCTGCCGAACACGGGAGCAATGATTTCATAAACATACACAAAAAACAGCGGCATCACTCGGCATCTTCCATGAACGGATTCTGGCGATTACACATCGAAGTGCCATTTTAGACACCTCCCTCTTTAAGTGCTGGAACTATGCATATAGAGGCCCCACGGTAGAAAAATATACAAAGACCTGGCACCCACTACGGAGCGAAGCCCCAAAAGGTGATAGGTAACATTTTTGGTGACAAAATAATCCCAGATGGTTAAGCACAATTGCCCTCTCAATCACTTGTCTCAAACCTTGGCCAAAATGAACATTGCTGAGAAAATCTATGCATGGCTTGGAGGTGGTGCAAAAGCTAATGGGGAAGACGGATGGCTTAAAGATATTGGACACCCCAGGCCATGTACCTTTGCCTCCCCCCATGTCCAGCATCTCCTCTTCTCTAGAGCCCTCTCCCCATGTCCAGCATCTCCTCTTCTCTAGAGCCCTCTCCCCATGTCCAGCATCTCAACAACAATAGGCTAATTTTTAATGCAGCCACATATCATCTTCTCTTCCCTACCACCCCCCCCCACCCCACCCCACCCCACCCCACCCCACCATGTCCAGTAGTTCCTCTGCCAGACTTGCCTCTTCCCCTTCTTGTTGCTGCTGATGCACTGCCTTGCCTCCTTATCTCTGCCTGGGCCTGCAGCACAGCCATCAGTGCCGCATGGGACCGGCGATCACTGGCCTGCGCTCAAGGCCTGCCACATCCCACCCCCTCCAATGCAACTTCCGCTGTTGAAAGGATAGGACCACAGCAGCCCTTGAGTGTGGGCAGGTACCTAAAGGCCCCACATCATGCTGACAGTTGCTCCACTCTCAGCTGCACCACCTCTCAAATTCTTCTGGCCTAAGCAGATACATAGAGGAAGAGCCAGCATTGACGGAGAAATATTCTACATGGATATTTTTCTAGACTGCCCAAACTACACCCCCTTGAAATCGCTGTGTCCTGGGCACCTACACGTGTAAACAATGGCTTTTTGAGTTCATTCTTTATGCATGTAGCAATCTGCATGTGTAAATGCCATTATTGACATGTGTAGATGCTTCCAAAATGACTTCCTTGGTGTTTTAAAGCTCTTGGAAGCAGATTTTAGACATGTTTCATTCCAGCATCTGTTCTTCTATCTGTCTGCATGCATGAAGATTTAACATCATGATACTGAAGCATGGGGAGTTCCCAAGCTCCACCACCCAAAAGGAAGATCTGGACCAAGTGTTGCTGGGAGGGTTCACAACTTCTTCCAGCAGAAGAGAGATGGGCATGATGGCACAAATTGCTCTTGCCTATGGGGTTTTCAACCACCGCTGACTGAAGAGAATGCCATATGGTAGTACAGGCCACATCAAGCCTGCTAATGGCAAAGAGGAAGGTAGGGTTATGTAAGGGGGAGAGTGAACAAAAAATAGAAGATGTAGAGAAGTGAGGCAGAAATGTTTATCACAGAGGAGACTGGAAGGAAGGGAAGCTAGAGACCATGGAATAGGAGAAAGTGCTCACACCCGCTCACTCACACGCACTCACTGCCATTCACCCATACATACCCCTCCCATTCACAGACCACACTCAAAACCCTATACATTCACACGTACACATACCCAATTCAGTCACTCGCTACCCATGCTATCACACACTAAGTGACATCCCTCCACCCCGCTTAGTCTCCATCACACAGTCTCATGCCCTCATACACACACAACTTCTATTTTGGCACTCCTTGTGGCCTTGGGCAAGCACTTAACCCTTCATTGCCTCAGGTACACATAGATTGTGAGCCCTTTGGGGACAAGGGAAGGTATCCAGTAACTGTTCGTAATGATTACGTAATGTAAAATCACTTTGATTGAAGGATAAGATGGTATAGAAAACTGGTTAAATAAATAAATGCACTTCCATCTACAGATCCCATGTATCCATTTGCAGACACACCCTCTCTCCTTGTTCACCCCAGCTTACATTTCACCCATTCATCCTACCCATATCTACTTCTACACAACCTCAAGTATAAACAAACTCCTTACTTTGGACAACCAGCCTCTCCCCTGCATGTCCCTCCATCCTTACGATTACTGGCCACTGGCCCTGAAGCCCGTATCACTCTGTTTAAGCCACCTACTACCACAACCATGAGCTGCAAAGACTATCTCCCTCCTCCAAACAGCTGGCAAATTTCACCTTTCTGCAGTACTTGAAACATGCACTTTGCAAAAGAAACATGTCACTAAAGGTCCCATAAAGTCAGTGCAGAAATGGCTTTTGGAGTGTGACAAAGATAGTGCACCATACATAACAAAAGAAACAACGTTGATGGATTGCACACTTTTCATAAGCATGTCTCTTTAATCTTTAATGTATATATTTGTTTGTTTAGTAGGATTTATTTGCAATCTTTTTGAAGAAATTTACCCCAGGCAATGCACAGCAAGTATAACTGAATATTGGCAATTTATAATTATAGTGACAGTATCACCCTCATAAAACATTCAGATATCAACATAATACATAATATTGACAATTTCCGAATGCCTTTGGCCGCTCTGGGGTTTCCAGCTCAAAGCAATTAGATTTCTATTGTCTACAAGCACTGTGAAAACGAATTATTAAAACACAAAGACTCCCCACTCCTCCTTTTTCCTTTCTTCTCTACTAATATTTGCCCTCTCTCCCTCCCCTCTCGCTGGTTCTTGCCTTGGGGCTGCTGACATGCACTGTTTCCTTTATGCCACTCCTGCCATGAGCATCCTCACGTCCACAGCTGGTGGGAGCAACCACTCCTGAGCCTCGCTCCTTGCTTGAGATGCAAGATGGCTGGCATCCCTTGGGATGGCCGTACTGACAAGCCATGCTGGAACTTATTTATTTATTTAGCGTACATTTGTATACCGCTACTTCCAGCGATCAGTAGCGGATTAGATTACATGTCGGAGTTGTCTGATCATTGACAGAAAATTTGTATTATATACAAAGTGATTGATAGGATAAGCACGACACACAGCAGTTAGGTAATTGATTTTCCTTCCATAAGGTGGGAGGAATTACATATATACATTTTTTTTTTTTACACATATATACATCTTTGGTACTGTGGGTAGCAAGGGTTAGTCCTCATTGCCTAGATCATGTTATAATGAATCTGAAATAGGTGAGTCTTGAGTTTTTTCCTAAAGTCCATCAGGTCGTTGCTAGAGCGTAGCTCAGGCGGGAGTTGGTTCCAGAGTGCGGGTGCTGTGTACGAGTATGCTCTTTTACTTGTTCCGGTTTTGACAGATCTTATACTTTTCGGTACACAAAGGGTATTTAAATTGGTGGTTCTTCTGCTTCTGTTGAGAGGTTGTGTGTTGATTAGGTTGGAGAGGAAAGATGGCGCTGTGTTATGAATGAGTTTGAATGTGGTAATGGGGAGCCAGTGTAGCTCGATTAACACTGGTGTGATGTGTTCAGCAAAACCTTTTGTCATGATGATTCTAGCCACCACGTTTTGCGCCATTTGCTGTATGTTCAGGGTTTTCTTTGGTAGGCCCTGTAAAATAGCGTTGCAGTAGTCGAAGTGAGGTGTGATGAGAGCTTGAGCTACTGTCCTGAAATCATGAGGTTCAATGATGTTCCATAGTGGTTGTATGACTCTTAGTTTTTGGAAGATAGCCCTGTTTATTATGCGGAGGTGTTTTCCCATCTTTAGGTCGCTATCGAGCGTTACCCCTAGATATTTTATTTATTTCTTCGTGTGGTAGGTGACTGTTGCAGGCGGGTTGAAATCCGGTTTTCTGGAGATGTACATCACCTCTGTTTTTTTATGGTTTATAGCCATGTTGTTTCGTTGTAACCAGGTTTGCATCTCGCTTAGGCATTCTTCTAGTTGGATGTAATTTGGATTATTTGCATCAAGTTGTGTATACAGGTTTATATCGTCTGCATATATGTGGTAGTTGATTTTGTGCTTCTGGAAGGTTTCGCAAATTGGTTGCATGTATACGTTGAAGAGGAGTGAGGAAAGAGCTGAGCCTTGAGGTATGCCTTGGGTATGGGGGAACGCCTCTGCTTTTTCATCGTTGAACTGGACCTGTTGTATTCTGTTTGTTATATATGATGAGAACCATTTTAGGGGGGTTCCCGATATTCCTATTGATTCAATTCTGTTCATGAGGGTTCCATGGTGTACTGTATCGAATGCCGCTGAGATGTCAATAAATATGAGAACAAACATTTTCTTTTTGTCTTCTAGGCCTTTGAGTAGGTTGTCTAGTAGTGCAATCAGTAGGGTTTCAACCCCATGATGTTGCCTGAAGCCGTATTGATGATCATCTAGGGTTTCGTTGTCGTCCAGGTGGTCTTGCAGTTGTTGTAGGACTGCCTTTTCAATAATCTTTGCTAGGAAGGATATGCTGGATATTGGGCAGTAGGATGCTGGGTCGTCCTTATTGAGTGTTTTGTTTTTTTAGTATAGGTCTTATGATGGATTTCTTAAGTTGCGTAGGCATGATTCCTTGTTGGAGTGATTGGTTTACTATATGCGAGACGTGTTGGGCAATTTCTAGTTTCGCTGCCTTGACCCATGCAGCAGGGCAGGGATCCAGTGGGGAGGTTGTGGTGTTTATGTTAGTGATTATGTTCATAATTTGCTGGTCTTCAATTTTTCGGAAATTGTTCCAATCACTGTCCCGGTTTTCGCTCGCCGCCATGTTGAGTTGTGGTGCGGGGGGGGGGGGGGCTGCGCCCAGACATTGAGTGGGTTTTGTAGCCACATGTGGGTTTAGTTTGCTGGCGTAGTGATCTGCCAGGGTTTGGGCCTTCATTTTGTTGCTATAGTGATCATCTTGGGAGGTCTTGGTTAGTGATTTGACCAATTTGAATAATTCTCTGGGCTTATTTATGGCCTTATTTAGTAAATTAGTGTGATGCGTTCTTTTTGCCAAGTTGACCTCGTTTTTGTATTTTGAGTCAGGTATTCCGTTTTATGTTCTACGGTTTTGCTTTGCCGCCATTTTCTCTCCAGTTTTCGTAGTTCTCTCTTCAATCTGGTCAGAGTTTCAGTGTACCATGGTTCTTTTCTGGATTTAGTTGTGTTAATTGAGGCTTTCCATTTTGGTTCTGATGTAGCTTGTATTCCTGAGTTCCATCTGTTTATTAGATCATCGAGTTCCGTGTGTTCCAAGTCTATGTGGGATGCAATAGAGCTTATGAGAGCTTCTTTGTTGAATTTATTGAATCTCCTTTGAGGGTGCGTTGATCGTCCGGCTTTCGGGTGATTAGGTAGAGAGGGCAGGTGCATTTTGAGTTCTATTTGGTGGTGATCGGACCATGGTACTTGAGTTATTTTTGTTACAGGTATTTTTCCTTCGTTGTGCTGCTGTTTGGTGGGTATGAATACCATGTCCAGAGTGTTTCCTTTGTCATGGGTGGCATCACTTTTCATCTGCTTGTACCCAAGTTGGTCCATGGCTTCTAGGAAGGTGTTCGCCTGAATATGTGGAATTGATGCTAAATTTAAGTCTCCCAGGATGATTTGGTATTTTTTGATTGCGGTGGTTGAGATGCTTTCTAGCGCTGTAGCCAGTGTTTCGTGATGTGATGAAGGGGGTCTGTAGATTAGACAGATGGTTATTGCTGTGTTTTCTACTTTGAGTATGTCAATGTCCTCAGTTGTGCTCTGGGAGGTACTAGTTAGTAGTAAGGTGGATTTAGCAACGATTAGGACTCCTCCTCCCCTTTTGTTGGCACGAGGGCAGTTGTATATTTTGTATCCGGGTTTGTTTATTTGGTTTATTATTGTGGAATCAGCGTCAGTGACCCATGTTTCAGTGATGCAGAGGATGTCAGGCTGTTCATCTGTGATGATATTGTGGATGATGTGTGATTTGTTCCTTATTGATCTGGCGTTGATTAGGATGATGGTGTATGTGTCTTGCGCCGGCTGGTATGCCTGTTGGTGTTTGCTTTGTCTCGCCATGGGTTTAGTTCTGTGTGTTCTCTGGCTTAGAGTTAAGAAACTTCCGTGACGTTTTCTGGTTTACAAGGATAGGTCTTTGATTTGGTTGTGGTGTAGGTTTGTCAAGGGTAAGGTGGTATTGAGTGTGTTGTGACAGTGATGGTATTAAAAGGGGGTAGTAAATATAGACTGGTCTCCAGATGTAGGGCAGAAAGTAGTGCAAGTTTGGGTTGCATGTGTGCGTCGGTATAAATATGCACATACATAATATTAGCAAAATGTTGATGAGCTCCATTTCACGGCTGCCCAGGACTTTCCAGGAATGACATCTCTCCTCTTGGAATGCTTCACAGTCCTTGTGAGACCAATATCCAAAACAATTTCCAGTGGTAAAAACTCATTCAATTATTCTAATCTTCGTGCATTGTCTCCAACTGAAAATTTACCCACAGAGAAAGCAAGCGCAGATCTCTGCAGGTAAAGAATACCTGCAGGGTTTGTACCAACATGAGTAGTTTGATTAGTTCCCCCTACATGCCGCCAAGGAAGACTTGATTTAACATCACATATAAATGATGATTAACATTGGATATAGACAACGGAGCACTGTGTCCCCTAACACTGCTGGAGTGGTAGGTCACTACAGATTTTAAAGCAAATACACTGTGACTGAGTCACACATGCCACTTGCATGACTATGTACCATCACTCTTTGGTGGACTCTGATCAGCATTGAGGCTGTCACAGAAAAAAAAATGTCTGGTTCAGCCAAAGCAGTGATGACCTGAACAACACGCATGATTCTTACCTGAAGATGCCCAAGTGAGCCTGTACCCTGACGCTCCCTTGACAGCTGACCATATGACTCGGATGGTGTCTGTGGTGGTATTCTGTAGCCTAAGGTCTTTCACGGGCAGAAGCTTCACTGGAAGAGCAAAGGTTGGGAAAGAAGTGTTCAAACTGATGCTGGACGCATCCTATCTGTACTAGCAAACCTCAGGGATGCCCAGCAAAGACCATTGTGGAGGCATCTAATAATCCCTTTGCAGCCTACCCGAATATCAGACATAGGAAGAAGACCTACTCACCATCTCTCCTGTTTGCTACAATATCACATGTCCTGTATAAAGGGCATGGTAGGCTCTATGCATGTAAAGAAATATTATGTGATGTTATTCAGAGGTAGAGGTGGCAAGGGATGTTTGGCTGGATTTTTAAGTGTTTGGGTTTATGGGGTATGTTCTTTGGAAACCGCATTGAAAAGACTGGTGTGTTGTCTTTAAGCGTTTTAAGTAAGTAAATAAACACATACAATAAACATGTCCTTGAGGGAGCTCTGGAGCACTTAACCCAGAAAAACAAATGAAAAATATTGGATTAAGGAAATTTTCCATAGTGTAGAAACACACTACAGGTGAGTAATTGAGGCCTAATTTAGGACCAATTTGCCTGTAGGCACAGAATGGGGAACATCCTCTGATAAATCAGCAGTAAAGTGTCCATGTATAGCCCAAGAAACAAGCAGAGCAGAGAATTCTCATCCCAGATATCAATCATAGCCTGGCTTTCATGTTCCTTGTCTAAGGAGGGTCTCATCACAAAGGCTAGTAACCCTCTCTTCTCCCACCAGCATCCCCAGCCATCAAGACCCTGAAGACCCCCCTTCCTAACAATGCAGGCTCCAGTGAACACCTTGTTCATCTCCTGTACTACTTCCCCTCTCTTCTTCCACATCTTTCTCTGCTTTCTTTCCTTCTTCTACCCCAAAATATGGTTGAACTCAGTTGGATGAAGACCTCTAAAAGAGCTACCTCCATGGCTTCTCTATGGCCACCTCAGAACCTGGAACCTCAGCCAAGGTCTACAATGCAGCAACAAGTACTGATTGCTGTATGGACCCATACAAGAAAATCAGATCAATACAATAGGGTGGTCACCTGCCCCAGGCCAACCCAAATAGGCCGAACGTCTCCTGGTTTGCCCCCTTTGCATTCAGGGATACAGATTTCCTGTTTCATTTAAGGAAGTAAGAGCTGTAGATCTATGTATGCAGTGAGGCAAACCCAGTACTAGACCAGCAAGCTTGGGTTGATCTGGGTCCCGCAATGCAGACAGATATGACAGACAGATGGGTGGATAGGTGAACTCAAAGCCTTATACAATAATGGAACATTTGGATGAAATTTAAATGTGAAAATAAAAAAATAGATACATATCTTACAGGTGTGGCCTTTAACTGACACAGGCTGGCTTGGGCCTTCGGGGTATACTGCATAGATGCTGACTGTGTATTCCTTATCCTCCTGGAGGTTGTCAATTACATGGGAGGAGACGTCTCCACTCAGGATCTGTTCATAGGTCAGTCCGGGTCTGTTGGCTGAAAAAAGAGATACCATAGAAGGTTAAACAAGAGGGGTGGAGCTAGGACTTATCATTTCTATAGCACTAGCAGACATGCATAGCACCATAGAGATGCACAGAAGAAAAAAGTCCATTCGCCTCAGAGCTTGCAATCTATTCAAGACAGACAAACAGGACACAAAAGAAATTAAGGCATTTCATTTGTTAAGGGAGATGATTGCCTCTGGGAAGAGCAGTCTCCATGGCTAGCTCTGCTGGAACGGTGAATTCTGCCTGCTTTTTGGGAGTCCTGTCTCTCTCTCTCTCTATGTATCACTGTTAAGAACATAGTAACATAGTAAATGGCGGCAGATAAAGACCAGTATGGTCCATCTGGTCTGCCCAGTAAGATGGCAAGAGTACTCTAGGTGCACCTGCCGCTGTGCTCTCTTACCTCATTGCACTTTTGTTCAGTTTTTCTCAGCTCTCTCTTGCTCCTCTCCATAACTAACTGAAACTTTCCTTCTACTATCTGTCTGTGGAGACCAGGTTAACATTTAATTCAATACCTGCCCTAACTCTGTCTCCATTGCTGCAGAGTTTACCACCTTTTTCTGTCTCTGCTCTAATCTGCCTGAGTGACTAAACCCCCCTCCCAGGTACTGTATAACCCCTTCTCTGTCTCTTATAAACTTGCTTTTACTCATGATCCCTTTATCTCTAATGCTTTCCATCTTCTTGCTCTAACTGAGACCTGGCTCCTTTGAAAAGACACGGCATCGGTCACTGCTCTCTGTCATGGTGGTTATCAGTTCTCTCACATGCCTCGTCCCACTGGCCGTGGTGGTGATGATATTGGGCTTCTACTTTCTGCCTCCTGTCAATTCCAACCCTCCTGCTGCCTTAGTCTCACTCCTTTCCCTCCTTTGAAGTCCATTCCATCCGCCTTTTCACTCCACTACCTCTACAAGTAGCTGTTATTTATCAACCTCTGACAAGTCTACTTCTTCCTTTCTCACTGCTTTGACTCGTGGCTTTCCTTCTTTCTGGATTCCTCTTCTCCCACTCTTATTCTCGGGGATTTTAACATTCAGGTTGATAACCCTTTGGATCCTTATGCTTTAAAGCTCCTCTCCCTTACCTCCTCATTCGACCTCCAGCTTTGCTTTGCTGCCCCCACTCACCAGCATGGCCACTGCCTTGACTTTGTATTTTTCTCTAATTGCTTACCCTCTAACTTCTGTATCTCAATTCTTCCCTTATCTGACCATCACCTGCTAAGCTTCACTCTTCCTCACCTGCTACCTCAACCTCATCCTGTCTTCTCCAACTTTTAGAAATCTTCATGCTATTGATCCTTTGGTTCTCTCTTCCACTGTCTCATCATCTCTTTTACTCCACTATGTCATCTGAGTCTGTTGATGAGGCAGTAACTTCCTATAACGCTGCACTCTCCTCTGCTCTGGATGCTCTCGCTCCACCCATGCCACGTCCTGTGAGGCGTACTGCATCCCAGCCCTGGCTTTCATCCACTACCCACTATTTATTTTCCTGTGCCCATTCAGCTGAGCGTGCTTGGCTCAAATCCCGCTCCCTTGCAGACTTTCTACACTTCAGATTCATGCTTGTCTTTTTCCAGTCAGCTATAGACCTTGCCAAAGAAGACTATTTCATCCATCTGACTAACTCTCTTGCCTCTGACCCTCACCGTCCCTTTACTACTATTAGCTCTCTCCTCAAGGTGCCTCCACCACCGACCCCTCCCTCCCTTTCTGCCCAAACTCTGGCTGACTATTTCCAAGACAAAATCCACAGGATCACCCCCAATTCCCCACAAACTCAGCTACTTCCCCTCCTTCCCCTCTTCACTCCCAACTTTCCCCCTCTACCTCTGCTACCCTCTTTTCCTTTCCTGTGATCTCTGAAGAGGAAACTGCATATCTTCTTTTTTCCTCCAAACTCACTACTGCTCCTCTGATCCTATTCCCATCCAGGGCCGGCCCGTCCATTGAGCAAGAATGTTTTTTGCACAGGGCCCCGCGTTTCAGGGGGCCCCGCGCAAAAAACATTCTTCAGCATCCCAAGTTTTAAAAAAAAAAACCAAACCGGCTGCTTCTGCCGCGGCAGCAGCAAGAGCTCTGCCGCGGCAGCAGCAAGAGCTCTGCCGCGGCAGCATCAAGAGCTCTGCCGCGGGGCCCCCCCCCTGCCCGGCAGAGCCTCCGTGCATCCTCAGCAGCTTTCTTCATGTCCAAAACGCGGGCTTCTTTCAGAGCCGCGAGAGTTTCCTTTCTCGCGGCTCTGTTAATCCCGCCGAGTGTGATGGGATTTCCCATCAACCCCGCGGGATTAAGAGAGCCGCGAGAAAAGAAACTCTCGCGGCTCTGAAAGAAGCCTGCGTTTTGGACATGAAGAAAGCTGCTGAGGATGCACGGAGGCTCTGCCGGGCATGGGGGGGCCCCGCGGCAGAGCTCTTGATGCTGCCGCGGCAGAGCTCTTGATGCTGCCGCGGCAGAAGCAGCCAGTTTGGTTTTTTTTTTATTTTAATTTGGAATGATGGGGGGGGGGGTTAGTAATGGAAATGGGCATTGGGAGGGGTGGCAAAAATGTAAGTGGGCATATGGGGGGGGGGGTGAGGACTGGTAATGGGCCGGGGGGGCTGGTTAGGACTGGTAATGGGCCAGGGGGGGGGTGGTGGTTAGGACTGGTAATGGGCCATGGGGGGGGAGGCTAAGACTGGAAGTGGGCTGATGGGGGGGGGGTTAGGACTGGTAATGGGCAATGGGGGGGGGCAAAGTTGGCTGAATGGGGGGTTAGGACTGTAATGGGCCATGGGGGGTGGAGGCTAGGACTGGTAATGGGCCATGGGGGGGGGCTAAGTGGGCTGGGGGGGGCTAAGTGGGCTGGGGGGGTTAGGATTGGTAATGGGCCATGGGGGGGGAGGCTAGGACTGGTAATGGGCTGATGGGGGGGGGTTAGGACTGGTAATGGGCTATGGGGGGGCTAAGTGGGCTGATGGGGGGGGTTAGGACTGGTAATGGGCTATGGGGAGGGGGCTAAGGCTGGAAGTGGGGGGGTAGGACTGGAAATGGGCTGATGGGGGGGCTAAGACTGGAAATGGGCTGATGGGGGGGTAGGACTGGTAATTGACTATGGGGAGGGGGCTAAGGCTGGAAGTGGGGGGGTAGGACTGGAAATGGGCTGATGGGGGGGGTTAGGACTGGTAATGGGCTTTGGGGGGGCTAAGACTGGAACTGGGCTGATGGGGGGGGTGGTTAGGACTGGTAATGGGCCATGGGGGGGGGTAGGACTGGAAATGGGCTGATGGGGGGGGTTAGGACTGGTAATGGGCTATGGGGGGGCTAAGACTGGAAGTGGGCTGATGGGGGGGGGGGGTTAGGACTGGTAATGGGCCATGGGGGGGGTTAGGACTGGTAATGGGGGGGGTGGTTAGGACTGGTAATGGGCCATGGGGGGGGGTTAGGACTGGTAATGGCCGGGGGGGGGGGTTTAGGTTAGGACTGTAATGGGCTGATGGGGGGGAGGGTTAAGACTGGTAATGGGCCATGGGGGGGGGGTTAGGACTGGTAATGGGCCATGGGGGGGGAGGCTAAGACTGGAAGTGGGCTGATGGGGGGGTAGGACTGGTAATTGGCTATGGGGGGGGGCTAAGACTGGAAATAGGCTGATGGGGGGGCTAGGACTGGAAATAGGGTGATGGGGGGGTTAGGACTGGAAATGGGCTGATGGGGGGGTAGGACTGGTAATTGGCTATGGGAGGGGGGCTAAGACTGGAAATATGCTGATGGGGGTCTATGACTGGAAAAAGGGTGATGGGGGGTTAGGACGTAATGGTCTGAATGGGGGTTAGGACTAGTAATGGGCTATGAGGAGGCTAGGACTGGAAATGGGCTGAGTGGAAGGAGGGCTTGAACTGCAAATAGCTGATGGGGACGGGGGCTTGGAATGGAAATGGGTTGTGAGGGGGAGGGAGCTAGGACTGGAAATGGGTGAGGGGGGGGCTAGGACAGGAAATGGGCTGATGGAGGGGCTAGAATAGGACTGGAAATTGGCTGGTGGGGGGTGCTAAGATTGGAAATGGGCTGTGGTGGGGGTTTGGATTGAAATGGACTCATGAAGGGGCTAGAACTGGAAGTAGGCTCATGGGGGGCTTGGATTGGAAATGGGCTGAGTGGAGGGGAGCTAGGATTTGACATGGGCTGATGGTGGGGCTAGGAAAGGACTAGAAATGGGCTCATGGGGGGCTGGGATTGGAAATGAGCTGATGGAGGGACTTGGATGGGACTGCAAATAGATGGGGGAGCTAGGACTGGAAATGGGCTTATGGGGGGCTAGGACTGGAAATGGGCTGATGCGGGGACTAGAAGGGAGCGGATGCTGGGTGGGACTGGAACTAGAATGGAGCTGATGTTGGGGGAGGATTAGAATGGGATGGAGCTGGGAGAGTGAAATGGAGAGGGAAAAAATATTTTGTGTGGGAGGGAAGACAAATCTACAATTGTCCGGATATTGGGAGAGTAAGTGGGGATTGAGGATGGAGGGGTAAAATTTGAGTGGATGAAATAGGAATGAGGAAAGAGGAAAAGGAGAAAGATTAGTATGTTAAAGCAGATGTAGAGAGAGAATGGAAAAAACTAGAAGAGAGAAGAAAAGACAAATGGACAGCAGACGATGAAGAATTAGCGGAAGACACGAAGAAACCAGAAGAAAGTGGCTGGAGCAATTGCAGCTGAAAAAAAATGCACAAAAGGTAGAAAAATATCTCTTTATTTTGAATTTATTAATTGGAATATGTCAGCTCTGGGAAATGTGCATCATTAACGTCTGCGCTTTGTTTAGTACAAGAGCAAATTAATGTATAGTTTTATTTCTACAGTGTTGTACATTCCAAGTTTGGCTTTTGGGATTCCCAGTTTAATTATTGTCTTCCTGTTTCTAAATTGTGATTCCTTGTTTGGTGATGGTTTATGTTCTGTTCATGTGTAACTGAGCTGAGGTATTCTGTTTATGTAATTCCTATTTGACATTGCCACTTGTTCTCTTTCCCCAGTAGGTCATGTATTGTTGTTCTCTGAAATGTATTGGTTTAATATTTGCAGCGTTTCCTTTTGATAGTTAGGGTATGGTGCTTTATGAGTCCTGGTAGTGCTGTTAGGATACGGCGGGTTTGCTATGGGTTCTAAATGGGCAGTGTTTGTAGTAGTTCCTAATGTGTCTGGCGGTTGGCACTGGATTATAGTAATGTAGAAGTCTTTTAGTCTTTCTTTATTCATACACTCATTAAGAGGCATGTTTACTAAAAGTTCGTGTATGGTAACATTATGCAAATATTTATGCAAATGAGGACCCTTATGCAAATGAGGCCCCGCACCGAGTCTCCGCACATGGCCCCGCACCCCCCTTGGGCCGCCCCTGTTCCCATCCATCTCCTAAGCCCCATCTCCTCCACTGTTGTTCCTTCCATCTCTTAGATTATCAACCTATCGCTCTCCACTCCAACTGTCCCCTGCAGCCTTCAAGCATGCTGTAGTTACACCTCTCCTCAAGAAACCCTCACTAGACCCTACCTGTCCTTCTATCGACCCATGTCCCTCCTCCCCTTTGTTTCTAAACTACTTGAACATGGGGATCATCACTACTGCCTTGACTTCCTCTCCTCTCATGCCCTCCTGAATCCTTTACAATCTGGCTTTCGTCCTTTACATTCTACTGAAATGGCTCTTGCCAAAGTCTCCACTGATTTGTTCCTGGCAAAATCCAAGGGCCTTTAATCTGTCCTCATCCTTCTTGATCCCTCTGCTGCTTTTGACACTGTTGACCACAACCGTCTCCTTGATACCCTGTCCTCGCTTGGTTTTAAGGGCTCTCTACTATCCTGGTTCTCCTCTTATTTCTCCATCGCTCTTTCAGTGTTTGTTCTGGTGGATCCTCCTCTGCTGCTATCCCGCTCTCAGTTGATGTACCGCAGGGATCTGTCTTGGATCCACTCCTTTTCTCTCTAGACCCAGTCTCTTGGTGCGCTCATCTCTTCCCATGGCTTTCAGTACCATCTTTTTGCTGATGACTCCCAGATCTAACTCTCTGCCACTGAAATCTCTCCGGCAATCCAAACCCAGATCTCTGCCTGTCTTTCTGACATTGCTGCTTGGATGTTTCACCGCCGCTTGAAACTGAACATGGCCAAAACTGAGCTTCTTATATGTCCCCCTAAAACCTCCTCTCCTCTCCTCTTCCTCCTTTCTCAGTCTCTGTGGATAACTCTCTTCTCCTCCCTGTTTCCTTGGCTCGCTGCCTTGGGGTTGTCTTTGACTCCTATCTCTCCTTCTCCACACACATCCATCTGATAGCTAAGACCTGCCATTTCTTTCTTTATAACCTCAACAAAATCCGCCCATTCCTTTCTGAACACACTACTGAGACACTTACCCACTCCTTAATCACCTCCCATCTTGACTACTGTAACCTACTCCTTGCTGGTCTCCCTTTGAACCATCTCTCTCCCCTTCAGTCTGTTCAATACTCTGCTGTGCTGCTAATCTTCCACCAGCCTCATTATGCTCATATTACCCCTCTTCTTAAAGAGCTTCTGACAAGTTTTTGCATCCAGTTCAAATCTCTCCTGCTGACCTATAAGTGCATTCACTCTGCAGCTCCTCACTACCTTTCCTCTCTTATCTCTCCCTACATCCCCTCTCGGGAACTCCGCTCTTCTGGCAAATTGCTTCTATATGTGCCCTTCTCTTCCATTGCTAACTCCAGACTTTGCTACTTTCACTTTGCATACGCCTGGGACAAACTATCTGAGTCTGTAGGTCAGGCACCTTCTCTGACCCTTTTCAAATCCAGGCTGAAAACTCACCTCTTCGCTGCCGCTTTTGGATCTTGACTCGCCTGATCTCCTTGTGTTTCTTTACCTTTCCCCCTTGTTTTATCCCTGTCTACACCTACTGTGATGTCTGTCTTGACTAGATTGTAAGCTCTGATAAGCAGGGACTGTCTCTTACATGTCTGTGCAGCGCTGTGTATGTCTTGTAGCGCTATACAAATGCTCAGTAGTAGTAATTACTAATAACATGGATATCAACTGGAGAGTAAGGGGTTAAGATTTAAAAGCAGTCTTAAAAAGGCAGGCTCTTAGGCTGGATTTGAATAGGCCATTGAGACAGAATGAGACTAAACTGAGATCTATACCACTCTCACAATGGATAAATCAAAAACAGAGCTCCAAACACTTACCAGAATCATGTCACTAAATATGTAAAACACTTTACCAACTTATTTTTCTTTATATTTAAATAGTACTAACACTTATAAAGGTCTTTTCACAAAAGAGCGTCTCACAGCTAATGATTCTTGAAGCTGGAATAAAGCTCTTATGTACGTTTTTGAAGGATATCAAAACAGCGTTACAAGGTACTAGTCAAAGACCACGTAAATGCAGAACACATTCAATGGTCCAGACATATTGCAGAAGGACGGAATGGAAAAAATTGCAACAGAGCGGACACATCTGAGGGAGTGGGCAATATGAGGAAAGATTTAAAACCACTGGAAAAATGGTCTAATGCTTGGCCGTTATGATTTAATGTAAAGAAGTGCAGAGTCATGTAGAAATCCAAAGGAATTGTATGTGATAGGGGGAGAGAGGTTGGTGTGCATGGACCAGGAGAGGGACCTCAGAGTGCTAGTGTCTGAGGATCTCAAAGTAGCAAAACAGTGCGACAAGGCAGTAGCCAAAGCCAGAAGGATGCTGGGTTGCATACAGAGAGGAATAACCAGCAGAAAGAAAGACGTATTAATGCCCCTGCACAAGTCGTTGGTGAGACCTCACTTGGAGTATTGTGTTCCTTCTCTTTTTGCCCTTTTCTTCCACTGCCATCTTCAGACTTTGTTCCTTTCACCTTGCTTCTCCTTATGCCTGGAATAAACTACCTGTGTCTGTACATCGGGCTTCATCTCTGCCCCTTTTCAAATCCATGCAAAAGGCTCACCTGTTTAATGCTGCTCTTGGATCCTGATCCCTTGTTTTGTTTTTCCTTGTGTCTCCTTGCCCTTGCCTATTTTACCCTTATTCTTATCTGTTGTCTTGTCTGTCTTAATTAGATTGTAAGCTCTGATGAACAGGGACCATCTTTATGTTTCTGTACAGCACTTCATATGCCTTATAGTGCTATATAAATGATTAATAATAGTAGGAGGAGGAGGAGGAGACCATATCTCACAAAGGACATAAAAAGACTGGGAATGGTTAAGAGGAAGGCGACCAAAATGATTTGGAGCCTGTGCCAGAAGACGTATGAGAAAAGACTTGAAGATCTAAATATGTACATCCTAGAGGAGAGGAGGGACAGGGGAGATATGATACAGACTTTTAAATACTTAAAGGGTATTAATGAACAAACAAACCTTATTCAAAGAAAGGGAAGCTGTAAAACTAGAAGGCATATGATGAAGCTGCAAGACGATAAACTTAAAAGCAATGTCAGGAAATACTTTTTCACCGAAAGTGTGGTGGATGCATGGAATGCCCTCCCAATGGAGGTGGTGGGGGCAAATACAGTGACGGAATTCAAAATGGCATGGGAGAGGCACAGTGGATCCCTTTATAGCAAAAGAATGAAATCAAAGCAAACTTAAATAGCTTCTAATAGAGGGGGGCTGACCTGCATGAAGCAGCAGGTATAATCCTAAACACAGGCGTAGAGGGAGGTGGGGGGAGGGGTGACCTGCACGGACTATACTGGTCTATATCTGCCATCATATACTATGTTACTCAGGAAGTTTATTCCAGGCATAGGGTGCAGCAAGGTGGAAAGAATAGAATCTAGTTGGCAGTGGAGAAGGACACAGATACGAATGACTCACTCAATGAGTGGAGTTCCCGAGGATAAGTACACGAAGAAAGAAGAGAGGAAATATAAGGAGGAGCTGCAAAATGTATGCATTTGTAGGTGAGTAAGAAAAGTTTGACCTGTATGCGGAAATGGATAGGATGCCAATGTGACTTAAAAGAGGGATTATGTTAGCGTAGCAACAATGGCAGAATATAAATTGTGCTTTTCTCTTCCTATTTCTTTCAATCTGAAGTGTAGTTCCCACATTACGGAATCAGGGTTTCCTTTGCCAATGAAAGTCATAGCCAAAAACAGAAATGTATATATCCCTCCAAACGTACCAAGAGATGCTGTAAATTAATTAAATTCCACTGCTGTCAACTGTGACCATATGCTAGTCATAGGAGATTAACAGAACCAGGGTCTCAGACAATAACAGCAACATTCCTAAATGCATTTTCTTAGGGAATGTGTTGCATTTTTGCATCAATGACCTCTCTGGTTGCAAATTGTATGTTAAATCAAGCAGAGGTACAATAATCTAAATATCTCTTGAATACTGCTCAAAAATCAAATCAAATCTTCACAATTGATATTCCAACTTATTCTTTGCTGAGATTTCGAAAAAAATTTTATATCGCTATAACTTGAAAAAATGTGCTTATCTTAAAAATCCAAACATAGTGATTCGCCGAGCGGACAAAGGTGGCGCTATAGTGATAATGAACAGATCACAATACCTGCAGGAAGCTGAGTGACAATTATCACAAGTAGATACATACCGCAGATTGCCATGGGATCCTACATTGGATCTTCAAAAAGAAATCAAGCTCATTACATCTCAGGCTTTGGAAAGCAAGTTAATCACCAAGAAAGAGTGGAGTTTTCTTAACGAACCCTCCCCCACTATAGCGCGATTCTACCTGGTACCAAAAATACACAAAGACATACACAATCCGCCCGGTAGACCAATTGTTTCCACAAAAGGAACAATATTGGAGCTACTGTCAATCTATATAGATTCTTATCTGAGACCGTTGATGGTGAATATCCCCTCTTATATAAGGGACACATCGCATTTCTTACGTTTGCTAGCAGAACATCCAGAATGGGCGTTTATGACAGACACATTGTTGGCAACACTAGATGTTTCTGCCCTCTATACGAACATCCCCCAAGAAGCAGCTTATGATGTGATTATGTCATCTATGCGGGCTCGAGGTGATTTGTCCGACGAGCATGTCGAATTTATTTCTCACCTTGTCAAATTCACGATTTTTCAGAATTACTTCGAATTTGAAGGTATTTTGTATCAACAGACGTCCGGGGTAGCTATGGGAGCCACCTGCGCCCCGTCAGTAGCCAATTTATATATGGAAGCCTATGAGCGCCAATGGCTCACTGTATCACCATATAAAGACTGTCTGCTATTATGGAAACGTTACATCGACGACGTGTTTGTATTATGGAGGGGTGATGCACAACAACTACAAGATTTTATACGGTGGTTGAACGGTGTGAATCCAAGTATACAGTTCACATATACTTTTCATGAGCAGAAAGTTGTCTTCTTGGATGTGGTGGTTCAGAAGGGAAACCAGGGCTGGGTTACTTGTGTTCACAAAAAACCAACAGATAGAAATATGAGTCTTCATTATTGTAGCAAGCACCCTAAACAACTGCGTGACAGTTTCCCTCTATCACAGGGGAGAGCAATTGGTCACACGAAATGTGGCAGCTGCAACATTTGTTCTATATCTGAAGAAATTGTCAGTTTTGAATACCATGGTAGAATTTATGAATTGCGAGATTCCACCTCATGCAGCTCTGACCACATTGTTTATGGGATTAGGTGCCCATGTGATTTGCTATATGTTGGTAAAACCATTAGACAGTTTCGGGTTCGTATGAACGAACATCGAAGCAGATTAAAATGACGTGCCCTGGAGGCCCCCCTGGTAGCACATTGTATACAACATCACCACACATTTGAGGATCTAAGATGCTTCGGCATTGAATTAGTGACAGTCGGGAGGGCGGGAAGATCCAAAGCAAAAACTTTACTCATCCAAGAACAAATATGGATTCACAAACTCCAATCAGTTATTCCAAGCGGTTTAAACATGATAGAGTGGGGAGCTTGCATTTAATTTAATGAGCCTGAAAAGTTGGGGAGGGACAGATTATCTGTCAGACATTTACACCTGCGCGCAGCTATTTAAATTCCAGACATAGTCAGGATACGCATGCGCGGCGTCTGAAGAGAAGCTGGTAGGCTAGCAGGCAGCCATGAGAGTACACACCGCTCTATGATATCTGGTACAAGGAACTGATGGTAAGAACACAGATTTGGACCATCCTATGTATCACTACATTTTTTGGCAATTAGACTGAGATCCTTTTGAATTTACAATTCTTTTATTTTATTTATAGATAGTGCTATATTACGAACTATAACAGCTCCCCCTGAGGAAGAGTTGAAACACAAGCCGGTACCTGAATGGTGGCGTTGGGGAAGTTCGTCACTCTATTTTTGAGATAAGCACATTTTTTCAAGTGATAGCGATATAAAAATTTTTTCAAAATCTCAGCAAAGAATAAGTTGGAATATCAATTGTGAAGATTTGATTTTTGAGCAGTATTCAAGAGATATTTAGATTATTGTACCTCTGCTTGATTTAACATACAATTTGCAACCGGAGAGGTCACTGATGCAAAAATGCGACACATTCCCTAAGAAAATACGTTTAGGAATGTTGCTGTTATTGTCTGAGACCCCGGTTCTGTTAATCTCCTATGACTAGCATATGGTCACAGTTGACAGCAGTGGAATTTAATTAATTTACAGCATCTCTTGGTACATTTGGAGGGATATATACATTTCTGTTTTTGGTTAGCCAAATCCCTCTGTTGAGTGGGACCGAGATTATTGTGTAGTACACACACAATGAAAATCATAGGACAAGAGCTCCCTTCCTCATAGGGCTGGGCCAACCATTAGGCAAATTAGGTGCCCGCCTAGGGTGTCAGCTTCTGGGGGGGGGGCAGCAAAGAGCAGGGCATTCAAAGCTAAACAATAGATTCTGACAGCCAGGAGGCGGAGCTTAAGGCTTAAGGTTTGCCTAGGGCGCCAACACCTTGAACTGACTCTGGGGCTGGCGCTGCTTTCCCCAGCTGCGCTTTAAAATTGTCCAAACATTTATGGAGTTTAGTTACAACCCGATGGGGTGACAGGCAGTGAATATTATTGCACCTTGCCTTGCCCAGTCAAATACTAGTGAATGATATGCTGCTACTCAAAATCTAGTCTGATTAGCAGGTCACCATAACAGAAGGTTTTCTTGATTTAAAGGAAAGCATCTTAAACGGCGGGCACAGCAGCTGGACTGAACATTTGCAAAAGTGCTACCCATTTCTTAATAACACTAATGTAAAACATACTCTTTCATTAGCAGAAACCCAAAAATCAGAGCAAAATTCTCCCTGCCATCATCATACATTAGAGAGTGCAGGAAAGGCTCTTATCAATAATCGGTGCCCCCTGCCAAATAAAATTCACCGACACGTCTAAATTTGAAGTAAACATTTTAGGGGGTACTAGTTTAAAGCTTATAGGGCTTTTCTAAAATTGTTTGTAAAAAGCCGACACGTGGAAAGCGTGAGCCTACTTTTACATGGTCTGCAGGTAGGCCTTCCCAGTCTCACATGCAGACCACATGCAGCCGTTTAAACCTTGATCAGAGCTGGTACAAATTCTTCCTTCGGCATTTGCGTGCTGTTGGGACTGTTTCTGGAAATCTATTTTATAAAGGCACATAGGTGCTTATGATGCCTTTATACATAGGGCTTCCAGTCCTATGTGTTGATCATTTATGATTTTAGGGGTTTATTTTTGAGGAAATTAGGTGATTTCCCAGGGTTGGAAAAATGGGGGTTTATTGATGTATTCAGGAAATACAATATTTAATGGTTTTTTAGGTGATTCCTATTAATGATACTAAACACAATGCCAGCCCTTTCTCCAAACCCCCCCCCCCCCCAAGCTCCAGTGACAGCATCAGCATCAGCCCCCTTTTCTCCACGCCTTAGCAACACTATCAGCATTCCTCCTTCTCCAAGCCAAGCAACAGCCCCCCAAAGTCCATTCATCAGCCCTCCCTACCTGCACATGGTGAAGGAAGATCACACTTTTTGTTCCCGCTGCTCTTTGCGGCCAGCACTGGATAGACTTTGAAACCCCAAAACAGGAAGTGCTTGTTCTTGCTTTTCAAACTTTTCAAAATTTTTGAGCCTTTAGAAGTCCTGTCTTGAGATGAGACCCAAGTCTCATATCAGCTAAAAGGAGCCATATGTTCCAGAAAACTCACTTGCTACAACAACCCTTGATATTTTTATGTTAGTCCAGTAAAACTCATCTTACAAATTAGAGAGAAATGATAACAGTGTTACAGAGTCCATGGTTTACTTACAACGGGGAATGTAAATTTTATAGCCATCTAATTTCCCCAGAGAAGAGGTCCATGCCAATCTCAGACTGAAGAGTCCCTCTTCGATGATTCGGAAGTTGGTCACCGGTGGAACAGGGGCTGAAAAGAAACGAGAGACTCCCATTTCCAGTCACTCTTGCCTTAATTCAGCACAGTAAGCCCAAGACAGAACACAGAGTTCTACGAAATGTTTTGAAATAAGCAGATAAATCAGTTCTTCTAGTAATGTATGCCGACTCTCTGGTTTCTTTTTTTCTCTACATGCTCTGATGATCTTGCAAACTGATAACACTTTCTAAAAAGATTATCATCTCATGAGAGTTATTTTTTAGAAAACATGGGAGAATTCCACAGGCATGTGGTTAGTGCAATATAGTCATTTGTATGAGGTAATTTTATAGTCATTAATGCGTGTATGTGACACTTTACGCCATTAATGGCCTCTTATAAAATACCGACCAGCATACATGCATTGATATGAAGGTGTATACTTTGATAATAGGTGCAGCCAGGGGTGCGGTCTGTTTGGAATGTGGGCAGAATTCATCAATATGCATGTTGATTATAAAACATCGTAATTTATGCGCGTAGTTGCATACTTTACATGTGTTCATTTACAGCTGCAATAGAGCAGGTCCACGCCTGAAGCTAAGGCGCGAATCCTGCTACATCCACAAGTATGTTAGAAAGACAATGGGGCGTCTACTTGGCTTTATAAAATAGGCTTAAAAGATGTGCATGTTGGGTCCTGTTATAAAATTGCCCTCTAAACGATTGAATAACCATAAGAGCACAGAGGAGATGAGACCGGAATTGAACCGACTAATGGTGCTTTGGAACTGTTAGGCCAGGCTTGTAGCTCTTCCTGCGTGTGTTGGGGGTGGACTTTGCTAACTCATATCTTCATTGGTGGTATTCCTTACTCCCATTTCCCATGCCCTCACTTTATGACTGAGATTGGTAGAGTTTTGGGGAGCTCCTTGCCCTGGCAGTATTCTTTTCCTATCTTCCTAGCTATTCACTGACAGGTGCTGTATAGAAGAACATAAGAATATAAGAATTCCCATGCTGGGTCAGAAAAAGGGTCCTTCAGATCCAGTATCCTGTTTCCAGCAGTGGCCAGTCCAGGTCACAAGTACCTTGCAGTATCCCTAAAAGCAATGTTCTGCCAAGTTGTGTGGGAGTCCTTTGGCTTTCTGCCGGTAGGGGGAGCTGCCTGATCGCTTGATCAGAACCGGCCTCTGTTGGGCTATGGTTCCATGAGTCTTCATTAACAACCACCCAGCATTCTTACTCTGCTTTTATAACCTTCTCCCAACTCAGCCCAACCATCCTAGGAGGGTCACAAAACTGAAACTGCCTTCAGAACTCAGTTAATGTAGACCATAAATCTGACCTCTAGGTGTCACCACTGATTAATAGCTATAACTCCCTCCAACCTGGGGCTGTGAACTCTTCCAGTTGGCTGGGGAAGCAAAAGTCTAGTCCAGGAAGCAAACCCAGTTTTCCCATATGGCATAATGTAGCATTTTCACTGCACTGCCAGCCAGTCCTTCCTGGTTCACTTTTACTCAGGACAGAATTATAGAAACACAGAGCTAGAATGAATCTCAAGGTCACCTCCAGTCTGGATCCACTCTACCTATTTTAGCCCTGATAGAGTTTATCATGCCCTCTCCAAAGAAACTCCAATGAGAGAGGTTC
This sequence comes from Ichthyophis bannanicus, assembly GCA_033557465.1. Classification (NCBI taxonomy): domain Eukaryota; kingdom Metazoa; phylum Chordata; class Amphibia; order Gymnophiona; family Ichthyophiidae; genus Ichthyophis; species Ichthyophis bannanicus. Next base: position 46,455,654 of record CM066038.1, on the reverse strand, counting down.
CTTCCCCTCCCTAGGTAGCAAGTCACAGTACTCGACCATTTGGTGTTATTAGATTGTAGAAGAAAAGCTGCTCTATGGATAAATGATAAGTTTTAAACCAAAACTAATTGTGAGAATTAGAATTAGGCGTTGGTCCGTGGCGTCTGTTGCTGGAAGTTACATCGATAGCTTTGGCTGGACTGTCCGTGCTTACTTGTTGTGGTAACTGTTCAGTGTATATCTCTTTATCTTGCCTTTATGCCTGTCTCTGTCCTTTAATCTGTCCTATCATATAAATGGCGTTCTTTTCCTATTTTCCTTGAATGATATAGTATTGTAAACCGCTCTAATGCCTTTTGGCCTGAGCGGTATATCAAATCTCAAATAAACATAAAGAGCCTTTGTTTTGCAGTGACAGATGAGCATTGATGTCAGAAATCCATGCCCACTAAGGATCTCTGTGACATAACTGATCAGTTTACAGATGATGACACATAATTGGTGTTTCCAACAGTAGAAATGAGCACTTACCAAGGTTAAATAGCTTGGGCCTAAACAAAATTTGTCTCTGGTAGGGATGTACCATAAAGATGCCTTTCAACACAAGGGGCAGATCACGCTTACTGTAAAGAGTTAATGTATCTTTAAACAGTTTCACTTTAGGTAGGATTACCAGAGAACTCCAGGTTATAGGGGCAAGATCAGCTGGGCCTGGTTTTGTCCTATCAAGCATTGGACTACTCCACATCTATATATGGAAGGAATGTTCAATAATAGGACACAACTCTCTCCTCTTTCCTCTGTCCTCCCCTTACAACCACTCTATTTTGCAATAGAAACAACTCTTAAACATTTTGAGTTACTTTCAGCAAGATATAGTATCATATGAGATGCTTCTGGCTCGTGTTATCACTAATGTCATGATGGAACCATCAAAATAATTCCCTCCAACGTTCCACATATTAGTACAGATTAGCGATAGCTTTTTTTGTCCTCATCCTCCTTGGTTTGGTTATGGAATGTGCCGATGAACAGTGCAAGAAACTGTTAAGACAGGAGGAATAGCCTGGGGTTTGAAGCATAGGGCGATTCAAGTTTGGGTCATGAGTTCAAGACTCACCTCTGTCACTTATGCCTCGTTACCCTAGCTCACTGTTCCTCTAGGGCCCAGCTGAAAACACCACATTTATCTTCATCCAGTTTTCCAGCCAACAAACCTTTTTTGTTTCTACATATGTTTCAGGTGTGAAGGGTTAGCAGGAGGGCTGGGATTTTGCACAGATTAGAAACTCACTGGTTTTCCCTTTGATAGTGACTGAATCTCCCAGGACATCTGCGTAGACAGGCAGGACTGTTAGTAAGTACTCCTTGTTGGGCCTCAGATCTGTCATCAAAATAGTGTTTCTGTCAGCATCCAAAATAATCTGTCGGGCACACAGAAAAGATGGGGCTTAGCTCCCAGTTTACAGGTTGCATGAAGCAACTGAGGCCACGTCAGTCAAGTATCACTCAACAGCGTCAAACTGGATTCTCAGGGACCAATAACAGGACTGGTATTCATTTTCACCAGAATATATAAATTGTCCAGAACACAGGCTAACCTTTATATGCAAATGCATCTCATAAATATTCAAGGTGAATATACTAAAGGCCATGATTGTTTAGGGTCTTTGAGTCTGACATCCTATTCTAGCTGTTTTTTAGTATTTATTGCTGAGGCTGTATCTTGCAAGAGTTTGTGAAGCTTACCCTGTTCAGAGCTATCTATATAATTTTGCATTCTTTTTCTTTTTCCTCTTCCCCCTTTTAAAGCAATACAAGGAAATATCTTGCAGTGGTCTAGGTGGATTTTTCTGCCTGCACACATAGGACAGGCATCACCTGTTTCTGTTCCTCATTAGTCAGTTGTCCCGTAGCTGATAGGGAATCCAGAGCCACATGGTAACCCGTCACATCCCCCGTAGCGGGAGTCCAGGTCAGCCGGAGGGAGTTGTAGCTTTGCTCACTCACAGTCAAATCCCTGGGGCCAACAATCTTCTCCACTGAGAGAGAAACAACAATGAACTTGGTGAAAATCTAATCAAAGCCACATTATTTCTCACTGAGAGTCTTGAGTGTGTGTTCTATTATGCTTCAAGACCAATTTTACATAGCATGTTGAGATCGGAATTGAGATTTAGAGATTCAGAGGTGAAAAATTCCGGCAGTATTTTACAACAGGCTCTGCTGAACATGGAGCCTTTTATAAAATAGGTGTAAGGTTATGCAGGAGTGCAGGTGGATATACCGCCACATACAGACAGAGGAGCATAGCTTCAGTAATATGACAGTTTCCACGTGCAATTGGCAATTTTGCAACTTCCAAATTTAGCCAAGCCATTTGGAAACCTCTGCGTGCAAGTGCCTCCAATTTTAGTTCTAGCCTGCAATTTGGGCACATTTTCATTTTGGAAGAGGAAATGAACAATGGGGGATTAAGGAGAACTACTCCTTTAACCCCTTGAGTAAATCCCTGGCTGAAACGAGCACTTCGTCTAAATCTATTTGTGCCTCAGAGCAGGTGTAAATCCCTATCTGGAAATTTTTAGACATATTCATGGATTCTCTCTGTAAAGTAGGAAATACACATGTAGATTTTTGACCTGCTCAGGCCACATCCAAACCATGGCCCACCAGGCCCCCCTTTTTGTTTTCTATGTAATGTGCATCTCAACATGTAAACAGCAGATAGCTAAAATCACATTAACACGTGTATTCCAATCTCCAGCTGCAACTACCGCTATTTATGCATGAAGATGGCTTTTTAGAATAACCCCATAATAATCAGCATTACTTTATTTAATTCAGCCCTGTGTATCAAACTCTTACTCCAGTTTTGTTCTCGTGGAAATTTTGTTCAGAGTCTGTCAAAAAGAACACAATCAAGTTTCAAAAATATTTATATTTTCAGAATATACTGGGAGAAAATTAGACCAGATTTTGCATGAGAACAGTGGTTCTCAACCCATTCTTTGGAATACCCCTAGCTGGTCAGGTTTTCAGGATAACCACAATGAATATGCATGAGATAGAGATTTACATACCATGGAGGCTGTGAATGCAAATCTCTTATGCATATTCATTGTGGTTCCTCTACAAACCTGACTGGCTAGGTGTGTCCCAAGGACTGGGTTGAGAAACGCTGCCCTAGAGGAAGCTTTCTACACATCCATCCCCATTATCTGTCATTAGGATAAATAACTATATACAGTATAGTATCATTTTAGTCAAAGCAGTTTATATTGTAACTTAAACTTGACCATGTACATTATGTTAAACAGGGACATTGATAATTTGGATTCTTCCTGAGGCAATGGAGGGTTAAGTGACTTGCCCAAGGCCTCAAGGAGAACTAGTGGGAAGTGAACCCTGGTCTCCTGGCTCCCAAGCCAGTGCTCTAACTAATTAGGCTACTCCTCCATTCCACAGCTTTAGCATGGTAATGCAAAATGCAATGTGTGTCATCGAGTCAGTGCTGACTCCTGGCAACTCAGCAACTCCTGGGTTTTCTTGCAAAGTGTGACCAGAAGTAGATTGCCAGACCTTTGTTCCAAGGCAATGGAAGGTAAAGTGACCTGCCCAAGGCCACAAGGAGTACCCGTGGGAATCAAACCCTGGTCTCTTGGTCACCAGGCCACTGCTCTACATCTACAGAGATTGCTGACATATCAGGTCAGACCCAGACGACATCACTGCACTGATCATTATAAGAACTGAGCATAAAATGAAGGTATTTAACTGGGCAGTTTCCCCAAATGGCTTCGTTTTGCACATACCATGACAGTCATGAGCCTCACTTCTAAGCCAGGATATGCGGAGTATTTACTGCTAATGCTCGATGTAGGACTTGCATCGTTCCAAAGAGAACTTCCTTCTGGAGATGTAAGATGTGACATCTCGTATGGGTAATTTATCACAGTGTGCTTGGAAATTCTTCTAATCAAGCTTGTAGCACCCAACACAATGAGAAATAACTCATTATCTTTCTGCCACATTTTCTTAGTCTCCGACTGCATTTCTTGGTACTTGAAGATCTTCTCCCTCTCAATGCGATTCACAGAATAGTTGCTTGGGACTGACACCTCTATAAACAATGCCATTCTGGTGTTCTTCTTTACCTCTATCTCCAGCTTTCTTGGAACTGGTGTATTCCAGGTGATCACAATCTCTTCATTCTCTGTAATTCTCTTAGGGTCATGATCCCAGTGCTATTCAGGCACATAATGTAGCTTTTACAGAGTTTCCAATAGATGAGGTGTGCTACTTTGCTGTGCCTTTCTGTATAGAAATTTTCTACCACCAGAACTTCACAGCCAGCTATGAGGTGAGTCACTGTTTCTGGGTCTTTCTTATAGAATTGACATATATGTCTGTTTTGGCAGTTTTTCAGTGCTCGCTCTAAACCATCTTATCCATAATCCACTGTCCCGGGCTGCAACTATCAATCTCTCATCCTTCAGTTTCAGTTCACCTCTCCTTAACCATTCATGTGTCCGTTCTTGATCAACAAAGGCTTCCTGGCATTACACTTTGTATTCTCCACTGTATTTGTGCATTTGCCACTTGTTTTCCCTTGTTTGTTGATCTAATTTTTTGAAGAGTTTTTTTCTCTCTTGTTTTGCAAATTCTGTTGCTTCCTTTCCTGTGTGTGATTGTGGATTCTCAACTCATTCCTTCTAATCATCAGAATGTTTGTGCAGGTTTGATGATGGAGACATTTACTTTCATATTTCAGCACCTTTTGCATATTTGGATCTGATGATGCTGTTAGGAAGGCCTATGACAGTGACCCTGTATGTATAATCAATTTCTAGAAGGCCTTGCCCTCCTTCAGTTCTAGGGATGTACAGTCTTGGCATATACTGATTCTTGTAAATTATCTTATGGGCACGGAGAAGTTTTCTTGTTCGCATATTCAGTTTTTCAAGATCTTTAAGAGGCTAGTCTACAATCCCAAAGCTGTATGAGAGTACAGGAATTGCCAGCTGATTGATGGCTTGTATCTTATTCTGTGATGTTAAAGCACTTTCCAATATTGATTTTAATCTCCCATAGTATTCTTTACTGATCTTTTCTCTCAGTAATTTCTGCTTAAGTGCCATTCCTTCCTCTGAGATAGTTATATCCTTTTTCCTGTTCAAGTTCCTTGATGTCACAGCCCTCAAGTTCTTGTAATGAACCAAAATATTAGCCAAGTAGAATTAACTTCACCCCATCTACACAGAGTCCTGGAATGTCAAATGCCTTTTCTGTATAAACCCAAATTTCATTTTATTTATTAAATGTTTCAGATGCTTAAACCATGAAGCTCAAAAAGTGACTACAGTAGATATAATGAAATACATAATACATGATAACATAATAAACAATACAATAAACTCCCACAATACAATAACATCATTCCCTGTATTTCTAGCCCAACTCTGCATTCTCCATCCAGATGTCTCATATACACAATCCACCAGCTTAACAAAACAAGCTTTAAGCTGCTTACAGAAAGTTAAGATATTGTTGAGTAGCTGAATTTCCTGTGGTAAGGCGTTTCACAAATAAGCTACACAGACCGAATGCACCAAAGCCACCCAAAATACCCTCATACTCACTATCCGTGATCTCCTTAATAGGTCTTGGAGGCTCTGATGCAGTAAAACAGATCCTTCGTGAAATTTTGGGCAACAAGGTGCTGAGAAACTTGAAATCTTCCGCGTAAAGCACATGCTCTTCAGAGGGATCTGAGGCAACGATCTTTAATTCTTTCTTATCTGCACTTTTAATTCCTTAAACCAAGAAGAAAAGGATTCTTTCACTGCTCAGCACTAAGAGTAATTGCCTCCTTTTTCCTCTGAAAGCGGCAGAACTCAATTGAGGTGCGTTGGCAGAGCTGCTTAGGTGACTCTGAGGACTGGAATAGCATGAAATGCTGCAGGTCTAGACTTCAGGTGCATTGGAAGAGCTCTTTATGTGGGTCTCAGGACTGGGATGATAAGAGGTCCTGCAAGTATGGATTGAAATACAATAGCAAACGTAATGGTGTGTGTACAAATATGAAAGGGACCGCATCTTGTCACTGAAATGGTAGGGAACCCTACAAGAAAGGATTAAGATGCATTGGCAGAGTTGTGGGATGGATGGGGTTCAGTACTGTAATAGTGGGGAGGGGGGAGGGATTGCTGCAATCAGGACTGAGGTATATAAGCAGAGTTGCATGTTGGATTCTGTACTGAAATAGCAAGGACACTGCTTTCCTGAATCACGAGGCACTGGCAGAACTTTGGGACCCTTTTACTAAGGTCTGGTAAGCACTTACTGCAGGAATTAGCAAGAAGGAACAGGTACCACACAGTCGCAATAAAAGTTACCGCATGGCCTCGTGCTAATGATCAAGGTAACTGCTAACCAGTGCAAGCGGTGGGAAGGGGGTGATGAATGGGTGGGTTAGGAGCATGGACAGTATTTTCAGTTAGGGCAGGCTGTTACCCTGCACGTCACCCTTGCTCGTAGGGCAGTTGAATTCTAGAGGTAGTATCTCATGTCTACCACTAGGTGGTCAGAGCCACCATTTTGAACCTGGGATAGCAATGGAGCAGGAACATCCGGGAGTGCTCCTGTCTTGCTGCTGTTCAAGAACCAACCCTCCTAGTAAGTGTGACGTGGGGGTCAGGAGGGGTGGAAGTGTAGGCCGATGCATTTTCAAGGCGAAGAGCGGTGTGGCTGCTGATGATATCAGTGATCGAGTGGGGTGAGAGAGTGAGAATCGGTAGCCTCAAGAGAGATTGGGAGGGGGTGAGCATCAGGAGTGATCCTCTTGAGGATAGGGGGTGAGGGGAAACATCGGGAGAGATCATCGTGGGGATGGGGGATGAGAATTGTGAGCACGTTAATGGGAATCGGGAGGTGGGCGAGAGAATCAGCAGTATCTGGAAGGGTGTCAGTGGTAAGGGGAAGGATCAGAGGGCTGATGTTTGGGGCTTTGAACTTTCCCCATAGGGGGCTGTGAGAACTGCACCGATGCACTTCCCGCTCTAGTTGCTGAGGGAACGCAGTAAACGCAGGGAAGATTCTTGCATTCATCTCACAGACTTTGTCCTTACTGTACTTTAATAAATGGACCCCTTTGTGTTTGTGGGTTTCAGTACTAGAATAGCAGGATGTGCAGCTGGTCAAGACTGAGGAATTCATTCAAATTCTTTTTCATTTATGGAGAGCAATTCATATAAAATATTTGTATTTTGCTAAAGAACAACTGATATAAAAACAGATATTCACATGACATTAAACAAAAGAGATTATATTTTTTGTGACTGAGAAAGGAAATCTAGCGGCTGCGGGAAGGTGAGTCACCATACGCTCTCTACCTACAGACATGACCAAAATCACCTAATAACCCAGAAATATATGCAAGTTTTATTCAGCTCCAGCAGCTCAGAGACCCAAATAATTTTACTCCAGTTCTAGGCTGGTATAAATCCAGACCCAAGTGCTGTCGCACAGTTCTGACTCCTTCCTGTAGAATGCATTTTTATACTTTAAAATTGTTTATGCTATGAGAAAATAGATAAAGAACAGACACCCTCATATTATTCTCTCTGATATTTAACTTTAAAAAGATGAACGCTTTTATCCTGTCTTTAATTATTGGCTAAACTTTCCCATCTAAACGTTACTTTTAAACTTTTTTTGCTGGCGATGACAACAATCTCTTTTTCAAATACCCAGCACCTAGTTAACAGTCACATGTTCTCTCTTATTCTATGTCCTTTCAGTCACAAATTTGCACCCTCTCTCACACTCCTCCTCATCTCTAACACAACATACAACCAATGAACTATGAATGCCTAGAAATGTAAGGCGGTCTGAAGACAGAGATACCATTATCATTGTCATATGACAATGCAAAATTAAAATACATGAGTGATTTGTACTACTACAGATAATACCGCATAGCACTATGATATCAATTCTATAATCACACAAGCTCCTATATACCTAATTGTATCATAGTCTTCCTTCACACCTCCCATTACTCATTTTTCAGTTAACCAATCTATTCTATTCTATTATTGGTTTGGCTCATGCTTTTCTACATTTTTTAGACTATACTCAACACCTCTTACAACATCTTTTCAATAAAAAAAAACTACATAACACAAAACAAGTCACACACCAGAAATCAACAAACATAAAACATTTTTACAAAAAAAAGTGAGCTTAAATAAAATAAATGCAAATACACCCTTAGCTTCTTTTTGAGCTGAGGGAGCAGTGATCGCAGAGGAAGGGACAAAATGTCAGCCGTTTCCTCCGTTTTTTAGCCTTCTGTATCCAAAATGTTTGGAGTCCTCCTATCCTCCTCCTCTCCCTGTGAAGTTGTCAGAGGTCTCTTCTTCAGATCAGATAAAGAAGAGATCTCTGAGATCTTGAAAGCTTGTGTACTATAACATCCGTTTTGTTGGTCACAACAAACAAAGATTCCACTTTTCTCTAGGACTGATATGGTTAAGGATACTTCAGCCCCACTTTGTCAGTCAAGTGCTAGCATCTATAGCTATAATCGGCATAAATCAGCAGACCAAGCACTGATCTTTTACTGTTGCGATCAGATCAGCCAATTTTTTTTATCAATTCCGAAATGTTGTCGCCCATGCCCAATGCACTTTTTCTATGAAATAGTTTTCAGCTAGTGCTGTTCCGCAGGTATTAACATGCTTTCCCTATAACTGCAGCGAGTCTGAAATGCTCTGATGCAGCAATTATAAAGCAAGAGAACAGTCTCCTGATATGTCAACTGCATTTTCCTAGAGAGCAGCATGCTTGTTCTGTTTACATACCCACAGCAAACACTGTGACTCCCCTATCCTGCAACAGCATGGCTTTCTCCTCGACGGCATCAGCGGACTTCCCATCAGTGATTAAAATGACTATCTGTCAAGAAAAAAATAACAAAACTAATGTTTTCACGAAGGAGCATCATTTTTCCATCTTAATGCTTTCTATCAATTTGTCTAATACAGCCAAAAATGTTCTTTTTCTTGTGAGTTTAGGGTGTTTTATGGGGTCTAGGGGTAAGTGAGAGAGAGATTTGGCATCTGACTCCAAGTCAAACAGCCTGATCCAGGCCTAGTTTTGCCCCAGTGCATGAATGTAGCTCTGATTTTCTCATGAAAGTTGATGGGAGAAGGAGTAAGGGAGAGGGTGGAAGAACGCTTATAGTAATGTGGTTTATGGCCAATCATTGCCTTGAGAAGGGAGCTCCATGGATCAGTCGTGGTGGAATTTTTTCTCCCAGAACCTTTTGCAAACAAACAGTGTGGTTTACAAAACATAAAAGGATCTCCAATTATACAAAGAGGAAAGAAAGAAAAGGGAACTATAAAGAAATAGGAAACAATAGTTAATGCAATTAAATTATGTCAGTTAATGCTACCGAATGAATAACTCACATATAACACTAATCTATTGCGACACTGTCCATGGTGACTGTTAACAGGTTGACATTTGCTGACACGATGTATATAGTTGTTGTAAGATAGTTCTTATATGTCACGTTGCTAAATGTACAGAAGTTACAGAAGTTTCAATGTAAAATTCTACTGATGTTCACTGTACACCGCCCCTGATCCTGGGAAGGAGCGGTATATAAAAGCATCTTAAATAAATAAATTAAATTAAAGTAAAACATAACGTAAAAGTTAAAAGCATCTAGGCTTTGGGGGGAGGGATGAGGGGGAGAGAACCGTCTTAAAAGAAATGGGTTTTCAGTTCTGATCTGAAGTGCTTCTAGATCTGTTCATAGGATCTGTTCAAGGGATCCCATGGGATCCCTAGGATCATGACCCTAACATAATTATGGAATATGAAGAAGTTGTGATCACCTGAGACATTCTTTTTCCAGTCAATAAAAACTGGGATGCAAGGAAACCGGACACAGTTTTAAAGAAACATGAGAATAACATTCATAACAGAGGTGTTAGTGGCCAGCGATTGCTCCGTAAAGCGTGTGGAGGGGAAGTACCAAGAAAGGTAGTCAGAGACCAAGAAAATGTGACAGATACAGAATTATTTCCCATTATAATGCTGGGGTTATAGTACATTTAGAGTTGAGGAGTAGCCTAGTGGTTAGAGTAACAGCCTCATCTACAAGAGATTAGGGTTCAGTTCCCACTAGCATTCTTTGTGACCTTGGGCAAGTTGCTTTACCCTCTATTTCCTTGGAAGAAAAGGCCTGGAAATCTACTTCTGGTCATACCTTGCCAAGAAAACCCAGGGCTGCTGGTTTGCTAGGAGTCAGCATTGACTTGATGGCACTTATTAAAACAGCACATTTATAAAGGAAAACAGATTAACTCAAACAAGCTGACTCAGCCTGGGTTTTGACATTGTATTTCCAATTTCTCTAATAAAATTAGGTTTATATCTGTGTATATGCAGTGGGGCAAATTCAGGACTGTTTTGCGTTAACTGAGGTAAAGGGACAACACTAGAGGCAGTGAAAAAATAGTGACATTGGTACTTCGTCAAATAAGGGATTTTGTCCCACAGCAAGGGCAGTTACAGATCTGAAAAGTAACCCAGTTCTAGGAAGGAGACTTTTTGGCTAGTTCTGGATCTGAATTAACATCTCAAAGCTGTGTGGTATTTGTAGTCCCTGATTCTACCCATTGAAATCACTACTGCAAGTCCCATAACGTATCAGATAGGTTCATCACAAATCCAGGAGTAGTCTGAAGTTTCCACTTCGAACTAAGTGACATGGCCACTCTTTGTCTTTTCTACCACTGCCTGAAATGTCTGCCCCTCTCAGCAGGTTCCTTGTACGGTAGCCGAAAGCTCTGACATTCCATTGACCCAACTCAAGTGGGAGGGAACATCAAAGTACTTCATAAGACATCTGCCAACCTTCGCTGCATCTTCTCTGAATCTGGAAGGACCAAACGTTGTAGCTGCTAGAAATGCAAGCGCCTCTCCAGTTTTTGTGTTTCCCCCTTTGTACGAAATGTCTCTGATAGCCTGCTGCACCTCTTCTGTGGAGACGTAATCTGACAACTCAATACTCATCCTGGAAACAAGAGAGCAAAAAATGGATAGATAATGGATTGATATAGGTCCTAAGTGTGATGTCATTTTATTGTATCGTTTTAATGTTTTTACTTTTATTTGGTCATTTTTTTTAGTGTAATTTTGTAACCTGCTTAGATCTAGAGATAATGAAAGCTGTGCCTTTTTAGAATAAAATTAAATAGATCACTGTGTCTTTGAGCCACACCCAAGCACAAAGAGAGCAGGACAAGAGCGCACCATGGCGTTAAGGACACTTTCATTGGTATTACACTTTTAGGATGGTATATTCAAAGCAGTTTAGCCAGTTATGAGACCCGCTAAACACTAAACCGCACTCCAGCGGGATATTCAGCGGCACTAAATCGGTTAGTGTCGCTGAATTTCCCCTCCTACCCAGTTTAAATGACCCAACGATAACTGCTTAGTGGCACTGCGGCGTTCTGGAGACAAAGCATGGATGGAGACATAGTATCTGAATATCACCATTGACCGGTTAACCTAACAGGCTAACCTAACCTGGCTATAGTTAGGTAGAAAATAAACCTGTCCCAACTTTAGCCAGTTTAGCTATCTGACCAACGGATGAATATCATCGCTGGCTGTTTAGGTAAAACACTAACCAGGCAATCCAGATATTCAATGTCGGTGGCCAGATATAACCCTGGCATCGAATATTCAGGCATTATTTAAAGCAGTAATGGCCAGTCGCTTTAACAGCATTGTGATCCAATAATAAACCTCTGTATAAGTTAAGTTCGAGTTGATAAGATCTGTTTTTGCTGTTTTGGATATTGTACATGTTGATGGATACAATGTGTATATTTTGCAATAGAGGAAGAGGTGGTCATTGATGCAATAGGGCGGGCATATGGCTTTCCTGCATGCCGGTGTGCTGCCCGATAGTTCTGAGACATCCTCTTCTCGTTTAAAACTATTTGCCTTTTTGAATTCATCATAGTTTTTTTTGATAAAAGTGGAGTGGTTTTGATTTTTTGACAGAGCTTTAACAGCATTGGCAACCTCTGTTAAATATGCCCCTCAAGGCTTTTTAAAGTGTCCCTTCTGTGAATAAACTCACAGACGGGAGCTGTGGGGGGTTTCCCTATAACTTCCAAATAATATACTCCATTTAATAGTGAATACAAATACAGAAAATACAACAGGCTTGGAAACTGAGAATATGCTTAAACAAAAGGACCATCAGGTCTATCTAGTCTGCCCATTTTCCCTTTGTGTTGCAACACCCGACAGACTCAAACTGATCTCTGTCTGTATCAGTTTAAGAAATGTGAATATCTTTTTTTTTCTATTGTGCACAGTCCAGGGGGGAATGCATTTCTGCTTGTAGTTCTCTGGTGCTGTCGGAACAGGTTTTGTTCGCAGGTTCCTATTTCTAATTTATGCTCCATTATTCTGTATATTGTGATGGTCTCTTCGTGTGTGATCAAGGGGAAGGGTTTTGCTAGCAGATCTTTTCTTGTAGGCATCAGTCTACTTCTGTTTAACTAGTAGAAAGTGCATTGGTTTACTAGGCTCCGTACAATATTTGCAATGCTGCCTCTTCTTGGAAAGGGTGATTGCGGTAAGAGTTTTGGGAGATAGCTCTATTTTGGTATGACTTCATATATATATCAGTTTTGAATATCCCTTTTAGAAATTTCTGTAATTGTTTTGGAAGGCACCACAACAATGCATATAAATATACATATTACAAAAGCAATCCTATCTCTGAGGACTATGCTTTAAAGGTCTATTTTATTTATGCATCTTTTTAAATGTTACTTACATTCTCCTTCTCAGAATACAATTAATCTAGTTCTATAATTGCAGATTTTTTTTTCTTCATACAAATGCACAACATTAATTTTCAAAGATATATGGGGAAGGGGGCACAAGCTTAAAAGTTTGCCTAACACTCTTCTACCAGCCCTGAGGCCATCCAGGCTTCAGCAATGTGCTGCCAAACTTCAACCCCAGAGGTTGCTGGAGTATTCAAAAGGTAGCATAATAAGTCCAAATTATTATCCCCCTAAGCAAAATATCCAGGCATTTCTGAAATCATGTTTGACTGGTATAGTATAGTTTCGTTTTGCCTGGCGTGGTTTGGTTTGGCTTGGCTTACCTTGTCCTATCTCCATAAAGTGCAACTCCAAACCGCATGCCTTCTTTTCCCATCGCCACGTCCTCTCCAAATGACTTGATGATGTCTGTGATGAACTCCTTAATTATTTGTAAGTTACTCTCACCAATGCTCCACGACTCATCCACCAGAAAGAAGATGTCGGCCATTTCAGCTGTTCTACACACTGTGGGGGAGAGAGGGAGGCAGTGGGCAGTCTCCGTTACAAATGGCATCATGGAATCGACTCTAGAGGACTGATGTTATTCAAAATTCCATGGTTAAGTTCTTTTAGCATATCCTCAAAATGCAAGGCTACTAAGGCCAGAAAATCCTGTGTGGGAAAAATAATTATGAAAACTATACAAAATTCAGAGCTACTACTATTAAGTATTACTTTGTACACAAAGGGATACAAACCCTGCAAAACAGAAGCTCCACTTCCAGGCAAAATCTACCAAAACCAAATATGGCTGGGTCACCTCAAAACAGAACCACGAGACACCAGCGGCAATGCCTATTTCATAAAACATAACAGTAGATAATGCGGCTATTCAAAGCATAGTACAGAAATACACCACCATCAACTCTCACTCAAGTCCAGCTAATTCTTATTCCTTGGAAAATCAAAAGACTCCCCACACCAGGGCAAAATCCATTTTTCTCTCAAAATCACCAATGTAAAATACACATCAATCATTTTGCTTTTATAGTTGTGAATAGAGTCCAGTTCTTCACTCGTGGAAGTAGCATTTGATTTTATGATCAGAGTATGGACTCTAGAGATATAAGAAACTAGTCCTTGATGGCTCAAGCTTCTGAGATACCCATATTCATAGACCGCTTCTATCTGAGACCCATATTCAGAATTTCAAAGTTTATAAAAGTGAAACATTTGATTCACTGTATATTTTACACTCATTGCAGGACCCTGAAACAGCTGCGGTGGTATATGCCATACTGGGTCAGACCAAAGATCCATCAAGCCCAGTATCCTGTTTCCAGCAGTGGCCAATCCAGGTCACAAGAACCTGTCATGTTCCCAAAAGATACACCTCCACCTTTATGCAGCTGCCATCTTTGTTGCCAGGCCCATGCTACTGAATGTAGAAACATGGTAAATGATAGACAGGAACAACCAGCCATCCATTTTCCAGAAGTGTGCATGACATTTAATGTTCATAAGCACTTGAAGCCATTTTTTTAAAGTGCTGTCAAGTCAGTGCTGACTCCTGGCAACCCAGCAGCCTCTGGATTTTCTTGGCAGGGTATGACTGAAGAAGACTCCCAGGCAAGGGAGGCTAAAGTGACTTGCCTAAGGTCACAAGGAGTGCCAGTGGGAATTGAATGCCAGTCTCCTGGGTGTTAGGCTGTTGCTCTAACCACTAGGCTACCCGTCCACTCCAGCAAAGCCCATTAAGTTGCTAATATTTAACGTGGCACCCTGATGCATGACGGCTGATGCAGGCTATTTACTTAGGAATTCATTGTTGGGTGCATTCTAAGGGGCATGTTTACTAAACAGGGCACTTTTGCGGGGCGCACCTGAGCGCCCTAAAATGATGCATTTAAGTGCTCTTAAGCACCCCGTACGCGTGCGCGGCACATTAACGGGTCCCGCACGCGTGCGCCGAAAATGCGCACGTTTGCGGGGCGCACATGTGCGATAGAGGCGTGGAAAGGCGAAATGAGGGCGGAGGAAGGCCCCCGAGGGGCGGAGAGATGGGGTCAATGGGTGGAATGTGGGAGCGAGAGACTCCCCGCACAGGAGCGTGCCCGAATTTAGAAGAAAAAATACCGCCAGTGAAACACACGCGTTAGAGGTGATTTAAAGGGAAGAGAAACCATTTCCGTCAGCAATGTACAGCAACATCGTGGAAACCCAAAACACGTGAGCAGTGTGAAACATGTGCACAGAACAAACTCGCAAATATAACATGAAAATAACCACAACCAAGTATGCGAAAATCATAAGTCTGCTGGGCAACACTGCTATTAATGGGCAACAATAATAAACACACCCAGGAAAGCTCCAAAGAATTTAAATGAATATTGGAAGGGTCCATGGTCCGTGGACACATTCAAAAGCAGTGCAATGTAATGGAACTGTCCTGGGAGTGCATATCAGGTCATCCAGTGATATCACTGATGCACTGTTCGGTTTATTTCTGTGACTGCACCTATTTGGAGGGCATATTTGTGTGTGTCCTGCACCTCTGTCCCCATACAAAGAAAACGTGCCCACAGTAAAGCTATGCAGAGCAGGGTGTCAGGCTTGTGCAGCCAGGTTTCCTATCTCCAGATACTGCACAGTCTCTGTGGGCACAGTGTGGTGCAGCGGACACTGCCAGTGACTGTATGACGAGAGGTTCACAGGTTCAAATCACAGCTGAGGTTCCTGGCAACCCAGTACCCATATTTTTAACCACCACTGAACAGTGAGAGTTCACACACTGCTATACTGCAGAGAACATAAGCATGGGCTCAACACCTACATTTTACCCCACACCGCACACAAACCAGAGCAATGGCCATTATGTACAGGCGAGTCCCTCAAATTCCGTCCTGGAGTGCCACAACGCAATCAGGTTATATGGGTTTGCCAGATAAGGACTGCAAGCCACAGCAGACAGTGCCGTAGGCGTGTGTAGCCTGGCACCGTACACAACAACAGACAGGCACTGTCAGATGTAAAGTCATGGACGTCCCTCGGAATGCAGAATATATGTTTAGAAACAGTGGTGCAGTGTACACAGACAGTGTGTGCAACAACAGAAGGTCACAGGTTCAAATCCTGTCTGTGGCTCCTTGCAACTAGTGCACATAAGTGTACCCTGAAAACACCAGGCATTAAAGACTGATACTTTTCTGCTGAGAACCCAAGATATTTTGGCATATGTTTATGTTATCATCAACAGTACCCACCACATAAACATGTGCATCACCTACAGCAGACTCAAACAAAAGCAGTCCTGGAGTGCCCCACATCATTAAAGGGCAATGCAGACTCCAATATAAGGCCATGTGAACATGTTGACGGCAGGGGAACTGGTGACACCTGTCCACATCACACCATGGCCTATCTGTTTTTAGGTGGGTGCTGTGTATTGCAACAGACAGGGTTAGTCTGACAAACAGACATGGATGTACCTGGAAATGCACTGTCTCTGTGTCAAGAAGGTGGTGCAAAGCACACAGGCACTGCCTGCAGGAGGTGAAGGTCACAAGTTCAAATCACGTGTGTCAGGTCTGCCGAACCAATCCCCGCAATTGTCACATCCCCTAATTTTTCTCAAAAAACAAACCACCTGTAGTGGGAAAAGTGCAAACAGGGACAGTACATGTATATTGTCTCTCAAGGTGGACATATAAGAGAGAAATGTGCATCACATAGATCAGATATCCTCAAATGCAGTCCTGTAGGGACACAATTTATTCACATGTTATGATGTTGTAAATAAAGATGTCTCTGTTCATCTGCATGTGCCGGTCCATGGTATGCAGATATATCTCATGCATATATCTGAGGCACATTTGTGAAAATGTAGCAGTGTCTGTTACAACAGGACTGGAGTTGGGGACCTGTGCCAGAGATTACCGATCAACAGGAGGCGAAATGACCAGACACACAGGCTTCAGGACCCAAAGCCAATTGGACAGTCATGATAGTGTGCGTTGCGGCCATCTCATAAAACTAGTATGTGTGCACTGTAGCACTGTCACCATAAACCTTGAAATACACCACACATATAGCAACATGTTGATCTGATCAGTGGCAGATATCAATGTCTACGTACACCACAATATGGTTATTGAGTGGTATCACACCAATATGTCTGATGTATGTGGAGTGTGTCTCAGGTCTGTTGTTTGACGATGTTCCCCACCATGGGGTGTGACAGTAGCACTATTTCATAGCCTAGCCATGCATGCACTGTGTCCACGACTGCTGATTTGGCATAGACTGGAAAAACTGTCTATAGTAGCACAGTGATGGCATAGCTGTGGGATTGTGTGGCTGTACATCCAGTGTGTGATGTATGCAACACCTTACTCAGCGCACAATGTTTGTACTGTGTGCAGTGGTAGCTTGCCATTGTGCATAATGAGGTGCTAGGTATTGTGGTCATACCCCCGACAGACTGGTCTCGGCAGGATGCATGAGGACAGAACGTAGGGCAATGTAAGTGAAATTGCAGTGTGTGGTCATCAGTAGCATGGACAAGGTAGCCCAAGCATGTCCTCCTGGAAGGTCAGTCTCACCCTGACTGAGTAGTTACCATAGCATGGCTAGGTCAGCTGTAGTGGCAACAACATCTTTTGCAAGTGATATCTATGGGTTGCCTTTTGGAGCCCAATCACGAACGTAACTGCTCGGTGAGTGTGCAGACGTCCCAGTTTGGGTTGCACACATTGTCACCAGTAGTATGCAGTATGGATTAGCTATCAGACTGCTTGCACCTAGTATGTGTAAGGGTGCCACACTTTGAAGGGTGTAGCAGCTGCAGCTTATCTGTGTTTGCTGCTGGACAATGTCAGATAGTGGTGGTGGGCTGCTGAGCATGTCCAGGCATGACCATCTGTCTGCTGTCACCTTATTGATGTTCACATAAATGCATGCCCCATGCTGTAAGTTGTATTTACCTCTGCCGGACAGAGGTTATCACTTCCCACCAGCAGCACCATTGCAGTGATGAGTCTGAATGTTACGTTTGGGTGTTGTCACATAATCCGTCTGTCTAACACACTTCTCCCCCTCCCATAACTAATGTGGCGATGACAATGGCCACCACACAGGATATGACTGATGTGGTTGCAGCAAATTGCTTAAAGGGCTACACATCACAGGGAAATAACAGATGCACAGAAGTGTATGTGCATGTGCATCAACAAGTGCTACTCATCAGACACTGTGACTGATGTGGACTCACACCATAGGCTATCTTAGCTGAGCCAGGTGCTGTGGTCATGGTTCTGGGTCTCCCCTCTCACATTCAGGGTGAGCACAGGAGCCGCACAATGTGATGTCCAAGACTAACTCTGTGTCATTAACCTACACGCTCATTAATCATGTTCATACGTAGGTGTTGCAGTGGCTGCATAAACCATAGTGCTTATATTTGTAGACTGCTCATTTACATGTGCAGTGCATCATGGGTATGTGTGATTGAAGTCTATCTTGGTAAAGAAAGCAAACAGGACATGTGTTTGGCCCATACTCAAACTGTAGCCAGCCAGGGGTGTGTTAGCAGCTATGGCAGTGGTTCTGAAGCAGTCCTCCGTGAAAGTCTAGCCATGACATGTGTTTATGTTAGTACAAATGAAGATGCATGAGATATATATGCATTACAGATGTCTTGCCAAACGGAGTGGAGTGTGGCCCTCCAGGGCTGGCCATCAACAACCCTGACAAACATCTCTGTCATTAACGTTTGTAAGTGGGCAAGGTGCTGATGTGCAAGACATCAAAATGTTCACATAAACTGTGTAACATGCTTCTCAGCCTCTCACCACCACCAACATCTTATAGATTATAGAACTGCATGGTGGGCATGAGAATTGAGGAAGTATGTCACAGTGAGTATATATGCTTTTCATGTCACTGACATCTGCACTTTGTACAGTCACACACCTAAATGACAGAGGTGTAAGACAGGGGTCTAAAAATACTGACCTGTAGGGCCACAAATCTGTGAGGTTGCCAGGGTAGCTCTGATGCCTATAGATCTCATGCATATTAATTAGGGCTATACTGATCAGCAGACTGGCCTAGGGGTTCAAGGAGGAGTGTCACTCATACACAGAGCTATGGAGATTTCGCCCCCTGTGACGTCACAACGTGTACAGACATAGGTAATGCCTCTGATTCTACAGTGGTCTAATCTAATATGGCTCTCTGAGGCCTCTTCCCTTTGTAATGTCATTTGGTGGTGCCACCAACAACACCCTCAATGCTGTAGCATGAAGGTCCCTCAAAAGTACCTTACAAGGTTCTGTTATTTGAACATTAGAAGGTGCTGTTGTGGACACTGCACCTCATATTGTCCTCTCTGAAGTGACTCATAGGGTACCTGATGTGCCACACTAGGTTATTGCAATGTCACAGTGTGTTTGTTCAAAAAACAAATCCAAAACGCAAAGGCCACACAAACCACTGTTGATAGTAGATAGTAATGTGCCAGCAAGTTATATAGATTAGGCTGATGGTGTGAAGGCAAACACGACGTCTGTAACATAGGTAGGTATGACAGTGAATGTGTCGCACACCCCAGCCACTCACTCTGTATGTCAGCACATCCACCTAACATCTACATCCATGTCCATCGCATGGCAATCTCAATAAGCTCAGTATGTGTGCTATGCAACCTAATGTGGATGTAGCATGTGCAGATGCAAACCCCCCCCCCCATGCCATCACATACATAATTTATGTGTTGACATTGAGATGGAGTAGTGAATATCATCTATTGCGACACATATCCCCATATCACCAGGGTGCCTGATAGGCCAATCTGATGGTCCCTCAAAACACCTTGTTGAAGTAGCAGTTGTAGTGGCAGTCAGTGCAATGTGAAAGGCGTAGCACATCACATCAAACAAATGCCTAAGAACCAGTGTGCAAGTGATGATAAGTTCAAGTCCCAAATGTGTCAACACCATGAGGTCATGAAATAGTTATGTGTTTTATATAAGAGACACACAGCACTGTATATTGCAGTTGTTGTGCGCATGTGCGCAACTCGTTCCGCAAAACAATGTGCGGGGCGCAGTTGAACGTCATATGTGTATAAATTGCGCCAGTTGCGGGACGCTGTGGGACAAAATATTTATAAAACATGCAGCAGATGCGGAGCGCAATGAGACGTGTTACGTCGCCAAAGTGCGCCAATCTTTGGGGCGCAGTTGGACGTCATACGTCGCTAAACTGCGCCACTTGCGGGGCACAGTTGCACGTAAAACATTGGAAATGTGTGGCATTTGCGGGGCGCATGCGCGTCAATGACGCTGCGTGCAATCAGGTGATAATATCTCAAAATGGCGTCCAGAACAAGAAAGCCTGCATTCACTCCTCGGGAGCTCCGCACCCTGTCTCGCCTGATTGCCACAAGGCAGGAGAAGCTGTTCCCCGGGCAAAACAGGTACAGGGACAGCAGAAAGGTCCGCAGGGCCTGGGAACGGCTACAGAGACGCTTCAATAGAGAAGCTGACTTCCCAAGGGAGGTAAGTGGATGGGGACAGGTCATTAGAAATAGACATATATATCTAGAGGCTGTGTGCATTGCAGATCCTCATGCTGTTGGGGTCAGGTATTGTGTGTCAGTAATGTGCTGCAGCTGAACATACATCCCATATTGTCTTTGTATAATATGTGACAGGTGTGACCTGTACCCAGGTGGTGATGGATATGGTCACACAGGTCATGATGCTAGCCCTATTACCTGGCATTTGCTGCTGTGGACGTGCCAACACATACTGTAAGAAAGCAAACCAATAGATCAGCTTAATTATATCCAAATCACATCATATGAATATGGTGAAATGTGTAGCTGCAGAAAATAACCTTTCCGTCCACAGAAAGGGTATGTGAAGCAAAGCATTAATGGTATGTCAATCACCCAGGTGATCTGGTTGTTTTTGCCAATGTTGTGCAATATGCCCCCCTATCCCCAGTGGTCCTGAGAGCTCACCACAGTGGTCTATCAGTCACCCTGGAGATACGGTTGTGTGTGCTCAAGCACTGTAAAACATATACCCTATCACCAGGGGACTAGAGAGGCCATCACACTGGCTCACCTGTCATCATGGTGATATTGGTCTGTGTGCTGTCAAAGTACAAAACAATATCCCTATCCCCAGGGGTGCTGTAAGATCATCACAGTGGCCTGTCATGTATCCTGGAGCTATGGTTCTGTGTGCTGAAACAGTTTAAAACATCTTCCCTATTTCCAGGAGTCCTGAAAGGCCATCCCAGTGGCCTTTCATGTATCCTGGAGCTATGGTTCTGTGTGCTGAAACAGTTCATTACATCTTCCCTATTTCCAGGAGTCCTGAAAGGCCATCCCAGTGGCCTTTCATGTATCCTGGAGATATGGTTCTGTGTGCTGAAACAGTTTAAAACATCTCCCCTAGTTCCAGGAGTCCTGAAAGGCCATCCCAGTGGCCTTTCATGTATCCTGGAGCTATGGTTCTGTGTGCTGAAACAGTTTAAAACATCTCCCCTATTTCCAGGAGTCCTGAAAGGCCATCCCAGTGGCCTTTCATGTATCCTGGAGCTTTGTTTCTGTGTGCTGAAACAGTTCATTACATCTCCCCTCTTTCCAGGAGTCCTGAAAGGCCATCCCAGTGGCCTTTCATGTATCCTGGAGCTATGGTTCTGTGTGCTGAAACAATTTAAAACCTCTCCCCTAGTTCCAGGAGTCCTGAAAGGCCATCCCAGTGGCCTTTCATGTATCCTGGAGCTATGGTTATGTGTGCTCAAACAGTTTAAAACATCTCCCCTAGTTCCAGGAGTCCTGAAAGGCCATCCCAGTGGCCTTTCATGTATCCTGGAGCTATGGTTATGTGTGCTCAAACAGTTTAAAACATCTCCCCTATTTCCAGGAGTCCTGAAAGGCCATCCCAGTGGCCTTTCATGTATCCTGGAGCTATGGTTATGTGTGCTCAAACAGTTTAACATATCTCCCCTAGTTCCAGGAGTCCTGAAAGGCCATCCCAGTGGCCTTTCATGTATCCTGGAGCTATGGTTCTGTGTGCTCATACAGTTTAAAACTCTCCCCTAGTTCCAGGAGTCCTGAAAGGCCATCCCAGTGGCCTTTCATGTATCCTGGAGCTATGGTTATGTGTGCTCAAACAGTTTTAAAAACATCTTCCCTAGTTCCAGGAGTCCTGAAAGGCCATCCCAGTGGCCTTTCATGTATCCTGGAGCTATGGTTATGTGTGCTCAAACAGTTTAAAACATCTCCCCTAGTTCCAGGAGTCCTGAAAGGCCATCCCAGTGGCCTTTCATGTATCCTGGAGCTATGGTTATGTGTGCTCAAACAGTTTAAAACATCTCCCCTAGTTCCAGGAGTCCTGAAAGGCCATCCCAGTGGCCTTTCATGTATCCTGGAGCTATGGTTATGTGTGCTCAAACAGTTTAAAACATCTCCCCTAGTTCCTGGAGTCCTGAAAGGCCATCCCAGTGGCCTTTCATGTATCCTGGAGCTATGGTTATGTGTGCTCAAACAGTTTAAAAAACATCTCCCCTAGTTCCAGGAGTCCTGAAAGGCCATCCCAGTGCCTTTCATGTATCCTGGAGCTATGGTTATGTGTGCTCAAACAGTTTAAAACATCTCCCCTAGTTCCAGGAGTCCTGAAAGGCCATCCCAGTGGCCTTTCATGTATCCTGGAGCTATGGTTATGTGTGCTCAAACAGTTTAAAACATCTCCCCTAGTTCCAGGAGTCCTGAAAGGCCATCCCAGTGGCCTTTCATGTATCCTGGAGCTATGGTTATGTGTGCTCAAACAGTTTAAAACATCTCCCCTAGTTCCAGGAGTCCTGAAAGGCCATCCCAGTGGCCTTTCATGTATCCTGGAGCTATGGTTATGTGTGCTCAAACAGTTCATTACATCTACCCTATTTCCAGGAGCCCTCAAAGGCCATCCCAGTGGCCTTTCACTCATCCTGGAGATATGGTTGTGTGTGCATAAAGAGTGTAAGAGATCCTCCCTTTCCCCAGGAGTTATGTGAGGCCATCACAGTCGGCTATCACGTACCCTGGTGATATGGTTGTGTGTGAATAACGAGTTAAATAGATCCTCCCGTTCCCCAGGAGTTAAGTGAAGCCACCACACTTGGCAATCACGTACCCTGTTGATATGGTTATGTGTGAATAAAGAGTTTAATAGAGCATCCCTTTCCCCAGGAGTTAAGTGAGGCCATCACAGTGGTCTATCACGCACCCTGGTGATATGGTTGTGTGTGCCTAACCAGTTCAATACATTCTCCCTATCTCCAGGAGTCCTATGACCTGTGTAAGGTCACTTGTCTATGATCCCACTGCAATGGGATATGCAGCTGATGATGTGTGGCACAACACGCAACCCCCATGGGCCGTACGCCACATTGCATTGGTGGGTATAGCAGTCACATGTTGTGGTAGTTTATGACAGGTAAGTTGCACCTCTCACATAGTCTGTGAGGTCACTATCTCATCACACATGTCTGTGATGTATCACGATGAAAAGCTATGTGCACATGTTGATGTGTGTATAGGTACAACATCCCCATGACCTAGGCAAAGATATTCCCAAAGGCCGTACCAGAGCCATAGTCCCCTCACTTTATGCATAGTTAGGTTACCCATCCTCACACCTCCTACAAATCCATTACCTTGTAGCAGGTGAACAGAACTGATGTTGTAGAAAGCTACAGTCACCTCTTGTGGTTGGACACCACAGACACAAGCAGCCACATGAGCACAGGTGGCAATTGCGTAGTGTGTTTGCTTGGTGTCTGTCCATGGTTTATCAAAATACACCTGCTGTCATCATACAGGTCATAGGTCATAGTGCCATTTCTACAAGATATAGGCCAGCCTACATGGGCACGGTAAGCTCAGATAAGGGCACCTGCAGTTGTTGTATGTTTGTTTAGGCTGCTCTACCAAACATACCCCATACATACTACACCCCAACCTGACTCTCACACAGGATGGCCAGCCAACATGGGTGGAGGTACAGACCCTCCACAGCACATGATCCGTTTTGTAACCCTTTCCTGCCCTCCTCATCCCACTGTTTCCCACATGTGTGACTTAGCCATGTTGTTAGCTGCTGATAGCATAGTTCATTGCCTGTAACAGGTGGTCGCCAGACACAGCAGGATGCACAAATTAACAAACATCCCTGTCCCCCTTGGGTTCTGTCGCATTCAACAACTGCTCCAATGTATCCCTTCACCCGCTCCTGGTGTGCAAAACATACACAACAAGAGATGCAAAGATTGGACAGCCAGTAGCATCACGCAAGCACCATGGCATGGCTCCAGAGACTGACATATGTGACGATGACCAACATTGGTGAGTAGGCTCAGTTGGTAATGGTGTTGTCCACATGTGATAACACATTCCATGTGCCCATGATGATCCCCTGTGACAGGTGTTGAACTATGCTATACATGAAACACACATCAGTGTAGCTGAAGTGTCCAGACCCAGGACACACTGTTCTATGCTTCTGTTGCCCACCCACCAGACGTAAGTGCTCACTCATGCTCCCACCCATATTTTCTCACACACACAGGTCGAGGATCTGAGAAAGAAAGGGAGGGAGCTGCGCCTGCACCATGGCGCATACCTTGAGCGCGTGAGGAATGCTGAATCATCACATGGTGATGGTGCGTATTGATGACATGGCTGCCCACCATCAGAGGTCACAGTGGCCCATCAGTGTGCATGGTACCTGCATGGGTACATGTGATGTGTCACACACATCTACGTGTGCTGATGACTGTCATCTTCCACAGATCATGATGACAGTGACGAAGACCCCCGTACCTCTGCCTATGCCCTCCGAAGGCCCACCTCCCGCGCTGCCGTGGAGGTGGTAGTCCTGGACACCAGTGGGGAGGAGGCAGAGGGTCCTGCAGACGACACAGCGGAGGGGTCATGGGGGATGCTGGGACGGAAGGTGTGGGTGCCAGGGTCACAAGGGGGGGTGAGGGCGCAGGTGATGTGGGTGGGGGGGAGGTGGTGGGGGGTGTTGGGGAGGAGTCAGGGGGGGAAGAGTGGCCACAGGGTGTCTGGGAGAGTGACATAGAGGACAGTGCAGCACAGGGCACTGTTGGCTCCCGCCATCAAGGGCAGGTGGCTCCAACATCCAGGGCCCCACACACAGTGCATGCAGATGCCACCACACAAACACCAGGAACAATGTGTGTGTGTGGTGGCAGATGTGTTGTACATCTGTGTGAGGCTCTGGATGCACTGGAGCAGCGGGTGCACCGGTTGGTGCACCTGCAGGAATGGATGGCGGGAGCCATGGAGAGGGTGGTTGCTGACAGTGAGCATCTGCCATGTCGGCAGCCACCCCCTGAAGGGCGTCACAGGCATCATTGATGGTGCCTGTGACGTCCACACATGTGCCCTGTGCTGCCCTGTCCGCCATCACGGGGCAGGCTGAGGGAGGGGGGGGTCATGTGGGGGTTCGGGGTTAGTGTGTGGGAGTGTGGTTATTGCGGGTGTGTGTGTGCGGGGTGGGGAGGGTTTGTTTTTGTTGGGTGGGTGATGGCATTTTCCCCCTACCCTAGATATGTATATAGTTGTATTTTTGTTTGTACATATTAAAGTATTTTTTCTGAACCCTGTAATGGTCACGTGTCTCACGTAGCATATGACTATAGATGCCAGCATGTCATATGTGTGCAGCCACATACATTCCTGACGGGTAAACATGCGTGTGATACCTCAATTGGCACCACATGCAGTGTGTCGGGAAACTCATGTGTGTAGGTGTGTGATAGCAGGGTGCTGCATTACATGTTACCATGTAGTGGCTGCCCCACAGACGTACTTGCCACAGGGATGCATATACATGACCCACATGTTCTCACATATATGAGCCGGCAAAATATGCGGCTCACAAATGTCTGCCTCTGTAACATGCATCCCTATGGTGGGTTGGGGTGCATGTGACCACTTATATAGGTGAGGGCACAGGTCACACATATGGCACCAATGTGTCGTGTATGACGGGTTGCAGATGGTGATGTGTATGGAACATAAACAGGCCATTTATAACACAGTACCCCTGTGTCCACATCAAGGGTGGTGGACCGTGGTTCTGTAGAGCCGCAGGGCAGTCAGGTGTTGGAAATATTCCTAATGAGTGTGGCAGAGATATATATGAATTGGAGATATCCTGTCAGCGTGACTGAATTGTCGGCCCTCCAGGGCTCTCTTTTGAGAGACCTGGATTACACCTCTGCCATTTTGGAATGTGAGTGGGCAAGGCGCAGATGTCCCCGACATCAAACATGTTACCTAGAGTGTGTCATATTCCTCCTCACCTCTCCCCACCACCAACATATTGCCATTGCCACCACCCGTTACTGCTGGTGAGAAACAGGGAGCAATGTTACGCATTCCAAATAACCATCCGATGTCTGTGACATCTGCACCCAGCCCAAAATAAATCGTACATGACAGAGGTGTAAGGCAGCGCTCTCAAAATCCAGTCTTGGAGGGACACAAACCAGTAAGGTGGTCCTGATAATTGTAATGGTGAGATATATATCGCCAGCATATACATTAGGGATATGCTCAGAACCTGACTGGTCTGCGGCTCCACAGTATCACGGTTCCACACCCATGTCGTACATGGATGTCTGTGCACACTGTGCCGCTGCAGCGCAGAGGCTGTGGTGACACATTGTGCTAGTGAAACATCACATATGTGTGGATCATGGAAATAGTATATGTGTGTGGCAAAGTAGCTTATGCAGTGGACATGGTTGCAGATCCTATGGTCCTCCCACCCCCCTCTCAGAGATACACATGGGACCAAATGGACACTCTTTGGAAAGAGACAATGTATCTATTTTTGGACAGCTGTTTATTATCACAGCAATTCTCTCATATAAAACTATTGTTACAAACATGTGTGTAAGACATATCAAAGATCCCCCCAAGCCAATTACATAACACACACACAACATACTGATCACATATGTCTACTTTCACATATAACCCAAACCAAGCCGCAATAACAGAAAATACTATGTACATAGTTGCTAAAAATGAACAGTGCAACAGAGAGAAACCTTTGGTTTCGTGCTGTACATTTCTATATTATCATAGGTTACTGACGGCGTGGTCGGCCACGCCTGCCACGTCGGGCCCCTCTCCCTGGCAAGGCTATATCCTCCTCCGGATACATTGGTGGTGCAGGTGCAGCTCGGATCAGAACATCACGTATGCCCTCAAGGGCCTCACACATGCGAGTTAGTGGCATGGCTACGACCCCCTAATGTAATGTCCGGAGCGCAGCACAAACATCCCTGGTGTTCCGCTCCACAGCACAGCGAATCCGCTCCAGAACACGTCGATTGGCTGTGAATGGGACACAGGGTGGTCAATGAACTACCTCTCCACTCCACGAAAAACACCTTCATAAAGCAACATGTCATACACATACCACACTAATGCTAATGTGATAGTGCTGAGTCATATGGGAACATGGTTAGGGGTATAACACATATATCGCAGTGTACTACAACTAATAGAAACACAGAGAACACTATACAGGAAGAAGATGTGGGAGGACAACACAACAGTCATACAATAGCTTCTGCATACACACCCACATACTACTGACGTGGCAACAGAATTGGGCAAGGACAGTCATCTCATATCCATTATTTAGGTCAGGTGCAGCATGCAGCAGCCATAAACACCTCAGATGGCCAGAAGCATTGTTGTACCGAGGTGTGTTTGGGAATGTCTGCACAGGTCATGTATGGGTCCAGGGTTTTGCTATATGTGGCATAGAGATGCACATGAGCTGTTGGGGCATGTTATGACAGGAACTGTGTGTTATGTGTTTATGGAATTTGCTATTCTCCATGAGATGTTTGTACTGGATGTAGCCTCATGGGATGCCATATATTTGTGTAAGACTGTGTGACGGCAAATCAGGTTTTGGCCTGCCCTAATGATTGTTTTATGACATGACAATGTATGGTCTGATGGGTTACATTGTCAGTATAAGGGCTGGATGTGGGGATGTACACATTATCCGCATGTGCTGGTCCTTGGAATTGCCTGGTGCAAGGACTACACTGATATGTATGCTTGGTGGTGTAAAAAATGTACGTGAGCTGATGTTGGGGAATGACTAGAATGTGATGGTGCTGACAGACGTTAATCCCGTGAAGCATTTACGTGTTTTGTGGGAGTGGGTGATACCTTATGAACATAGCTGCTTATGTGAGTGTAGTTGAGGATAGACATTGGCATGCTGAATACGTCATTGATAGTGTGGGATGTCAGAGACCTACTACACGGAATAAATGGTTATGTTAAAGCAATGTGACAATGTAGAGTGGATAAAACAGTACAATAGAGCTGTCTGGACACATAAACATCAGACTATGGTGAGTGAGCAGAACTCTTGCACAGGCATTGTGAACGTGGATGCAGCAATTAGGACATGGAAAACAGTCATAACAACTAGACAACATATGTTTTTCCCCTTTCTCATTTGACATAGCATATGGATCCTTACAGGCTGAGCTTCAGTATGTTTATTTTGTACCTGCTGTAAGGGATAATGTATGTATGACAGTACAGATTGGTCAGATATCTCTATCTACCCACTGGCCAGTACCTATACAGTGTTGTGTCACATTCCCTAGTTGCCTTTTGTGTCTCCAATAACACATTTCGACTAGGTAATGTTTTTCTTTGGTTGCTTGCTCTATGATGATGTATCTGGTTATTTTGTAAAGGAGATGAGGTCTTCAGTTTATGTTATTTCTCATTGGGCTTGACAATTGCTATCATACACCAGTATGTTATGTGAGGTCTTTGTGTAATGCTCTAATGTTTGCATTCGGAAAGGAGGGGTGGGGTGATGTGCCAATTCTGGTAATGTTGTGTGGATACGTGGTGTATGATATGGTCTCAACATGGCAAGCTTATGTTGTAGTTAGTCATATGTGTTTTAGGTTTATTTTGCAGCACAGTAATTGTTCACGGATTTGGTCCGTGTTTAACCATTTGTTGAGAAATAGACATGCGTCATACTCATTACTGTATGGTTGCATACAACACATATTGCAGGTATGACACGTATGATACTGGGGACCATCACACGGTATGGGGACATAGGCCCACAATTTAACTGGGACACACATGCTCACAGCCTATGCAATCTGTTGAGGGATTGTTGGCCTTACAGTAAGGGGACATGGTGTTTTCCTTTTCTGTCTGGATTACAGTCTATGTTATGTCTTTCTGTACAGAGGAAATTGAGGAATGTTCTCTCCAAACAAGCCATCAGGTTCATACTGTACGTTTGAGACCCCTCTGTAGATCCGTATCTATGGTTGACCTGACATATTTTCGCACCTCTCTCCATATGCTATGTAATTTGACACCTGCAGATGCAGACTGTGGGGAATGCGTTCTTTGTGCTGTTACATCACAGAGGAGGGTTGCATAGCTATATAGATGGTATGTTTGTTTTTCTTCAACTATCATTTAGATGTCATGCTGTGGTTTACCAGACATCTGGGTGTCTGCAATGAGGTAGACTGTTGCAAGGGCAAGTGTTGATCTTTCTCATGACAACAACATGGTGGCCCTTATACAACATTCCTTTTAGGCCTGCATCTGTGGGTGTCAACTGACCTTCGGTGATTCTGTTTTGCGTCATAGTAACACCATATATTATACCCCACACCATTCTTTCAAGAAACAATATCCCACCAACATGAGCCATACATGTGATATATGTGGTGGTTATGTTGCAACATTCACCACACAAACACCAACTAGTGACTATTGGTGTTTATTTTTGGAATTATGACTGTCGTATGTCACCCACCTTCAGCATCGCGATGTGCAGATACGCCATGGGACCTTAACTCCGCCATCATCGCCTGAGGGTCAGGGCTCTCGGTGTATACTTGCAGCCTGGGTCCGTCGATGTTCTCCCTTGATGCTGCCCCTAGTGGTGATATACTGGGTACAGGTGGCTCTATGGGCTCATCAACAGCACTTGTGCTGCCCCCTGAGACAGCAGGTTCATCCTCCAACACACTCATTGGCACTGTGATGTCAAAGTCACCCTCTTCCTCCACCTCCTCCTCCTCCTCCTCCTCCGCCTCCTCCTCTTCCTCTCCCATTTTACTGTAGTCACCTGCATATTGAACAATAACAAGGAAAACACATATGTTTCAACATAATCATATCTATATATGTGTGGCACAGACACCACAGAGATGATGGGGTGGGTATGTGCGTGTGTGCTGCGTACCCGACCCATGACACCCTCCCATACATGTTTGTCTACGTCATTCAGCTGTTTCTGGGGCACATGTGTGTCGTGTGGCCATGCACATGTTGCATATTTTCCATGTGTATATTTGGAGTGCCATGCCACATGTGTCCCCCATCACATCCCTCCCCCTATCTGTACAACATATGTCCACACATGTGTGAGAATACATCACCCTTACACTTGTTTGGACCATACATTGCCTGTTTATGTTTAATTATGCATTTGAAATATTGTCTCTAGACATACTATATGCTCATTGTTGGATATGTTTGGCTGTGACCCATTGTGCCGTGGATCCCATGTAGCCAGCACCTGTGGCCCACTGAGAAGCACATGTAGCACTGTGCAAATAGTATGTCACACACACGTTACCTGATTAGTGTGCCACAAAATCATATGGTGCTTTGCAATCACAGATGTGCAGGTTGGATAGGAATTGTTGTGTGTAGTTTTGGAAACAGATGGGGAGGTTGCTGTTTTCGAGGGACACATATGTAATATTGTGACAGGGCATGGCAACAACACAGTTTGTGCATGGCCATAACACACACATGTGACACCACTTTTTAAACATGGTGTGGATTGGGTCACAGGTATGGGAGTGTCTGTGCAGCTGAATGATGTGTACTGAAGGGACATTGTGAACCTGGCAATTACTATACATACCTGCGTCAGGATGTGCCGTGTCAAGGGCCTCCGGCAGTCCACGGAGATAGATGTGGCCCAAACGTGTTGCCAGCTCTTGTTCCAATGGTGTGAGTGATGGGATAAAAGGGCCCCCACCACCTGTGCCATGCGCATGTTGTCTTTCAGCCACCATGTGCTGGCGCACCCCTCTTTTTATATCCGAGTACCTCTTTTTGAGGCTTTCAACATCCCTTGTGGGGCCCCCTGCCTCTGCAATTGCAGCACGCACCTCCTCCCATACTGCCATTCGGGTGGCCACTGTTGTGCGACTGCTGAGCCTGCCAAATAAGAGGTCATAGTTTTCAATTACATGCGAGAGTAGGATATAGTTCTCTCTATCACTGAAGCGTAGAGCTCTTTTTCGCTGTGGACCAGGCACAGGTACCCTTTTTTCTCTTCCCAGTTTGGACATATTGTGCAGGCTGTGGCCCAAAAGATGGTCCTGCATGTCCCTCCCTAGGATGTGCAGTCTGTAGCGTCGGTGTATCACCCACCACAGGTTGGGACACATCCTCCACACCCTCACCCTCACCCTCACCGTCTCTCTCCCTCTCTCTCTCCATCTCTGTATGTTTTAAATGCTCCTTTCAACAGAACAGCACTCACTTAAACAAAACAGAACAATACACAGCATGCAATACAGACTTACAGAATGTTACAGTACAGGACACAGTAAAGGACACATTAACAAAGGGAACAGAAATATTATCTTAGCACAAGGTGAGGAATCTACTCTGCTCCTGACTATCTTACACTGCCTCTCTCCGCTGCCGTACTCCCTGGACTGACTCTCTCCCTCCTTCCTCTGGACTACTCCCACCACAGCCTCTCTACCTATAGATTTTGTTATCCCTCACTGTGCTTCTTTCCTGTGCAGTAGTCCCACCACTGTCTCTGTTTCAGACTTTATCTATGACACCCTCTCTCTCTAACTGTGACTCCTTTCTCAACCCTCAACGTGATGCACGTGTGCAGGCCTATTTATAGTGTATTGCCATGTGTCTTCCATTGCACATGCGCAATTGGGCGGGCGTGACGCTCGTGCGTTGGGCGCGTGCTCGCCAACGCATGGGTGGCCGTACGCGGACAAACGCACATGCGCCCTGAGACACTGTACTGCGCATGTGTCGCAGTACGCATGCGCACTACAACGACTACCGCATGGGTGTCTGTGTTTTTGTGCGCATGTTCACGCCGGCGCACATACGTGTGGGCACGCACTGACCGACGCCCATGCGTAGAGTGGCGCACGCGTGCCACCAACGGGCATCGCATGCGATCAACTGCGCATGCGCAGTGTGCGCAAACCACACACCCCGGAATAACATATATTACCATCACAACATTACCCACGTTGAGGGTTGTAGAGGAAGAGCAGGAGGAGTGTGGTTGGTGTGGAGAAGAACGAACGTCTATGCAGTTGTACTAGCGGATTGTATTGGTGTTTGTATTGCTTATTATATTGTGTTGTGTGTGTATTGTCAGTTGTTGTTTTTACTTTTGGATACTGTATAGTGTGTTTTGTGTGTTTGTTAGAGTTTGTGTGGTTGTTAGAGTGTGTTTCGGTAGTGGGACGGGAGGAGTTTATGGCAGCAATATATGCTTATGCATGTGTCCTGAGTGGTGGGCAGATGCTGCGGTTGCCGGACAGGGGAGATGGTGTCCACGGGGCTGCAGCACAGGGCATGGGTTGTAGTCCCGCAGCAACTCAGACCTGCAGCTGTGGAGGTGGTCCAGCCATGTGCTGTGCGTTCACGGCACAGACGGCGTGCCGAGGTGCAGGCTCGGCAGCCACGCCTCTACAGGCCCAGGGCACAGCTCCAGGGCATGCGTGAGGACCAGGTCATCTCCCTGTACCGACTGAGCACAAGGGCTATTAGGGAGCTTTATGAGGATTTAAGACCTGACCTCGAGCCCCTGACTGATCGGTCCCATGCAATACCAGGTTTAGTCAAGCTCCTTGCTGCTTTACATTTTTTTGCCTCTGGCTGTTTCCAGTCATCTGTGGCTGCAGTGGGTGGCATGAGCCGCCCATCCTTCTCACGATGTCTCCACCACGTACTGCGTGCCATGGTCAGCCGGGTGGGGAATTACATAGCCATTCCCCACACTAGGCAACAATGGGGGACCCTGAACCAGGCCTTTGAGACATTAGCAGGGATACCACACGTGATGGGAGCTATTGATTGCACACATGTTGCCCTGGTCCCGCCTAGAGACAGGGAGGTGGCGTTTCGCAACCGCAAACACTACCATTCCCTGAATGTTCAGGTTGTATGTGATGCTAATCTGCATATTCTGAATGTGGTCCCTAGGTTTTCCAGGGTCCACCCATGACTCCTATATCCTGCATCACTCGGCAATCTTCACACAATTTGAGGGCGGACGTTATGGGGACTGTATTTTGCTGGGTGAGTATGTCATGTGTCGTAATGTATGTATGTGTTTGTAACTTTCTTTATGTCTACTCACATAGCTAGCAAACTCGTTTAAAACCATAAACTTAGATCAACATATGAGCAATGTTTGTTTGGGGACTGTTGTATCTTTAGATTATTACAGGGGTATAGACGTACACATACAGCAGCTACAAACAAACATAGACCATCAGACTCCTAGCATTATATGATCCAGACATTCACATGGTGTGCAGGTGACAACACCCCTGTGCATGTGGCTAGGCTGTTGCACAATCCCTCATAGTGTGTGGTAATATCAACTGCACACATTCTGAGGGGGGGGGGGTTTGGCCCTCATATGCACGTATCATGATGGGTCATTGCCAAATAATGCTTGTATGTCATTTAACCTTGTGATAATTGCTCATCCATACAGGTAACCCTTCTCATGTGTGTGTGGGGTTCACACACTCACTCTGGACTGTTGTTGCTACCCAGGAGCCAGTATATAATATGAGGGGTTTTTTGGGAATATCTGATGTATGCTTTTGCCCTTTCCAGCTAGCAGCACTCGTGTGGATATGTATGGTCACGCATTTGGCCTATGTCACAGCAGGGGTGTAACGAAGTATATTTGGTGCTAGTACCTTGGCCTACTGTAGATGATCATGATTTAGCCACATATTGGCCAGTGATCCTCATGTAGTTTAACATATTGGAAAGGGGATGCCTGAAGCTGTGGGCTATGTGTGTGCATACAGAGTTGTATTGTTTTCAGCTACACATGACGGTAATGTACCGATGTGTATCTCTATGAGGTTAAGACATGAGTAGTACAGTGTGCAGTTTGCAGACCCCACCTTCAGTGGGATGTTCCCAGGATAGACACAGTGCACAGGATTGGTATTTAAACAATTTATGTTTAGCAATATACAGCATAAGGACACAGAGTATGAGATCTAGATATGTTGCCCGTACAGGACAGGATGCATCTAGGTGATATGGTTCACATTATCACCAGCCTCCATGGCATACATGTTCTGTTTTTTTCCCACCCTCTCATGGCAGCATATTTTACCTAGGTTACTGTTCAGACATACAATATGAACATGTGACACGTGAATCGTTACTATCGTCTCTCATTGGCAGGGGTGCCAATGTGGACAGTCAATGCATTACAATACCCATGTCGCGCACACACACACACAATATGTTACAGTATAGATGGAACTGTTGGGGTATTTCCCATGAGTGTACTTACTTTCTAGGCTATGTGTTCCTTTTCTAACAGCATATGTGTTTTTTACAGCTCATTAATTGTTCGGTTTATATGTTGATGTCAGGATTTGTTTTGTGTAGGGTTTACTACATCTTAACATATGTCAGTTATGTTGAATATTGACACGCACATTTCTTTTTATTTCCAAGGTGATGCAGGATATGGGTGTCGCCCCTGGCTGCTGACCCCTGTACGTCAGCCACGGACACGTGCAGAGCGGAGGTATAATGAGGCCCATGCCTCCAGCCGCTCAGTCATCGAGCGTACCTTTGGCGTGTTGAAAAGTCGCTTCAGGTGTCTGGATAGGTCAGGCGGGGCCTTACAGTATAAGCCAAGGACTGTTGCAGAGATAATCATAGCCTGTTGCATCCTGCACAACATTGCTCTCAGGCACAATATCCCTGCAGAGATTAATGAGGATCTGGAGCAAGATCCAATGTGCCCCCCTGTACGTGCCAGTGGTGACACACAGGATGGCACAGCAGTCAGACGGAGGTTGATTGGAGAGATCTTCTCATGTGCGTATTACCTACCCACACAGCTTTTTAATCCTATGTGTGTTATGTTTACAGCAGTTACAGTTTATGTCAGGATATGATTTGTATGTGACACCACATTAGTATTTTAGTGCTAATTCACAACTCACATATAGGCATGTGTGAGGCACAAACAATGTGGCCAGTACACAACAGCATTTGGTGCCAGATGATGTGGGTGGTTGCTCATACGGCTGTGTGTGATTTTTAAGGTTAAAATTACAGTTAGTGGCTGCCTGTGTTAGCACCTGTTGTTGTTGTTGAGCACAAATGATGTTTTGTGATGATATGGGTGGATAACAGTGTTAGCCATATGGTGAGATGTTCACAGTGTGAGACCAGTCCACGTTTGGGGACATTAGTCCAGTGGGTTGAATTTATATGTTTCACCTTTGGGTGTACATTTGGTTCTTACACTCCTGTCAGCTGGCTATGTGTTGCTTTGTTATTATGGCCGTATCAGGACATACATATCACAGGACAGATGCTTAGTAGTAGTTTCTGCGGATATTAGGGTATCTATGTGTAGGGTGTTAATGTCACCCTACAGTGTGTCGGAATGTATACTGCACCAGAAAGCCATGACATGGACATGTTATAGGATGGGGATCTGAGCATTGTCCAGCCAGAGAGGTAGTATTGCCACATTTACATGTAGGCGAATTGACCTTAGGTACAGTGCTACATATGTACACAGATACAGAGGATAACCTACCCCATATCAGCGAGGGGTGCGTTACAGTGGGCAGGATGAGCACAGAATGTGTTGGTGGCTTATGGTTGTGCAGAATTCTCAGGGAGTACATGGCATATCTTGCTGATAAATTCTCAACATATGCCATCATGCCTCAGCTACAGGCTGGGTATGTGAGCAGTGTAGGATAGTACAGTCCACATTACATAGATTGCATAGATAGTCGGACAGGGAAGGGGAGGATTATGTTGGCAAGGAAAACCAGACATATGTGAGAGTTGTTTCTCTGAGGTACACATATTGGCTATCCATGCGTTGACATTCTCAATGACACACAGTGTGATGGCATGCAGCCATCATGGTTTGCGTAAAAAATATACATGCCATTGGTGTTTTAATGACATGACGCACACATTGACAGCTATCTGTGGAGATCATCAGCAAATAGCTGTCACTATGATTCAAGGTATGACATCTACACACCAGGATATGTATTTGTTCCCTGCATACATGAGACACTCGTGCATATTCCATATGTGTTTCCAGAATTGTAAGCGACTTTGCATTCAACATTGACACACCCCTACACAAAGATAGGGGGCATTGTTGCCAATATAGTGGATCTGTGTGACTCGTCTGTACTTTGTGATGAGGTGCAAACATGGTGGTTTCTGACATGTCTGTTGATCTTTCTGTACAACAACACAGAGGTACGATGGGGACAGGATTGATTATGGACACCTGAGGATAGCCTCCTACAACTCTGTGCTGCCTCTCACATGTGAGAGATCTATACATTGTGATAGGGAGCAGTCAGACATTAGGTGATGGTGTGGGGTATGAGAGTTGTGGACAGGAAGGTGCAGTGTGTGATACTCTTGTAGAACATGACATGTTTGTTACTGTTGTGTTTCCCAATGCACAGGACATAGTTTATTCAGATGCTGTTGATGTGTTGGATTGGCATGTGACTGAACATCACCCAATATGCTTTGCGTTGGGGTAGGTGGATGTACAGGGAGATTGTGTGTGCCTGGGGTCATGTGGAAAACATATCTTCATTGCTCCATCATATTGGGCAGATGGTGTGTTGTTTTGTGTTTCACTTCAGGCTCCATCACCCATCCCTTGCTGTTGTCACACATATCCCCATGTGTTTGTGTTCAGCATGTCCTGTGCCACACTGTATATGTGACAGTTACAGCATATCTGCATGTGTGTGTATTTAAGGTTTGTATTTGGTTTGCCTGCACTTGCTCCCTACCCCAACATTGTACCATAAGCCAACAACAGGGTATTATTGCCGGTTCACGGGGCCTTTATATGTCTAAAGGTCCACTTGGACACATACAGGCCATGTGTTGCAGCTGGACTGCAGAAATATGCATACTTTGTGTGTGGGTGATTACAGGTTGCCTGTGTGATGAGACACTCTTCAGGCATAGTACATTATCATGTACTGTGAGGGGACTGTGCACCTGGGGGGCAGTTGTGACTGTGGTATGTGTTCCGTAGTGCTGTTTACCTTATGCGTATTATCAACATGTGTTGTGTGGTGTGCGACAAAATGTGTCTTGTGTTCTGAGTCACCACTGATGTTCACCTTTATTTATTTTCAGATATGACCATAATGTGGACATGCATCAGCAGCGGCTTGACCTTTTGTTTGTACACGGACTGCTGAGATTCTCTGCCTTCACTGTCACCTCTTATTGCTGTGTAGTGGTTCATGGGATTGCTGACATACACCTGATGCACACACAAGGTAAGTTGCACATTTGTTAATTGCAGATTTGTATCTATGTTTACCTGTTGATGAATCATAATTGTCTTATATGCATATAATGTTTCCTCTATGTGCACATAAACAGATGCATGTCGTGTGTAGCTGTGACACACCTGTGTGACACGAGCATGGACATGACCATACCCATGTTTTACCCATGTGTGTGTTTCGGATTAATGATGTCATGACCAATGTTTTGTTGAGTAATGTACTGTGTGGTTTCACATACCTTTCTTGTGCATTTGCAAAGGTGTAACGGTGTGCATTGTGTGGTGTTTTTCATAGGTGGCTCACAAGAACATACGTATCCTCTCATGACACAGGGCTGAGTACATACCGGACACATCTATTACAGTGCATCTGGTGTCACCATCACCCACCTTTTGAAGAAACAACACCATAGACATTTTACACCAGAAAGTGCCCCATTGGATGTTTTACCTCTGCGAGTGAGACATATGACTGCGATGGACAGTATTACTATTAAGCTACTTAATTCTCCATTACAGAGGTGTTCTCTGCACTGTTTGTGTGATGTTTCTGCAGGGAGTCCTGCTCATTGTTGAGAACACACATGAACTTTCAAAGACAGTGGAATGTTGACATGTCACGCTTGACTATTCCTAGCCATATTTGGTGGAACACTATTAACCTCACCTGTTGGATTGCACATAGTATTGTTACTTTTGGCAGTGTTCCCCCCGTGTGCAGCAGCAAATGACATGGATAGTGCAGCTGATCCATTCGAACACAGTTTTAGTATTGTTACGTTTTGGCCCTGGGTGTGACATGCCACCCAGGATACCCTCATCTTTTTCTTCCTAATCAAGCATACACCCATGTTTGCGCCATACAGCCAACGATGGAGCACTCCTATTGTGTATGTCCACCTGCTTTCCACATGCACATGCTACAAGTGTAACCTCAACAATGATTTTGGACACACGACCATCTTTAATTAATGTGGTCAATGTGACAAGGGTGTTTACGTGCATGTGTGGCATCACTGTCTCATGTTGCACTGTGGATGGTGCTTTTGCATATGACGGACTATGTTTGTGAGACAAAACATGTGGACCTCAGACTTCTTTGTGGCTCCGTATAGGATGTTTGGCCCTCATTTCCTTGTTCAGATGCTGCTTATTGTGTTTGTTGGATGTGCAGACGTGACAGTCTGCATGTATGTCAACACCTTGCATTTCCCATGTGCACAGTCCAGGCTATGCCCTGTGGTAGAGACACTCACATTGCGACATGATGTTTGCAGTGTGGCAATGTGGGTCACCGTTGCACTTCGTCAATTGT
Organism: Ichthyophis bannanicus; assembly: GCA_033557465.1. Lineage (NCBI taxonomy): Eukaryota > Metazoa > Chordata > Amphibia > Gymnophiona > Ichthyophiidae > Ichthyophis > Ichthyophis bannanicus. Next base: position 46,416,730 of record CM066038.1, on the reverse strand, counting down.
GCATTCCATGTATTATGTTATATGTGGCCAAACACTGTCTACTCTGAAAAGGTTGCAGGGCCACCTCCTTCATGGTGGTATATGTATAGGTTTGGGAAGGTAGTTGAGTTTGTATTTTGTTTGTGTTCATGTGCCTGTCCTACCTGTTGCATATACTCATTGTGATTTTGAGGAGAGTTTGTGTCTACATTGTTGCAGCTTTGATTCCTAGCTCAGACATTATGTGAGACCACACACATTACTTTCCCAGCGTGATTTTCACAATAAAACATTTTCTCAACATAGGCTTTTTTGGTTTGGTTGTCTCCTGTGTTGCAAGATGGATATGGTTTGAGGGACACATGATGTGTGTTGTGTCCTCAATATGCAGCGCCAACTCTCTACATGCACTCATATGTGCATTACACCTTTGCAGCATGCAGAATCAGGTAGGGGCTGGGGGTCTGCTGCCCAGTGCATTGTATGCAGTGGCTGCACATTATATCTCATGCTCTTCATTTGTGGTGGTTGAATTAACTTTTCTGTGTGAGTTAGATTTATGCCCTATTAGAGGGGTTTCAATATTCCATCAGAGATGCACTCACCTTCATATTATGATGGCACTGACTACACTATTTGTGATGTGTATACCAAATAAAGATATTTATTCCACATACATGTGGCTCTTTTGGTGATTGAGCAGGGTGATACAAAGGCACACATTGCATTGCCTGTTTCTCAGTCCTGCGTCTTTGTGACCCAGGGACTGCATTGTTTATTTTGTCAATATCATTGGATGAGGATTAACTGGTCTTTGTTCCACGGTAATGAGGGGTTACATGACTTGACCTAGGCCACATGGGGTGCTAGTGGGAATTGATCAGTGTTTGCTTGGGTCCAAGGCCATTTTGTTAACAGTAGGTTAGTCCTTCTCTCTTTGATCACATTAACACTTGTCTGGGGCCATTTGCCACACATGTACATGTGCCACCTGTGCTCGCATCCTTGTACAGTGACAGCTGTGTATCTGGCAGACACATGTAACCTCACTGGGTATTCACGGTTGCCACACAGTGTGCTTAGTATGCTTGGCTCAGTGTGCTCAGTGTGTTACTGTGTACTCAGTGTACTGTTTCTGGGAGTGGCTACAGTCATGTGTTTCTACTCTGTATGTTTTTGTTTTGATTAGCACATGTGCTATATCCTTTGTTTTCTAATCTGCTGACTGTACCATGAGGTAACAGCAGGTTCCTCACCTCTACATACACCCTTCTCTCTCCTCACTGTACGTCAAGGTGCATCCTGTGTGCTGCTTAGCCATCACATATTATTTCGTTTCAGAGGTGTCCCACTTTAGGGTGTTTACATGGCAACACATCAGGGGGTTTTGGTTTTCTGTGATTCAGGTGTTGTGTGTTACACATGATTACATGTGGAACTTTCTCATGTCCTGATCCAAATTATTAACATATTCCACATACCGTCCTCTGTTGCCCTTGTGGTATATTTTTCCCCTCTTTTGCATGCTGTATCCACTGCAGAACATTTCATTGTGTGTGCACATGTGCACCACATCACAAATACAGACTGCAATTGTATGAGTAATTAGCAGCTCTGCATGTGCATTTCATCATGCTTACTTTTTGGTGTTTGCTTGTCCTGACAGTCAGCAGGCGGTTTGTTTAATGGACTGCACTCTTTCTTTCTGCAGTCTTTGCTAAGGAGCTCACATTGTTGGTGTGGCATGCCGGTTTAGCCATTGTGATTTGTGGTAGTGGTCATTAGTGTGCTTCCTGTGTGGTGTCTTATATTTGTATGCTTTTCCATAAAAGGTGTTTAACATTTGTTTGAGGGTCATATATGTACTGATGTGTGCTGTGAGCATATTGTACCCTCAACTGGGTTGTCCATTTTAATGGGTGCCACATGGGTTGGGGATGATTTCTGCAGTTCAGCAACTGATCTTCATCCCTCTTTTACTTTTGTATTGTTTTTGTGTTTTAGCTCTGTGCAGTGCTTGTGTTACGTGTGGGTTTGCCACATACCTCCTTTGCCATTCCAACTGAGGGATGTTAGTGCTACTGGGTTACGTTTCTGGGTTCATCTCTACATCCTTGGGGCATCTTTTGCCATGCCTTTGATTGACACAGCTTATGGGTTACATACAATAGTGTCTTGGGAGTTGACAGCCTTTCCACATGGCCTTTGTGGAGAATGAGGTTTTCATTTCCTAGCAACGTGTGTGCCTTCTGAAACACCATAAAAGGTGCATTAATATCTGGCACAAGGGGGTAGTTCTTTTGAGACAGCATCACAGATTGCTGTACAGTTGCACACAGACAGTTGACATACCTCTGCCAACCTTATTCACTGGAACATTCAAACCATGATCACCCCTCCATCATTCACTATCTGCACAAGTTGTCAGCATTCACAACAGAGGAGTATTGGCTTCTTCCCCAGAGCATGAGTTTAATGGAGCTGTAGTACTCCAACGGGAATAGGGCAGTTTACAAGATAAGATACACTCTAATCCCCTGTTCATATCAGTCGCCTGCCCCTGTCTGCAGCCCCTCCCTGCCAAATCAGGTATGGCAGACCTTGGTCAACACACCGACTTACATTTCCCATACGTTACAATGCACACTGCTGCCATCTGGGACAGTGCTCTCACCTTACCCTGCCTCATATAGCACACTTGGCTACACTTTCACCAACATTGTAGGGTGCCATGGCGGACATTGCATTTTCACATGTGCCCTCTGCATTAACCTATGGGCGACGTTCTGTTACACTGCTTTGCGAGTGTATTTGCTATCGGTTATGATTCTACATATATACAATACGGTACTCCTAAAACAATATTACCCCTAACAGCTACTGCCTCAGCCAGCTATCTTCATTTTGCACTGTTGGGTATCGTACCCCTGATCCCTGCAGCATTGGTTGGTGTGGTAACCATTGTGCTGCAGCTTTGCTCTCTGATTTGCACATCAGCACGTCACTTATGCCTTTCAGTATTGACATGACTCAGAAAACAGTAGCGCAACGCTCTCTGCCCAGCATACCACCGCCTTATGCCACCCATTATATATCAGCCTCCTAACATTACACAGCACACAGCAGTCTGCATTAGTCACTGTGGGGATTGAACCCCTGATCCCTGCAGCATTGGTGGGAGCTATAACCATTGTGCTGTGGCTCTGTGTTTCTGTTTGCACATCAGCGCCCCACTTATACCTTCCATTATGCGATTGCCGCCGTAACCGGCGCACCGCCTTCTGCCGCCCAGTAGTAATATGCCGCCAGATAACATCAGCGCGACGCTTTATGCCGCCCAGCATTCAAATGTCGCATAAAAACATCAGCGCGCCTCCTTATCCCGTCCAGTTTTGATGTGTGCCAAAAAAAACTCAGCGGGCTGCTTTATTTGGCCCAGTATTCCTCTGCCTCATAAACTAACACCTCAGCGAGCCATTGCGCATTGTGTGGTTTCGAACCCCTGCTCCCTGCACCATTGGTCAGTGCTTCAACCATTGTGCTGTGGCTCTGTCCTTCTGTTTGATCAGCGCGACACATATGCCTCCCGTTCGGCTCTCATTTGCGGTAAGGTGCGGAGCGCACACGGGCGCCGCGCACCTTAGCGCATCTGTCAATCACGGCTTTTCTTCTTCAGGACGGAACGCCCACTCCTTATACGGCACACTCACTCTACCGCGACCCGCACTTTACCGGCCTGTTAGTAAACATGCCCCTAAGGGTATATTTTGTTAGTTTTGGGCATACCATGACAGTAATGCACCTCACTCCTAAGCCAAGGTATGTGGAGTATGATCTCAGTCTTTCAAATTAACTGCTAATGCTCGGTGTAGTACTTGCATCATGCCAAAGAGCGCCTCCTTCTGGCATTCGTATGGGTAATTTAGCAAGGTATGCTTGGAAATTCCTCTTAATCAAGCCTGTGGCACCTAACTCGATGGGAAATAACTTAATATCTTTTTGCCACATCCAAGATATTTCACATCGTGTTGGGTACCATGGGTTGTTTTTTTTACCAAGTTTATTTTCAGAATTAGAAAAAATAGTTACAGTACAATTTAAAAACAATGAGAAATGTTAGAATTTTTAAAGCACCATTAACCCCCCCCCCCCCGAGGCCTAATACAACATAAAAAGATAAACAATATATACAGATGTATACAGCTAGGTATGCATCTAGAAGTCTCCAAATTCTCTTTACTTTGAGACAATACAGATGCGGAACCTTCAAAATTTCCAAACTACACAGATCGCATGTCACCAACCGGTACCATTTAATGAAGATAAATCCTTCCAGTTACGCAGAATATGTTGGATAGCAAGAGATATCAAGCTATGAAATAGCATCCTATCATATTTATCAAGAACATCTTGCATACATAAGGACCGAAACAGAACGATCTGCAATGTTAATGTTGGATGCAATTTGAAAACCTCACACATCAATCCCCAAACCCAATCCCAGAAGGGCTTTACACAATGACAATCAAATAACATGTGCGTCAGCATACCAACCATAGTCGAACAGTGCCAGCACAAATTAGACCTCTGCAGACCACCCCTAAACATATGTAAAGGAGTCCAGACTGCCCAGTGAGCAGCAAAATAGAAGGATTGTGCTAGACTACTCGACATAGCTGGTCTCACAGTATGGCTCCAAAATACATTCCATGTTATTGTATTCATGGGAATTCTCACATCATATTCCCAGGTCCTATATAAGTCCCCCAAGGAGGTGCTATCATCCTTCCTCTGCAGCTTATAGAAATACTATTTCAACTTTCTGTTCACTTTGGGGATCATTCTGAGCAGCGTTTAGCAGGGATGAATGTCCGGTTTCGATATACATCTCTGCTAAATGCCAGGAGCCAATTCCCCATACTGAGCTCCCTGCACATATAGAGGTGATGTGTGGGGAACTCAGGACAGGGATGGGAGGGGGCAGGCTGGAGGAGGCGTGAGGTGGGCCGGAGGTGGGACCCTGATCCAGGACAGACAGGGTCAGTTCCAGTCGCGGCCCTGTACATTTGGGGGTGAAGGATGCATAGGGAACTTATTCCACCTAGGAGGTGGAATAAATTCCCCCGAAGATTGTGGAGGACAAAGAAGGGACCTGGCAAGGAGGTGATCAGGGGCAGGGAGTTCTCTGCAGCCCAATCCCAGCTTTGGCAGGCCCAATCACGAGTTGAGCGGCAGGGAAAAGGCCACTGGAACTGCTTGCAGCGGATCTGGGCTCTTACATGCCATTCCAGTGCCATGGCGATGGAACGCCATAGCACTAGGCTCCATGCAGGAGCCATGGGTGATGTGTATGGGGAGAGAGAGCTGGACAGACAGTGGGCCTGAATCGGGGCACGTCCTGCCTGTCCAGGCCTGTTGCACCTGATTCTGCTCCCGCAGGAGCAGAGTCGGGTGCACCAGCGGCCAGTCCAGATTTTGGATGTCTGGACGGGCCAGACAGGCCTGATGGCAATTGGCTTCTTTAGCTTTATGACATATATCATACAGATCTGAGATAGGACACATCCCATTAGACCATGGCGGGTCCCGTGTCAAGCTCTGTACCAGGCAGTCCAGCTTAGCCGCCTGTGATACTGACAGTCCAAAAACTTCAATTAAAGTTTCTTGATTAATTATATGCCCTCCATGAAGCAATTGACCAATACAATATATACCATTTCCTATCCATCCTTTCGAAAAACTTCTTCATCCATTGATCCGCACTAACTGATTATACCAAAGGGAAGACACCACTGATATTGAATAAGGAGTCTTGCAGGGGAAGTCAATAGCCTTAACTGCTTTGATAGTACTCCTAATAAGTGGCGATCCTAGCTTAGATAGAGGAATACTCATTGTGGGCAGAGCAGTTGAAAAGGAGAGATTCATTCTTTCTCCGTTTCAAAACATGGTGAATGAGAGTCACCTAAAACCCATTCCATCCCATATGATAACAGTGACGCAGTATGATAGTTTTTGAATTCAGAGACCCCCCCCACCACCCCCCTTTAGCCCTTGATAATTTCAATTTTGCCAGAGCTAAACACGGCCTTTTACCCTTCCATAAGAAGGGTGAGTATCATGTCCAACTGGATGTAAAAACATGGCTTACAGAAACCCAGCAACATTCCCAGTTTATAAACTATAGGTGGGAGCACCATCATTTTAATTGTATCCAATCTTCCTCTCCTTGATATCCGTAGAGGAGACCATTGTTGCAATTAAGTCTTTAAATCTGTCAAAATACGACTACAATTACATTTAATAGTTTCTTCACGGGTAGGGCAAAATTGCTTGTCCAAATATTTTATTCCCTGTGGCACTCATTGAAAGGGAAACTCTTACATATCATATGGAGGAGGTCATTAAGTGGAAGAATCTCACTCTTGCCCCAATTAACTTTAAATCCGGAGAACATTGAAAATTGGTTCACAACATTTAAAAGATCCCTTATGGAAGACACAGGATTAGAGAGAAAAAGCAGGATGCTGTCCACATAAGCAGCAAATTTTCAACATAACTCTCCCGACATTATGCTATTAATGTAATTTTCCTTTTCTATACAGAGGCGCAGAGGTTCAAGTGCCAGATCAAATAGTAAAGAGAAGAGAGGGCAGCCCTGTCTAATACCCTTACCTAAACAAACAGCATCTGATAAGATTTTTATTTATTATTTTTATTTATTTAACATTTCTTCTATACTGCGCTATTCAGATCAGTGCAGTGTACATTAAACAGAACATACTACAATGCATCAAGCCACATTGTATTTACAATGAACAGGGTAGTAACTTGGGTATAACAAGGGGAAACTATTTACAATTCATTTACACTGGTGCATAAGTTCCTGGATCTAGGCGATTTGGTTCAGGGAGAATTGAGCTGACTAACCATTTTCTTGCTGGGTCTGTTTGTTGGGGCAGCTTGGGCAGGTAGACAGAGTGCTCATTGCCTGCTTTCTAGAATTAGTTTCTGGGTAGTATCTTAAGAACAAATGCTCTTTCAACGCTTTTCTGAATAGGGCCAAGTTTGTGATGGTTCGAATATCTGTAGGGAGGGCATTCCAGGCTCTAGATGCCATTGATTAACCCAACCAGCAAAATCAAGGCCACAACCAAACTACTCTAATACTCGCAACAGATACGACCACTCCACATGGTCAAAGGCTTTCTCAGCATTCAGAGATAACACTACGGCAGGATTGTTCATGTGATGAGACAGTTCCAATAAATTATGAAAAGTATCTGGCATTGCCACCTATAAATCTACCCTTATGAAACCAGTCTGCTCTTGTCCAATTAGTAAATGGATTGCATTACTAAGTCTAGTAGCCAAAATCTTTGCTAAAATCTTGTAATCCACATTAACGAGTGAGATAGAGTGATTAGCCACAAACGTTACATCTTGACCTGGATTTGCAAGAAGCACAACATTAGCTTCAGCAAAAGTTGAAGAGATACATTGTTATCTGATTACACTTTGGAACAGTTGCTGCAATTTTGGTGTAAGAATTGTTATAAGTGTTGGTAGAATTCAACTGTAACACCATCAGGGCCAGGTACTTTGTTTCTAGATAGGCTTTTAATTGCCTCAAGAATTTCCCCAACTTGTATAGGGGCCCTTAAATTCTCTTTTTGCATATCCAAAAGCACAAGATCTTCAACTTCCCTTAAGAATGCCTCTCTCTTATCCTCATTACTTGCACAGGTAGATGTAAATTGTTTTCCTATAAAAGGCAAAAAAGACATCTAAGATATCCTCTGTATCTTTAAAAGTTGCACAAGTAACCTATCTGATTTGTCGCTACCCACATAGTACCCAGTTTGCTGAATAAATATCTCCTGTTCAGCTTGCTCTATCAAATTGTTATTATAATCATAGCAAAGTCGAGTTAGGTATTGGAAAGTTAAGCTACAATTTGACCTGACATTTTATTTAATTATTTATTTAACAGGTTTTATATACCGCTTTATCATTTCAATCAAAGCGGTTTACATTGTAACTTAAACTTAGTAATGCACATTAAACAGGGATATTGATAACTTGGATTTTTCTGAGGCAATGGAGGGTTAAGTGACTTGCCCAAGGCCACAAGAAGTGTTGGTGGGACTTGAACCCTGGTCTCTGTGTTCCCTTTCCAGACAATCAATCTCTTGCACTGCTGATAAGACAATGGGGGTAAGACAAAAGGAATGAGACATTGTCTTTTAATTTTTTTGAATTCCGTCTCTCCCTAACTCTTGTACTGCATTATCTTTGACTTCTTTTTTTCTGACACATTTCTATTCACCAGGAATCAAAGCATTCTATTTGCTGAAATTCTTCCCTTTTGGCTTTGAAGTCTACGACTAGGGATGTGTATTTTTGTATCATTTCATTTTGATTTGCAATTTCAAATGACACTAAAGGGTGCATGCTACTCCTGATTAGCATGTGCTATTTAGTACTAGCATGCACTACTTGGTAATAGTAGTAGTGTACAATATTATGAAATGGAATGAGGTTTTCTGAAATCAATCAAAATTTCTGCCTGAACATCTCTAAAACCACTTCACCTTAAAGAAAGCCACATCACAATGGCTGAAATGTTGATTCCGCTTACTAAAACATGGCATGACCCAGAAAACTGCAAAGATCACGATACTAGGTGCAGAAGCTGAAGAGAAGATTTAATTCAGATGTTGAGGTTTTAATGGAAGAGGCTGACTTGGATTTAGCGACGGTTACAGAGACATGATTCACGGACAACTATGACTGGGTTGTAATTCTATCGGGCTATACTTTATTCAAGAAGGACAGGTTAGGAAAAAGGGGAGGGGGAGTGGCACTATATATAAAAAATAATATTAAACCTATATAATTACAGGGCTTAAAAGGGAATGAAGAGGCACTGTGGGTTAAATAGAAAGAGGGAATGGGAAATCCATTTGCATTGGTGTGATATACAGATCTCTTTCACAAGGAGAAGAAGTGGACAGAGATTTAATAGAAGACATACGCAGTATTGCTATGAAAGGAGAAGTACTACTGATAGGCAATTTCAATATGCTGGATGCTGATTGACACATCCGTGTTGCCATGTCATCTAAAAGTAAAGAGATCCTGGATTCTCTACAAGGAGAATTATTCCAGCAACTGGTAACAGAATGCACACATGACAGGGCCTAACCAATGGGGAAAGTGTTTCTGATGTTATAGTAGAAGACCATCTCACATCCAGTGATCACCATATAGTATGGTTCAGTACTAGGACTAGGACTGATAAAGTCCATTCAAAAGCAAGGGTCTTAGACTTTAGGAAAACTAACTTTGCCAAGTTGGGACAATACCTCAAGGAGTCATTGGCAGGATGGGAACAGCTGGAGGATACAGAAAAGCAAAGGGCAAGAAAATGTTTTGTTAAAAAGGTAAATAAATGTAAAAAGTAAAAGAGGCCACTATGATTCTCAAAAGACGTAGCTGAAAAGGTGATAACTGGGTACAAATTATATTGCAATGATAGAGTAGATCAAATTTGTGGAAGGGTTGCATTTTATGTTAGAGAGGGCATTGAGTCACACGGGATTAAAGTTTTGCAGGAAGCAAAATACATTGTAGAATCTCTATGGAGTGAAACTCCATGTAAAAAAGGGAAGGCAATGGCAGTGGGGGTGTACTATCAACCTCCTGGCTAGAATGAGCAAATGGATGATGAAATGCTCAAAGAAATCAGGGAAGTTAACAAAAGTTTCAGCACAGTAATAATAATGGGTGATTTCAATTACCCCGGTAACGACTGGGTCAGTTTTATGGCAGGACATGCTAGGGAGATAAAATTTCTAGCTGAAATAAATGACTGCTTCTTGGAGCAGCTATTCATGAACTGAAAAAAGGGGAAGCCATTTTGGACCTAGTCCTTAGTGGAACACAAGATCTGGTGCAAGAGATAAGGGTGTTGGGGCCACTTGGCAATAGTGATCATAGCATGATCGTGTATGATTTAATAAATGGAGGAAGGATGGCAAGGAAATCCACAGTACTACCTTTTAACTTTCAAAAGGGAGACTATGATAAAATGAGGAAAATAGATAAGAAAAAACTAAAATGAGCAGCTGTAAAGGTTGAGAAATGAGGTAGTCACCAGTATCAAAAGCAGCAGAAAGGTTGAGAAGAATGAGAACTGAGTAAAGACCCTTGGAGTTAGCCAGGAACAAGTCACTGGAGACTTTGGCAAGAGCCATTTCAATAGATGAAAGGGGCTGAAACCAGACTGAAGTGGATCTAGGAGTGCTTGAGAGGAGAGAAATTCAAGGTAGTGGTGGAGAACGGCACACTCAAGAAGTTTGGAAATGAAGGGAAGTAAGGAGATGGATCGATAATTAGAAGGACAAGTAGGATCAAGTGAAGGTTCCTTGAGTAGAGGTGTAATCACAGTATGCTTGAAGACTGCAGGAAACGTTGCAGTGGACAGTGAAAGACTGAGAATATGTGAGATGGAAGGGATGCTGGAAGAGGAGATGGAGTTAAGGAGACAGGTGGGGGATAGGATCAGAGGAACAGATAGTGAGTTTAGAGGAGGAAAAAAAAAGAAGAGAGGTTTCCTCATTGGAGATCTTAGGAAAGGATTTAAGGGTGATAGAGGTTGAGGGGAAAATTCGTATTGAAGAGGGGGAAGAGGATTTAGTGGGGAATTGGAGTGTAATTATATGGATTTTGTTATGGAAATAGTTGGCTAGCGTTTGGGCAGAATGAAAAGGAGGGATTGGAGACAGAGGTGCCTTAAGAAGAGAGTTAAGAGTTGAAAAGAGACGGCGGGGGTCAGAGGCAAGAGAGCTAGTCAAATGGATACAATAGTTTTGCTTGGTAGGAGCAATGGCAAACTTGAAGGAAGTAAGCATGAATTTGAAGTAAAGAAAGTCAGAAAGAAATGCGATTTGAGCCAAGTGCACTGGACTGAGAGGGCACAGGATGTTGATAGCTGGTAGTTGAAGTTAGCCAGGGCTGATGTAAAATACGCCTCACAAGAGGTGGAGGTGGAGCAAGAGTATCTAGAGCAGAGGAGAGAGCAGTATTATAGGAATTTATATCATCAACAGATTTAAAGGACAAAGAGTAAGAAAGAGATGATGAGACAGCAGAGGATAAAGTCAGTGGATCAATATCATGAAGATTTCTGAAAGAGTAAGAGGAGACTGATTGAAATTGAGGCGGGGAATGATGAAGAGTGAAGCTTAACGGGTGTTGTTCAGATAAAGGAAGAACTGAGGTTCAGAAATTAGAAGGTAAACAATTAGAAAAGAAAACAAGGTGAAGGCAGTGACCATAGTGATGAGTGGGGGCAAAGCTGGAGGCTGAAAGAGGAGATAAGGGAAAGGAGCTTAGACGCATAGAGGTCAGAAGGGTTATCAATATGAAAATTAAAGTCACCAAGAATAAGGGAGGGGGAAAAAGAATCCAGACATAAGGAAAGCCATGAGTCAAAGTCAGTGAGAAAGGTAGAAATGGACTTATCAGGGGTTTATAGATAACAGCAATCCGGAGAGGTAGATGATTAAAAAGATGCACGTTAACCTTTAGTAAACATACTCCATGGTTGGGATTATTTTCCCCTATGTGCACTACTTTGCACTTGCCTTATTAAATTTAATCTGCCATTTAGATGCCCAGTCTTCTAGTCTCACAAGCTCCTTCTGCAATTTCTTTGCTGTTGTAACAACTTGAATAATTTTGTGTCTTCAGCAAATGTGAGCACCTCACTTATTGCTCCTTCTTCCAGCATAGGTCCCAGTATGGACACTTAGGGCACTTCCCTATTGACCTTTTGCCTGTTTGGAAAACTGACCATTTAGACTGACAAATTTCCTGCCTTTTTTTTATAAACTTTACGTTTTATTCAATGTCCAGTAAAAATCCAACAGCAATAAGTCAATAACTATTCCAGCATATCAAATCATATCAAGGCATTGTCTCCTATCACTGATTTCTTTTTCCTGAGGAGTCTCTCATTAGGAGCTTTGTCTGACAATCCAAATACACGATGGGGTATGTTTACTAAAGTACAGTAAGCAGCTAGCATGGACTTTAACGTGTGCTAAACATTAATGCAGGATTGAACTGGGCTACCACATAATAAAAACTGCTTACTGTAGGGTGGGATCAGGGCAGGCCCTGGGCAGAGATTGAGTATGGTGGTTACAGACAGCTAGCTGCACATGCTAGCTGTCACGACTGCCAATAATGTAGGTGCACGTAATGCTACCTGAAGAGATGGCACTGTGCAGTCATGTGGCTAGCAGTCCAGTAGTATGGTACTGGCGATGCCCTTTAAAAACAAAGCTGCAATTGTGGCAGTGCAACTTGATCTCCCCCAGATTTTATCTCCCCTCTACTCAACAACTCCCAAAACTGACATCCTCCTGGACAGTGCCCTTGATCAATCAAGGTGACCCCATGAACAGCAGCCTCCCTAAGAGAAGCACCCCCGCATCGACATATCTTGATTCCCCCCCTGGTGTCTACTGTACCAGGGCAAGAGTGGTCCCTCTTTGCTCCCACCTCATAGACGTCAGGGTTCTAAATGGTAGCTATGACCCTTAGGGGTATGTTTACTAAACTGTCTTAATGTGTGCCCGGCGATAGTGTGCAGGCTGCCATAAAAGGAGTGGGCGTTTCAGTCTTAAAGTAGCAAAACGGGATTATCGCGCGATAACGCCCACTGCTGCGTACATTAACGGGCTAAGCGCTGCTAAGCGTGTTAACGCGCGGTAATCTTAAGTAGGCGCCCAGACATGCAAACACAGCAACAGAGGTGTAGTACAATGGTTAATACACTAACTGATGATACAGGGGTCATGAGTTTGATCCCCCAGTGTGCCTAATGCATAAGGCTGGCTGAGGCATCAGCTTTGACATGTAAGTATTGTTTCTTGAGGCATTTTATTTGCATTTTAATTATTGCTGCCAGCAAACACACCCACAAGTGCCATAACCTAAGGTGCCACATAAGGCACCCTATAAGGCACTCCATAGGGCACATTATAAAGTGCACTGTCTGCCACGGCACCCTATAATGTCCCCTATAAGGCAACCTATAAGGCGCTCCATAGGACAACTTATAAGGCACCTTATATGGACTGTAACCATAAGGTGCCTCAGAAGGCGCTTTATAGGGCACCCTATAAAGCGCCTTCTGAGGCACCTTATGGTTACAGTACTCTGAGGGTGTTTTTGCTGGCAGCACTAATGTACATTAAAAATTGACAATGCTCTGGATAGCCCTATTAAATAACCCCACTGTGGGTTTTAACCCATGACCTCTGGCTCCACAGGCAGTGAAGTAACCAGTGGGCTACAGCTATTAACAAGCCCCTGGCTGGCTACAGAAGGACTGCATGTCACCACACAAACAGTCTGCTGTGGTTACCAGGATAGGGTTAACCCACCTGTACCCATGATGCACTGCACATGCAAATCAGCAGTCTACAGATGATCACAAGATGGGGTATGCACCCCCACAGCACCTCGGCCTGGTAGGGGGAACTGACCGTGTGCACCCCTACAGCACCTCAGCCTGGTAGGGGGTACTGATCGTGTATGTTACTGGCACAGAGTAGCTACAGACCATCACATTGTGCGGGTACTGTGCTCACCCTGAGGGTGAGGTGGGGCACCCAGCACCAGGTCCACAGCACCTTTCATGGCTGAAATAAACTATGCTGCAGGTCCCCATCAGTGCTAGTGTGATAGGTAGTTCCTGCAGACACATCTGTATTTTTCAGTCATGTCTAGCTCTTATGGGCTATGATGCACCCAAAATAGTGCTTATCCTGTGTTGGTACCATGGTCACAAAATGTAGGTGAAGAGGGGGTATTTGAACCCATAGGTGGATTATGTACCACCACCCAACCCACTCTCTGTAGCTCAGGGTGGGAAAGAGGGTCTCCCACCAACAGAGCCACACTCTACCTCCCCGCAATGGTGGCAGTAGAGAGGACCATCAACCCCAGTCCTGCTGGGGAACAGACACCATACAGGGCAGGTAATGCAGATATGTACACATCCATAAGGCAAGGCAGACAGAAGGCCTGGAAATGCTCAGCTGCCCCCCACCACTATCTGACATTCTCCAGCAGCAAGCCTCCAGTTGCTGCACTCTGCAAGATGTTCCATCCAGACAAATATTAGCTGCAGACAGTCTGCTAGCTAGTCCATAATGCATGTTTTTGGAGAAGATGCATGTACCTAGAACTGGGATGTCAACATACACACCAAGCAGATAAGTCAGTGATTGTGCCCCAAAATGGAACCATAAACATCACATGAGAAAAACACTATATAGCACTATGGGGGAACCTAGCCATGCCGTGGTCACTGCTCAGTCAGGGTGAGAGTGACCTCCCAGCAGGACATGCTGTGGCCACCCTGTCCATGCAGCAGGTTGTCAGGCACTACAATGTCCGAGCCATTGCCCTATGCCCTGTGCAGATGCATCCTGGCTAGTCCACACTGTCCGGGCTATACCCATGGTACCTTGCTTCTCATTATGCACATTGACAGGCTTACACTTGCAACAGTGTGGGCTGAGGAAGGTGTTGGCAGACACCACACACTGGATAGACAAACACACGCTCCCACACCTATGCCAGCATTGTGCAAATACAGAGGCTCTTGGCAGCCCTGGCCACCGCACCAGTCCTGGGCACAGTGCAGGCATGGCTATGGTACACAATACTGTTGGGGTCACTCCCCAGGGTGGTAAACACTGTCAGACATCAAACCTGAAGCACACTCCACAGACAGCAGAAAGGTTGCTATGATGCAGCTCAATCAGCAAATTGTGCTTAACTTAGGAACTGCTATCTGCCAGTAATCATAGCAACCGTTTGATAGGTGTGTACAATATTCCCAGGTTTAGGGTGGCATTGCTAAGGTATGCAAGTGCTAGTATTGGGAGATACACGCAGGGCCCAACATCCTGCCTCTCCAGGAGGCTTTGGATAATGGAGCCTGTGGGTGAGGGTGTGTCTGCCCCTGTTGGCCGCTGCTCTAGGGCAGAGGTTCCCAACTCCAGTCCTGGTGGGCCAAACACTGTTCGGGTTTTCATGCTGTCCCTAATGAATATGCATGAGATACATCTGCGTACCATGGGGGCGGTGCATAGACATGCAGCACAGCCGTGTTTATTAGAGGCAGCATGGAACCTGAATGGTGTTGGGCCCTCCAGGACTGTATTTTGGAGACTCTGCTCTAGGTAACGTGCATGTTTATGGTGTCTGTGCTCTGTAGGGTAAAATGTTGGTTTATTGGGCATGTTTCTGTTATCTGCAATAAAGGTTCTGTCTGTATTAGCACGTTTTAGTAGGGGGTAAAATATGGGGACTGGGTTGGCAGGAACCACAGCTGGGACTTCAAACTGTGACCTTCTGCTCCTGAACACACTGGCTGTGTTCACTGCACCACTGAGTTGCCACATTCCCTGGAGATACCATGACTGTTTGTCAGACAGAGCCTGTCTGTTGCAGTGCACGGCACCCACCTAAACAGGGCTAGGCCATGGTCTGCTCTGGGCAGCTGCCACTGCCCCTCCACCACCAGTACCCCTCTGCTACCATGCTGACATGCCCTTCTGCTGGTGGTGCTGGTGCTGTGCACTCTGAGGCCATCCAGTGTGCAGGTAGGCGGCTGCCTATGGTGCGGGTTCTGGGGTAGGGGTGCCTGCATAGCTGTCCACGCTTTCCCCCAGCACCGCCTGCCAATGTTCCGTGCCATTGGGGGTACCTGCTGGGTACTATTCCCTGTGACACCGTGGGAAGCACACTCTTGCCCATGTTGGGCCCTCAGCAGTTGCTGTCTGGCTGCTCTACTGTTTCAGCATTCCTATGGGCCAGCTAGGCATTACCCTAGTCCGCACTGTGTCCCAGCTGCACCACAGCATGTGCCGCCTGCAGCCCTCTGTGTCCCCTTTTCCAGCATCTGTCCAGTTGCCCATTCTGACATGCCTGCCCTGCTGTTGTGGAACATGTGCACACCATAGGAAACCTGTCCAATGGAGAGGAAAACCCTGATCAGCGCAATTTCACTGTGGGCTCATTCACCTTGTATGGGGACAGAGCATAGACCCTTCCAAAATTCATATCTTTTTTTTGGAGCTTTCTTGGGGGTGGTTTTTTATGTTTCCCATTGATATCACTATTGCCCAGCTTGGTTATGGTTTTTTTACATTTTCTTCTGGTCATTTTCACTGTTTCTTTTCCCTTTTGTTCCGTGCACATGTATCACACTTATCACTTTTTGTAGGTTTCCCTGGTTTTGCTGTACATTGCTGACGGAAATGGTTTCTTTTCCCTTTAAATCAGCTCTAACGCCAGGGTTTCACTGGCGTTAGTTTTCAGCCTCGGATTTCACAGCGTTAGTGTGCAGGGAGCCTCTCCCCTCCCACTCTCTGCTCATTGACCCTCTCTCTCTGCCCCTGGGGAGCCTTCCTCCGCCCTCTGGGAGCCTTTCTCCGCCTTCAGCGCTCGTTTGCGCCTTAGCGCGCGTTAACACGCTATAAGGCCCCTGATCGTGCAATAACGTGGGAGAGCGCACGTTAAGACGGTTTAGTAAACATACCCCTTAGTGATAATCTCATGGTACTACTGCTAGGGGGTCAATATGTCATATAAGGAGTGTTTGCCCTTATATGGGAGATTGACCCCTAGCAGTAGTAGTATTAGGAACCATTGATATAGGGAAGATATTAAAGGTATGCCATCATTTTGTTGAGAGGAGGTCCTGGAGGCAAGGAGATTCTCCCAAATATTTCACAGAAATGGTGGAGGATACCTGTAATGCCCTGTCAGAGGAGGTGGTGGAGACAAAAATGGCAACAGAATTCAAAAAGTATGGGATAAGCACAGAGGATTCCGAGTGGCAAGAGGAATGTAGTGAAGCACTGGGGTAACATTCAGGGAGAGGCAGTTACAACTCTAATAAGAGACGGTACAATTTTAAGAAATTGGATGACAGCATGGGAGAAGGTGAAGAGGATGTTGGGTTCTCTTGGAGGGCAATGTCTCTAAGAGGATTACATGGGAATTTAAGAACATAAGAACATAAGATATGCTATACTGGGTCAGACCAAGGTCCATCAAGCCCAGTATCCTATTTCCAACAGTGGCCAATCTAGGTCATACGTACCTAGGAGTTTCCCCAAAAGACACAGGTTCCGCAATGCTTGTACTGGGTCAAGCATTGATATCCTGGGTCCCTTCTTAATAATGGTTTATGGATTTTTCCTCCAGGAACTTGTCCAAACCTTTTTTAAACCCATTTACACTAACAGCCTTTACTACATCCTCCGGTAACAAATTCCAGAGTTTGATTACACGTTGAGTGAAAAAATATTTTCTTTTATTAGTCTTAAATAGTTTACCCTGTAGCTTCATTGCATGTCCCCTAGTCTTTCTATATTCTGATAATGTAAACAATCGATCTACGTTTACCCGTTCCACTCCGTTCATTAATTTATAGACTTCTATCATATCTCCCCTCAGCCGTCTCTTTTCCAGGTTAAAGAGCCCTAACCTTTTTAGCCTTTCTTTATAGGAGTATCCTTCCATCCCCTTTACCATTTTGGTGGCTCTTCTCTGAACCTTTTCTAATATCTCTATATCCTTTTTAAGATACGGCGACAGTGTACATTTACCCAAGATGAACAAGTTGATACTGGACAGGGTGGATGGGGCATTCCGGCCATTATATGACATATGGACTATGTAATAAGAATATATTGTGAATAAATACACCAGCATTTAATTCTATAAATGGGTAAACTAGAAAAAGATTTATAGCTCATTGAGAAAACCTCTTAATTATATGTCTAGTGCTAGCAATAGAACGCTGCCAGATATTCAGTCATCCTGTGAGTTTGCAGACTGATTTAGCAACATGCAATTTGTTGTGGGATACCAGAGATTATTGGAAATTTGCAACTGCTGGAACTGCATCTAACGTCTGGGAGTGTGTTGTTCAGACCTCAACGCCATCTCTCAAAACCAGGAGCTTGATAATGTGGCAGAGATAAACCCCAAATTCCATAACATTTTGGGCAGATAGTAGGTAGCAAACGGTGAAATTTAACACTGCCACTGAAATTGCAAAATCTCCTCTGAGGCCACGTGTATCATCTGCAGCAGCAGCACAGCCTGGTGCATATTAAAAGACAGTTGCTGCAGCCTTCGTAGCAATCCAGCAGCTTACTAATTTGCTAACAAAGATAATTACCCTGAGAAGCTGAGTGGAGGCCTCACCCCCTTGCTGCTGCTGCTGGCACAGAGAAGAGTCCCAAACTAGAAACTCAACCTCTGCTATCAGAGAGGCATCTACCAACAAGAGCCCCAATCTGGAAACCCGATACCCCACTAAAGCAGTTGATGAAGTTTAGTTGCCCTGAGGAGCCAAGCCAGAGGCTTCATCCCTTGTTGTGGCTACAGAGAAGCTTGAAACCCAACCTCTGCTGCCACCACAGAAAAACGAGGAACCACAAACTGGAAACCTGATCCTACAAAGAAAGGTTTTGTGAGCATAGCAGAATGTTCCAAGTACTTTTTAATTCTTATGGGATTTTTTTACACGTGTGGGATTGTGAGTGCTACGAAAGAATGTTTAATTATATTTTGGGGTAGGCTGCATGTCCCCCCACTACCACCATATGAGAAGCTGAAATAGCACTACTATCTGGCCTGTGCTATGCCATGCTGCAGTATTACAGTGAAATGACAGAAAAGATTTTCCTCCTGGATGATTTTATTTTTCTGAATATGATTGATTCCATGAGTAATGAAGCCATTGATTGCAAAAGTAAAGATGCTTAGCAGAAGCATGTTAAAAGCAAGAAATCCAGAGGGGTCAAGATGGTGTCAGAGTAGGAAGCTGAAGTAGAATTGCTCATTGCCTGGGCCGTTCTATTACCTGTTCTGATTCTCGGAGACCGCATACCTCGAAGCATATTTCAGCACAGGCCCGCTAGTTACCCATAATAACCTTTCCAGCTGCAGTACCTGCTATGAGCATATCCATTGTTTCAGGGCTTAGGAAGAGCCCTGGTTTGGAAAGCGACATTTTGTTTAGCCCATCGGGCCCTGAACCTCCTGCTACCTTGTGGAGGCTTGGCGGCAAACAGCTGGGTGATAACATGAGAGTTAATGCACTGGCCACATTGGTGACAAGTGGGGTTGTTTTGTCTTTCCTCATGTTGATTCCAGCTACCATGCCCCAGCTAGGGATGCAGTTGAGTATGGGGGTGTAGCAAGTCAAAGCAGTAAGATATCCACATTGGGAGTCATGAAGGTAGTCTCCTCTGAGCCTGCAGGAGCAACCACAGCCGTGGGCTCCATGATGCCACTGGTAAGACCTGCTACAATCACTCTTGATTCCATATGGTCTGCTTTCTAATTGCTGTATCAGACTTGTGCTGGTTTTGTTGGCTGAACTGCTCAGAATACTACTAAGATACAATCTCTGGAAGCCCAGATAGGCACTCAAGCTGTTAAGTTGGAAGATTTTGCTCCTGCGGTTCACAATGTCAGACTGTGCAAACTTCCCTGATGCAGCACAAGCTGGTTATATATAGGAAACTCGAGAATAAGGAGGATTTTACTAGACACTTAAATGTAAGAATCTTGAATTTTCCACAATCTGATCTTCATAGATTTCTTAAAGAGGTTCCAAAATTTCCTGAACCTGCTCTTCTTCATGTGCAAAGAGTTTACTTTTTACCTATAAGTACGAGGGGAGGGATTCTCCCTGAAGGTGAATAATCATTTGGTTGAAGTATCCTCAGACAGTTTGGACTTGAATGGAAACTCCAGCAATCAACAGAGGAAGTTAGTAAGAGATAAACCTTGTTAGCTAATTTGGATCCCTTTTACTAAACACCACTAACCACTAACAATTACTAACCACTAAACCACTAAACACCACTAACCACTAACAATTACTATTTGTTTTAATTAATTACCCCGGTTTACCCAAGTTATTGTTCCTGTTATATGTAAAATACTCAGATATTGTATTCTGTCTGATGTTTTCTTGTTCTATGTAAACCGCGCTGATTATAAATAGTGCGGTATATAAAAGATGTTAAATAAATAAATAAAATAAATAAATAAATAAATAAATGCTAATGCATGTGCGTGCTGCTTCTGGCTGTTAAAACTCATAGTAATCATCCCTGGCACACAGGGTGAATAGCGGGCAGTTTAGGGGCAGAATGTGGGAAGGGAGAGTACAATTGCCATACCAAGTGGCAATGTGACATTTTGTCAGTGCACCTAACAATACCTCTATGGGTGTCAGCTGCACCCGTGTTAATCATAGGATTTGCGAAGTTGCTGGGCATGTCCTTGACAATGCGTGATGGATGCAATCAAGTTGGTATTGCTGCTAATCACATATCAAGTGCACTCCTTTAGTAAAGGGCCCCTTTGTATTTTTACAAGATAAGGAGACAGTTTTGAGAATTTACCTTCACTGTCAAGATACTCCATTTTTTGAGTGGGTAAGTTTTGATGTGTCTTGACATCTCTAGATGGGCATAGGTCCAAAGGAGGGGGCCAACTTTGTTTTCAGATAGCCATGTAAATATGTGATTTGGTAGGATAATATGCAGTATTTCTTTTATGACCTATCCCAGTTGAGATTTTTCCTTGAAGCTAAAGATGTATGTGAAGTATCCAATCCACCAAATGGACGAGCATTTGCTTCAGAGCAATATTTATTTATGACACTGCAGGACCTGCTCTTTTTCTTTGTTTTTTTCCCTTATGGCCACTTTCCTATGGTGTGTGAATACAACCTCCCCTCCCCCCCCCTTTTTTCTTTCTTTTTCTTTGCTTTCTTTTCAAAATTGATCTTTTTATTTTTAGAGTGTAATACAATAAATAAAAGCAAGAAACCCAAAAGAAAATGGCTGCACAGCAACACAAAGGAGTCCATAAAAAATAAGCAATCATGTTTCGTTAGATCATAGCTCCAACAAAGGCTGAAAAAATTAGGGAACGAGTAAAATATCAAATAATGGAAATTGTATTCAGATATCCATCTGGAAAAGGTAGATAAATCTGCTTTAAAAATATTTTTGGAAGAAACCTGAATGCTACTGGCATTGTACCGGTTGAAAAATGCTGTGTGCCAAACGCGTTTCACGAGCCATGGGACATGTCTACCAAAGGTTAACGTGCGCCAATGAAGTTAACATGCATTAAGTGCCACTTAGCCCATAGAAGTAAAAGGACTGTGAGCACTTAAACGCTTGCTGACTTCATTAACAGGCTTTAAACCCTTTAGTGAACATGCTTCTAAAGAAGAAATCGTAACATTTGTTAGAAGTAAACAGCTGTCTATAATGGCGAAATGACAGGCATTAAAAACGGTTTTGTGCTGAATATTCTAGTTTAAAAAATTGATCAGATCCAGCAGGAAAACTGCTACAACCTATTTTCCTAGAAAAAAAAAAGTATGGCGTGACTACAATAGGGGCAATCAGCAAAGCCTTCTGAGAGTACAGCATTGAATGGGAAAGAATTGCTGCATTTCTTTCGGATAATGCATCAAACAGGATACATGTTATTAGCCTGTTATCAAAGGCAGAGCTATACTCACCTGTATAGCACATTTCTGTGTGCTTAGTGGAAATATTGTCAGACTACATTCACATTTGACAACTAACAGTAGCATCAGAATAAAATCAAACAATTTTCAAACAGCTGCATGCAAGTTACAGTATCAAAAACAAGTACTGGGAAAAAGAACCCTAGGAAAAGACATTTGTAAAGGTACCACCCCAGCTTATTGTAACTTCATGGAAAAAATGCTGTCCAGCAAACACATTTCTTAACTATTTCCATGTATTAAGATGCAGTGGAATTAGCATCCAAATCTGTGCTACATTTCTGACATCTCTCACCCAATCTACAGCAAAATTATTAAAAGTGAGTCGCTTGGTTATTATGCAAACAGAATCTATGACAAGGCTCTAGATTTCCTTTTGTGCCTGACACTTTATAAACTCTACAGTCAACAAATACAAATACAGAAAATTAAATTAGCTTGCTTTAGACAAGATCTAAGAATAAATTCTGACTGCCTGTTACAGTATTTTTGAAAGGCATTCGATTTTTGAACCCAAATCTTGTCAGGCCAGAGTGAACAAAGAGCCTAGTGGTTAGGGCAATGTGCTAAGAACCAGGAAATCTTAGTGACACCCTTTGTGACCTTGACCAAGTCATTTCATCCTCCACTGCCTCAGGTACATAGTCCCTTCCTCTCATATTAGAGCAAGTACTAGAGGAACACCTTATATCCCCACTGGAAGTGTTTTCTCATATATTCATTCAGCATTCCCTTGTGCATGTAAATTGAAAAATGACAGACAGACATAAGGCCTAGTGACCCTTTTACTAAGTTTTATGCTCTTCCCAGCAGAGAACAAATGATGTTTGCTAGTGTAGTGAGTAGACTAAACCATTTGCTATGGCACTCCCCTCTAGGAGGGGCTACAATGGTATAGCCCAGGGTGTTGGTCAGATAAGTCCAAGAATATCTGGTCATGAGGATTCTGGAGCGGAAAAGGAAAGGGGAGATGAGAGGGAAGAAGAAAGTCTCTTGTTTCTAAATTTCTCCTTTGGGTACAGAGGACCATACTGTGATGTTCCTGTGGTAGTGCCTTTGTTATTTCACTTTAAGGAGGTATTTCTGAGCTATCCAGTAGTGGAGTGGAGGGTATTCCCACTCTGGGGGAGGAGACCTCTCACTCTGGGTCTGCCTTTAGTGAGAAAGGAGGATTCTGATTATCCAGACATAACAGACCATGTGGCAGATGAAAGGAAGAAGGGAGAAAGGAGAATGCTTTGTCCAGGAGTCCAAAAGAGTCAAGAAGAGAGATCCCAGCAATTGGAGAAATTAAGGCAGCAGCAGTTCTTGAGGAATCAGGGAGCCCAGATTCAGTCCAAAGGGAGTCTAAAGTCCAGCAAAAAGAAGAGTGTACAGGTAAGGCTCAGGACAGGCAGAAGAACATAAGAACATAAGATATGCCATACTGGGTCAGACTAAGGTCCATCAAGCCCAGTATCCTGTTTCCAACAGTGGCCAATCTAGGTCATATGTACCTAGCAGTTTCCCCAAGGGACACAGGTTCCACAATGCTTGTATTGGTTCAAGCATTGATATCCTGGGTCCCTTCTTAATAATGGCTTATGGACCTTTCCTCCAGGAACTTGTCCAATCCTTTTTTAAACCCAGCTACACTAACAGCCTTTACTACATCCTCCAGTAACAAATTCCAGAGTTTGATTACACGCTGAGTGAAAAAATATTTTCTTTTATTAGTCTTAAATAGTTTACCCTGTAGTTTCATTGCATGTCCCCTAGTCTTTCTATATTCTGATAAGGTAAACAATCGATCTATGTTTACCCGTTCCACTCCATTCATTAATTTATAGACTTCTATCATATCTCCCCTCAGCCGTCTCTTTTCCAGGTTAAAGAGCCCTAACCTTTTAAGCCTTTCTTCATAGGAGTATCCTTCCATCCCCTTTACCATTTTGGTGGCTCTTCTCTGAACCTTTTCTAATAACGCTATATCCTTTTTAAGATACAGCGACCAGAATTGCACACAATATTCAAGGTGCGGTCTCACCATGGAACGGTATAGAGGCATTATAATATCTTTTGTTTTATTTTCCATTCCTTTCCTTTTGATATCTTGCATTCTATTTATCCCATGACTCTTTAGTTTTGCCAAAAGTCTCTGATGAGGGACCTTGTCAAAGGCTTTCTGAAAGTCCAGATACACTATATCAACCGACTCACCTTTGTCCATCTGTTTATTCACACTTTCAAAAAAACATAACAGATTAGTAAGACAAGATCTTCCTTGTCTAAAGCCATGTTGGCTGTCTCCCATTAGGCCATGACTATCTACATGCTGAGTAATATTATTCTTTATGATGGTTTCTACCATTTTTCCCAGTACTGACGTGAGGCTCACTGGTCTGTAGTTTCCCGGATCACCCCTCGAACCCTTTTTAAAAATTGGTGTTACATTGGCGATCCGCCAATCTTCAGGTATTAGAGATGATTTTAATGATAGCTCACAGATTACTAATAGCAGGTCTGCAATCTCATATTTCAGTTCTTTCAACACCCTTGGATGTATACCATCCGGCCCAGGTGATTTGCTACTCTTCAGTTTATCTAATAGTTGTAAGACATCTTCCCGATGTATCGATATTTCCTTTAATTCTTCCGCACCTTTAAATACCACTTCAGTCATGGGTGACATCCCTACATCTTCCTTAGTAAAGACCGAAGCAAAGAATTCATTCAGTCTCTCCGCTATCGCCTTGTCGCCTCTTAGTGCTCCTTTAAGCCCTTTATCATCTAATGGACCAACTGACTCTCTCACAGGTTTTTTGCTACGAATGTACTTGAAAAGGTCTTTATTTCGCGTTTTTCCTTCCGCAGCAAGCTTCTTCTCAAATTCTCTCTTTGCCTGCCATATCAATGTCTTGCATTTGACTTGCCTGTGCTTGTGCTGTTTCCAGGTTTCATCGTTTGGCTCTTTTTTCCATTTCCTGAAAGATGCTTTTTTGGCAACAACAGCCTCTCTGACCTCACCTTTAAACCATGCTGGCAGTTTTTTGGACTTCCTTCCACTTTTCTTAAAGCGTGGAATACAGCTGGTCTGGGTTTCCAAGATAGTATTTTTCAAGAACACCCAAGCTTGATGTACGTCTTTAACCTTTGCAACTGCTCCTTTTAGTTTTTTCTTAACTGTTTTCCTCATTTTATCATAGTCTCCCTTTCGAAAGTTAAAAGGTAGTACTGTGGATTTCCTTACTATCCCTCCTCCACTAATTAAATCAAAGGCAATCATGCTATGATCACTATTGCCAAGTGGCCCCAACACCCTTATCTCTTGCACTAGATCTGGTGTTCCACTAAGGACTAGGTCTAATATGGCTTCCACTCTGGTCAGTTCATGAACCAGCTGCTCCAAGAAGCAGTCATTTATTTCATCTAGGAACTTTATCTCCCTAGCATGTCCTGACGTGACACTGACCCAGTCGATACCGGGGTAATTGAAATCACCCATTATTATTACTGCGCTGTAACTTTTGTTAGCTTCCTTGATTTCTTTGAGCATTTCATCATCCATTTGGTCATTCTGGCCAGGTGCTCGATAGTACACCCCCACTGCCATTGCCTTCCCCCTTTTATATGGAATTTCAATCCATATAGATTCTACAGCAGATTTTGTTTCCTGCAAAACTTTAATCCTTTCTGAGTCAATGCCCTCTCTAACATAGAGCGCAGCCCCTCCACCAATTTGATCAGTTCTATCATTACGATATAGTTTGTACCTAGGTATCACAGTGTCCCACTGGTTGTCCTCCTTCCACCATGTCTCTGATATTCCAATCATATCTAACCTTTCATTTAGTGCTATATATTCTAACTCTCCCATCTTATTCTTTAGACTTCTAGCATTTGCATACAAGCATTTTAGAGAATGTATTTTATTCATGTTAATTTGGCTATTGTTAGACATGGGTAAATTGGGATCTTTAAGCTCTGTCTGCTCCATACTTGAGGACATTTGGGCTACTTTACTCTTTTGTGGAACCTCTCTGCTTTTGGTAGTATCCTTCAAGGATACATTCTTCCGAACCATCCACTCTTGGGCGACTGTCGGCTTTCCCCTAATATCTAGTTTAAAAGCTGCTCTATCTCCTTTTTAAAGGTTAATGCCAGCAGCCTGGTTCCATCCCGGTTAAGGCACAGTACAGGCATGGATATGGTACGCAATACTGTTGGGGGTCACTCCCCAGGGTGGTAAACACTGTCAGAGACCAGACCTGAAGCACACACCGCAGACATCAGAAAGAGTGTTATGATGGAGCTCAATCAGCAAACTGTGCTTAACGTAGGAATTTCTATCTGCCAGTACTCATAGCAAACGTTTGATAGCTGTGTATCGTATACCCAGGTGTAGGGTGGCATTGCTAAGGTATGCAAGTGCTAGTATTGGGAGATGCACGCAGGGCCCAATGTCCTGCCTCTCCAGGAGGCATTGGCCAATGGGGCCTGTGAGTATGGGTGTGGGTGTGTCTGTCCCTGTTGGCTGCTGCTTTACGGCAGAGGTTCCCAACTCCAGTCCTGGTGTGGCAAACACTGTTCGGGTTTTCATGCTGTCCCTCATGAATATGCATGAGCTACAGCTGCATACCATGGGGGTGGTGCATAGATATGCAGCACAGGCATCTTTATTAGAGGCAGCATGGAACCAGAATGGTGTGGGGCCCTCCAGGACTGCATTTGGGAGACTCTGCTCTAGGTAATGTGCCTGTTTATGGTGTCTGTGCTCGGTGGGGTAAAATATAGGCATATTAACCATGCGTATGTTCTCAGCAATAAAGGTTTGTCCTTACTATCATGGTTTAGTTGTGGGAAAAATATGTGGACTGGATTGGCAGGAGCCCCAGCTGGGCTTTGAACCTGTGACCTTCTGTTTTTGCACACACTGTCTGTGTGCACTGCATCACTGTGTTGCCACAGATATGATTCATTCCCTGGGGAGTCCATGACTGTACATCCGACAGGGCCTGTTTGTTGCAGTGCACGGCAACCACCTGGACAGGGCTAGGCCATGGTCTGCTGTGGGGACCAGCCGCTGCCACCTCCACCATCAGTACCGCTCCATCCTTAGATTGGAGACAGCATAAACCCTGATGGATTTGTGGCCCTCCAGGAATGCATTTGGGGGATTCTGCCGTAGGTAATGCACATTTCTATGGTGTTTGTGCTTTGTAGGGTAAAATAGAGGTTTTTGATCCATGCTTATGTTCTCAGCAATAAAGGTTCAGTCTTTACTACCATGTTTTCTTCATGGGTAAAATAAGGGGACTGGGTTGGCAGGAGCCCCAGCTGGGCTTTGAACCTGTGTCCTTTTGTCGCCAAACACACTGGTTGTGTGCACTGCACCACTGTGTTGCCACAGAAACAGTGCATTCCCTGATGATGCCATGAGTGTTTGTCCGGCAGAGCCTGTCTGTTGCAGTGCATTGCACCCACCTACACAGGGATAGGCCATGGTCTGCTCTGGGCAGCTGCCACTGCCCCCCTCCACCTCCAGTACCCTGTGCCACCATGCTGACATGCCCTTCTGCTGGTGGTGCTGGTGGTACGCAGTCTCAGGCCATCCTGTGTGCGGGTAGGTGGCTGCCTATGGTGCAGGTTCTGGGGTAGGTGTGCCTGCGTATCTGTCCGCACGTCCCCCAATCACCGCCTGCCAATGTTCCGTGCCCTTGGGGGTACTTGCTGGGTACTATCCCCTGTGACACTGTGATAGACACTCTCATGCCCATGTTGGGCCCTCATCAGTTGCTGTCTGGCTGCTGTTCAGTTTCAGCATTCCTAGGTGTCATCTAGGCATCTGCCTAGTCCGCACTGTGCCCCAGCTGCACTACAGCATGTGCCGCCTGCAGCCCTCTGTATCCCCTTTCCCAGCATCTGTCCAATTGCCCATTCTGACCTGCCCGCCCTGCTGTTGTGGAAATTTGCATGCCATAGGTAACCTGTCCAATGGAGAGGGAAACCCTGATCAGTGCTATTTCACTGTGGGATCATTCACCTTGTATGGGGACGGAGCGTAGACCCTTCTAAAATTCATATTTATTTTTTGGGGCTTTCTTGGGAGTGATTTTTGATGTTTCCCATTACTATCACTATTGCCCAGCTAGATTATAATTTTATTATATTTTGTTGGGGTCATTTTTAATGTTTATTTGCCTTTTTGTTCCGCGCACATGTATCACACTGCTCACGTTTTATAGGTTTCCCTGGTTTTGCTTTACATTGCTGACAGAAATGGTTTCTCTTCCCTTTAAATCGGCTCTACCGCAAGGTTTTCACTCGCGGTATTTTTTTACTCGAATTTCAGCCCTGCTCCTGTGCGGGGAGCCTCTCCCCTCCCACTCTCCACCCATTGACCCCGTCTCTCCGCCCCTGGGGAGCCTTTCTCCGCCCGCCGGGAGCCTTTCCACGCCTCTATCGCTCATTTGCGCTCCGCGCACATGAGCGGGCCTGTTAGTGCGGCGCGCACGTGTGCGGGGCACAAAAACGCATCATTAGCGTGCGCTAAGGTACCTTAGCGCACGCTATTGTGCGCCACGCACTTGTGCGCCGTTTAGTAAACATACCCCTAGGGGTGCAAATACATACCTCCACTCTAGCCAATCAAAGGCTTTTTGAGTATCCAATGAAAAAGCAACTGCAGGAGGTGCTTTGTGGCCCCTGGCGGGGCTATGGTGGGGTATGGATCTTTGTGTGGTGGATTGTGGCCCCTGGGAGGATGCATTGTGGCCCCTGGTGAGGCTGTGGTGGGGGCCGGTTGTTGGTGGGATGCTTTCTTTTAGGGGGCGCTGGGGATGGTGTGTAGAACTGAGTAGGCATTTTTGTTGTGTTGTAAAGGTGGGGCACTTTGCTCCGGCGGAGCTTTTTCTCTTTTCTGTTTTGTTTTCGTGGGAGGGCGTTGGGCTGGCAGTGTTTGTGTGTTGCTGCTTTGGATTGGGTTGGGATTAGGGGCGGTTCTGTTTGGAACTGTATGGGGACTCATGGTTTGGTTTAATTAGAATGAAGTGGTTTGAGTGGAAATAGGAGAGGAGGAGTCTTTATGGTCTGTGGTGTGTGTGTGTGTGGGGGGGGGGGGTGGTGGCTCCCCTTTGGCATGGATTTGTGTTTGCTGTGTGGGAGGACATTGGATGCAGTTGGGGTCTTTTTCTCCTCTGCTTTTGCAGGTGTGGGTGGTGTCGGTGTCCCAAGGGGGGTAGGAGTGTGAAGTGGAGAAATGGATT
Source organism: Ichthyophis bannanicus (assembly GCA_033557465.1). NCBI lineage: Eukaryota > Metazoa > Chordata > Amphibia > Gymnophiona > Ichthyophiidae > Ichthyophis > Ichthyophis bannanicus. The sequence goes on along the minus strand of CM066038.1, from coordinate 46,387,837 downwards.
TATTTTGGTGAGTTTTGCTGAATTTGAGTGTAGGACATTTTCTGTGGTCTTAAGCTGCTGTTCTGCTTTGTAATCTAGGCCCCCTCAGCCCTTCCTATCCTTGTGATTCGTCCTGTTACTGTTTTTTTGTTGCATGTTGCTTTCTAATTGTAATTTTAATTTTACACCACCTAGTTATGGCTCATGATTGACAGTATATCAAATACATTAAACTGTAACTAATTGTACTCTTCCACTGTTAGCTGCTAACAGCACGTGTGAACCTATGTGCATTATCTACAAGTGAACGCTCTTTTATAAATCTGGTCTGATTTGGGTGTATCAGCGGAGGGAGAACATCAGATAACCTAGATGACAGGATTTTAGCATAGATCTTGGCATCTTGGTTTATAAGAGATATAGGGCCGTAATTACCAACCACCACATTATCCCATCCAGGTTTTTCCAGTACAATAATAGAGGCCTCTGTGAAAGTACCTTTGGCCGTGCCCTCCTCAATAATATTTGGAATAAGGAAAAAAGGTATGGACTAAGACAAGAACTAAATTGTTCATAGAACTCAGCTGGAAGGCCATCAGGACATGGGCCTTTCCACTTTGCATTTTTCTAATTGCAAGACCAATCCCCTCCCTAGTAATAGTAGCAGAGTCTATCCTTAGGTTGCATATCAAGCGGAGGCACTGAAAAAATCTGCTTAGGGCCTCTTCAGTAGCGGTGACCTTGGAAGCATACAATGTCTAATAGAATATGCGGAACTGTTCCACCATATTCCTATTATCTAAATGTAACCTCCCAGTTGCATCCTTGATCGCTGAGATCCTATGCCTGGATCTATACTCCTTACCAGGTCATTCAGTCCCTCCACAGTAATCGCCTTCACCTTCTCTCTGCTTCTCAGGCTCAATCAGAATGCACTGGCACGCTGCATTTTACTTTTTTGTCCCAAACTTTGGAATGATTTACTCCCTGACCTCTGTCTTGAAACATCTAACCTCTGGTTTAAGTCTTCCCTAAAGACACGCCTGTGTCAGATTGCTTTTTCTATTCTCCTTGCCTCTGCAATCGCCTTCCTCTCTAATGCCCTGTTTTCTCTTGGTTTTCTCCCTGCCTGCGTGAATGGTTTTCCTGTATTAACTGTAATTCCTTTTCCTCTTTAATTTTTAACTTAATTTTATTACCATTTGTAAACTGCTTTTTGTTTCGATTAGGTATTTCAAACTTTTAATAAACTAAACTATGTCCTTTTAAAGGTTAAGCTAGTAATCGCCTTGCCTTGTTGAATTCAGAAAAATACTGCGCCTTAAGTAAAAATAAGCAATGACCCGCTTGATGATTCAATATTTTATTGAACTTTTATTTCATTTTTGCAGTTGCAGAATATCCACCTGCTCATGATACACTATGGGGTTCATTTTAGAAGCCTTATTCGTAATTTGGGTGTCTCCATAGCCATTTTAGAAGTCAGTTCTGGGGATGTCTCCAGTTTGAGGATTTATTTATTTATTTATTTATTTAACAATCTCTTATATACCGCAGCTTCCTAAGATCAGCTGCGGTTCACAAATAACAACAGGCAACAAATCATGGATTTGTTTTACATATAACGTCATATAACTATAACCAATGTACAGTAAACAGAAATGTTGAACAGATAGCACTGAACAGTGCAACACTATGGGGCATGTTTACTAAACGGGGCACTTTTGCGGGGCGCACCTGAGCGCCCTAAAATGATGCATTTAAGTGCTCTTAAGCACCCCGTACGCGTGCGCGGCACATTAACGGGTCCCGCACGCGTGCGCCGAAAACGCGCACGTTTGCGGGGCTCTCATGTGCGATAGAGGCGTGGAAAGGCGAAATGAGGGCGGAGGAAGGCCCCCGAGGGGCGGAGAGATGGGGTCAATGGGTGGAATGTGGGAGGGGAGAGACTCCCCGCACAGGAGCGTGCCCGAATTTACAAGAAAAAATACCGCCAGTGAAACACACGCGTTAGAGGTGATTTAAAGGGAAGAGAAACCATTTCCGTCAGCAATGTACAGCAACATCGTGGAAACCCAAAAACGTGAGCAGTGTGAAACATGTGCACAGAACAAACTCGCAAATTTAACATGAAAATAACCACAACCAAGTATGCGAAAATCTTAAGTCTGCTGGGCAACACTGCTATTAATGGGCAACAATAATAAACACACCCAGGAAAGCTCCAAAGAATTTAAATGAATATTGGAAGGGTCCATGGTCCGTGGACACATTCAAAAGCACTGCAATGTAATGGAACTGTCCTGGGAGTGCATATCAGGTCATCCAGTGATATCACTGATGCACTGTTCGGTTTATTTCTGTGACTGCACCTATTTGGAGGGCATATTTGTGTGTGTCCTGCACCTCTGTCCCCATACAAAGAAAACGTGCCCACAGTAAACTTATGCAGAGCAGGGTGTCAGGCTTGTGCAGCCAGGTTTCCTATCTCCAGATACTGCACAGTCTCTGTGGGCACAGTGTGGTGCAGCGGACACAGCCAGTGACTGTATGACGAGAGGTTCACAGGTTCAAATCACAGCTGAGGTTCCTGGCAACCCAGTACCCATATTTTTAACCACCACTGAACAGTGAGAGTTCACACACTGCTATACTGCAGAGAACATAAGCATGGGCTCAACACCTACATTTTACCCCACACCGCACACAAACCAGAGCAATGGCCATTATGTACAGGCGAGTCCCTCAAATTCCGTCCTGGAGTGCCACAACGCAATCAGGTTATATGGGTTTGCCAGATAAGGACTGCAAGCCACAGCAGACAGTGCCGTAGGCGTGTGTAGCCTGGCACCGTACACAACAACAGACAGGCACTGTCAGATGTAAAGTCATGGACGTCCCTCGGAATGCAGAATATATGTTTAGAAACAGTGGTGCAGTGTACACAGACAGTGTGTGCAACAACAGAAGGTCACAGGTTCAAATCCTGTCTGTGGCTCCTTGCAACTAGTGCACATAAGTGTACCCTGAAAAAACCAGGCATTAAAGACTGATACTTTTCTGCTGAGAACCCAAGATATTTTGGCATATGTTTATGTTATCATCAACAGTACCCACCACATAAACATGTGCATCACCTACAGCAGACTCAAACAAAAGCAGTCCTGGAGTGCCCCACATCATTAAAGGGTAATGCAGACTCCAATATAAGGCCATGTGAACATGTTGACGGCAGGGGAACTGGTGACACCTGTCCACATCACACCATGGCCTATCTGTTTTTAGGTGGGTGCTGTGTAGTGCAACAGACAGGGTTAGTCTGACAAACAGACATGGATGTACCTGGAAATGCACTGTCTCTGTGTCAAGAAGGTGGTGCAAAGCACACAGGCACTGCCTGCAGGAGGTGAAGGTCACAAGTTCAAATCACGTGTGTCAGGTCTGCCGAACCAATCCCCGCAATTGTCACATCCCCTAATTTTTCTCAAAAAACAAACCACCTGTAGTGGGAAAAGTGCAAACAGGGACAGTACATGTATATTGTCTCTCAAGGTGGACATATAAGAGAGAAATGTGCATCACATAGATCAGATTTCCTCAAATGCAGTCCTGTAGGGACACAATTTATTCACATGTTATGATGTTGTAAATAAAGATGTCTCTGTTCATCTGCATGTGCCGGTCCATGGTATGCAGATATATCTCATGCATATATCTGAGGCACATTTGTGAAAATGTAGCAGTGTCTGTTACAACAGGACTGGAGTTGGGGACCTGTGCCAGAGATTACCGATCAACAGGAGGCGAAATGACCAGACACACAGGCTTCAGGACCCAAAGCCAATTGGACAGTCATGATAGTGTGCGTTGCGGCCATCTCATAAAACTAGTATGTGCGCACTGTAGCACTGTCACCATAAACCTTGAAATACACCACACATATAGCAACATGTTGATCTGATCAGTGGCAGATATCAATGTCTACGTACACCACAATATGGTTATTGAGTGGTATCACACCAATATGTCTGATGTATGTGGAGTGTGTCTCAGGTCTGTTGTTTGACGATGTTCCCCACCATGGGGTGTGACAGTAGCACTATTTCATAGCCTAGCCATGCATGCACTGTGTCCACGACTGCTGATTTGGCATAGACTGGAAAAACTGTCTATAGTAGCACAGTGATGGCAAAACTGTGGGATTGTGTGGCTGTACATCCAGTGTGTGATGTATGCAACACCTTACTCAGCGCACAATGTTTGTACTGTGTGCAGTGTTAGCTTGCCATTGTGCATAATGAGGTGCTAGGTATTGTGGTCATACCCCCGACAGGCTGGTCTCGGCAGGATGCATGAGGACAGAACGTAGGGCAATGTAAGTGAAATTGCAGTGTGTGGTCATCAGTAGCATGGACAAGGTAGCCCAAGCATGTCCTCCTGGAAGGTCAGTCTCACCCTGACTGAGTAGTTACCATAGCATGGCTAGGTCAGCTGTAGTGGCAACAACATCTTTTGCAAGTGATATCTATGGGTTGCCTTTTGGAGCCCAATCACGAACGTAACTGCTCGGTGAGTGTGCAGACGTCCCAGTTTGGATTGCACACATTGTCACCAGTAGTATGCAGTATGGATTAGCTATCAGACTGCTTGCACCTAGTATGTGTAAGGGTGCCACACTTTGAAGGGTGTAGCAGCTGCAGCTTATCTGTGTTTGCTGCTGGACAATGTCAGATAGTGGTGGTGGGCTGCTGAGCATGTCCAGGCATGCCATCTGTCTGCTGTCACCTTATTGATGTTCACATAAATGCATGCCCCATGCTGTAAGTTGTATTTACCTCTGCTGGACAGAGGTTATCACTTCCCACCAGCAGCACCATTGCAGTGATGAGTCTGAATGTTACGTTTGGGTGTTGTCACATAATCCATCTGTCTAACACACTTCTCCCCCTCCCATAGCTAATGTGGCGATGACAATGGCCACCACACAGGATATGACTGATGTGGTTGCAGCAAATTGCTTAAAGGGCTACACATCACAGGGAAATAACAGATGCACAGAAGTGTATGTGCATGTGCATCAACAAGTGCTACTCATCAGACACTGTGACTGATGTGGACTCACACCATAGACTATCTTAGCTGAGCCAGGTGCTGTGGTCATGGTTCTGGGTCTCCCCTCTCACATTCAGGGTGAGCACAGGAGCCGCACAATGTGATGTCCAAGACTAACTCTGTGTCATTAACCTACACGCTCATTAATCATGTTCATACGTAGGTGTTGCAGTGGCTGCATAAACCATAGTGCTTATATTTGTAGACTGCTTATTTACATGTGCAGTGCATCATGGGTATGTGTGATTGAAGTCTATCTTGGTAAAGAAAGCAAACAGGTCATGTGTTGGCCCATACTCAAACTGTAGCCAGCCAGGGGTGTGTTAGCAGCTATGGCAGTGGTTCTGAAGCAGTCCTCCGTGAAAGTCTAGCCATGACGTGTTTATGTTAGTACAAATGAAGATGCATGAGATATATATGCATTACAGATGTCTTGCCAAACGGAGTGGAGTGTGGCCCTCCAGGGCTGGCCATCAACAACCCTGACAAACATCTCTGTCATTAACGTTTGTAAGTGGGCAAGGTGCTGATGTGCAAGACATCAAAATGTTCACATAAACTGTGTAACATGCTTCTCAGCCTCTCACCACCACCAACATCTTATAGATTATAGAACTGCATGGTGGGCATGAGAATTGAGGAAGTATGTCACAGTGAGTATATATGCTTTTCATGTCACTGACATCTGCACTTTGTACAGTCACACACCTAAATGACAGAGGTGTAAGACAGGGGTCTAAAAATACTGACCTGTAGGGCCACAAATCTGTGAGGTTGCCAGGGTAGCTCTGATGCCTATAGATCTCATGCATATTAATTAGGGCTATACTGATCAGCAGACTGGCCTAGGGGTTCAAGGAGGAGTGTCTCTCATACACAGAGCTATGGAGATTTCGCCCCCTGTGACGTCACAACGTGTACAGACATAGGTAATGCCTCTGATTCTACAGTGGTCTAATCTAATATGGCTCTCTGCGGCCTCTTCCCTTTGTAATGTCATTTGGTGGTGCCACCAACAACACCCTCAATGCTGTAGCATGAAGGTCCCTCAAAAGTACCTTACAAGGTTCGGTTATTTAAACATTAGAAGGTGCTGGTGTGGACACTGCACCTCATATTGTCCTCTCTGAAGTGACTCATAGGGTACCTGATGTGCCACACTAGGTTATTGCAATGTCACAGTGTGTTTGTTCAAAAAACAAATCCAAAACGCAAAGGCCACACAAACCACTGTTGATAGTAGATAGTAATGTGCCAGCAAGTCATATAGATTAGGCTGATGGTGTGAAGGCAAACACGACGTCTGTAACATAGGTAGGTATGACAGTGAATGTGGCGCACACCCCAGCCACTCAGTCTGTATGTCAGCACATCCACCTAACATCTACATCCATGTCCATCGCATGCCAATCTCAATAAGCTCAATATGTGTGCTATGCAACCTAATGTGGATGTAGCATGTGCAGATGCAAACCCCCCCCCCCCATGCCATCACATACATAATTTATGTGTTGACATTGAGATGGAGTAGTGAATATCATCTATTGCGACACATATCCCCATATCACCAGGGTGCCTGATAGGCCAATCTGATGGTCCCTCAAAACACCTTGTTGAAGTAGCAGTTGTAGTGGCAGTCAGTGCAATGTGAAAGGCGTAGCACATCACATCAAACAAATGCCTAAGAACCAGTGTGCAAGTGATGATAAGTTCAAGTCCCAAATGTGTCAACACCATGAGGTCATGAAATAGTTATGTGTTTTATATAAGAGACACACAGCACTGTATATTGCAGTTGTTGTGCGCATGTGCGCAACTCGTTCCGCAAAACAATGTGCGGGGCGCAGTTGAACGTCATATGTGTATAAATTGCGCCAGTTGCGGGACGCTGTGGGACAAAATATTTATAAAACATGCAGCAGATGCGGAGCGCAATGAGACGTGTTACGTCGCCAAAGTGCGCCAATCTTTGGGGCGCAGTTGGACGTCATACGTCGCTAAACTGCGCCATTTGCGGGGCACAGTTGCACGTAAAACATTGGAAATGTGTGGCATTTGCGGGGCGCATGCGCGTCAATGACGCTGCGTGCAATCAGGTGATAATATCTCAAAATGGCGTCCAGAACAAGAAAGCCTGCATTCACTCCTCGGGAGCTCCGCATCCTGTCTCGCCTGATTGCCACAAGGCAGGAGAAGCTGTTCCCCGGGCAAAACAGGTACAGGGACAGCAGAAAGGTCCGCAGGGCCTGGGAACGGCTACAGAGACGCTTCAATAGAGAAGCTGACTTCCCAAGGGAGGTAAGTGGATGGGGACAGGTCATTAGAAATAGACATATATATCTAGAGGCTGTGTGCATTGCAGATCCTCATGCTGTTGGGGTCAGGTATTGTGTGTCAGTAATGTGCTGCAGCTGAACATACATCCCATATTGTCTTTGTATAATATGTGACAGGTTTGACCTGTACCCAGGTGGTGATGGATATGGTCACACAGGTCATGATGCTAGCCCTATTACCTGCCATTTGCTGCTGTGGACGTGCCAACACATACTGTAAGAAAGCAAACCAATAGATCAGCTTAATTATATCCAAATCACATCATATGAATATGGTGAAATGTGTAGCTGCAGAAAATAACCTTTCCGTCCACAGAAAGGGTATGTGAAGCAAAGCATTAATGGTATGTCAATCACCCAGGTGATCTGGTTGTTTTTGCCAATGTTGTGCAATATGCCCCCCTATCCCCAGTGGTCCTGAGAGCTCACCACAGTGGTCTATCAGTCACCCTGGAGATACGGTTGTGTGTGCTCAAGCACTGTAATACATACACCCTATCACCAGGGGACTAGAGAGGCCATCACACTGGCTCACCTGTCATCATGGTGATATTGGTCTGTGTGCTGTCAAAGTACAAAACAATATCCCTATCCCCAGGGGTGCTGTAAGATCATCACAGTGGCCTGTCATGTATCCTGGCGATATGGTTAAGTGTGCTGAAACAGTTCATTACATCTTCCCTATTTCCAGGAGTCCTGAAAGGCCATCCCAGTGGCCTTTCATGTATCCTGGAGATATGGTTCTGTGTGCTGAAACAGTTTAAAACATCTCCCCTAGTTCCAGGAGTCCTGAAAGGCCATCCCAGTGGCCTTTCATGTATCCTGGAGATATGGTTCTGTGTGCTGAAACAGTTTAAAACATCTCCCCTAGTTCCAGGAGTCCTGAAAGGCCATCCCAGTGGCCTTCCATGTATCCTGGAGATATGGTTCTGTGTGCTGAAACAGTTTAAAACATCTTCCCTATTTCCAGGAGTCCTGAAAGGCCATCCCAGTGGCCATTCATGTATCCTGGAGCTATGGTTATGTGTGCTCAAACAGTTCATTACATCATCCCTATTTCCAGGAGTCCTGAAAGGCCATCCCAGTGGCCTTTCATGTATCCTGGAGATATGGTTCTGTGTGCTGACACAGTTTAAAACATCTTCCCTATTTCCAGGAGTCCTGAAAGGCCATCCCAGTGGCCTTTCATGTATCCTGGAGCTATGGTTATGTGTGCTCAAACAGTTCATTACATCATCCCTATTTCCAGGAGTCCTGAAAGGCCATCCCAGTGGCCTTTCATGTATCCTGGAGCTATGGTTTAGTGTGCTGAAACAGTTCATTACATCTTCCCTATTTCCAGGAGTCCTGAAAGGCCATCCCAGTGGCCTTTCATGTATCCTGGAGATATGGTTCTGTGTGCTGAAACAGTTTAAAACATCTCCCCTAGTTCCAGGAGTCCTGAAAGGCCATCCCAGTGGCCTTTCATGTATCCTGGAGATATGGTTCTGTGTGCTGAAACAGTTTAAAACATCTTCCCTATTTCCAGGAGTCCTGAAAGGCCATCCCAGTGGCCTTTCATGTATCCTGGAGCTATGGTTATGTGTGCTCAAACAGTTCATTACATCATCCCTATTTCCAGGAGTCCTGAAAGGCCATCCCAGTGGCCTTTCATGTATCCTGGAGATATGGTTCTGTGTGCTGAAACAGTTTAAAACATCTTCCCTATTTCCAGGAGTCCTGAAAGGCCATCCCAGTGGCCTTTCATGTATCCTGGAGCTATGGTTATGTGTGCTCAAACAGTTCATTACATCTTCCCTATTTCCAGGAGTCCTGAAAGGCCATCCCAGTGGCCTTTCATGTATCCTGGAGATATGGTTCTGTGTGCTGAAACAGTTTAAAACATCTTCCCTATTTCCAGGAGTCCTGAAAGGCCATCCCAGTGGCCTTTCATGTATCCTGGAGCTATGGTTATGTGTGCTCAAACAGTTCATTACATCATCCCTATTTCCAGGAGTCCTGAAAGGCCATCCCAGTGGCCTTTCATGTATCCTGGAGCTATGGTTTAGTGTGCTGAAACAGTTCATTACATCTTCCCTATTTCCAGGAGTCCTGAAAGGCCATCCCAGTGGCCTTTCATGTATCCTGGAGATATGGTTCTGTGTGCTGAAACAGTTTAAAACATCTCCCCTAGTTCCAGGAGTCCTGAAAGGCCATCCCAGTGGCCTTTCATGTATCCTGGAGATATGGTTCTGTGTGCTGAAACAGTTTAAAACATCTCCCCTAGTTCCAGGAGTCCTGAAAGGCCATCCCAGTGGCCTTTCATGTATCCTGGAGATATGGTTCTGTGTGCTGAAACAGTTTAAAACATCTTCCCTATTTCCAGGAGTCCTGAAAGGCCATCCCAGTGGCCTTTCATGTATCCTGGAGCTATGGTGTAGTGTGCTGAAACAGTTCATTACATCTTCCCTATTTCCAGGAGTCCTGAAAGGCCATCCCAGTGGCCTTTCATGTATCCTGGAGCTATGGTTTAGTGTGCTGAAACAGTTCATTACATCTTCCCTATTTCCAGGAGTCCTGAAAGGCCATCCCAGTGGCCTTTCATGTATCCTGGAGATATGGTTCTGTGTGCTGAAACAGTTTAAAACATCTTCCCTATTTCCAGGAGTCCTGAAAGGCCATCCCAGTGGCCTTTCATGTATCCTGGAGCTATGGTGTAGTGTGCTGAAACAGTTCATTACATCTTCCCTATTTCCAGGAGTCCTGAAAGGCCATCCCAGTGGCCTTTCATGTATCCTGGAGCTATGGTTTAGTGTGCTGAAACAGTTCATTACATCTTCCCTATTTCCAGGAGTCCTGAAAGGCCATCCCAGTGGCCTTTCATGTATCCTGGAGATATGGTTCTGTGTGCTGAAACAGTTTAAAACATCTTCCCTATTTCCAGGAGTCCTGAAAGGCCATCCCAGTGGCCTTTCATGTATCCTGGAGATATGGTTCTGTGTGCTGAAACAGTTTAAAACATCTTCCCTATTTCCAGGAGTCCTGAAAGGCCATCCCAGTGGCCTTTCATGTATCCTGGAGATATGGTTCTGTGTGCTGAAACAGTTTAAAACATCTTCCCTATTTCCAGGAGTCCTGAAAGGCCATCCCAGTGGCCTTTCATGTATCCTGGAGCTATGGTTATGTGTGCTCAAACAGTTCATTACATCTACCCTATTTCCAGGAGCCCTCAAAGGCCATCCCAGTGGCCTTTCACTCATCCTGGAGATATGGTTGTGTGTGCATAAAGAGTGTAATAGATCCTCCCTTTCCCCAGGAGTTATGTGAGGCCATCACAGTCGGCTATCACGTACCCTGGTGATATGGTTGTGTGTGAATAAAGAGTTAAATAGATCCTCCCGTTCCCCAGGAGTTAAGTGAAGCCACCACACTTGGCAATCACGTACCCTGTTGATATGGTTGTGTGTGAATAAAGAGTTTAATAGAGCATCCCTTTCCCCAGGAGTTAAGTGAGGCCATCACAGTGGTCTATCACGCACCCTGGTGATATGGTTGTGTGTGCCTAACCAGTTCAATACATTCTCCCTATCTCCAGGAGTCCTATGACCTGTGTAAGGTCACTTGTCTATGATCCCACTGCAATGGGATATGCAGCTGATGATGTGTGGCACAACACGCAACCCCCATGGGGCCGTACGCCACATTGCATTGGTGGGTATAGCAGTCACATGTTGTGGTAGTTTATGACAGGTAAGTTGCACCTCTCACATAGTCTGTGAGGTCACTATCTCATCACACATGTCTGTGATGTATCACGATGAAAAGCTATGTGCACATGTTGATGTGTGTATAGGTACAACATCTCCATGACCTAGGCAAAGATATTCCCAAAGGCCGTAACAGAGCCATATTCCCCTCACTTTATGCATAGTTAGGTTACCCATCCTCACACCTCCTACAAATCCATTACCTTGTAGCAGGTGAACAGAACTGATGTTGTAGGAAAGCTACAGTCACCTCTTGTGGTTGGACACCACAGACACAAGCAGCCACATGAGCACAGGTGGCAATTGCGTAGTGTGTTTGTTTGGTGTCTGTCCATGGTTTATCAAAATACACCTGCTGTCATCATACAGGTCATAGGTCATAGTGCCATTTCTACAAGATATAGGCCAGCCTACATGGGCACGGTAAGCTCAGATAAGGGCACCTGCAGTTGTTGTATGTTTGTTTAGGCTGCTCTACCAAACATACCCCATACATACTACACCCCAACCTGACTCTCACACAGGATGGCCAGCCAACATGGGTGGAGGTACAGACCCTCCACAGCACATGATCAGTTTTGTAACCCTTTCCTGCCCTCCTCATCCCACTGTTTCCCACATGTGTGACTTAGCCATGTTGTTAACTGCTGATAGCATAGTTCATTGCCTGTAACAGGTGGTCGCCAGACACAGCAGGATGCACAAATTAACAAACATCCCTGTCCCCCTTGGGTTCTGTCGCATTCAACAACTGCTCCAATGTATCCCTTCACCCGCTCCTGGTGTGCAAAACATACACAACAAGAGATGCAAATATTGGACAGCAAGTAGCATCACGCAAGCACCATGGCATGGCTCCAGAGACTGACATATGTGACGATGACCAACATTGGTGAGTAGGCTCAGTTGGTAATGGTGTTGTCCACATGTGATAACACATTCCATGTGCCCATGATGATCCCCTGTGACAGGTGTTGAACTATGCTATACATGAAACACACATCAGTGTAGCTGAGGTGTCCAGACCCAGGACACACTGTTCTATGTTTCTGTTGCCCACCCACCAGACGTAAGTGCTCACTCATGCTCCCACCCATATTTTCTCACACACACAGGTCGAGGATCTGAGAAAGAAAGGGAGGGAGCTGCGCCTGCACCATGGCGCATACCTTGAGCGCGTGAGGAATGCTGAATCATCACATGGTGATGGTGCGTATTGATGACATGGCTGCCCACCATCAGAGGTCACAGTGGCCCATCAGTGTGCATGGTACCTGCATGGGTACATGTGATGTGTCACACACATCTACGTGTGCTGATGACTGTCATCTTCCACAGATCATGATGACAGTGACGAAGACCCTCGTACCTCTGCCTATGCCCTCCGAAGGCCCACCTCCCGCGCTGCCATGGAGGTGGTAGTCCTGGACACCAGTGGGGAGGAGGCAGAGGGTCCTGCAGAAGACACAGCGGAGGGGGTCATGGGGGATGCTGGGACGGAAGGTGTGGGTGCCAGGGTCACAAGGGGCGGTGAGGGCGCAGGTGATGTGGGTGGGGGGGAGGTGGTGGGGGGTGTTGGGGAGGAGTCAGGGGGGGAAGAGTGGCCACAGGGTGTCTGGGAGAGTGACATAGAGGACAGTGCAGCACAGGGCACTGTTGGCTCCCGCCATCAAGGGCAGGTGGCTCCAACATCCAGGGCCCCACACACAGTGCATGCAGATGCCACCACACAAACACCAGGAACAATGTGTGTGTGTGGTGGCAGATGTGTTGTACATCTGTGTGAGGCTCTGGATGCACTGGAGCAGCGGGTGCACCGGTTGGTGCACCTGCAGGAATGGATGGCGGGAGCCATGGAGAGGGTGGTTGCTGACAGTGAGCATCTGCCATGTCGGTAGCCACCCCCTGAAGGGCGTCACAGGCATCATTGATGGTGCCTGTGACGTCCACACATGTGCCCTGTGCTGCCCTGTCCGCCATCACGGGGCAGGCTGAGGGAGGGGGGGGTCATGTGGGGGTTCGGGGTTAGTGTGTGGGAGTGTGTTTATTGCGGCTGTGTGTGTGTGCGGGGGTGGGGAGGGTTTGTTTTGGTGGGGTGGGTGATGGCATTTTCCCCCTACCCTAGATATGTATATAGTTGTATTTTTGTTTGTACATATTAAAGTATTTTTTCTGAACCCTGTAATGGTCACGTGTCTCACGTAGCATATGACTATAGATGCCAGCATGTCATATGTGTGCAGCCACATACATTCCTGACGGGTAAACATGCGTGTGATACCTCAATTGGCACCACATGCAGTGTGTCGGGAAACTCATGTGTGTAGGTGTGTGATAGCAGGGTGCTGCATTACATGTTACCATGTAGTGGCTGCCCCACAGACGTACTTGCCACAGGGATGTATATACATGACCCACATGTTCTCACATATATGAGCCGGCAAAATATGCGGCTCACAAATGTCTGCCTCTGTAACATGCATCCCTATGGTGGGTTGGGGTGCATGTGACCACTTATATAGGTGAGGGCACAGGTCACACATATGGCACCAATGTGTCGTGTATGACGGGTTGCAGATGGTGATGTGTATGGAACATAAACAGGCCATTTATAACACAGTACCCCTGTGTCCACATCAAGGGTGGTGGACCGTGGTTCTGTAGAGCCGCAGGGCAGTCAGGTGTTGGAAATATTCCTAATGAGTGTGGCAGAGATATATATGAATTGGAGATATCCTGTCAGCGTGACTGAATTTTCGGCCCTCCAGGGCTCGCTTTTGAGAGACCTGGATTACACCTCTGCCATTTTGGAATGTGAGTGGGCAAGGCGCAGATGTCCCCGACATCAAACATGTTACCTAGAGTGTGTCATATTCCTCCTCACCTCTCCCCACCACCAACATATTGCCATTGCCACCACCCGTTACTGCTGGTGAGAAACAGGGAGCAATGTTACGCATTCCAAATAACCATCCGATGTCTGTGACATCTGCACCCAGCCCAAAATAAATCGTACATGACAGAGGTGTAAGGCAGCGCTCTCAAAATCCAGTCTTGGAGGGACACAAACCAGTAAGGTGGTCATGATAATTGTAATGGTGAGATATATATCGCCAGCATATACATTAGGGATATGCTCAGAACCTGACTGGTCTGCGGCTTCACAGTATCACGGTTCCACACCCATGTCGTACATGGATGTCTGTGCACACTGTGCCGCTGCAGCGCAGAGGCTGTGGTGACACATTGTGCTAGTGAAACATCACATATGTGTGGATCATGGAAATAGTATATGTGTGTGGCAAAGTAGCTTATGCAGTGGACATGGTTGCAGATCCTATGGTCCTCCCACCCCCCTCTCAGAGATACACATGGGACCAAATGGACACTCTTTGGAAAGAGACAATGTATCTATTTTTGGACAGCTGTTTATTATCACAGCAATTCTCTCATATAAAACTATTGTTACAAACATGTGTGTAAGACATATCAAAGACCCCCCAAGCCAATTACATAACACAAACACAACATACTAATCACATATGTCTACTTTCACATATAACCCAAACCAAGCCGCAATAACAGAAAATACTATGTACATAGTTGCTAAAAATGAACAGTGCAACACAGAGAAACCTTTGGTTTCGTGCTGTACATTTCTATATTATCATAGGTTACTGACGGCGTGGTCGGCCACGCCTGCCACGTCGGGCCCCTCTCCCTGGCAAGGCTATATCCTCCTCCGGATACATTGGTGGTGCAGGTGCAGCTCGGATCAGAACATCACGTATGCCCTCAAGGGCCTCACACATGCGAGTTAGTGGCATGGCTACGACCCCCTCATGTAATGTCCGGAGCGCAGCACAAACATCCCTGGTGTTCCGCTCCACAGCACAGCGAATCCGCTCCAGAACACGTCGATTGGCTGTGAATGGGACACAGGGTGGTCAATGAACTACCTCTCCACGAAAACACCTTCATAAAGCAACATGTCATACACATACCACACTAATGCTAATGTGATAGTGCTGAGTCATATGGGAACATGGTTAGGGGTATAACACATATATCGCAGTGTACTACAACTAATAGAAACACAGAGAACACTATACAGGAAGAAGATGTGGGAGGACAACACAACAGTCATACAATAGCTTCTGCATACACACCCACATACTACTGACGTGGCAACAGAATTGGGCAAGGACAGTCATCTCATATCCATTATTTAGGTCAGGTGCAGCATGCAGCAGCCATAAACACCTCAGATGGCCAGAAGCATTGTTGTACCGAGGTGTGTTTGGGAATGTCTGCACAGGTCATGTATGGGTCCAGGGTTTTGCTATATGTGGCATAGAGATGCACATGAGCTGTTGGGGCATGTTATGACAGGAACTGTGTGTTATGTGTTTATGGAATTTGCTATTCTCCATGAGATGTTTGTACTGGATGTAGCCTCATGGGATGCCATATATTTGTGTAAGACTGTGTGACGGCAAATCAGGTTTGGCCTGCCCTAATGATTGTTTTATGACATGACAATGTATGGTCTGATGGGTTACATTGTCAGTATAAGGGCTGGATGTGGGGATGTACACATTATCCGTATGTGCTGGTCCTTGGAATTGCCTGGTGCAAGGACTACACTGATATGTATGCTTGGTGGTGTACAAAATGTACGTGAGCTGATGTTGGGGAATGACTAGAATGTGATGGTGCTGACAGACGTTAATCCCGTGAAGCATTTACGTGTTTTGTGGGAGTGGGTGATACCTTATGAACATAGCTGCTTATGTGAGTGTAGTTGAGGATAGACATTGGCATGCTGAATACGTCATTGATAGTGTGGGATGTCAGAGACCTACTACACGGAATAAATGGTTATGTTAAAGCAAATGTGACAATGTAGAGTGGATAAAACAGTACAATAGAGCTGTCTGGACACATAAACATCAGACTATGGTGAGTGAGCAGAACTCTTGCACAGGCATTGTGAACGTGGATGCAGCAATTAGGACATGGAAAACAGTCATAACAACTAGACAACATATGTTTTCCGCTTTCTCATTTGACATAGCATATGGATCCTTACAGGCTGAGCTTCAGTATGTTATTTTTTACCTTGCTGTAAGGGATAATGTATGTATGACAGTACAGATTGGTCAGATATCTCTATCTACCCACTGGCCAGTACCTATACAGTGTTGTGTCAAATTCCCTAGTTGCCTTTTGTGTCTCCAATAACACATTTCGACTAGGTAATGTTTTTCTTTGGTTGCTTGCTCTATGATGATGTATCTGGTTATTTTGTAAAGGAGATGAGGTCTTCAGTTTATGTTATTTCTCATTGGGCTTGACAATTGCTATCATACACCAGTATGTTATGTGAGGTCTTTGTGTAATGCTCTAATGTTTGCATTCGGAAAGGAGGGGTGGGGTGATGTGCCAATTCTGGTAATGTTGTGTGGATACGTGGTGTATGATATGGTCTCAACATGGCAAGCTTATGTTGTAGTTAGTCATATGTGTTTAGGTTTATTTTGCAGCACAGTAATTGTTCACGGTTTTGGTCCTTGTTTAACCATTTGTTGAGAAATAGACATGCGTCATACTCATTACTGTATGGTTGCATACAACACATATTGCAGGTATGACACGTATGATACTGGGGACCATCACACGGTATGGGGACATAGGCCCACAATTTAACTGGGACACACATACTCACAGCCTATGCAATCTGTTGAGGGATTGTTGGCCTTACAGTAAGGGGACATGGTGTTTTCCTTTTCTGTCTGGATTACAGTCTATGTTATGTCTTTCTGTACAGAGGAAATTGAGGAATGTTCTCTCCAAACAAGCCATCAGGTTCATACTGTACGTTTGAGACCCCTCTGTAGATCCGTATCTATGGTTGACCTGACATATTTTCGCACCTCTCTCCATATGCTATGTAATTTGACACCTACAGATGCAGACTGTGGGGAATGCGGTCTTTGTGCTGTTACATCACAGAGGAGGGTTGCATTGCTATATATGGTATGTTTGTTTCTTTAACTATCATTTAGATGTCATGCTGTGGTTTACCAGACATCTGGGTGTCTGCAATGAGGTAGACTGTTGCAAGGGCAAGTGTTGATCTTTCTCATGACAACAACATGGTGGCCCTTATACAACATTCCTTTTAGGCCTGCATCTGTGGGTGTCAACTGACCTTCGTGATTCTGTTTTGCGTCATAGTAACACCATATATTATACCCCACACCATTCTTTCACGAAACAATATCCCACCAACATGAGCCATACATGTGATATATGTGGTGGTTATGTTGCAACATTCACCACACAAACACCAACTAGTGACTATTGGTGTTTATTTTGGAATTATGACTGTCGTATGTCACCCACCTTCAGCATCGCGACGTGCAGATACGCCATGGGACCTTAACTCCGCCATCATCACCTGAGGGTCAGGGCTCTCGGTGTATACTTGCGGCCTGGGTCCTTGGATGTTCTCCCTTGATGCTGCCCCTAGTGGTGATATACTGGGTACAGGTGGCTCTATGGGCTCATCAACAGCACTTGTGCTGCCACCCTGAGTCAGCAGGTTCATCCTCCAACACACTCATTGGCACTGTGATGTCAAAGTCACCCTCTTCCTCCACCTCCTCCTCCTCCTCCTCCTCCTCTTCCTCTCCCATTTTACTGTAGTCACCTGCATATTGAACAATAACAAGGAAAACACATATGTTTCAACATAATCATATCTATATATTTGTGGCACAGGACACCACAGAGATGATGGGGTGGGTATGTGCGTGTGTGCTGCGTACCCGACCCATGACACCCTCCCATACATGTTTGTCTACGTCATTCAGCTGTTTCTGGGGCACATGTGTGTCGTGTGGCCATGCACATGTTGCATATTTTCCATGTGTATATTTGGAGTGCCATGCCACATGTGTCCCCCATCACATCCCTTCCCCTATCTGTACAACATATGTCCACACATGTGTGAGAATACATCACCCTTACACTTTTTTTGACCATACATTGCCTGTTTATGTTTAATTATGCATTTGAAATATTGTCTCTAGACATACTATATGCTCATTGTTGGATATGTTTGGCTGTGACCCATTGTGCCGTGGATCCCATGTAGCCAGCACCTGTGGCCCACTGAGAAGCACATGTAGCACTGTGCAAATAGTATGTCACACACACGTTACCTGATTAGTGTGCCACAGAATCATATGGTGCTTTGCAATCACAGATGTGCAGGTTGGATAGGAATTGTTGTGTGTAGTTTTGGAAACAGATGGGGAGGTTGATGTTTTCGAGGGACACATATGTAATATTGTGACAGGGCATGGCAACAACACAGTTTGTGCATGGCCATAACACACACATGTGACACCACTTTTTAAACATGGTGTGGATTGGGTCACAGGTATGGGAGTGTCTGTGCAGCTGAATGATGTGTACTGAAGGGAGTTTGTGAACCTGGCAATTACTATACATACCTGCGTCAGGATGTGCATTGTCAAGGGCATCCGGCAGTCCACGGAGATAGATGTGGCCCAAACGTGTTGCCAGCTCTTGTTCCAATGGTGTGAGTGATGGGATAAAAGGGCCCCCACCACCTGTGCCATGCGCATGTTGTCTTTCAGTCACCATGTGCTGGCGCACCCCTCGTGTTATCTCCGAGTACCTCTTTTTGAGGCTTTCAACATCCCTTGTGGGGCCCCCTGCCTCTGCAATTGCAGCACGCACCTCCTCCCATACTGCCATTCGGGTGGCCACTGTTGTGCGACTGCTGAGCCTGCCAAATAAGAGGTCATAGTCAATGTTCCCTCTAATTTTCTGTAGGCTGTGTGCGCATAAAATATCAGCTGTGCAACTTTTGAAGGAAGGTTAAATTTTTGTGTGCCACATAAGGACACTCGGATTTATATACTTTAAAATTTGACTATACATCAGAATACAGTATGTACACCACATTATTGCACTAGACATATTGTGAACTTGATGGAAAACCGTAAAATACACAACAGTCGTTTAAATTTAAGACATCTGTGTGTTTTTCTATCAGAATCAGAACCGTATTTTTGTGCGCTCGTTATAAAGTCATGTGCGCTGGCTTCGGCTGGGTGTGTGCGCGCGCACACGCAGCACATCTTAGAGGAACAGTGTCCCTATTTTCAAATTACATGCGAGAGTGTAGGGATATAGTTCTCTCTATCACTGAAGCGTAGAGCTCTTTTTCGCTGTGGACCAGGCACAGGTACCCTTTTTTCTCTTCCCAGTTTGTAACATATTGTGCAGGCTGTGGCCCAAAAAGATGGTCCCTGCATGTCCCTCCCTAGGATGGGGCAGTCTGTAGCGTCGGTGTATCACCCCACCACAGGTTGGGACACATCCTCCACCACCCTCACCCCTCACCCTCACCGTCTCTCTCCCTCTCTCTCTCTCCATCTCTGTATGTTTTAAATGCGCCTTTCAAACAGAACAAGCACTCACATTAAACAAAACAGAACAATTACACAGCATGCAAATACAGACTTACAGAATGTTACAGTACAGGACACAGTAAAGGTACACAATAACAACGGGAATCAGAAATATTATCTTAGCACAAGGTGAGGAAATCTACTCTGCTCACTGACTATCTTACAACTGCCTCTCTCCGCTGCCGTATCTCCCTGGCCGGACTCTCCCTCCCTCCTTCCTCCTGGACTACTCCCACCCCAGCCTCTCTTACCTATAGGATTTTGTTATCCCTCACTGTGCTTCTTTTCCTGTGCAGTAGTCCCACCACTGTCTCTGTTTTCCAGGACCTTTATCTGATGATGCACCCTCTACTCTCTCAACTGTGACTCCTTTCTCAAACCCTCAACGTGATTGCACGTGTGCAGGCCTATTTATAGTGTATTGCCATTGGTGTCTTGCCATTGCACATGCGCAATTGGTTGTCTGGGTCGTGACGCTCCGTGTCCGCGTTGGTCGCGTCTCGCCAAGCATGGGTGGCCGTAACGCGGACAAACGCACATGCGCCCCTGAGGGACACTGTACTGCCGCAATGGGTTACGTCCGCAGGACGCATGCGCACTACAACAGGACTAAAGCATGGGTGTCTGTGTTTTGTTGGCGCATGTTCACGCCGGCGCACATCGGTGTTGTGGGCACGCATGCTGACCGACCGCCCATGCGTTAGAGTGCGCGCACGCGCGCCACCAAAGCGGCATCGCATGCCGATCAACTGGCGCATGCGCAGTGTGCGCAAAACCACCACACCCCAGAATAACATATATTCCCATCACAACATTACCCACGTTGGAGGGTTTGGTGGAGGAAGAGCAGGAGGAGTGTGGTTTGGTGTGGAGCAGAACGAACGTCCTATGCAGTTGTACTAGCGGATTGTATTGCTCGGTTTTTGTATTGCTTATTATTATTTGTGTGTGTTGTGGTGTATGCTCATTGATCAGTTGTTGTTGTTTACTTTTGGATACGTATAGTGTGATTTTGTGTGTTTGGGTTAGGAGTTCTGTGTGGTTGTTAGAGTGTGTTTCGGTAGTGGGACGGGAGGAGTTTATGGCAGC